>CM060708.1:112819462-114019462 GCA_030686995.1 Artemisia argyi
TTCGCTAGATTTAACACTATCATCACAAGTTTAAAAGCACTTGATGAGAATTTTTCTAGTAAGAATTTTGTTAGGAAGTTTCTTAGAGCTCTTCACCGAAAATGACAAGCTAAAGTGACGGCTATTGAAGAATCAAATAATTTGTCAACATTGTAACTTGATGAATTAATTGGAAATTTGAAAGTCTACGAGACAATTATAAAGAAAGACTCCGAAATGGTTAAAGGAAAACGAGAGCAAAACAAATCAATCGCCTTGAAAGCTATAAAGGAATCCAACAACGAATATAGCTCATCTTCCGAAAGTGATGACGAAGAATATGCCATGGCCGTAAGAGACTTCAAGAAATTCTTCAAAAGGCGAGGAAGATTTGTTAGACAACCACACGATGAAAGAAGAGCATCGCAAAAGAATAAAGATGATAAGTATAGCAAGAATGAGAGAAAGTGTTTCAAGTGTGGTGATCCGAATCACCTCATTGGAAAATGTCCAATGATGACAAGAGATCAAAATCAAAGAGCATTTGTTGGAGGAGCTTGGAGTGATAGCGATGAAGATGAGAAAGAAACGACAATGAAAGAAAAGTGTCTCGTGGCTAAAACATCAAGTGAGATACGTTCCGAAACAGAATACTTTAGTGATGAAAATCTATCATTAGATGAAAAAGATTTAGATAGTGAATATAAGAGATTATGCAAACTAGGACAACAAGTAGTGGCTAAAAACAAATCATTAAAATACATAAACAACCAATTGAAAAATGAAGTAATAGAACTAAAAACTAAAATCCATCAACTTGAAAAAGGTAAGGAGATTTTTGAAGAATGTAAATCATGTCAAGAGCTTAAAGATGAAAACAAAATACCCAAGGAAGAAATTCGCAAACTTGATAAATTTGAAAATAGTAGTCAATCACTTGATAAAATAATAAGTTTTCAAAGAGCATCCGGAGATAAAACCGGTTTAGGATTTAACTCAACCGAATCTTCAACAAGTGAAATTAAAAATGTCAAATTTGAAAGTGAACTCAATGAACTAAAACCTCTAAAATCTAATCCTAAGTATATACTCATAAATGATAAGAAAATACCTCTCACTAGTGATGAAGAAATAAAACCGTTTTATAAACCATCCTTAAAAACCGATGTAGGATCGTCTAAACCTAAAACAAGATCTAAAACTCCACCACCTATGAAACCAAATAATTCTTACCCTAAATTTAAAACACCTCAACCTAGAGTAAATCAAAATAGACGAAACTTTAACAATAATCAACAAATGTGGTACTTCAATCCGCGGGGAATGTTTCCACCATATATGCACCCAAGTCAAATACAAAATATGTTCGGATCGAATAACTTTAGTCAAATGAGACAATGGGGACCGATGTAGAAAATTCGCCATACAAACTTGGAAATTTTGATTGTCACCTCTAGTTCGTACAACTCTTTGACCAAAGTAGAAAATTCGCCATACAAACTTGAATAACTTTGGTCAATCCGCGGGGAATGTTTCCACCATATATGCACCCAAGTCAAATAAAAAATATGTTCGGATCGAATAACTTTGGTCAAATGAGACAACGGGGACCGATGTAGAAAATTCGCCATACAAACTTGGAAATTTTGATTGTTACCTCTAGTTCGTACAACTCTTTGAAGACTTTGAAGATAAACGCATTGAAGACGAAAGGTACACATTTCCTTTTATTTCCTTGTCAAGAAATGCATGCTTAGTGTAGTCTCTAGTTTTTATGTGATTTTGTTTGGCTTATTGTTTTCTCTAGATTATATATATATATATATATATATATATATATATATATATATATATATATATATATATATATACACTTAGCTATATCTAGGATCTTATAACCTAGAAAATTCATTTGTTGATTTTTTAGAACTAGAAATTGTTCGTTTACGAACCTTTTCTTTTCCCCCTTTTGCCCTATTGAACTTCAATGTTCAATGACACTCATGCTGATGTAGAAAGATGATTCGAAAAATCTATGGATGAAACAAACTCCCGGCTTCCATTGCATACGTCTCCCTCCTACATTCTTGTCTTAAAAGCCTATACTATATACGTATATATATATATATATATATATATATATATATATATATATATATACATATATATATATATATATATATACATATACACACACACACATACATACTTATGAACCTTCTACAACTCTCTCGTCCACTTGACAACTTGATAAATTTTATCCGAAATGATCAAGAAATTTTAATTGACGAAATGTCAAGTAAAAGTGTCAAGTAATTCCTTTCTTGCCAATACTCTCCAACGTATTTTTGATTGAATATAAATCTAATATATATATAAATATTTTCTTGTTCTTTCCAGAAACCAAAACCACGAAAAATCAAATTTTAGAGGGCGGCCCCTTAATGTTTAAGGGGACCGGCAGCCAAATGAAGGGCGGCCCCCTTAATGTTTAAGGGGGCCGGCCATCTGATTGTTCCAATACGATTTTCCTCTTATTTCTTTTGCCAAACACTCCACTTTTTCAACACCCCTTCCTTCTGCTACTGCTGTGACGAAAAACCAAACCCCAAAACACCTAAAACCACTTCCAAATCATATAATCCGGGTTAATTCGCAAAGGGCAAATTCATCTAACACAATCACCATTACATATTGTAAGTTTTTCATAACACATTCCATCTAATTTGGTTAAACTCAAGATTATGCATGTTTTATTAACTTTTTCAAATTCATAATTTCTTTCGAATTGGGTCTAAAATCTCTATAATTAAATGCTTCCCTTAGGATTAGGATGCTTAATTAACACTAGAAACTGGTAATTACAAACCCTCTTGTCGAAAATTTTTGAAAAATTTCATACACTCCTTTTCAAAATTTGTTGGAAAACATATTGTTGAATAATGCTATAAAAACTTGTTAAAACTAATCACATTATATTTTTATAACTTGTAAAACATGAAACTATATTTTTCGACTAAGTAAAAATATTTTTGTACACGATAAGAGGGTGTTTGGATTATGTCCAAATAATGTCGAAATTAAGTCATTATAATTTTTATAAAACGTTGTCAAGATTATAAACCTAAAACTTGTAATTCGGACTTGTCAAGATATATAATTCATATATATATTGAGTACGAAACATGACATTTTTGAGTCAAAATATAAACTATCTTTTTCGAAAATTAATCACATGCATAAGAAACTCGTAAGAAATGACTAGTTTTACAACCTAATGTAAATCTAGTAAATTTCATGATATATTAAGATGTTTAAAAGGGCGTTTGGATTTGTCCATAACTACTTACTAAACATCGTAAAATATATCTAGAACGAGTTAAAAATAATATTAAGGAACATGGTAAACTACTTCCTAGGATTATCGTTTTAAAGTCGAAGTATGTTTACGTTCCAACATAAGTCTTAAAAATATATACATTTTTTATTCTCCTTTATATTTATTTTGGTCTTTTGTATTGCTGTTGTGTTTAGGTGAAAATGCCAAAAGCAACTACCGAAGATATTTACTTAACCAAAAACTACATTTCCAAAGTCTCTCAACTTCCCACTACCTCTCCCTCCCTTGCACGTATCTGTCGTCAAATAGAAGATAGAAACATTCATGAAGGTCGAGTCGTAGATTAAGCTTACTATCAATCCGATTTCATCGACAGCTCATTCACCAATATCCATTTTGAATGTCTCTTCCAACTTAATGAACCCATCATTCCTCGCTTCATTATTGACTTCTATAGCCAAGTCACGGTTCAAACCGATGACTTTGGTTCCATCTTCATTTCATTCATGATCCAACATGAATTTATTACTCTCACTCTTGCACAATTTGGTCAAATCATTCAAATTCCTTTTTCCGGTCAATCCGTATTCACAAATGAATGGGATCTTTGCACTCTCCAACATTCTCGTCATACTCATGGTCCTTATATCTCCGAAATTCCATCTCCCGAAGATATTCGTCAAATGCTCGGGTTGGAATGTGAAACTTCCACCCAAAGCATCATACCCCAACATGTCTCAAATCCTGAAAATCAAATTCTTCGTAAAGAATTAAGGCCCGACATGGAGTATTGGGAAGAACTAGTTCGAGAGAATGCCTTTGGTTCCGAAGGACTCTCAGACCATCTCCCAGCTTGTCTCGCTCATATGTTGTATTGTATTGTTGCCGAGCAACCTTACAATTTGGTTTACTTCTTTATCAAACGTATTGAATGTGCAAGAGCAAATCCTAAAGCTATTCTTCCGTATGGTATGTTTCTCACTCGTCTCCACAAGCATGTCATTGAAAACTATCCCGATCTCGATGATAGTATTTGTCACACCCCCAAAATCGGGTCCAGCGGAAGCATACGTGTAGCTGGGGTGTAACTCAATTGGTATTACAACACAAGTTCAAAAAAAATGGTTTTCACTTTAATCATTTAGAATAAAATCGTTTAATCAAAAATGTTGAATTTACATCGTTAAAAGTAGAGCGGAAGTAGGCCCTTAAAGGTAGTTTAAAACGGTCCCCATATAAATGATCAGAGTCTTCTATGACCATGCCATGCCCTGCCAAAACCTCCTGTAGCGTGCCATAGGTTAAAACCTGAAAATACATGCTAAAGTGTCAACACGAGGTTGGTGAGTTCATAGAGTTTGTTTAACAAATAAAGTTTATAGAAAATGATCACACAGCAAAGGCATCGTAAATCCACTCAGTTACAAGTCCCGCCATAAGAGACTTGTAACCTGTGTGTTCACAACCCACTGCTAAAATAGTTTAAGTCTAGTAGTCAAACACCCGTGGTCAATAATAAGTCAAGGCCGCTCCGAACAAGGGAGACTTTATAACGTTGCTCCGAACAAGGGAGACTTTAAGTCACTCCACCACCTAGGCGAGATTTATTAGTCACTTTACCGACTTGGCAAAGATTTATTAGTCACTCCACCATGGCGAGATTTATTAAGGATGCTCTGAACATGAGAGACTTTTTAACGTTGCTCCGAACATGGGAGACTTTATAGCGTTGCTCCGAACAAGGGAGACTTTAAGTCTTAGAACATACAGTACAATAAGTCCAAAAGTTTAAGTCAAGTTCAAAAGGTCAAGACAAGTCATAAGTTCATAATAAAGTTCAAGTCAAAACCATGTTTAAAGAGTCAAGTAATAGTTCAAGTAAAAACGAGCATGTATTCTCCCCCAAAAGTTGACAAAACAATTTAAAAGAGTAGGGGCTATGACTCACCTGGTACGATAGTTACGAAGACAAAAGTGGTTACACAGAAATGAGGTTCGATCTCTAACCGCGACCTATAATGAACGAATGATACGATCTACTTAGATCATGAAAGGATGTAATGAATGCACATGCACATGAAGTCTATACCACTCGTACTTTGAAAATAATAGTTATCGTTGAAATTCAATGTTTTCCGATACTTGGTGAAAATAAGCCCAATTAGCTTCGTAAAGACTAGTCGTGTAATAATATATAAAGTGTTAGTGTTTGGTCTTGGCGTTTTGAAAACCTTGAGATGTCATCTCATTGATGGGTTAATAAACTTTTGATGGTACGTGCCCCAACGGCTAGGAAGGACGGTTCTCCATTGTTCGTTTGGTGTAAGTATATTGTTTAGTGCGCAAAATATTCTCTATTAGAAAAGCTGTCAAAAATATATATAGTTCGTCTAGTTTCAAACGTGTATATCTTAGTCGTTATAAGCCCGTTTTCTATGTTCTTTATATTCCCGGAATCGTGGGACAACATACTAACATATTTTTGATAAGTCGGGATGGCTAGATTTAGTTTTACGCCTCGAAACAGTCGTGACAACTGTTCATCAGCAAAGGATTTTCAGAAAAATAGTTTTCGTCGTTAAACTCGTTTTTAGCGTATCTCCTTCGTTATTAACTCGTTTTTATCCCCGTTTTCGGCTATAGTTTCGTATCGGAGAGTATTTTCTAAATCTTTGGTCAAAAGTTACCCACCACCTACTGATTTTCCCACGATTTCAAAATAAGGACAGTAGGTATAAATATAGTTTCAAAAATCATTTCTATGTTCCAATCTAGTTCCAACTTCAACCAAACCACTTTCAATCACCACAAAACTAGTCTAATCCTACCATACACCTTCTTAGGGTGTCATGGGTTCCTAAACATCATCACCAAGCTACTCTAACAAGGATCTAACAATAATTTATTTCTAGGGTTCAAAAGTTATAAAAAGTATAAATAGAGTGGTATAAACTAACATATGCATATGGATCTTGAATAAACAACATGAAACTAGAAAAATGAAAGTATGGAAAGATCAACAAGTGATCTTGAAGCTTACTTGATGATTGGATGAGAAAATGTATAATAACCTAGGGTTTTACCACAAAACCCCAACAAGGAACACTAACTAAGCTTGAATAAGACTTGATCTCCAAAAATAAATGGTTTCTTCTTGTTGGTTCATCCTTGGCCGATCATACATATGGAGAGGAGAGAAAAAGAACTTTGCTAGTTGATATTTGTGGAAAATGAAATGAAATGAGATCAAAAAAATGTATTTTTATTATAAGAAAACTTGTACAATGAATAAAGCAAGACAAGATCCACATTTTATGGAGGTTAGGGGGGGGGGGGGGGCGGTTTTACAAAGGAAGAAAAGGAGTGTTTGGTGGAAATTAATGATCTTGTCTCACAATTGTATGTATTAGTTTAGTTTAAGTTGTGTATTGAGTGTTATCGGGTACCGAGTTAACTAAAAATAAATTATAACGAGATAAAATAAAATATAATGAAGTTGATTGGGACATAATAAAGTTATAAAAATTGTGAAAATATGTTGGGTAAAAATATTGGGTGTTCGGGTGATCATTGTTTAGTTTTTACGAAAACCGTCGTAAATAAATTAGGCGTACGATATAAGTTAAATAAATTTCCAAAACACCGGGTAAATTAATAATATAATTTTTATATTATTATTATGAGTATAAAAATATGTTAGGACCATAGTTGGGATTGACGGATCAATTATTTAAAATAATAGTTCTAAGATAACGTTTCTTAGTTTAATAATCGTACGTTTACAAAAATGACGCAACCCACGTATAAATGACAAATTTTCTCCGGAGGTGAATAGTGTTTTATGAATAGTAAAATTTTAAAACGCTTCTCAGAATATCAAACTGACCTCAAAAATGATGAATAGTAAAATGATGAATAGTGATCGATGAATAGTAACCGATGAATAGTAAATGTTGAAAGTTCGGAAAAAGACCAGAATTTACGAGTTGTGACAGTTTTGGCTTGTATTTTGTCGGTTTTTAGCCAGTCTCGACCCCGTCCCGAATCCTGAAAATGCTAAAGATTCATCCTGACTTCCGACTCGAGAAGCTATTATTCAGTTTCGGGACTATCAATTTATATCAGAATCGGGTCGGTTGTCGGGACTCGGACGGTTTTGCTCCTAGTCCATAAGACGGGTTTAATCTAGTTATGACCCGCATGGGCCGACCTTTAAAAGACCTAGACTCTTTTTCCTTTTCTAAACCAATTAGGTTGGGTTTCTACGGGCCTAGGGTATTTGCACACTTGCATGTGTTTAAAAAAAAGGGGTTAATATCAATAACATGTTATAAAATAACATTTTATGTGATTACTTATGCAAGATTAACGTAGCATGACTAATGCATGTAAAACAATCTATACTACTTATAATACATATTAGACCTTCTTTCCTATTTAATTTTTAAGATTTCCTAATATAAATTTCAAGTAAATACAATTGATAAAACACAAAATACAAGTAAATAAAGCACAATGATTTTAAGGTCAACATATTTCTTACATGCACACAATTAATACACCCGATCACCAATTAATACAAGTCATAAAACACAAAGCACAAGTATATAAAGCACAAAATCAATAAACGACAAGAACAGCCTCAAAACTCATGGATTGACTGCATATCTAGAACCCCTTATGTATGGGAATTAATTTGCACACTCAAACTTTTGATTGGGACATTCTTCTGTGTGCATTGGATACTTGTACAAGGTTCACAGTGTGCTTTAACTATATGTACAGTTAAGTGTCCCAATCATAAAATTGAGTGTGCAAATCAGCTCCCCTTATGTATACATCTGCTCCTAGCTAAGAACCCAAGCAACATCACAAAGTTTGCTTCCACAAAAGACAACTAATAAAACACGCGGTACAAACCAATCAATACTCATTGTACAATCCTTAATACAATATGTACAAACTAGGAAAACATACAAATAAATATGCAGCTTTAATTTAGTGGTCCATAACATCAAAGTTCAAAGGAAAAAAATATTGGAATATAATACAACTAAAACATCAAATCCATTAACAAATAATCAAACACACTTGTTGATTTACAATGCCACAAGAACTCAAACTAAAAAAATGGTTTTCATTTACGCAGCAAGAAAACCAAAACATGTTATCAATGACCTCAAACACCCATTTGATTCGCAAATCGACCTCAAGAAACATCATTGGCCACCGAAACAATAGTAACACAAGTTGCCTCGAATTATCATCCACCATTTCTTCATGTTTACCAAAAACACCGTAAGATAACAAACCAAAAAAATAAATAAATAAATAAAATAATAAAATAATAAAATAAAATCCTCCTCAAGATATTATTGAAAAATGATAAAAACAAAAAGATAACAGGTTTTTTCGTTTCAAGAACAGATCTTTAAAGATCTTTACAATCTAAGAAGCTTTACTCCTTTTTTTAATATCCGAAAATTAAAAAGAAAGAACAAAACCAATCAGTTTCATTATTACTTTATTCAGTTAAAAAACAAACAAACACAACAAGTACCTACCTGAGACTATTGTTTGTGCTTTGGTTACTTTTTTAGAAAGCAACAAAAGGAGGTTTATTATTCATTTGTTTGGTATTCGGTTAAGATCAAAGAAAAAAAAAGATGGGACAAAATTTTTTGTTTAAGAGAGTTTGCGGCTGTATGTGTTTGCAAAGAGAGTGATTAGGGTTTTTAGTTGAGAAATATCAACTTATCATATATAGTAAAAATAAATGGTGAGCTCACATCATGAAAAATATATGTTGGATGAAACTTCTAACATCCATGTACATTAACGATATATATTGAAAATTGAAACTGCTATCAATTTACTTTATTACTAGTATTAATTTAAAAGTTTTGTTTTAGAAAAAAAAATACATAAATGAAATGTCGATAAGGTTATCATCACAGACACGCAACATCATCGATAAGGTTATCAACATGAATAACGTATAATTGAAAGCCATTCATTTGAACCATATTGCCATTTACCCCTTATTATTATTTGCTCTACATGTATGCATGTCTTTATACTTGATTTTGATCTATGCTTGCATGACTTGTGTAGAATTATATATATACATATATATATGCTTTCTAATAGACCAAAACAAATGTGAAATGTTCAAATAGAGCTTGCTGCAAAATCAAAACAGAATAAAACATTTTTCCAGAAAAATTTTGAAAACTTTTGATTTCTGGGTCGCCAGATGGGTGGCCCCCTTAATTCATAAGGGGCGGTCCCCTTAAATTTAAGGGGACCGGCCTCCATTTAAGGGGACCGGCCATCTGGAACAGTTTTTACACTATTTTCTTTTGCAACTTGTGACCTCTTTTGCTAGCCCCAGCTACCATTTCCCTTAAAAACTAAACTGATTTTGGAATCTAACAATGCAATTTCAAATTAATGCCATTTCAAATCATGATTTCATGCTATATAACCCATTCCAACTTCATCCACACTTCCACATCATCATCAACCTCAACAAATCCATCATGTCATCACCAAAAACCACCACCTCCAACAATGCCAAGAAACAAAAACTTGTTATCATTCCACCAAAACAACTCTTTATTGATCTCACAAATGAAGACAATACCACTCCATCACCACCACCTCAATGCTCATCTCCTAGTGCTCCAAATGCACCATCTAAAACACCATCAACACATGGAACCTCCACCTCTTCCATACCATCATCATCATCCATCAATGACTACATCAACACTCACCTATCACCTCCACCAAGAATTCCACCACCATCACCTCTTGAAAATGCAACCTTATACATAACACTTTCATTATCACCCATCACACCTCTTGATGCACAATTTTCACCCTCATCACTCAATCCACCCACCTACAATCACATCCCATGGAGCTTACTTTAAGCTCATGGTGATACTTATCTTTGTTGCATCCATAACCGCACCATCATCTTTGGATTAAGAGATGAAATCCGTTACATGTTTTCATATATTGAAAGCTTGATTCCTCAACCTCAACCAACCACATCCACTCCTCCACCACCAACATCCACCACAACCCCACCTCCATCAACTCCATCATCTCCACCTACAACAATACTCCTCCCAAATTAAGCATGACCCATGGTTGAGAATAACTTTGTTTAAACCATTTTGATGACAAGCTCTAGGAAAAACATTTCTATTAGAGTTTTGGGTTATTAGTTGCATTGTTGTATTGATCATACATCTTGAATGTATAATGTTTGTGTTTTTATCTCTTTAATGAAGTGTTTTCTTCCATGCTTATAATTGCTTGCCTTATCTTTCTATATAATTGTTGCATGCATATATATTTTGTTTGTTCTAAATATTTTTGCAAGCATTCTATATCTCGATTATGACCTCAAAACGAGGGGGAGTATACATCAAGGGGGAGCCCCATTAAAATCGGGATAACCTTTTTGATGCTATAAACTCACAATAATACTTGTATATAAACTAATTTTTCGCTTAATGAGTTTAGATTTTGTAATCATAAAAAAGGAGGAGATTGTTGACATAAATAATGTATGAAAACGTTATTTATATTTTTCAATATCTCTATATTTTGACGATCACAAAATGTAAACTCATCAAACGTAAAATTACTACGTAAACAAGTATTAAGCTAGTTTATATCATTATATCCAACTTAATCACTTAAGGTATGAATAAACAAGTGCTTAATACATCTCATGATCAAAGGGTATTTAATTAATTAATACAAAGTTTATTTAATTATATAAACATATTATATATTTTTGAAAAACACTTTTGGTAATAAAGAAAAATGTTTTAATCATACTAAATATATGATTTCAAATTTTTAACCAAAATCAGTTAGTTTTTCACCAAATAAACTTTTCTCACTAAATGACAAGTTTTCTGGCCGTTACAGCTGGGCGGCCCCCTTAATTATAAGGGGCGGTCCCCTTAAAATTAAGGGGACCGACCATGATTTAAGGGGACCGGCCAGGCTCCTGTGTCAGAAACTGTCAGAAATTTTCTCCTATAAATACCACCTGAAATCTGGAACTTTTCCCCATCTTTTGCACGATAATTTCAGATCTAAAACTCTCTAAACATCTTCCAAAATCCTTTGATCATTTGATTATTAATCCTTGTTTCAAGTGATTTAATCCTTTCTCATCCATCCTTATCTAAAGTGCAAAAAAAGAACACTCCTTCTACAACTAAGTTCAAGAAGCATTGAAGAGTAGTTGTGTATATTGTGTATATTATTTGTGAAGTAGTGTTGTGCTTGTAATTAATACTCCCTCCGTCCCTTATTAAATGTCCTGTTAGAATTTTCAAAGTCTTTCTTTCTTAATTTTGACCTTAAATAATTTTGTTAGTGTAATATAATATTTGATACAAAATATATGAATGAATTAAGTTTTAAATGTATTTTCATTGCGTATAATTTTTATCAAATAATATATAACACAAGTAAAAATATTCAAGGTCAAAGTTAATAAATAAAGACTTGAAAAGTCAAACATGGACATTTAATAAGGGACGGAGGGAGTAGTTTAGAAGAATTAGAAGTTGTGTAGGTAGAAGAAGTTGTTTAGTAGTAAAGTAGTGTAGTTGTGAAGAAGATAGGTGTGAAGTAGATTGATGTGAAGAAGATAGGTGTGAAGAAGAAATGTGTGAAGAAGATAGGTGTGAAGTAGATTGGTGTGAAGAAGTTGTGACGTAGTTGTGGTGTGTAAGGTTTTCTCCGCCATAAGGGAGTTTGTTGACATAGTGAAGAAAACTCTCAAGTAGGTGACTCAGGGAGTGAAGTAGGAACAAGGAAGGTGACCTTGTAGCTGAACCACTATAAATCCTTGTGTTGTGGTTTGATCTCTCCAACTCTTTTCATTACTTGCTTATTTACCTATACTATATTAGCTTAGTTAGTTAGTTACTATATAATTGTTCATATAGTCCAAGTATTGAGATCACATAAACTAGAATCGAGGTTTTTAAAACAAACTTGTTTTTATAAATTTTAAAAGGACGTAAAACTATTCAATCCCCCTTATAGTTTTCCACACCAAGTACACTTTTTTAAGTGTGTGTAAGACACAAGTACATGTGTGTAATTGTCCTTTTCTTGCAACTAGTACTATGTGTAAGTGTACTATTATGCAACTTGTACAATTTTTTCAAATAAAATATACATTATTTTTTTTATGCAACTTGTATAATTTATTTCGATTTGGCATTTGTAATAGTAATTGTACCTTTTATTCAAATTGTACAATTTATTTTGATTTGACATTTGTAATAGTAATTGTACCTTATGAATGATTATACAGTACTCATCACCCACCGATTCATTGTACTGGCAATAAAGCAAGCCCAGAAACCTTGTTTCCTAAAATAAATACATGCATGCAGTTAATTTGACAATTAACCAATTGCTACTTAAGATTACGAAATCTTAACTAGTTTGTTGCCAGTTCTTTTGAATGAAATCAATTGCCGTTTCAAAGAAAACGAGAGGATCATATTACGACAAACTGGGGTGGAAATTTTCCAGGTAATCCTAGTATACGAAATATCAAAATTTCACACATGCAATTCTAATATACTATGCATGATCATTTATTGATAAGATTTATCATAAACTTCATACAATCTCGAGATTACTGTTTATGAAACACAATTCAATCCATGGGAGATCATTGTTAACATTATAAACAATCTCTATGTGTATGTAGTTCACATATCTCTGGTCAAAATAACTGTCATAATTTAAGTTTAGTCGCCAAAACATCATTCGATTTCAACGGAAAGTAGTTTACCAAATCAAAATAGCATTTGATTTTTGCAAATAAAATATTTCACATGTCAAATCGAATAAAATTTTGTACAGTTCGCATAAAAGGTACAATTACTATTACAAATGTTAAATCGAAATAAATTGTACAAGTTGCATAAAAAATAATGTATATTTTATTTGCAAAAATTATACAAGTTGCATAATAGTACACTTACACATAGTACTAGTTGGAAGAAAAAGGACAATTACACAAGTGTACTTGAGTCTTACACACATGTACTTGATTTTGGGGCAAAAATGGCTATATGAGCATAGTGGCATAAAACGCA
The DNA here is from genome assembly GCA_030686995.1 of Artemisia argyi. Taxonomy (NCBI): domain Eukaryota; kingdom Viridiplantae; phylum Streptophyta; class Magnoliopsida; order Asterales; family Asteraceae; genus Artemisia; species Artemisia argyi. The sequence goes on from CM060708.1 coordinate 112,832,939, forward strand.
TAAGTCAAATTGGGGCAAAACCCTCTACTCGAATTTGCATGGGGCTAGGCTTAAAGCATAGTGAATTTTATGGGGAAAATCCTCATTTACCCCTAGATTTTTTTGGACCTAGCCTAGTTGATGTATGTCAATAGTTCCCTGCAACCTGAGTAAAGGAGGACATGATGTTCGATGTAGCAGACCAAGAAAGGAATGACATTGTCAATCTGCAATATATCCAATAAATGCCCGAATTCTAAAAGAGTCCTAAACTTATTAACAATGCACAAACTTTATTTAAAATCAATCTCACAGATTTCACCTATTTATTCGAATCTACTTTCATATCATAAATTAAAACAACACCTTACTCAGCCGAAAACTCATAGACCATACTGTGTTGATACTTTTCACTAGGCTGAACTACAATCGAGGGAAAGTTCGTTTGGTTGATGGCATTCGGAAACCCTTGTGTCTCTAAGCATACTGCTTCATGCTTTTCGTACACAGCTCCCCTTTTCCCAACAATCCCATTCACATAATTAGCCGTGTAAAACTGAATTCCATGTGCATTGGTCCATAAGTTAAGAACCCGTGAGCTAGATGGATCCTTAAGTTTGACGGCATGTTTTAAGCTTGATTTTTCTTCCCCACAATCAAGTAAATAATTGTGGTAATACCCTATACCAACTTCATGGATTGAAGTACCAATTTTTTGTTTGACCCGTTTCCCGAGTACTTGGACCCCACCCTAGATAAAATGGACTAAGGGCCTTATGTGATTGGCCAGTCAACGAATGTTGCATAATGGTCAAGCCCGATAGTCAAGGTGATATTGAATGAATGTTATATTATAGTTATAGAAAGAAGGGGACCTAAGTTTCTAAGTTGTAATGGCTATAATCTAAAACACACCCAAAAACATAATTGATTGTTGAGAGTTTGTCACTCAAGTGCTTTTTAAGTTCTAATGGCTATAATCTAAAACACACCCAAAAACACTTTAGAGGGTGTTTGGGATGTGCATAGTGGCTTATTGTATCTTGGTTTTAAAAAATAAGCACTTCTGAAGTGTTGATTGTCTTACTTGCTTATTAATTTGTGAGAAAATAAGCACATTGAGAAGTGCTTATTTGAAAATGCTTATCAGCCATAAATGTAAGCTTGGAATATCCAATTCAAAACACACCCTTAAATCTCAAAAATGAAAATATCTCAAAAATGAAAATATCGCAAGGATTAAACATTTGGGTCCATATAAAAAGCCATCCGAGCTCGAATTGATAATACGAAACTTGTTACTGAGTATATATAATCATAAAAATAATCTGTTCTTTAATAACAAAATTTAGTTAAACCCCAATTCAGAAAACAAATTAATAAAAAAAAATGCTTATTGGGCTCACCAGATAGGGATCAAGAGTGTCAAATCCAAGAACAACATCATCCAATTTACCTTCATTAAAAACAATATTTTCAGTCATCACACAACTTAAAAAAAAAAAAAAAAAAAAAAAAAAAAAAAAAAAAAAAAAAAAGGTAGTGTACCATGTTTATCAGGGTTAAACAAGGAAGTGATGGTGCAACCTTAGTTGGATACAAAAACTTTTAAGGTACCATTGTTTAGTTCAAATATTTGTGGTGGGTTGTTTTCTGCCATTGCTAAAGATTAATGTTTGTTTAGATTGATGGGTGATCTTAGGCCTTGTTTGGCTAAGCTTATTTAGTGGGCTTAGCCTTATTGGCTTATGGCTTATATAACATAAGCTTATAAGCCCATGCTAGTGTTTGGATTAGCTCATGGTTAATAAGCTTATAAGCTCAAAAGTGTTTGGTTTGGCTTATGTTGGCCTATGTTGGTTTATGTTAGTAAATTATTAAAAAGGACATGATTTGGCTTATGTTGGCTTACGTTGGTTTACATGAGAAACAACAAGAAATTTAAGGTGAAAAATGAGGTCAAAAATGTAAATTTACAAGAGGGTGAGTTATATAATCCGGATACCTCATAAAAAAGCCCCATTTTCTTGGCTTATCAAAACCCCTATAAATAAGCACATAAGCCCGCTCAAATAAGCTTAGCCAAACACCTGGTTTGGGCTTATGAGCTTATATAAGCTAATAAGCTCATAAGCCCACTAAATAAGCTTAGCCAAACACCCCCTTAATAGTGAATGCTTCAGAGAAATAATGTAGTTAATATTATGCAATTAGGGGTTTATTTATTTATTTATTTTTTAAATCTTACTAGCCTTCTTACTCTTTCCAGTAAGAGGTGACGTTTTGCTTGTTTGTTTTTTTTCTTTTGAGTCAGACCCAGTTAGACATATAACATCTTACTTAGTAAGAGGTAGGGGACTTGTCTTACTGCCTCTTACTCGATAAGAGATTGAAGACTCGTGTTAATATAATATATTTGATGGTTTATTAACTATGTATATTTATGATAAAAAGTCTTGTTTCATATTTACATAAGTTACCTAAATAAATTGCAAAAACGAGCGCTTAAAATCATTCAAACAATTATACAAAAACAAACAACATTATTTCGTTCAGATTTAGAGTTTCTAGCCACCTCTTACTAGTAAAATGTGATAGTCAGATTCAGACCTAAAACATCTTAATGAAACAAACACACCCTTAGTCCCTGGTCTTTAGGGTGGGACAGTCTTAGCCCTAAAAAGGAGAAAATTACGCCGTTAGCCCTGACTTTTATTTTTTATTTATTTATTTATTTTTTTAACTTTCCCGTAGACCCAATTGTCATGTTGATTGAACTTATATGATTTTATTTTAAAAAAAAAGCCAAAACAAAACTTTTATGATTCGACTAAATTATCTGGTATTCGACGATACGAGTAGGGAAAATAGTCCCTGTAGAGTATTTTCTCTGCTATTAGGTATAAATGACGGATCAGTCCTGTACAATCATAAAAGTTGAGGGTTGCAAAGTGATTTTTTCTTTTCTTTTTTCTGTTTTTTTCCATTGGTGCCACAAAGTAAAAATGTTAAAATCCATTTTGCATACAACAACAAATAACTTCCTGCAGTTTGCAGCATAGTTGTTATTCCCATACGAGTATTGGAGGTGAAAGATATGTGTTAAAATACTACTATAGGTTTTACTCGGTTATTACATAAAAGCAACACAATTAGTAATAAGGCACCTTGACGCAACACGAAATCCGAATGGACTTTAAATGTGCACGTCACTACCAAGTGGTTGTTAGTGTATATATCGTGAGATAATTATTTGCGGTTGAAAGAAAGCTAAACAATGTTGACTTGATATACTAATGGACTTGGCCCAAATCCATCCCATTTTATTTTAGAAAGTCTATTTGGATTAAATTAAGTATCAAAAGCCCAATAGTTTTACATAATTTTTAGTCTACAACTTACACTACATTTACTCCACTTGTATAAACATGTTCAAAAAAGAACTAGTTGAATGCAATGTTTTAAAAATCGGGTTTTTAATTGACCCGACCGAATTACCGGTTCAACCGCCGGGTCAAACCGGTTTTAAGCAAATAGGAAATTTTCAGTTTATCTAATAAAAATGTCATATAGAATATCAAATAGACATGCTCAGTATTCATAGATTCAAATTGCTTGTATATTACTCTCTCCGTCCCAAATTTATTATCCAGTTTGAATTTTCAAAGTTAAACTAACTCAACTTTGACCATATATATATATACTCAACTTTGACCATATATATATATATATATATATATATATATATATATATATATATATATATATATATATATATATATATAATACTTGATGAAAAATTATACTATTGAAAAGTACATTTAAAACCCAATTCATTTATATATTTTGTATCAAATATTATATAACACCCACAAAAATATTTAAGCTCAAAGTTGAAAAAGAAATATTAAAAAAAATTAATAATGGACAATAAATTTATGACGAAAGGAGTAAAAGAGAAAAATTCATTTACTTGGTATAACCCCACTTCAAAAAGTTGATTACTCTCTAAAACAGTTATTAACTGGTCTCGTCGTATATGGCCTCAATACCCAAAACAACCTTTTAATTCTAACATTGTCTCCTTCACCATCATTTTAAACCAACAGACAAGAAACCCTCATGGCCTCTCACACACACAGTCAAACACACATATCCCATTTTTAACCACCACCACGACAAATCGTTACCATACTCCAACATACGAAAATCCGAAACTGAAGTTGGTCGCTCTTAAACAAAGATTAAAAAGCGTATAGTTCGATTGCATCTCCTACCGTCACTCCATTCTTTTCCTTTCCCTTTCATATACCTTGAACCAACCGGTTTCTGGTCCTACGGTTCGACCCGGGTCAACTAAAACCCGACGGTTCAAACTGGTTTTAGTTTCAGCCTAAACTCGGCTTACGACGGACCGCTCGCCACTCCAGTTCCCGGTTCGACCGGTTCAACCGGCCGGGTCGAACCGGGTTTTAAAACATCTTGAATGTATAACTTGCATTTGATTTTTGCTAGAAAAATATATTTTTCATAACTGCTTTTTTTCAGATTTCTTTAGTTTTAAGATAACATTATTTCTTGGTACTCCTTCGTACCTAGTTATTTATACTTTTGTAGTTTTGCAACATAATTACAATATCATCCACTGGTTCAACAATATAAATCTATATCTATACGATATATAAATATAAATGACTCTCTCTTCAAAATTTTAAGACTTACAACAAATTAAGCATGGTTTACAACACTTTAATGCACCTAATTTTCAGAATTACAACAAATTAAGCATATTGTACAACAAAATAAAGCGTGGTATCATTTTAAAACCAAAATTCTATCAAACAACATCAATGCTATTAAAAACACCCCTTCACTAAAAAGTACATCCATTTAAGCACAATGTACAATAGCTGCAACCAATTTTCAGATTTATAACAAAATAAGCATAATGTACAACAAAATAAGCATGATATAATTTTCAGACTTACAACATTAATGCTATTAAAGTGATCAATGTTATTAATGACTATAATGACTACAACTTACAAGAAAAAAAATATAGTGTACAACACTTTAATGCACATAATTTTCAGACGTACAAGACAAGAAGCATAATGTACAACAAAACACAACATTAATGCTATTTAATGTAGTCAATTATTTAACTGATCAATAAATACAATTAATACGGTTATTAAAACACCCCTTACATAAGAAATACAAATTATCAAGCATATGGTATAACCAAATTAAACACAATTCCTGCATTGAATTTCACTACTGCAAATAATAAAGCAAATTATACAAATATTCAAGCCCGAAAGGGCAACGGGCCAAATGGGCTTGAGCCCGAACGAGCGCGGACCAAACGGGTTTGAGCCCGAACAGGCACGGGCCAATGGGTTCGAGCTCGAACGGGCACTGGCTATACGAAATTTTTGATATCCGTAAATTTATTGTCAAAAATAACATAATAAACTAAAATATATTATTCATTTAAAAATTTTATTTCAGGGTACCCGCCGCTGCAAAGCGCGGGTACCCTGCTAGTATAAATAAAATATAAAACAAGCCTAAAACTTATCAGAGCCGATTACACGGCAATACATTATTTAAGAGCAAGCACTTGATGTTCACCAACTTATTAGAATCTAGCTTCTAAACATAACTCAAAACAAATAGCTTACTCAATAGAGAACTCATATAGCATACTGTGCTGATACTTGTCACTCGATTGAACAACAATCGAGGGAAAATTTGGTTGGTTGATGGCATTCGAAAACCCTTGTGTCTCTAAACATACTGCTCCATGTTTTCCATACACCGCTCATCCTTTCCCAATGATACCATTCACATTATTAGATGTATAAAACTGAATACCAGGGGCATTGGTCCATAAGTTAAGGACACGTGAGCTAGACGGGTCCTTGAGTTTGGCAGCATGTTTTAAGCCTAATTTTTCTTCCCCACAATCAAGCACGTAATTGTGATCATACCCTTTACCAACCTCGTGAATTGAGGTACCGATTTTCTTCTCAGTAGTGAAGTCAAAAGGTGTTCCTTCTACAAGCATGATCTCGCCAGTTGGGATTTGGGTTTCATCAACAGGTGTGACATGTTTTGCAAATACTTGTGCTGAATGGTCGAGAATAGTACCGGAGCTGTGGCCTGCTAGATTCCAGTAGGTGTGCTGAGCTAAACTCACAGGGGTTGGTTTATTCTCAAGAATTGCTTCCATGTCGAGCCTCAGTGTGGTTTTTGAAGTAAGGGTGTAAGTTGCAGTGACAGAAAGATCTCCAGGGTAACCTGATAACAACACCATAAACCAGAATTATATAATCAGTTATAATAAAGCGTGCAGTTGAAAGAGTCTTTGGTGTTGTTTAAAGTTGTAAAAAAATTCATAAAGAGATATTTGAGTGTTTGGCACATCCCACTGATCTAAGATACTAGATAAATTACATACTGACATTTTTATGATGCAGTTAAACGGTTTTGTGAAATGGACATAGAACTCTCTCAAGTTAGTAATTTTATTGTACGCTTATAGAATCAGTAGAGCTGCAGTCTGCAGATTGTAGGATTTAGTTATCCAAAACAAATTAAATGTGATCAGAAAACTGAAACAAATTCTATCTGTTAATCCAAACATGAATTTTAAAAGACATATTTCAAGAGAGAAATAATTACCTTCTTCCCCATCAATGATATTAAAGGTTATTGATGGATGGTCACCCTCTTTATGTTCAACGACTTCCCAAACGACCTTGTCAAATCCTTTTAGCCCACCTGTTAAATAAGAAAACAAAGGGCAAATGACAAAAAAATGCTTGAACTTGACACTTTTTGTGATTGTGTGTAGCCAACTATTTTTTTTTCTTATTGTGTGTACTAAACTTTTAAATTTCGTTCATTGTGTGTATTTTGTGACTATTCTGCCATGTAAAATGACCATTTTACCCTTCAAATTTGAAAAAAGTAAGGGTAAAATGGTCTCAAAATACACACAATGATCGAAATTTGAAAGTTCAGTACACTCAATAAGAAAAAAATAGTTTGCTACACACAATCACAAAAAGTGTCAAGTTCGATGTATTTTTTTGTCATTTGCCCGAAAACAAAAACGAGCAAAAGAACTTAATACATATATAAGATAGTAATTTATGTCCTTGTGCATCCTCTAATTATGCATATCTATAGTCTTACCGACTACTAACTTGAATCAGGCACTAAATAATGGTACGAGAATCAGAGAGTTAAATAAGTTACACAAACTTCATGTACCAAATAATTATTCACATACTTGCACTAAGCTTTTTAGAGTACCTGATCATTTAGGCTTCATTATCAAGTGTTTATGCATGATTTGGAGGTTTTTATAAAAGTAGAACCAAAACATTCCAACCTTACTCGACAATTATATGCATAAGGCGGCTATTACATACCATGGAGACTGTTTGGACCGTTGTTAATTGGGAGAGTATAATCGGTCCCATTGAGTGTGAACTTCCCCTCTTTAATCCTATTTGCCACTCTTCCAACAATGCAACCAAAGTAGGGTGCCATACGATTCTGTTGAAACCAAAATGAGCAAAATTCAGAATAAACTACTCTTACTACATATACAAGTCTAGACAAATTAAGGGGGCGTTTGAAAGTGTGTTTTAAAAATGATTATTGCAACTTAAATGACAATTCCAACTTAACAAGATGTTTTAAGTATAATTATATACTATTTATCTCAGCTACCAATTAACTTACAGAATTACAGCAATCTCATTACTTTTACGCCAAATAATCTGATAATCATAATCAATCTTTTTACCAAACAATGCACAAAAAGTCCTAATTTAATAAAACTATTGATATAAAATGTCCATGTATCATTCAATAAAATTCCAAGCTCCCAAACATGAGGCTACATTTGAACATTTGGGTTCTAATCGGATCAATATGTATCTTTTAACAATAACGATCAGTATAAACGACAAATTTCAGTTTTGTAATACAATAATATTGCCAATGTAGCTATCCAATCTTTCCCAAAATCTTGTTCTTCTAAATATAAAGACAAGGTGTTTTGGGTAGGCGGGGACAGGAGGGGGCAGGGTGGGCACGTGCCCCAGTGAAGAATTTTTAAAAATACCTATCTATTTTTGTAAATTGCCCCCTAACAACCGATTTGCAATGTAGCTTCTAAAAATATCAAAGTTTGCCCTTCGACCATAACTTTATGGCTCCGCCCCTGTTTGGGTTGTTTACTTAAACTGTTATACATTGTGATTTTAAAGCATTTTGAACTAAGCAACTCTCAAATGAATTGATTATGGTTTTTTTCACAAATAAATGATCGAATAAGCAACTCAACACAAAACTACCAGTAACATGTTGCATTAAATCCTTTAACTCAAGAAACAAGAAAAAGTAGATTTTTTTAGGATTAACAATTTGCATTGACATTGAACTAACCAAATAAAGATCAAGAGTGTCAAACCCAAGAACAACATCACCCAATTCACCTTCAAACAAAATTCCAAACATTATCAATAAATAATCTTGCAACACAAGCACATGATAAGGATGAAAAGGGTACCGTTTTTATCAAGCACAAACAAGGAGGTGATAGTACATCCATAGTTGGAAACCAAAACTTTCATGGTACCATTGTTTAGTTCTGATGAGGCGAAAAATGAATCACTTTTAGGGGGTCATTTAAGTCGGAATTGGAATTTATTTGATCAAATATTACCCTAAATCGTTCCTTTTGTGATTTTAGGTACTTTGGGAGTGAATTCTGGAAAAGAAGACACTTTGGACGTTTTTGGAGCATAAAAGTGAAGAAAACGGCAAAGACTTAATTTTCCTTGCTGGGAACAGTGAATGACGGCGTCAAGAGTAAAAGTGGTGACGGCCCAGAAGAAACGTGACGGCGTCACCCAAGGCCGTCACGTGTTAACTTGTCAAAACTTGCGCGCGAAGTAGCTAATATTGTTTTGGTCATAACTTTTGCATACGAACTCGGATTTAGGTGCTTCAAAAGGCCACGCAAAGAGGACGAAAATATCTACAATTTGGTGAAAAAGCTTCTTGACACCGTCACTCCTTAGAAGTGACGCCGTCAGATCGTTGCGGACAGAAAACTGCCTATAAATATAACTTCATAACTTCATTATTTGTAAGCCCTAAACCCTAAGGTCGATTCCTGGGTTTAGGTAGGTGTTTTTTCAGCAACTTAGAGGATTTCAATCACTCCATAAACATCATGTATTGATTTGATGATTCTATCTCAATTATGTCTTTCATTATTATTGGTGATTGTCCTTCTTTGATTATGTTTTGTTAATTTACCTTGTGTCTACTTATGTTTATGTGAAACTTGTATATAATTGATTAGATCTCATTGATTTCTTGTTGATGTTTGTGTCTATCTCCATCAATGAGGGCTTGTTAATGTGTGTGTCTATATCCATCAATTAAGGCGTGACAACTTCAATAGATCTAGTTGGTTTAGTTTATAATTCTTGTTTCCTATTGATTCTTGTTTTGATTGAATGAATTCGATGTTAGGCTTAAGAAAACTGGCAGATCTCCATTGTGTAACTTGCTTGAACGTCTTAGGAAACATGAACCGATGTGTACTAGGTTTTTATGGTTGTATTTAATGCATGAGCGAATTCTAGTGATCCCATGTTAGGAGCTTCTTAGCCGGCTCGACATAGGAGTGAAGTAGGAGCTTATAGGATTTGGGAAGTAAGTACGCCACCTCATGAATGGTATTAAGGAATACAACCCGTTAATAAAAACAAGGTGTAACAATTCTATAGGTAGAATTAGATAGCTAGCAAGGAGTAACATATCATGGGTAGACATGCTTCACTTATCTTGTAGAACCTTAGTTTACTTTTCTTGTTAATTAGTTTAATTAGTAGCTTTTGGGTTAGTTGATTAGCAACTAATTCCGCCCCTCCTTCCAATACCCGAGATTTTTACTTGCTTTTCATAAAATATAAAAATACAAAAAGAATCATCCTTCACCTTTAGACCTAGTTAGATTAATTTCAATCCTAGCGACACTATTCCTAGCTGAACGATCAATCCCTCGGTACTTGTCACTATACTATACTACAACGATCAGGTACACTGCCTGGTGGGGGTTGTAAGCTTCTTGAGATCCCTCGAGAGGTAAAGCCTGGTGCAATTCCCACGCATCAAGTTTTTGGCGCCGCTGCCGGGGAATAGTTATTGTTTAGGTTGGAATTTATTTTGATTAGGTCTACTCATTAGATTCCTTTTTAGTGAGATTTTTATTTTCTTTTTATTAGCTTTCTTGTAGTCTATCTTTTTCTTTGTGCCCTTTGTTTGTGAAACCATTTTCATTTGTCTCCATGGCGGATGAAATTCCATTTAGATCATTAACTATAGAGGAACAGTTATTTTACTCGGATCGATTTGCCTCCTGTTGTTCCAATGAATTTTTAAGTGATCTTAGATATATACAAGAGGAGATGGGTGTAAAGTTAGATGGGTTTGATGAATTTTATAAATGTGTGTTTCTATTAGACGATCATTATCAGGATCAATTCCTTTTAGTGACACCCTTCGGATGAATTTTGAGAAAAGCTTCCTAACCATAACCCATAAATTCAACGAATTGGTGGATTCGTATGAGCGAGATGACCTAGTTTCTAAGAACATGGATTTAGAATCAAACCAAGATTATGATATGGTTAGTGTTGAATTACCTAGTTGCATGAGCGGGATAGATTTCACCAAAACATACGACACACATGAGGTTAGAGTTGAGCCACCTAGTTGCATGTCATAGTTAGGCACTACCATAATACAAGATGAACACATAGGTGATATTGATGTGATGGAAGAGATAGTAGAAAACCCAAGCCCACTAAGTACCCCACAAGTCCTACCATCATTTGAGGCACACACACCGCCCGTGACTTACCTGGAAGAAGTAGAAGAAACTTTAGGAATTTCGATGGAGGTAGAACCCTTGGATCAGGCACCATTAGAGGATACAGGTTTGAATACTTGTAGTGATAACCTTACTCCTAGTTCTAGGGAATTTCCTAATGTTGATGAACCAGAACCTCAACCTTTACACAACTTTCCATCCTTAGATATATTTCTAGGAGACAAAAGAGGAACCGACCCACCCATCAACCAATATTATCCGGGTAGTTTTAGGATGAAGGAAGCCATTCACTCACCCCTTCACCTCACGTGGCATATTCACACCCTAAGGGTGTGTATCGCTACTTTCACCCACACTTAATCCTAAGTGTAGAGAAAACCTCCCCTATTTCCGTTAAATAAGGGTAGAGTCAGGCTCGTGACTCGAACAAAAACAAGCGCTTCTTGGGAGGCAACCCATGTTTTGTGTGTTTTTATTTGTTTGTTTGTTTATTTGTTTGATTTTATTTGTTTCCGTATGCATGTTTTATTTTTATTGTTTGTGGCTCATGTTTCAAATTAAATTGTGAAAATGCTTTATTTTGTTTTTAACTTCGTCTTAATTACATATAAAGGTATTTTGCAAAAGCTAAGTGTAAGGGGAGACCCAAATTTGTTTATAAGAACAAAATTGAGCATGATCCACAACAATATTAAATGAACATGTATATTAGTAATTGTTAGAGTCAAATGCTTGTATCGAGTCATAATGATGTTTTGCATGATTTTCCAGGAAGTAGGACATAAGTTTTTCCAGAAATTTTCCGAAAACTTAACATAAAGATTTCTGCAGGACACTTCTGACGGCGTCATGAGTTTACTCTTGACGGCGTCATGTGTAAAATTCTGGAAATTTTGCTAGTTTTGTTTATACCGGAGTCTTAAAGTTTTTGTTAATTCTTTAGTTTTATAAACTCCAGGAAATCTGTAAACATACATTCCACAAGCATTATATCTTTAATTGTTTTGTTTCTATTCCTAAGTCTGGAATTACATCTAGTTGTGAGTTTTCTTTGTTCGGATTGATGCTTTGGGTTTTTGTGTTTGTTTTCTCAGGTTTTACAGGTTATGTATGACAAGAAGATGATTTATATTCTGGAAGGGAAGCTTTGATTGTTCATTTTCCTGGAGGAAGATCGAACCTGGCCACCTTATTATCCATACCGAGCGAATCAGGGGAGTATTTGATTTCATTCATTTTACTTATTTCACTTTTACATTCTTTACTTGAACATTGGGGACAATGTTCATCCTAAGTTAAGGGGGGGGGGGGGTAAAATGATGATACCTTACAGATACACTTTCGCTTGAGGTTGTTTGTTTGATGGTAGATGTGTAATAAAACTATGAGAAATACTTGTTAGTGTAATTTTAGCGCCAAATTTAAAATTTTTTACAACATTTAGGAGTGAAACTTTAGCCATAGCAAGCGTCTCATGGATAGGAGATTGTATGACTAGCACAAAATCATACTATTCATAAAAATTTTCCACCCAAATATGTGAGGTTTGCCTTTAGATTTGATTGGAAAAGCATTTACTATTAGTACTTATGAGTGTACCGGTAGCATTTAGATTCTAGAACTTGCGTTTGTGATGCATCCCGAGACCGCTAGTGAGACTACATTCGTGTAGTAGGATTTACTACATGATAAGAGGCATTATGATCACCCTTGTGTTAAACCCGTATCATGATTACTTGACCATTTAAGTCATATTACTTGGCTAGTTAAGTCAACTAATTTTTCCCACACCCTTAGCGTTGTACTCATTTTTAGTACACGAAACCCCTAGTACACCCCTCCGAGCCTATCTTTTCGTTTCTAACTTTAAGCATTTTACTTAAAGGAAGAATTTGTTACACGCCACTTAAATGTACACCCAAATCGTCTTAGCCTTCCGTGTATGCACTCATCTTTAGTGCATTATTGTTATTTGTTAAACCCTAAGTTAATTATCTAATTGATTACATGGTTGCTAAGTCGAGTCATATCCTTGTACATATTGTTTTGGGACGATTGGGACTCATGGGTAAAGTACTTATTTTATGGAGTAATTTGGAAGAACATCATAATATTACCCCCATATGTGCGTTAATCTTAAAAGTACTTCAAGTGTTTTGATTTTCTTGATTCGAGTCATTAGATTAGTTTATTGTAAAGTATGTAAAAATTCAAGTGTAAGGGGAATTTTCATTCCCTATGATGTATTATTTTGGATGGTAGGGTAAGAGTGTATGCAAAAAAAAAAAAAAAAAAAAAAAAAAAAAAAAAAAAAAAAAAAAAGGAAAAATCAAGAAAAAGAAAAAAAAAATAGAAAAAGAAAAAGAGAAAAAACATACGGACTACCATCCCGTTTCATTCTATGTTTGTTTTATGTTTTTGTTATTTTTCATTTATTAGCTTAAGTCGAGTCTAGTCTTGGCTTAGCAACGTCATATTGTACATGTAATTGACCAAGATTGTTAACTCGCCACCAGTAAAGACTGCCTATATCCAACAAAACCGTGTATTTAATATCCCTACACCTAACGTTACAACCCCTTAAAAAGACCTCTTTGATAGTTTATCCTAGGTGCTTACGCCATGTGGTGGAGGTTTGATCCTTTCCCAAGCCTATGGTAATCTATTTTGCTATGACAGGTAGTGAGAGATGTTTTCCATTTCCATAATGTGATATTACTTTATTACACCCGAGAGATGTGAGTATCTGAACACTATTTGTGAAGTGCTAGTGTATGACCTCCGTGCTTGTCTTTGGTCTTTAGTGGAACGATTATTTGTTTTAATTACTTTTATATTAGTGTTAAATGACCCCTAACTTGTATTTTGACTAGAATAAAAGTGCATTTGCTTGAGGACAAGCAAATCTCAAGTGTAAGGGTATATGATGAGGCGAAAAATGAACCACTTTTAGGGGGACATTTAAGCCGGAATTGGAATTTATTTGATCAAATATTACCCTAAATCATTCCTTTTGTGATTTTAGGTACTTTGGGAGTGAATTCTGGAAAAGAAGGCATTTTGGACGTTTTTGGAGCATAAAAGTGAAGAAAACGGCAAAGATGATGAGTGCTTATTCACACATCATTTTTAGGCCTTAATTCAGACCAAATACATCAAATACTAACTAAATATGCCAAGAGAATGTGTGTTTTTGTATTTGTGTATGTGCAGGTACGGATATGAGAAAAATGAACAATAACAAAGCCAAAACCGACAAAAACGAGCACGAGATTAGAAAAAGGTCAAAAGCCGGAGCCGGGGAAGCAAAATGATAAAGGAAAGCTCAAATTGTCAATAAAAGTTATCCTCAGAGATTCACAAAGTTGCACGATTAGTCCCTGGGCAAAGTTTGGAAGAAATGGCAAATTTAGTCCTTGAATTTTCATATGTTAGCAAAAGTAGTCCTTTGAAGAAATAATGGAAGAAAAGTCAACAATGGTCCTCCATAATTCAAATAACAACATTAGCCCTTGGAAGAAACTTTGAAAGATGTACAGTTTTGGTCCCTAAATTTCAGAATAAAACAACAATGGTCCTTGTTAAGTTTACTAAGCCTAAAAATCTAATAATACAATTATCCCAATCCAAAAGTCCATTACCTGTTGGCCCAGAATCAACAAAACAAACCACAGCCCACATACCTTAATACATAAGCCCTATCCATTTCCCCATTTTACCCGATCCATCACTAACACCCTTAACCGGTCAACCCTTTATTTGATCCGGTCAAACCCCAAATTAATAAACTACCCAATACCAATTCCCGCCCCAAACATTACCCCCCAAATACTTTTACCCATATTTTTTTCACTGTTCATAAACCCTAAAACACCATTCCATCAAAATTACCTCACATAGGTAATTATTACCCAATAATTGAGAGTTTCTAGAAGGGCGCCAGAGTATGTCAGGGTGTAGTCAGGGCACGTGGACCAATGGGAGGACACACGGAGGATACATCATGTCACAAAAATCAATCAAGGGCTAATATTGATGGGATGTATCTGGAAGCATGATCAAAGGCTATTAGAGACTCAGAGAAAACACAAGAGCCACGGATTGGTGACCTGGACTATGAAGACCTCACCCCTGCTCACGTATATAAGCACCCCTCCTCACTCATTTAGAAGTGTCCAATTTTTCATGTTATTAGAAAGATTTTTGACCACTTTTAAATTTATTGTCATTTTAATTTTAGTTTTTATTGTATTTTTTTTTTCATTCCAAAGCATTGTACTGAATTTTTAGAATTAATATAATCTAGTTTTCTTATCAGCTTATTGTCTTTCAATTTTAATTTTAGTCTTGTTATTATCATTAGTTTAATTCAGTAGTAATTAGTTTATTTAAATAGTCCATTTTACATTTCTGTTTCAATATAAAAAAAAAAAAAAAAAAAAAAAAAAAAAAAAAAAAATCAAAGTGGTCAACTGATTAAGTGCTTATTCAATAAGCACTGCTTATTTGGAATAAAGGCAGCCAAAGAGGAGCCATTGGCCTGTCTAGAGACAGGCTGTGAGGGATACCCTCTCTGTTTGGCTGAGAGGTTGTTCGTAAGTTTTCATTTAAATTTCAAAAGCTTCTATTTGCATTGCTAGTGTAGATCTGTTTTCAGTACTTGATTATTGTTCATTACAGTTTATATTGTCTTTATATAGCTTATTATAGTTGCTTTTATATTAATATTAGTAGTTGGTTTAAGTTTGGTTAATCTACTGTTTCATTGTTGCTTTGTATTCTTGGATCTGTTTTCCTGAGGTTGAGTCGCAATTGTTACCTGTGTTTCTTTGTTTCAATAGACTTATTGGTTCATAATCTGAGTTGGTTTGATAGTTTAGTTTAGATTATATTGGTTTGCTGAGTAGTTGGTTATATAGTTTAGGTATTACTAGTGTTTAGCTCAGTAGGATATTGGTGTTTTTGGATTGCTTTTGGTCATTTTACAAATTTAATACTGATCTCAGTCATAAGTAGGTGTAGATTGGTATAGATTTTCTGAATTCTCATTGAGCTTTGTAGGATTTGCATAAGTTCGTTTAAGTGGTACTGATTGAATTAGCCTTCCTTGCATTTCTTAGTTCTGATAATCCTTAGTTTAGATTTACTGTTTCATTGGTGTTAGATATAAGTAGAAAACTCTGTTTGATCAATAGTTTAGGTATTATAAGATCAGTACTACGTATCATAGTGTAACTGCTCATATTAGGGGTGTTTGGTAGATTAGTTACTTGACTGATCTGATTGTTTTCTTGCCTTATTATCTGCATCAGTAGCTTTGAGGTTAGTTCTCGTTTTAGTCTAGTTCAATATTGCATCTTATTTGTTTTATAGCTTCTGTTCTTAATGTGCTTATTTAGTTTGTTTATAGTCTTATGCATGCTTATTTAGTTTTTTACATGTTGCTGCTGTTTGAAATATATTCCTACTGCCTTGTTTAGCATAACTGCATATCTGTGTTCCTGTTGTTCTTGGTCAAATTCACTGGTCTATTCAGCTTTAATATCAGTTAAACATTCTAGGTTGATCATTGGATTAGGCAGTCAAAGTTTAGAAATCAAACAGATAGTGTAAACTGCCATTTGAGAGGGTGTTTGGATTAATTGAGAATGGTATGTTCTAGTTGTTTGTGTTAGGTATATTCTGCAATTTTAGACTCACTTAGGTACATGTAGGATAAATCTAGCTTAGTTTTGTAGGTTACTACATCTTTAGTCAAAATTTACATCCAATAACAATTTCTTTCGTCATTAGTTGTTAACTGATCATACCATTCTACTCAGTCAGTAGATTATGTTATTATTTTTATGTTTGTAGTGCTTAAGCCAGTTAAATAAACATTTAGGATAAGATCTGAACTATCAAAATTGAGATTGGTCAAAGTTCTTGTGCAAAATAAAAAGTCAATCCTGCATTTGACCTGTTCCAACACCAGCTGATCCCAGTTCATTTTAGAGGCTCAATTGTGAATTATAATTAGGGCTTTTGGCTTATTTAGGTAGCTCATAGTATAGGCTTGTAGGATTTACTTGTAGGTTTCACTAAATTGCTTATTAGATAGATTATAATTAAGCTGCAAAGTGTGTTGTTGAGCATAGTTTTTGTTTCCATTTTAAGGGCTGCTAGTAAGATTTTGAGCTTGAAACTTGAGATTTTCTGTTCATGTTAATTCATAGTGAATGTAATTGCTTATTTTGGTTGGTCTAAGTTCCACTGCTTATCTGGTTTGCATTCTGTTTATTCTACCTTGAGCTTATTTGAATAATTTGTGATTTAAGTGAGTTTCTTTGAACTTATTGGTCTGAATATTGTTCATTTGAGTTCATTTGAGTCCCATAAGCTTCTGGTCAAAGTTTGGGTCAGATTTGGTCAAAGTGCTTATAAATAAGCACTTCACAATAAGCAGTTTTCAGCTTATCAGCATTTTTCTAGCTTATTTTAGTTTCAAATTTTTTTCCCAAGCTTATTTTAATATTTTAGATTTTCTGTAATTTTTTCAAATTTTTCTGAGTCCATTTACTATTTTTCCTATTTAATTTTCATTTTTAATTAATTTTTAATACTTTTTAATTACTAAAAAATTCAAAAAAATCAAAAAAAACCCAAGAAAAATCCAAAAATATTTTTAAAATTTATTTTCATTTATTTTAGAATTTTAGAAATTAATTTGGCATTTTTCCCATTTATTTTCAATTTTATTTGAATTTTAAATAGTTTTTAATTAGATTTAATAGTTTTTAATTTCCAAAAATTACACAAAAAGCCAAAAAAAATTAGTTTTTAGTTTTCAAATTACTTTTTAGTTATTTTATAATTTTCAAAATT
This sequence comes from Artemisia argyi, assembly GCA_030686995.1. Classification (NCBI taxonomy): domain Eukaryota; kingdom Viridiplantae; phylum Streptophyta; class Magnoliopsida; order Asterales; family Asteraceae; genus Artemisia; species Artemisia argyi. The sequence goes on from CM060708.1 coordinate 112,850,712, forward strand.
AATTTTTCATTTTTCTCACTTTATTTGCATTTTCTTTTAATTTTTAATTAGTAAAATTAGTTTTTAATTCATAAAAAATAAATAAAAAGTCAAAAAAATATTTTTCTTTTTCTCAAAATTTCTTTTATCATTTTTAACTTTTGAAAAATATTTCCAAGTCCGTAGGAGTCGTGTAGCTTAAAAGTCGCGTTTTATTTCGTACGTTAACGTTTTATTTACGTTTTAGCTTACGTTTTCGATTCTACGTTACGTTTTTAGCTTCCTTATTTGAATTACGTGTTTAGTTGGTTATTTGTGCTTCATTTACTATTTCATTAGTATAATCTCATTCAAATCACTTTTTACCGTTTTCACGACACGTTTCACGAATCAGGAATTCGAAATTCCATTCACACCTTCGCTGGGACACGACCCGGGGAAATACTTTCCTAAGCATTTCTTCGGTAAAATAAACACTATACTATTAAAATGACAAAATCAAAAGACTTAATTTTCCTTGCTGGGAACAGTGGATGACGGCGTCAAGAAGAAAATCTTGACGGCGTCAAGAGTAAAAGTGGTGACGGCCCAGAAGAAACGTGACGGCGTCACCCAAGGTCGTCACGTGTTAACTTGTCAAAACTTGCGCGCGAAGTAGCTGATATTGTTTTGGTCATAACTTTTGCATACGAACTCGGATTTAGGTGCTTCAAAAGGCCACGCGAAGAGGACGAAAATACCTACAATTTGGTGAAAAAAGCTTCTTGACGCCGTCACTCCTTCGAGGTGACGCCGTCAGATCGGTGCGGACAGAAAACTGCCTATAAATATAACTTCATAACTTCATTATTTGTAAGCCCTAAACCCTAAGGTCGATTCCTGGGTTTAGGTAGGTGTTTTTTCCAGCAACTTAGAGGGTTTCAATCACTCCATAAACATCATGTATTGGTTTGATGATTCTATCTCAACTATGTCTTTCATTATTATTGGTGATTGTCCTTCTTTGATTATGTTTTGTTAATTTACCTTGTGTCTACTTATGTTTATGTGAAACTTGTATATAATTGATTAGATCTCATTGATTTCTTGTTGATGTTTGTGTCTATCTCCATCAATGAGGGCTTGTTGATGTGTGTGTCTATCTCCATCAATTAAGGCGTGACAACTTCAATAGATCTACTTGGTTTAGTTTATAATTCTTGTTTCCTATTGATTCTTGTTTTGATTGAATGAATTCGATGTTAGGCTTAAGAAAACTGGAAGATCTCCATTGTGTAACTTGCTTGAACGTCTTAGGAAACATGAACCGATGTGTACTAGGTTTTTATGGTTGTATTTAATGCATGAGCGAATTCTAGTGATCTCATGTTAGGAGCTTCTTAGCCGGCTCGACATAGGAGTGAAGTAGGAGCTTATAGGATTGGGGAAGTAAGTACGCCACCCCATGAATGGTATTAAGGAATACAACCCGTCAATTAAAAGAAGGTGTAACAATTCAATAGGTAGAATTGGATAGCTAGCAATGAGTAACATATCATGGGTAGACATGCTTCACTTATCTTGTAGAACCTTAGTTTACTTTTCTTGTTAATTAGTAGCTTTTGGGTTAGTTGATCAGCAACTAATTCCGCCCCTCCTTCCAATACCCGAGATTTTTACTTGTTTTTCATAAAATATAAAAATACAAAAAGAATCATCCTTCACCTTTAGACCTAGTTAGATTAATTTCAATCCTAGTGACACTATTCTTAGCTGAACGATCATTCCCCCGGTACTTGTCACTATACTATACTACAACGATCAGGTACACTGCCTGATGGGGTTTGTAAGCTTCTTGAGATCCCTCGAGAGGTAAAGCCTGATGCAATTCTCACGCATCAAGTTCAAATATTTGTGGTTCTGCCATTGCTAACTATTGATCAAATGGAGTGATCAATATAATAATATATGACTGTCAAGAGTTTTTAAATTATGTAATGAGATTGAGGGTGTGTTTGATTGGTCCTGAATGAGATGCTTCAGTGTTGATTATTACTTACTTAAGCGGTCAGCATGTTTGATAATAAAATAAACTACCACTGGATGATTATTATTGCACTGAGTAATTTAGCGATGTAGGGGCCACTAAGTGATTTAGTGGACTTCATATTCTCCTAATTACCCCTAATATCCCACTTCTCTCTCTTCTATCGTAATCATTTAACATAAAAATCTAATATGATACGACGAAACCGAGGCATAAATAATTTATTATTAGTTTGTTTTGTCATTCACTATTCCCTCTAAATACTATAGCACACCGACTCGATTACCGTGTCTACTTAAAAAAAGGTTTTCACAATAAAATAATATAATATTTATTTGCAAATTTTATGGGACGGGCTTATGTTCCTACTATCTTTACGCATGATGCAAAAGACCAATACACTACTTGACTACTATTAAAAAAAAATTACAAAACACACCCTGAACTTTTTATTATTTACAACTTTTTATATAACAAACTTTATTTACAAAATATCTAACAAATCTCTAGCCGTTTTTTAAATACAAAAATTACTGCCAAATAGGTATCTCGATAACGAACAAAACAAGCCCAATATTGATATGCTTTTGACATACGTACGGTTTTATAAAAAAAGTTAAAATTTAATATATCTATACTTTTAAATAAAAGAATATTCAAAATGCACCTTTAACCAATAAAAAAACTTTAAAAATTATTCAATACTTTTTTAAAATTATAAGGGCCAAAGACGTACGGCTCTATAAAAGTTTATTTACCAAATATATAACAAAAATATTTAAAGATTTACACCGCTAAAAACGTTTACGCAATAAAATAGAGAAAAAAATCTAATATTAATACACTTTTGACATGCGTGTGCTTTTATAAAAAAAAGTTTAAAATTTAGCATATATTTCTTTTATGAAAAAACAGAGATGTCTAACGACTTTTTAATAATAAAAATATAACCGAACATGCCACAATATTACGAACAATAACATATCGAGGTTATAAAGAGTTTATGAAATTTGGTACAAAACCCCACCGTAACGCGGCGGGCGCTCTCTACTTGTTACTGCTATATATTATGGGGTAACATCTTTGCCACAATCAAATAAACAAATATTTTCCAAACGTGGATCCGAATAAAAAATTACTTTGTCAGCGTACCATCGACGAATAAAAAATTCAGAAAACTAAACACTGCAGCAAATCTTTAAAATAGTACGGAGTAATAAACTTAAAATAAACTATTACTACAAAAACTATGTGTGTGAACTAATAAATTATTATTATGGGGATTGCTAGAGGCAAGCTTACTTTTGCTACTTTCACACCCTTTAAAAAAAAGCAACACATATTTTGTGTATTTGGTCCTTCATGTAATAGGTCCGTTCAAACTCAATCCTTTATGACTAACTTTGCAACGAAACGCTGATATAAGGACAATTTTTGTAACAAAATTCAAAAGAAATTTTCAAAAATAGTCCTTAGGTCATCGATCCTTAACAGAGTTAAGCCCTTGCGCTACAATAATTTTGTATTCAAAATTCCCGCCGCGAAGCGCGGGCTTTCACACCTTGTATATATTATAGCACAACATAACTAGCCCAAGACTAATAAAAAAATGTTTTCCCACCGAAGAGATATTAAAATATGCTTTATAGTAGACCGAAGAGTAATAAACAACCAATTGTTTAGCCGAATCAGTTAGAGGAAAAAGATGGAAAAGTTACAAAATATACCCTGAACTTTTTAATATTTATGATTTTTTTATATACCAAACTTTATTTGCTAAATATTTAAAAGATACCTACCGATTTTTTGAATTGAAAAATACTGGAAAAAAGGCCTCTCGATAACGAACAAAACAAGCCCAATGTTGGTATAGTTTTGACGTACATACGGTTATATAAAAAATGTTGAAGTTTAACATATATAATTTCTAAATAAAAAAACTTTCAAAATGCACCCTTAACCTATCAAATAACTTTAAAATTATCCTATTTTTTTTAAAACTATAACAGTCAAAATTAGCCCCGTCGCAATACACTGGTGGCCGACACAACATTCATTTCAAAAATGTCATTGTACGATACTACAAATATAGCTTCACACAAAATTGTTCCAAACAAATACAACACGTGTCGGCAAAAAATATACCACGATCTTACAAAGAGAAACCCAACACATACATTATTCATAAATAATTATCGCAAAAATTTCTCAAAAATTACCGCTGCAACGCAGCAGACGCCTTCCCACCTGTTCTTTATACTATAGGCTATCATTCAATTTAATATTTACATGCACACACATCGTATTGGTTTATGAGCACAGGTAATGGTTGCCTTTTTTTATTTATTAACGTAAATGGTTACCCTTTAATTTTGGTGCTAACGTGTATGCTTATTATATACGAAGTATTTAACAATGCAATTACACTTGTGATAACATTTGTATACACTCATTTTCTTTTTAAATATATTAATAAACATGCTATAAAATGTTTAAGTTTTGTAGATATGATACAAATACACAATATGGAAAATAATTATCTAAGTGATACGGTGTAAATAAATGAAAATTAGTATTAAATCAAGTATTATTAATATTAGGGTTAAAGTACTAATTTTCAAATATTCAGAATGGACATTCAGAATGTTATCAAACAATCTATTTCGTCCAGAAACATGTTGTCGAAAACTAGAAGGGGGTTGAATAGTTTACCGCTTTTAAAATCTTTTTCACTTGATTATCCTTTAAAACTTTACGTTTGTTTAAAGATATAAACACAACTTTACATGTTCACTTCTTTGAAAAGCTTTACGTGTGAATAACAATCATAACTGTACTTGTTTAGTTCTTTGAAAAGCTTTACGTTTAAGATATAAACATAACTTTACTTGTTTAATTCTTTGAAAAGCTTTACGTGTGATTAGCAATTCTAACTAAAGACAATATGTAATAAGCAAGGATAAAGAAAGAAACGATCAAACCACAACACGATTGTTTATCGTGGTTCGGCTACAAGGACTCTTTTTCCTTGCCCTACATTCACGCCCCGAGTTTCCAACTCGAGAGTTATAAGCACTAATCAACAAGCTCCTTTCCCGGTGGAGAAATCTTTACAATGTCGCTTATACTTTTACCGACACTAAGCTAGATGTCGAGTTCTTTTACACGGGTACAACCACTCTCATCGTCGTTACACTTTTACCGACACTAAGCTAGATGTCAAGTTCTTTACCAAGGGTACAACCACTCCTGTTAGTTCTTTTACAAGGGTACAACAACTCCCGACACACTATGTATTTTGAGGCCTAAAATACTAACCAATCACTTCTACATACATGATACAAATAAAGTATAAACTACCAAAGCTAACAAGACTTGCAACTTTAGAGTTGGAGCTTGTAACTTCTTGAATGATCTTGTGAAGTCCCTTGCTACATAAGAGGATCACACAAGTCAAATGTTACTGAGTTAGTTGAGAGAGTATATAAAAATATGTCCTAAAGTGATGACTCAAAACTAACAAGTGGTTTGGTATTTATAGTAAACCATTCTGCAGGTCTGGCGGATACGGCGGAACTCTCAGATGGGTTCCGCCCATGTACCCCCAGGGTTCCGTCAGGGCTGCAGTTGGTTTTGCAATAAATCTTCCAAACCAAACAAGGTCACATCACATGAATACTAGTCAAACACAAACTTGCACAAGAAAACTTATGGTTAGTCAAACACACTTTCTTTCCATAAATGTATAGTGACAAACTTACTATAAATGTGATGTGATATTTCTATTTAAAGAAATAAATGTATATGTGACAAGACACTTTCTAATTTAAGAAATAAAAACAATGTTTTGTTTAAAAGAAAATATAAACCTTAGTTAAACAAGGCTTAAACACTTAAAGTGATGATTTACTCATAGCTAAAGTTCATACTTTGTCATTAACAAAACTTAGCAAAGATCGTAAAATATAAATAACGTTTTTAGGCGATATTTGTATTAACAATCTCCCCCTTTTTGTTGATGACAAAACATAAACTTTATTTATAAGTAAGTCACTAGTTTTAGTGTTAAGTCTTATAAAGTTAGTATAAAAACTTGTTTTTTGCTAAGATGATGTGATATGCAAAAAAAAAAAAAGAATTTTTGAAACAAGTTTATATATAAATTCTCCCCCTTTTTGTCGAAACAAAAAGAAGAGTAGCGAAGCGGAAGTATGCACTTGCTCTCCCATGGACAATACTCCCCCTAAATGGAGTGCCAAGAGAGGAGACATGTATTTTGACCCTACAAAACAAAATGTTAGTTGCCACACAAGACAAGTCATGAAAGCATTTCATGTTTAGAACACAACTAATAGTTGTGAAGTGGAATAATGCAACACTCATGCTCCCCCTTGAATATTACTCCCCTAAATGGAGTATCAAGGAAGGAAAACATGGATAATGATCCTACAAAAAGAAAGGTTAGTTTTTAAAACACAAGATATATGCATGCTACCATATCAAGGTATAGTTCACTCATCATACCTAAATGGTAAACAAACAATGCAAACCTTGTAGTAGAATGAAATCCATTTCATATAAAATTTTGACTCTTAGAAAGTCAAATACAAGGAATTAGGATGACATCATCCAATTTTCTTAAAAATAAAGAAAAACTAAAAATAAACTAAGAAGATAAAAAGCTACAAGGAAATCATCATTTTTCTTAATGAGAAACATTTTCCAAAAACAAGGCTAAGGTTGTTTAAGGATGAAAATGTGTGTTGGAGGTTGTAGCGGGCTTTATTTTGAAGGTTGAAAGGATGACACGGTTTTTGGTTTGTTGGAAACATTTTCCAAAAGAAACGGTTATGTTTCATTTTGGAGACTCTAAGGTTGAGGTGGGTGAGACAAGGATTGTAGATGGTCCAAAATGTGGTTTAGGATAAACCTCATTTCTTCGGATAGCTCGCGAATTTATGTTCGACACCCTTCACTAATGTGAGCGGTTCTTTCGCAATGTCCGCAACCATAACGGGGAAAGTTTGGTGGAAGAGAGGTTTGATTTGTTGGTGGTGGATAGTTTGAACTTGAAGGAGCAAATGTTGATGGTTGAGAGGTGTTTTTGCTTCCTTCATTAGTTGAGTGTAGCTGATAACGCTCAAATTTAACATATTTTTAGTCGCGTTATTGTTTGATTTATGAGTGAAAATTGGTCATATTTGTTACTTAATCGTGAAAAAGTGTTTATGCATGCAAATATAGCCAAAAGCAGGTAAAAATGATTAAAAGATGAAGAAATGAAGTGGACATGCATTTTTGGAGAGTTTCAAGAGGATCAAAGAAGAAAGAAACGTTGCATGGACAAAAGGATTTGATAAAGAAAGGTTGTCTACATGAAATTATCAAGGAAATATCAAGTTCTAATGGAAAAAGTCATGCCACGAAGAAAAATAATGCATGCAACTTAAAACGACGAAGAAAAGACAAAAAAAAATACGGTTCAGACAGATTCTAACTGATCGGTTGCAACTCGCAACCGCTTCGGCTGGAAAAGTGCCAAAGATTGACCATCCGATCGGATGGCGAGAAACCGATCGGATGGGGTTAACTGAAGTTACAAGTTTTGCATTTATTGGCGAATTTACTCCCCATAATCATGTGTGGCTGATCATTTCTGCTTATTAACTGAGGATGGACGTTTTTACTTGAAGGATAAGTGTCATTATGCTATATAATGAGCACTTAGGGCCTAGAGTTACTTGTACCACCATTATCTAACTTAGTATTACACCAAATCTTGTTAGTTTATCTTATATTGCCTGAAAGTTTACTAAGTATTGTAAAAACGTCCAGAACGTGTTGAGTTAGAGTCTCAAGCATTGGTTCGAGTGTGGAGTTGTTTACTTACGATAGTGAGCAATTGGAGGAGTGTGGTTGCTATAGTTCCACAAGTTTATTCATTGTAATTCTCAAGAGTAGGTACACCTTGATACTTATAATGAACAATTGTTACTTTAAGTTTTATGAAAGTTTTCTTATTTACTTGTGTTTTAATATGATTGCTATGGAGTAATTTGTGATATACTTGTGTATATGATGTGATTGGTTAATGGAGTATTATTTTATGAAAAAGGTGATGCATGAAAACATATCTATTTTATGAGTTTGTTGAAATAACATCTTTTCTTGCTTAGTTTGTCGGTAAAAACAATTTCTTGAAAAATAGGTCTGAAAGGATTTTCAACTTGTTTTTATTCCAAAATATTAATGCACCAAATTAGTATGGAATAGGATGATTGACAACCATCTTATTTACTTATTAAAATAGATTTGAGACGATTTCATCACGAAAAAAGGACCGAAATGATTAGTAGGAATTCATAAGAAAAGATTTGATTTTCTAAACAACCATGTGTTTATAGGATTGTCATACTAATTTGATATGTCCGAAAGGAGTCATTTAGGTGATAGAATTCTAAGTGGTAGTGAAAACATGACATACATCATAAATTGTATAACTACTCATTTCTAGTTGCGCATCAAACAAGTTTTACACCAAACTTTGTACTCAAATTGTTACGATACTCCTAATTACCAATCAAGGAATTATACATAAGTATATGTTTAGTTTTTATTGAGTTTCTTTTAAGATTTTACATAAATTTGGATTGACAACCCTTATTTAACAAACGTTTTTCTTATTACTAAAACCACCAAATCCCTTGGGACGATCTCGACTTACCCACCTTTATTACACCAGACGAGTATACTTGCTCGTATGTGCTAGATAATAATTGGATAATTCGTGTTTATAAATTTTAAAACTTGTACTAATAAAACGCACATCAAGTTTTTGGCACCGCTGCCGGGGACTTGATTAATTTTCTTAGTTTTTAGTAATAAAATTGTTTGTAATTTGTGAAATTTTAAAGTTTTTAGAGTAAAAAGTAAAAAAAAAAAGGTTGGTTTTTGACCAACCGATTCGGATGGATGCCCATCCGATCGGTTGGTGGTCTCGGTAAATTTTATAGGATTCTGTTTTTAGTAATTAATTTTTATTTTTTTGTTTTCAGTTAATTAGTTTTAATAATTATATAATTAATGTTAGTTTTTAATAGTTTTAAGTTGCAATTATAAGTCATTTTAATGTTTTAGTAGTTTTAATTTTAATTAATGATTTAGTAGTTTTAAAGACACCTTAGTTAATGCTTTCATTGTTTTTAATTTCATAATTACTGTTTTATTAAATATTAGTTATATAAAAAAAAAATTAGTGCAGAAAACTCCAACCGATCGGTTGGAGGAGGTAAAATTGTGCCAACCGATTCGGATGGGTTTCAAACCGATCGGTTGGGCGTCTCAGTAAAATTTTAGACATTTTTAATTTTTAGTTTATTCTCAATTCTTAGTGTTTTATTTTGTTAATTTACTTGTTCTTATTTCATATTAAGAGTTATTTGATTATAATTAACCCTCATGCTAATAATTTAGATTTTTTTTATGGTTATGTTATCGTTAGTAAGTGCTTAAGTTGAAATGGAGAGTTTGAGTCAGATTTCTGCGTATATGAAAGACTTGGAAGATATGTTCAAGGATTCTGGTGATTCCTTGGAAAAGTTGGAGAGCATGTTAGAAAAAGCTAAGTTGGATTTAGAAGGAGAAGAGGTTGTTGGTGACAATGTTTCTTATTTGCCACATGAAATGTGTTACCCAAAGAAGGAAAAGGAGAGAAAAGTTGTTGTTTTCACTAAAGCACCACCTAAGAAATATGATGCTCCACACATGAGCTATTCTACACCTTGTGCGGTGGAAGGAGTTAAAGCGTGGGATGCGGAATTGAATATGGAATATGTAGACAATTACATTTCGGAAGAAATGCTTGACAAGCTTGGTTTTGTTAGGCTTGATTATGGAAGTTATGGTAAGAAGGAAGTGAAAGGAGTTAGAGTGAATATTCATGGTCACATCTTTAAAGTTGATTTTGTTGTTTTGGAGTATACTAATGAAGATGAACCGGAAGTGATCTTTGGTAGAGATTTTTTAGTGAATACCAAGTGTACTTTGGATTTTGCACTTGGGGAGTTAAGAATTAACATAAGTGATTTGGAAGAAAGGAAGAGTGTGAATGATATGCTTGTTGATGTTTGTGAAGGAATGGAATTGATGAAGGAAGGAAGGGATGAAGTTTGTAAGATGGGGAAAGCTAACCGAAACAAAACACCATTGAACAAATTAACCCAACCCTCCACCCAAAAAGAAAACAAATCATCATCATCATCATCATCATCATCATCATCCAAAACACCACCAAATTCACCAAAAAGTACCAAATCTTTAACCAAAGAGCAAAAACAAGCTATCCTGGAAAATCTTGAAGCAAAAATTAGTGAATTGATGGAAAACAAACCGGTCATTGAGGTATTGAGGAATTCTATGGAGTATAGGAAGAAATTAGATGGAGTTATGTTGGCAAAGTCTAAGTTGGAGGATAATAGTTTTGATGAAGTAGAGGAGAGAAGGATAACTGAGAATGGGCTCCCAAAGAAAATGAATGATCCCGGAAATTTTGTTTTACCGGTTAAAATTAATGGGACAACTCCTTTATATGCATTAGCCGATACGGGTTCTAGTGTGAGTATTATGCCTTATCCATTGTATCATAAGTTAGGATTAAGAGACCCTACACCTAATAATTCTAAACTCACTATGGCGGATAATTCTAAGGCAAAAGCAATGGGAGAAGTAAGAAATGTGAGAGTTCAAATTGGTTATCAAGCATTCTTGGCAGATTTTCTTGTGTTGGATGTTGCGGTTGATAAGGAACTACCTTTGTTGTTAGGTATACCATTTTTAAGAACTTGTGGAGCTATAATAGATATGGGAAGAGGTACCATGACAATTGATGATGGAGTTCTTAAGAATACTTACTATCCAAAGCCTAGAGGGGGTAGTAATGGAGATGATAATGATGAGGACCAAGAGGAGGATTACCTTGGTTGCTTTAAAGTAGGAAGGGATGAAGATGGTAGGCCTAAGTTTGGTCCATGCACACCTAGTTTCTTTGATATTGAAGATGAAATGGAAAGAGCTCTAGCAATGGAGGCTTTCTTTAATCCATTTATAAATATTTTTGTGTTTAATAAGTTGACAGATTTTCTTGGATCTTTACCGGTCCAATTGAAGAACTTGGAATGGGGTTCCGAAGGTCATAGCATTTACAAAAGAGAAGAAGGAGATGGTGATTGGCATTGCAAATTTGATATCACATGTCCTAGCGGAAGGAACTTTGCACGAACTTTCAAAACTCAAAAGACTACTAGGAAGTTGGCAAACAAGTATCGTGGAGAAGCCATTCTTAGGAATGAATATTTCTATGGATGAAGAAGAATGATCACAAGAATAAAGCACATCTTGTGCTAGTTTGTTTGTTTCGCATTTTTATTTTTCATGCATTTTATTTTATGTTTTTAGGTTTTATGCATTTCATGTTTGAATGAGACTATCTATCTATCTATTTATTTATCTATATTTATCTATTTATCTTTTGATTTATTTAGTTTAAGTTTTTAATTTTTAGTGGTTAAGTTATGTTTTAGTTTTAAGATTAGAAGTAGAAGTAGATGACCAAATTTTCGGTAGACAAAGTGTGTTTGGAATACATACAAGATAATAAGTTTGAGAAAAGAAAGAGCTACTAGCACTTGTGTCAAGTTTAGTAGTGGAGAAAAAACTTTGAAAAATCAACTTCATACCAAACCGAACGGATGGATTCACAACTGATCGGATGGAGTTGAATATATAAACCAAAATTTTCAAAAACTTAAGAAAAACACATACACACAATCCACCAAAAATTGGGGTTAAAAATTCGACCATAAGAAGTTGTTAGAAGGTTGCAGAAGTGATAATTAATCATCAATGGCATCAAGTCAAGTAAGTTATATCATTAATTTTGTTCAATTAAGTTTTAATTCGGATGATTGAAATTAGGTCACGAATTGGGTATTTTTGAATTAGTTCGAATTGAGATGTAATATTTTGGGGATAAGTGATTAAATGATAGGAGAAGGTATTGCAAAAAGAATTAGATCAATTGGTTAAGTTTTGAGTAAGAATTCATTGATTGAATTTTCGGATTGAATTAGGTATAATCTTTAGAGCTAGTTTATTTGAAATTGATGAATCCCAGAAGTTATATGATTGATAATTAGTGATGTTAGGTTATTGAATTGTTGATTAGAGCATTAATTGGAAGATGTTAGTAGATGATGTTCTTGGTTTTTATAGAATCATTAGGTTGATGATTGGTGATTGGCTCCAAACGGTCAACCTAAACTGACCAGGGAAATGGTCAACAAAGTCAAACAGCCTAGAGTCAATGCTCCGCGGAATATAGTGGTTTCCCCGGGTCGTTATGTCCCGACGAGGTGTGGATGGTTATAAAACGGTTTCGTGATCGGGTGAATTTGGATAAGAAAGGGTTTGTGAGTGACTAAACTACTGATTTATACAATGAAATAGCTTAAACAAGCTATATGAATAAGACAGGAAAGTAGGAAAAACCAGAAACGTTTAAAACTTAAAACGCGTACGTTCACGTTTAAAATAACGTAGACGTACAAAATAAAAAGTGAAAACTGAAATCTGAAAACACCCAGGGGTGAAAATGACTTTTTTACAAACTAAAAGGTAAAAGAAAATTTTTAGAAAAAGAAAATAAATTTTAACACTAATTAATTATTTAATATTAATTAATTACTATTTAATACTAATTATTAATACTTAAAATACTTAAATACAATATAATATTAATTAAGTACTAAAAAAAATGAAAATAAAATTTCTAAAATTATAAAATAACTAAAAACTACTTTTAAAATTAAAAATAAGTATTTTTGTCTTTTTATGGATTTTCTATTAATTAAAAACTAATTATCTTAATTAAACTATTTAAACTAATTTAAATTACAAATAATAATAAATTAACTTAGAAAATTATGGAAAAATTTATAAAACTATTTTATAACATTTATAAGCTAGGAAAAATATAAAAACTAGGTGTTGCTTTATGAAAACTAATTATGCTATTTATTACTTAATTATTAATTAAACTATTATTAAATCTAATAAATACCAAATGATAAAATAAAAATCTGAGAAAATTATTAAAATTACTTTAACTTAAAAGGAAAATAATAAAAATATAAAAATGCTAAGTTCTTAATAAAAATATACAAATGAAAATTAAAATTTAATTTACATTAAATAGAACTATCACTTAATTTTATATTGACTTTTCTGGATTTTTCTTTTAGAAAACTAATTTACAACTAAAAACATGAACTTTTTGTAAAAACAACTTTTTTATAGATTGAAAATAAGCACAGAATAAGCTCAAGAGTGACACAGTTGACTTTTGTTGACTGTGGGAGGAAATGAGCTGAATTGGGCTCAAGTGGGACCCACTATGGTGGAACTTGGTTCACTTAGGTTATTTGGACATGCATAAGCTAGAAAAATCCAAAGGGGTCCACAGATTAAGCAAATAAGCTCAAAATAAGCTCTTTAAAACTTGAGACTTAACTGAAATTGGGACAGCCTTTTGTGATCAATTCAAGTGGGGCCCAGGGGTTTCTAGGTCAAACAAGAGGTCAAAACCTCAACCCTGGTAGGAGGGGGGTGGAAAGAACCTAAGTTGGTGGTTGTGGGACCACTGAGGTGGCCAGAAAACCACCACCAAGTGGTGGTTGTGGTGTGATATCTGCTGTGAACAGGGGAGGTTGCAGCCCTGCAGCCCACTTTGGGGGCATGTGGAATCTAGGGAAAAAATTGCAAAAATAAAAGGACCAATGGAACTTAAAGTTGAGCTGGTAGATTTCAATTAGGAACAAATTTCAAGCTCAGAAACCTTACACAAAATTCAATTAAATTCTTTGAAGTTTTGTAAAAATCTGAAGGAGTGCAATTTGACTTTTTCTATTTTTTCATGAATGTTGACTAAAATGACTTTTGATTCAATCCTAGATGCTGCAAATGATATATTAAACTAAAATAACACTAAATTAAGATACCTAAGCTACTTATGCAATGAAATGATGAGAGTACCCCCTCTCAATCCCAACAGTTATGCAGTATTAAACTTGAGAAGGTAATTTTGACTTTTAGGCTATAATTCACTATAACTATGACTGATTCTGTCTAATTAGCTTCTAAGTTAAATGCATGAACTAGTTACAAATTCCTAAACCAAGTTTAACTCACTACACACTCACATCCAAACACTACCTAATCTAACAGTGAACACCAAGAATCTATGATCTAGACTACAAATCTCCAAACCACTGATTCTCAAGGCTATATTGACACCATTAGAAGATGAATCAACAATCAAAAACACTAAAACCAACTAATACTCAAGAATCAATGGTAAATAGTAGATGGCAGTTAAAAAAAACAAATATGAGCATTAAGAATTTTAATGAACTAATGTACAATATTAAACTACATTACACCTAAACATACCTAATGACTGTAAATAAACAGGGATGAGCATATGATAGGCAGATAAACAGTATATGCTTATGAATTGGAAATAAGCTTACACAATGGATCCTGTGCTCAACTCCAGGGGTATTCTTAACAACTCACCGCCAAATCCTATTCATTCCCCATGAAAGTCTAAACCCTCAGCAATCCAAAACACCACACTGTTCAGCTTCTTTCTTCTTTGAACACTTATTTTTTTATTTTTCTTTTATTTATTAGGTATTTTTAAGTATTTAGTAAAACTGACTTAAATGCTTAAAGAAACTTAATATAAGTTTATTAATGACTTATGTAAGCTTGAATTACCCAACAAACAACAATATTTAAGAACAATGAGGTATAATGAGATTTTGTGAATGAAAATTGCAAATGAGACTTTAACAAACAACACTTGAATTTAAACTTAAGGAAGGTTTAATTTTACATTGAATTGGCTGAAAGTACATAAAAAACAAGGATAACAACTGGAAATATAAAGTTTACACTAATACGATTTTAAAAACTAAACTACAACTACTTATTAACTAACTGTGTGCTCCCTGCTAGTCTTCTCTCTTTTATATGATCAATTAGGGTTTCAGTGGGACCCACTAGAGCTTTCCCATCCATTGATAACAGCCATTGGATCATAAAAGTCAATCCTGACCCTTTAAATATTTTGGCGCCCAATTGGTCTTTGGCGTTTCTTTTGATTATTGAAGCCAGGGAGATATCTTTGGAGGGTAGTGTTTGTTTGGTTAGGCCAAGGGGGGGGGGGGGGAAGGTTGAGTGTTGCAGGGTTGCAGCAGTGTAGGGGTTATGATGGTGTGTAGCAGGTTGCAGGGATGAGGTGGAAGGAAGGGTCAAATGGGGGTGTTGACTGGGGGGTTTGGGATTTGACTTTGGTTGACTGGTCAATAATAAAAAACGGGGTATTATTGTTTTGTGGAGTGGGCTTTTGGATGGGGAGTGGACTGTGAGGTGTATGGGCCAAGGGAAGGGTGTGTTTTGGATTTGTTATTTGGGTTTGTTTGTTTAGTTTAATACTTAAGAAACCACAAGGACCATATTTGTAACATTCTGAAATTCCAGAGGCTGTTATGTCACTTTTCCAAAAGTACTTATAAGGTCCAACATTTCCAATCTTCAATAATACAAGGACCATAAAAGTTAATATTTCCATAATTTTAAATCCCGGGGATCAAAAATGTAAAATGTGAAAGTAGAGGGACCAAACATGTAAATTTCCCAAACTTTCATCCCAAGGACTAAAATTGACTTTTGTGACTTCCCAAGGAATCAAAATGATTTTTCTTTCAAAAATTTCCCACTAGGGACCAAATCTGCCAAAGTTTGAAACTCTAGGGACTAATTTTGTAATTTTCCAAAACTTTTCCAATTTTTCACCAAAGGACAAAATATGACAACTTATGATTGTAAAGGACCTTTGGTGATAATTTTCCATATTTTGAATGACCAGGGACTAGTTTTGTCATTTTATGAAAGTTGAGGGACTGAAACTGCCAATTTTGCAAACTTTGTACGTTTTTTCTTTGTTTTTGCATATTTTGCATTTAAAACACATAAAACACAATTTTGAAATATTTTTAGTACTTTGATGCATTACTGAGTGTTTTTGTATGTTTTGCAGTTCAGATTAGACCAAAAATGATGAGTGTTTGAGCACTCATCAATTGGAAATGTTAAGAATCATTGATAGAAAATTTTGAATGTTAGAAGTACTCAAGAATGGGAGATTACAAGTTAGAAAGAAGTTCGGATTGATTGGGAAACGTTTAGGATGGATTGAGGATGAATGTAGTATGCAGAAAACTCCAACCGAATCGGTTGCGAGTTGCAGCCGATCGGTTTGGAGTATGCCAAAGTTGCATCCGATCGGTTGGACCTCAAACCGATCGGATGGACGCCTCGGAAATTTTTTTTGACATTTTTGGAAATGTGTTTTCTAGTTTCTAAATTGATTGGTATTAGTTCTTATACTTATATACTAACATAATTTGAGATTTCTTTCAGGAAAATGTTGCAAGATTGGGACGAAATCCGATTGTTAACAAGTATTTGAAAAGGAACGAGAGGAAGAGGATTACTTTCAGTTTGAAACCGGAGTCTAATGATAATGTCAAGTTTTCTCATGTGCAAAACAAAGATGAGAAGAATGCGTATAGGGAACGTCTTTCAAAACTTCAAGAGAGGAAGATTGCTAAACCTAGGTTGATTGATTGAGAATTGCTTGCGGAGTATGAATGTGAGGATCAATTGAGGAGCATGATGACTATGATTTATGTGTATCCTGGTGATGGAGATAGGTTTGAAGATTATTCTTGGGAAAGAGCTTTTAGTATTCGTGAGGATGTTTACAAAGAATGGTGTTTGGAGTTCTTTTCTACGTTCTACTTTGATAGAAAGGTAAATGATGTTCTTGGGGATGTTTGTGTTTGGCTTAGATTGTGTGGTCGCGAACATGCTTTATCTTTGCCAAAATTTGCAGTTGCACTTGGTTTGTATGAGGAGAGTGAGATTCAACATAGGTTGTTTGGACCACATTTTGTGAGTTTAGCTAGAGCTAATAATCAATAAACGGGTATTGATGATTATTAGAATAGAATTGGTGATCCAACTTGTCTTAGGAGAAATTCTTCTAGGATTACGAATCCGTTGTTGAAGGTTTTACAAAAGTTGATTTCTTGGGGATTGATACATAGGAGCGGTGGTCAAGACAAATGTAGTCAACCGGACCTATGGGTGATGAATTTGTTGGAGGAAGACAAGAATGAGAATGTGGCATGGATTATTGCCGAGTATCTTTCTAAGAGAGCATCGGGGATTAAGAAACAAAGTGATGTTTGTGGAGGTCATCATGTGACCACGTTGGCTAAAAATCTTGGGTATTTTAATGATGATGAGTTGAGGAAGTGTAGAGTGAGGTTGGAGAGTGAGATATGGGATGCTTTTAGTTTTGGAAAAGCATTGGATAGGATTAACAAGACTTTGGGACCTTGGATCGAACCAAGTGTGGGGGCACAATCCGGAGCTTATGCGGAAGCGCCATCACAACCTCAAATGGGGAGTTTTCCGGGTAATACCCAAAGTGGTTTTGATTCAGGATGGGGTGATTGGAACCGAGAATTAAATGCTATTGAGTGTAGGGAAGTTTGGAGAGATTCAATGCAAATGAGGAATAATTACAACTATGATTATTCCATGCCTATGATCCAACATTTGGCACAAGATGCCAATTATGAGGTACCTCCCTACAACCCACCAAATGTTCCACCATACCCTTTACCATATTCTCCATATCCTGGACCATACCCCTATCCTTATCCTGGTTATTCACCATTTCCCGAGCCATATCCTCCATACGGTAGACTTCCAGAGTATGGTAGTTCAGGTGTTAATGTGGGTGGACCAAGTTTTAATCCTGGAGGATCGAGTTATGATGTTGGAGGTTCGTCGTCAAGAGCTGAAAAGAAGAAGAGACGAGTGGTGGACAAGGACGATGAAGAAGATGTTGATGAGGATGAAGAGGAAAACGAGGACGAGTTCATTCGTTCCGATGTGAGTTATGGATGGTGACATTTGATCAAATGGATTATGGTTGGTTTTAAAAACAATTACGTGTCGAACAATTTCTATTTCTATTATCTTTAACTATTTCTCGTAGGATTTATAACGTAACTTAATTTTCTATTTATTTGGTTTAGATATGTTTTTGTTTGTGTTTGTTTGGTTGTTTCGTATATTTTGCAGTTTTCTTGTAGGAGTTTTATTACGGAAGCATATAGTTGATCAACGTTTGGAGTCGGTAAACTCATTTGCTTATTATGATTAAATATGCATGTTGCGTATTTAACTCCGTTATTTTCTAAATTTTTCCATTTCCTTTACTTTGAAATTGTTTTTATTACATTGAGGACAATGCAAAACTTAAGTGTGGGGGAAGGAAGAAAATAGAAAAATTGCATAATTTTTAATTTGTTTTAATGTTTAAATTTTTAAAATTTTCGTTTTTAGAGTCGTGAACTTTAGTAACTAGTAGTAGTTCGCCCTTCATATTTTAGTTAAAATAAGGTTGATTTCATGGTAAATAATAATGATATTTTTGAAGAATAAATTCAAGTTTTAAAGAGCAATTCGTCTCGGAATTAATATTACAGAGAGTGAATTGTATTTATATTTGAGAAATTCAAGAAATTTGCTTTTGATTATCGATGATTTTGTTGATACATCATACATTTACATTTCAAATTATTCGCTAACAATTAATACTATTTTTTTTATCTCATTTTAAATGTCCATCTTACTATTTTAGTATGTCCTAAAACAAATGTCCACTTGCAATAAACAAAAAAATTCATTAACCACTTTACTTATTTTACCCTTAAATACTTTCCATAATACACAATGTGCATTTAATTGATGTATTTAATGTATGTAACATTGACAATTTGTTTACTCAAATCTACATTTATTACACATATCATGACTTGACGAAAATTTGTTAGTAAACACTTAAACCGGGACGGAGGAAGTACTAATCAAGTGAAGCCGAGCTCGAAAATATCATTTAGTCAACCAGGTTACACTCCTAGTTGAAAGATTTAATACACTTGGCCTCATTTAACCATAACTTATTATTTCTTTTCGTCATTTTATGCATTACTTTACTCAAATAATCTGTGACATACACTAAAATTACTTGATCTTTATTGGTACAACATCAAACAGCAACACATCCAACATTGTTTCAAGGATTACAGTACTAGACTGAATAAGAACATGACTACTTGGTACATCAAAATGTACACTAACAAGAACTTAATGATTACCTAATTTGGTCAAGGATGGACATACATCAACAACTGCAATCACAATATGTATCATTTATTCCGAAATAAGTTTAGTATCATACAATTAGATAAATGGAAACACATAGTGCATTAACAATGTTGTAGATGACAATTATTTTGGGAGTGCTTATATTACAAATTTGAGCTACAGCACCAGTGTTTTATTTCGAAAACGGGCACATAACATAAAAAGAAAATAAAAAAGAGATATCATAATGCAGTCACTTCTTTTCAGCATAAAACAGGCCCCATCTTTGCTCCCCGGAACCAACCCTCACCAACTTTGCCTTCCAACCACCAACGATATCGTTGTAGTCTTCCTACAGATTTCATATTTAACATAGAACATTAATACAGTTTCATTTAACCAAGTTTTGTTAAATAATGATTATACGAAGCTACAAGTGATATGTAAATGCACTCACTTCAGTAAAGTCTCGGATGAATTCTTCCTTTTCCTTCTCGACCCTTTCAAGTTCCCTCGTAAGGACTTCCTTGAACTGAAAGTAATCTTGACAATTAAAGATTGTAGAAGTCGTGCAACTAAAATAAATAGAAGTTATAAAATGGGTGGACATGCATGTTGAGTTACGGGCCAAAACCAATGCCTTTTACTTAACACAGGTCAGGTTGAGCACAAATAGATTTTGCCGATCATTCTTTTTGTTTTTAGAGACAAATGGTGTGCCAAATACTGAAATATGATTTCAAGAAAAAGTATCTACCTAATGTTTATGCATGTTAGATTTGGCAAAATCCTTATAGTTATTTATTTATTTATTTATTTATTTTTAAATGTTCTATTTACTTTGACCTCTTCAACCCATTTCTTTTTATCTATTTTCAGTAGTTTAACTGTTCGATCCGTTAGACATAAAACATAACCTAAAGGAATCATTCACATGTAAATGAGTCAAAATGAGTAAACTTACAATTTGCTCTAAATCTAATTCATGATGGATATAAGTTTTCTAATCTGAATATATACTACTACAGTACCACAATAGGTGGTTGTTTTCCTTTTTTATTACACTAAGAATATGTACTCCATTTTGTAGGTCTGCCGGCATCTAACATCAGATACTATAACAAAAAAACATAGTGAAAGTATGCAAGAACCTGTTCTGTTCGATCCTCTGCTGTCACTTCTCCGAAGCCAGCATCTCTAAGCATCTAAAGAATAGAAGTATGTAAATCAAACAGCACAAAACTACTATTTATACTAAGATTATTTTATTGATATGTATACTATAAGTGTATATATACCCCGCCATAAGTTTCTACGTCATGAAGATCATATCCTCGTTGCTTAATGTATTCTGCAAAATCTTCAGATGGGGTTCCAACTTTTCGGCAGTAATCGCTAATGAGAACTTTTCCACCTGGTTTCAACCACTTGTAGAAGGTTCTGAACAATGCAGGTTTGTCCTAGAAAGCATAACGGAAAAGAATAAGAAACATGGTATAAGTGACATCTGAACTATTCAAAGAGTATTCAGATGCGTGTTTTGAAAGTGCTTATGTGATACTGAATCACAAGGGCTGTAATGGTGTTTGCATATGCTTTTCTGTTGTAATACACATAATAAGCATAAATCACCTGAATATGGAGGATGGTGTCACGACTGTAGATGACATCAAATGTATCGTCTGGATACGACTTTTTGGTACAATCAGCAACCTCAAATTCAACTGCACATTCTAGCCCAATTGCCCTTTCAAGAGCCAAAGAGATCATATTGACAGAAAGATCAATGCCAACAACTTCAACGCCAAATTTATCAGCCATATAGAAATCGCCTCCCCCAATGCCACATCCAACATCTAAGACTTTCTGCCCTGGTTTCAGATCCAGCTTTGCAACAAATTCTTTTGTGGTGTCTGCTCACAATACAAAGTCCTTTACTAAAAGCATGAAGCATTGTGCTCAGGATATGGATAACTAATAGGTAAGTATTCAGTTAGAGACCTTCCATTAACTCGCTTTTGGACAATCTAGATGATACTACTTTTAGACTTAACAAAAATCATACGTGCTTTCATATTCAACCTTTAATTACATCAAAATAAAAGGACCACCGAAGAATCATAGATGAAGACAACAACATGAAGTAACAAAGATGGATACGTGTTCTTAGAATTTCTCTTCCATTATAGGTGGCAAAAATTTGTGGGTTCGGTAACGGGTCGAAACGGGTTGGTTTGACCGGCCTACACTTATTACTCCATTTTCATGAAATTTTTCAATATTTAATGTATAGGAATGCACTATAATTATTCAATAAAGAAGTGCAGATTCTTGGAAATACTCGAGTATTCTTTGACCGAATGTTAAACCATTTAGCTAAAACCTTTTTGGTCTGTTAAAAATAAAATTTCACTCACATTGACACATTTTCGTTTTACCCATTGGATAAATTATCAATAAAATACAACTCGAATTACCCGTTTCACATAAACGGGTTGCAATTTATACCTATTCCTCCTGTGCTCACAAATCCATATCCAAATATACGTTCATAACGCAGTATGCCACTGCTTTTGTACTGGACATTATCCAAGAACTGCTGGAATCCCCTATCTACATCGTCCTCTGACTTCACCACCTTCTGCCATATCCAGAAGATCTGCAATAAAGATCATCATGAGTGCAGTTGACCAGATAAAAAAGCAGAAAATATGACAATTCCTTAAAGACCTATCAGACCTAAGCAAACATACAGAACTCATTTTCAAGTTAAATCAAGTACCTGATTTTCATTTATCTTGTTGTCTCCATAAGCTCCAATGCTTTTCGTCTCAACAAGAGAGAACTCATAAGAACTATCAGACGCATCAGACATGTGACATTCCTTAAAGACCTAAGCAAACATACAAAGAAAAGAACCATTATGTATAAATAAATTCAAGCGATTGCAAGATTTGACAATTCATGTATCATTTCAATATCGGTAAGACTGTAACATATTCTTATGGACACAAGAAAAACACCGTCTAAACAATTTTTGTATGCTTCCAAACTAAATTTAACTAGTTAGAAACAACGACTTTACTAACAATTCGAAAACACTGATAAAATTCTTTATGTTTTATTAAAGAGTATTTTAGATTCTTCGACAAATACTTAAACAGTTTTCTTGGTCTATGCGTTAAGTCAAACACTGTAAAGTTTTTCAGTCAATCTGTATGTACCTTGGTGTAAAATCTAGGTTCGCGGATGTGTTCCAGGTCGCTCTCTTGCTTATGGTCTTCAGATTGATGAGAGCATGGCTCTGTGAAGAAAATATATCCTCCAACCTTCACCCATTTCAGAAGTTTTTCGGCAATATCTTTAACCTGTAACCAACATAGAATATATTTGGCGAGGTTAAAAGGTCTACTTTTCAACGCCAGTATCAAAAAGATTCAAACAAATTTATTTAATGCACGAACAAAGTGCCATCTCATAAGTTGTTTTTATAGGAATTCAACATATATAACCAAACAAATTGATTTTATTCATGTAGCAACTGATAAAATCTATACATGACACCAAAAATGGCAAAACCATTATATTATAACAGTATTCATATATTGAAATTGGAGTTTGGTCTTTTACATCATGAATCAACTAAGATACTTAATGCCAAATTTCTCTATGACGTATAAAAAGAAAGCGAATAACTGTTCACCTCTTTGTCAGAGAGATTGCTCAGTAACACGTGTGTGAAAATCAAATCGACTGACTCAGGTAGAAAGTTAAGGTCGCGCGAAGTAACATCAGCACACATAAATTCGACATTTTCATATTGCCCGTTGATGTTCCCATTCTGCAAAAATAGTATATGTGAAAAAGAAAACCAACTTCTAAATAAACACAACATTTTACCCAGGGTTAGGATGCATACTTCTTTCACCACTCTTTCAACGGAATCAAGGGCTATAACCTTGTTTGCCTTTTTGGATAGTTCACCTGTAAAATGACCCTGACCAGCTCCTAGTTCCAGGACTGATTTCCCTTCATATGGTGGAAGGAATGACAATACCTAGATAAGAGTATAAACTAACAGAAATGGTAAATAGGACACAGAACTTAATACAATCCTGTGCAGAAATTCCATGAACAGACAAGAAAGTAACAACTATGCTGCAACAATACTTAGTAACGGTAAGTCTTCTTAGTGTACACATCTAAACAGGAAAAAAGTTTCCTTTACTAAAGCAAAAAAAAAAAAAAAAAAAAAAAAAAAGAAAAATAAATTAAAAAACACACACACACACATTGTTTGAATTGCTTATTTATATTCCAAATTTGCTTATCTTGTTTTTAAACACACATAAGCAGTTTGAAGTATCGGATATGAAAAATGTTGGTAATTCAAACGAACGAAACAAACAAACAAATACGAACAAACGAAGCGGAAGCTTTATTCAAATACCAAACCAAATTCAAACGGTACTAAACTATTATTCAAAATGTACAAAGAAAACTAATGCTATCAATCTCTATTTATAGGGCAAAACTAACCGTCATAGATTAGTTACCAAATTCGAATCAAACTTGTAGAACAAGTCACAAACCAAATTTACCAAAAACCCCTTAGAGTTTAAGTCACTTTCTAACAATCTCCACCGTGACTTTAACTCCATTCGAAACTTCAAACCAAACGAATCTTTCGTCTTCAAATTCAAATTTCCAAATTTCGAATTCCAAATTTCAAACTCTAAAATCCAAATTCCAAATGCCAGAGATGCTAGCCAAATTCAAATCAAACGACCGATTCCCAAAAGCAATCCAAAACAAAATCGATCCAAAGCAAACGCCGATGACTTCAAACGAACAATCAAACGTTAACCGAAAAATTCAAACTCGGTCAACCAAACAAACAAATCGTCTCAAACAATCTTTAACAAAGACAATCAAATTCGGACAACCAACTTCAAAGGCCCGACGAACGAAGATCCAAATTTTCCAAACTAACAAATTCCAAACGACCTAATAATAATTAAGTCTTCAAACACCAAATCGATCTTCAAATTCCAATATCAAATTCAAATTCCAATGATCCACTTATATAATAAGAATTACGACCCAAATATCAAATTCAAATTCTAATGACCCACTTATGTAATAAGAATTACGGTCCAAATTCAGACATATTATCCAAGTATCAAACCAATACAAGTTAATTAAATAACTTGACGAACAGGCTCAAAAAATTCAAACGCCCCAAATATGATACTTGATAATAATGCTAATGACCCACTTATATAATAAGAATTACGGTCCAAATTCAAATAACCAAAACAAACAAATCCAAATAACAAATTCAAAGGAAACCAAATACTAATAGCCAAAACTTCTTTCACTTTCTAATTCTAGTGGCCCCAAAAATTCCAAATTCAAATAACCAAGGCCCAAAACCAACAAAATACCCACGTGACAAAGAAATTACGGGGGTACGATTGAACAAATCAACGAACCAAACTTGTATATTCCCAATTACGAATTCTTTAGTATACCAGATTCCAAAAAAATAAATAATCGTCAATTCCGAACAAACAAACTTGAATCCAACGAACCCAAAACAATTTTTTTTTCTTCTTTTTCCTCATGAAGAACCTGACTCTGATACCACTTGTTGTTAATTCAAATGAACGAAACAAACAAACAAATACGAACAAACGAAGCGGAAGCTTTATTCAAATACCAAACCAAATTACAAAACCAAATTCAAAGACAAATTCAAACGGTACTAAACTATTATTCAAAATGTACAAAGAAAACTAATGTTATCAATCCCTATTTATAGGGCAAAACTAACCGTCATAGATTAGTTACCAAATTCGAATCAAACTTGTAGAACAAGTCACAAACCAAATTTACCAAAAACCCCTTAGAGTTTTAGTCACTTTCTAACAAAAAACACTCTGCTTATAAAGTAAACACTATTTACTTGTTTCAAACTAACATAAGTCAACCACTCAAGGGTGGCCTAGTGGCAAACGGGCTTGTGACTATCATTCTAAAATGTGTGAGGTCTCAAGTTCAATTCCTGCTAGGTGCAAACAACCTTGAAGTGGCCACGCCGACCTCCTGAAAAGGGAGGGCTTTACCTAGTTAGAGTCTGTTTAGCGGTGGGTTTAAATCCTATATATGGATTAGTCGGTCAAAGGTCGGAAACCATGGTTAAAAAAAAAAAAAAAAAAAAAAAAAAAAAAAAAAAAAAAAACTAACAGAAGTCGTGGATATCTATCTAGTATCAACCATGCTCATAATTCGAGTTAGTCAGAAATGTTCATTCACGGATGAGCTATGAAGAAAAAAAATATAAGAATGTATATATATACCTTAAGCCTCTCTTCATTGTTAAGCTCAGTTGCCATAGAATCAAGTAGTAAACAGACGGTGTGCTCCACTCATTACTCAATAAGCAATTAATATACTACGTGATCAACAACTTGTCATTTGTCAATATATTAATAGTATACAAAATAATATACTACGAATATATGTGATTATTGATTAATATATGCATGTTAATATAATAAACCAAACGCACCATCTTTTGTCTTTTGCTTTATTCTTTTTTTGTTTCTGTTTACTACTACTTTTTATGCTCATTTAGCATAGTGATTCACGAGATAATTTTTTTTTTTGAACAATGTGATTCACGAGATAATGACATCTAAACAAAAAATGATACGGAGTATGACAGGTGAACATAAACAAAAGCATTATTATGAAGTACTCATTAAAATAAATACTCATGAAACCAAAATAGTTACCAATTTGGTAAGTTATAGGAATGGTTTGTCATTCTTATATGAGAGTTTGTAAGTGTTCTAAGGGACTGAGATGAAGGAATTCACCTTCATCCTTTGTACTTCAATATTTTTGGTGTCCGGGGTGAATTAAAACCCTTTTACCAAAAAAAAAAAAAAAAAAAAAAAAAAAAAAAATAGTTACCAATTAATTATGGTTTGATTATGTCATTTGTTGTTCATGCATGGCAACTGCAAAGAGGCGAGAATGGACGTAAGAGTATGAAAATGAGTTATGATCAGAATCGAGTGAACGTACTTCTACTTTTATTGCGTGAACGTACATTATTTCAAAAGTCGAGAGCCCAACTTTAATTCACGCCCAGTCCAAAAAAGAAAAGAGTGAACTGCAAAATGAATATACCGTGGTTCATAATTTTTCACAGTTTATATCATATCAGAAACGTTATCTCGCCCACCTCAACGTACGGGTATTCTTTTTCATCCCATGGTTTGATACAGTCAAAGGCAGTCTTGTGCATGCCTCATCAGTTGGTATAGGACGAAACTGTAGTTGAAGGACATATTTTACTTTTTCAGAAGAATTCACAAGATGTTGGAAATCATTATCGAGGAAAAGAAGTGGGCGCGTGTCATTCTCATATCTTGGAATTGCACCTGTTTCAGGAGGCAGTGTACCTTAAACAAGAATAAGAACATGACTACAGGTTCAACCAAATGCACCATTTATTCGGAAGTAGGTTTAGTATTGTACAATTACACGTGAGATAAATGGAAACATATAGTGCATCAACCGTCAACGATACATGACACTTATTCTACAACACAACAGGGAAAAAAAAAAAAAAGCATTATGCAATCACTTCTTTTCAGCATTAAAACTGGCCCCATCTCTGCTCCCTAGAACCGACCCTCACCAACTTTGCCTTCCAACCGCCAACAATATCGTTGTAATCTTCCTACGTATCATATTCAAGATGTAACACATTAACATAGTCACATTCAGCCAAAACATTTTCATAGAAGGATTAATGAAGTTACAAGCTAGTGATATGTAAATGCACTTACTTCAGTAAAGTCTCGGATGAATCCTTCCTTTTCGTTCTCGACCCTTTCTAGTTCCATTGTAATAACTTCCTTGAACTAAAAGGAATACAATTTTAGATTGTAGAAACACTGCAATAAAAAGAACTAGAGGTGGAAAATTGGGTGGACATGCAAGTCGGATAACGGGTCAAAATAGATACATTCTTAGCACGGTTCGGGTTGACTAGAAAGACACTTTTGGTGTCTTTCAACACATTAGACCTGTTCAACCCGTTTTCTTTAGCTATTTTTAATATTTTAACTGCTCTACCAGTTAGAAATATACATAGCCGGAATCACTTATTCACAAGTAAATGGGTCGAAATGGCCACCAACGAGCTTGCTTATTTGACTCTAATTTGACTTTAACTCACAAATTAGTAAGATTACCACTTGCTCTAATTCATGACGGATGTAAGTTTACTAATCTGGATATATACTATCACAGTACCATTATAAAAGGGTATGCCCTTAAAACAATCAACAGTTCGTTCTTTTTTCCTATTACACTAAGAAAATGTACTCAACTTAGTAGGTCAGGTGACCTGTTCAACCTGTCTATCGCCCTTTAAGGCTTTAACAGAAAATACCATAACAAAATAACAAAGTGAGGTATGCGAGAACCTGATCTGTTCTATCCTCTGCTGTAACATCTTTAAAACCCGCATCTCTGAGCATCTAACGAATAAAAAGTAAATGAATCAAACACAATAATTTTATACTAAGATTGTTTCACTGATCTTTATCTAGTAATGTGTACATTCACCTGGCCATAACTTTCTGCATCATGAAGATCATATCCTCTTTGCTTAATGTATTCTGCAAAATCTTCAGATGGGGTTCCGAATTGTCTGCAGTAATCGCTAATGACAAATGAGAACTTTGCCACCTGGTTTCAACCACTTGTAGAAGGTTCTGAACAATGCAGGTTTGTCCTATAAAACATACCGGAAAAGCTTTTAGTGACTTTCAGCTCGTTCAACAGCTAAGATCAGACATTACCCAAATCGACCCTTTTATAAGTAGATGGGTGGAAATATTTGCCTTGAATATATATCCATTTTAATGTTTTAATACGCATATATAAATCATGAACTCACTTGAATATGGAGGATGATGTCACGAGTCACGACTGTAGATGACATCAAACTTATCGTCTGGATACGACTTTTTGGTACAATCAGCAACCTCGAATTCAACAGCACATTCGAGCCCAATTGCCCTTTCAAGAGACAAAGAGATCATATTGACAGAAAGATCAATACCAACAACTTCTACGCCAAAATTTTCAGCCATATAGAAGTCGCTTCCCCCAATGCCACATCCAACATCTAAAACTTTTTGGCCTGGTTTCAGATCCAGCTTTGCAACGAATTCTTTTGTAGTGTCTTCTCACAATACAAATTCTTACACTAAAAACTTGAAACAATGTTCTCAGGATATGGATAAGTAATAAGGGTTCGTTTAGCTAATACTTTTGATTTTATGCATTTGATCGATTAACAATTTAATATTACCCAAGTCGTCACATTTTGATTTTAATCATTTGATCAATTATCACTAACATAAAAATCAAGTTACTCATTTTCAAATAAGTGGGTTGCAGTTGATAACTATTCCTCCTGGGCTCACAAACCCGTAGCCAAATATGCGTTCATAACGCAGTATGCCACTGAATTTGTACTGGATGTTGTCCAAGAACTGCTGGAATCCCTTATTGACATCGTCCTCCGATTTCACCACCTTCTGCCATATCCAGAAGATCTGCAATAGAAACCATCATGAGTGGAGTAGACCCGAGGGAAAAAAAAACAGAAAATATCATGGTTGTTAAGTACCTGATTTTCATTTTTCTTGTTGTCTCCATACACTCCAACACTTTTCGTCTCAACATGAGAGAATTCAAAGGAATTACCAGACACATCAGACATATGACATTCCTTAAAGACCTAAGCAGTATGCACCCATAACCAAGAAGAAAAGCACTAAGTACTTGAACAATTTCCTTAGTCAATGTGTTAAATCAAACACCACTTAAAGACCTAAGGAATTATGGTGTTTGATTTAACACATTGACTAAGGAAATTGTTCAAAGGAATTATGGCGTAACATGGGAATAACCGCTCACCTCTTTGTCTGAGAGATTGATCAGTAACGAGTGGGTGAAAATCAAATCCACTGTTTCAGGTGGAAAGTGAAGGTCTGGCGAAGTAACATCAGCACACATAAATTCGACATTTTCATGCTGCCCGTTGATGCTCTCATTCTGCAAAAATAAGTAGTTTTTACGAGAAAAAATAAAATCCATAGATTAAATATAATTTCTTTACCAGGGTTTGGATGCATACTTCTTTTACCACACTTACAACCGAATCAAGGACTATGACTTTGCACGCCTTTTTGGCTAGTTCACCAGTAAATTGACCCAAACCAGCTCCTAATTCCAGGACCGATTTCCCCTCATACGGTGGAAGGGATGACAATACCGATAATCGTCAAGACGAGGAACACAAATTTAAAATCTAAATATATCTAAAAGATGAATAGAGATGGTAAACATAGGTGCAGAAGCAGAAAGTTCCATAAAACAGACAAGAAAATAGTAACTATACTGAAACAGGATAGTAGGTCTTCAAAGATTATTAACAGACCCGTTCCACACATCCAAACACCTCCTACTTCGTAACAGGAAAAATTTACCATCACTCAGGCAAAAAGTTATTGATTGTTGCAATACAGGCAACTCGATTAATAAAAAAAAGCAGACATTGGGATTGCTTATTTAAGCTGCTAATTTGCTTATCTTTTTTTAAACATACATAAGCAGCTTGAATTATTGGATAGGAAAAACTCTCTGCTTGTAAAACTCGCATAAAGAAAAAGTTGTGGCTACCAAGCATGCTCATTACTCGAAAATAATCGAAATGTTCACTCAAGAATGACGATAAAAAAAAAATTAATAAATTAGTAGTTTGTACCTTAAGCCTCTCTTCATTGTTAAGCTGAGATGCCATAGAATCAAGTAGTGAGACTGACTGTGTGCTCCACCCAATAATATACTAAGTGGTCAGCACGTTGTCGATATGTGAGTAGTATATGTTAATATAATAACCCAAAGCACCATATCTTGTCCTTCTCTTTATGCTTTTGTTGTTTCTGTTTCTAACTACTTTTTATACTCACTTAGCATAGTGATAATCACTAGACAATAAAAATATCCACAAAAGATAATATGATGATTCATATAAACATATACAATATCAAATTATGATAGGAGATGCCATTTGTTCATGGCAACAGGAAAGTTAACAACTCGTAGTCAGCTATGTGTTTGCCAATGGTTTAGTATTGGAAGGCCTAAGATAGCATATCAAACTCTCAGTTTACTGCCAATCACCACTATCACAAAATATGAAACAAAACTTTTTTCTGTTTAATTATCCTGATAGTAGAGTTGAAAAAGCGCTGAGACGTTTACTTTATACCTAACTCGGTGTTAAAGAATTCCTCATGCATCATGCATCCATAGATACAAATAGCTTTTTCTATAATCCCGTATTCGTTAACAGCAAGGCTGAAATTCATAACCATTTACTGGAAGCCAATAATATTGATAAAAGAGAGGAACCTGATAGATACGACAGAAATTGATGCATCATCTTTGAAAAATACCAAATGACAAAAATAAAAGCAAATGCAAGCAAGCAATCTTAGAAAGCGAACATATTTCATTAAACATCAACAACCAACCACAATAATTCTACAACAAAGAGAGAGTACTAAAATTACAAACCACAAGACATCTGAGCCTAGGCACCAGTCTTTTTATTTCAACATAAAGTTCAAAACTTGAAAACACTAAAAATACAAAGACCCATACTGCAATCACTTCTTTTCAGCATAAAACAGTCCCCATCTCTGCTCCCCAGAACCAACCCGCACCAGCTTTGCCTTCCAACCGCCAACGATATCATTGTAGTCTCCCTGTAGATATCATATTAAACATAAGGCGTTAACCAAGAGTCACATTTTACTGCCTTTAGTGAAAGAGTGATTGTAAGTATTTACAAGTGTGCAATAAGTTATGTTAAATACTTACTTCAGTAAAGTCTTGTATGAATTCTTCCTTTTCCTTTTCGACCCTTTCTAGTTCCCTTGTAAGGACTTCCTTGAACTGAAATTAATGCTTAATATAAATTAGAAAACAAGGAAAATTTTTCGCTTCAAGGAATACTTTTTGTCCCATTTTATGAAGCTGAGTATAACTAGTTTTTGTGTCAATATGATTACAGCTATAACAGAACAATGAATTAAGAGTAAGCAATAACCTGTTCAGTACGATCCTCTGCTGTCACCTTTCCGAAGCCAGCATCTGTAAGCATCTGAAGAGTAAAAGTAAACATATTAATACACATAACTAAGATTGACATCTTTATATATATATATATATATATATATATATATATATAGTGTAAGGTTATTTTCAGAACCAAATAAATTGCGAGAACTGCGAGAACCAATCTACACCCTTAATTATTTGATCAACGGTTAAAATGATGAGTGGCATAAATGTAATAAACTTAAAGATGAAGTAATGTTCTATAAAAGCTGGAGGGGTACTATGGGTATTTCGTATTAGATTATTTTAAAACCGTCAATCTGTGTTACTGTGTATCCTATCTCAAAAACTGAATCACATTTTAATTTCTCTCTCTCAAAAAAAAACTAGCCGCTTGTGGGGATCTTTATCTCTTCTGGTATCATTACAGGTTCTTCGGATGTAGCCAAAGGTATGATCGATGGGGGATTAATTCCATGTCTATCCAGTGTTCTTCGATTGCCGGATCTAGACCATCCTGATGCAACAGGATGCTGATTATTGTTTTAATTATCAAGCCTAAATCATGTAAAGCTTTTTTGGCCAAATAATAAAAAAAGAAAAAAAGAAAAAAAAAAAAAAAAAAAAAAAAAAGCATGGACGGAAGCGTGATGGGAGAGTATGAGGAAAGCTTATACATGTCGAAATTTTCTCAAGATATTTTTCATATCGTCACCGAACAACAACAAGAACAACAGGTTTAATTTATTCATTTGCTTTTGATTTTTTTTTTTCTGAATCTTAGTGGGTCTTTGTTTCATGGGCTTACTTTATAATACAGTATTGCAATATTATTACTTTATAATATTGCTTCTAGTGTTTGAATTTGCTTAAAGAAATTTTTAATTTGATTGATTTATTGAAGGTTTTAGGTAAATAAGGTTGGAATATGTTTAATATTGCGTAAGTGTTCATCAATACAGTCGCTTTTTGCCAAATGTGATGAGAATTTAATAATTTCTTTGAGAGTGCTTATGTCATCAATGATGCACATGTCACTGATTGTTAATATTCTACTGTATTAGTTGATAATTATTTGAAAGTGCTAGTGTGTAGTGCACATGTGTTTTGGATCTATTACTAGAAAATAATACATGTGCACATGTATCTCGAATTTATTATATTTATGCTTATTTTGGATCTATTACTAGAAAATACATGTGCATTGTTTACATATAGCTTCAACTTACATGTAATACATATGTGCATGCTCGAGATTGTAGGAGTGTGGCGTAAATGTGCTACAATTAGAGGGACATGGGGCACATTGTGTACATATAGCTTCAACTTACACGTAACACATGATTGCTTCTTTGTTTTATGGCTTGTATAAAAATCAATATCGTGTATATTTGATTATACAGTTTCAGAGTTTAAATATATTGAAAGTGCATATATGTTTTTATTTGTTATATAACGATGTTTTTTGTTTAATTATGATATAAGGGTGCACTTGTGTGTGGTGTTTTAAGGCTGTACTAATTTAACAAAATGGTCTCTTGTGAACAAGTCAGAAATACATTGTGTATATATGTTATGTGAGATGTTATGATTAAATAATTCGTTTATTAATAGGTCGTGGTTACAGGTGCGAGTATGATGAGCAATGCAAGAGTGCACATGTGTTTTGTTACATATTATCTAGCGAGAAAATATATATGATAAAGAAGTAAAGAGTAAAGACACAAGTGCATGAAGTCGTAAGAAGATTAGTAGACACAGCTATACATCAACGAAACTTTCATTTATTCTTTACTTTTAGAATTTTGTATTTCAGTTGTATTTTACATGATTTTTAATTTTGTGTATATGTTTTTGTTTTGAAATGTATATGTGCAAGTAAAATATTAATTTTGTTATTCAATGCACTTGTGTAAATAGTTTTGCCCAAAATACATTAGAGGTAAATTTACCTTACATAAAAATATATGTTTGTCATTCAAAGCAATTGAACAATAAAAACATATGTAACTTTACTTTATATATATATATATATAAAAAAAAAAAAAAAAAAAAAAAAACATGTGCACTTTACTTTTTAAAATCATGCATGCTGGAAAAATAAAATTTTCAAAAAAAAAGAAAAAAAAAAAAAAAAAGAAAAAAAGTTTCCTAATATTTAGGACCTAAAAAAAACGTTTTTTATTAAATTATTTCAAAAAAATAAAAAAAAATTGTAATTTTACTATAATACCCTTTTGAATTAAATAATAAAAATAAATATCCAAAAAAATCTGATTGGTTGATTTTGGTTCTCGTAGTTCTCGCAATTTATTTGGTTCTGAAAATAACCTCACCCTATATATATATATATATATATATATATATATATATATATATATATATATATATATATATATATATATATATTCCAATGCTTTGATTTACCTTTCCATATGTTTCCACATCATGGAGATCATATCCTCTTTGCTTGATGTATTCTGCAAAATCTTCAGATGGTTTTCCCGATTTACGACAGTAGTCGCTAATAAGAACTTTTCCACCTGGTTTCAACCACTTGTAGAAGGTTCGGAACAATGCAGGTTTATCCTAGATAAAATTATGGAAAAACAATAAGAAAAACGCGTTGGACCCATTCAAGATTAAACATAACCCAAACAGGCACATTTATTAACAAATGAGTCGAAATTGCCATATTATGAATATGTGGTTGAACCATCATACATAGAGTGGAATCTTACTTGAATGTGGAGGATGGTGTCACGGCTGTAGATGACATCAAACGAATTGTCAGGATAGTATATTTTGGTACAGTCAGCAACCTCAAATTCAACTGAACATTTGAGCCCAATTGCCCGTTCAAGAGCAAAAGAGATCATATTGACAGAAAGATCAATGCCAACAACATCGACATCAAAGTTCTCAGCCATATAAAAGTCGCCTCCCCCAATGCCACATCCAACATCTAAAACTTTTTGGCCCGGCTTTAGATCCAGCATTGCAACAAATTCCTTTGTGGTATCTGTGCAAAATTTTAATGATCACTAAATTCAGAATGAAAATCTGTTCTCAGAAAAATGGCTGGAAATTTTGGTTTCTATTTTCAATCAAAAGATAAAACAACTAACAAACTCACAATTATATATGCACCATGCACACAAAAGATAGAGCAAATATGTATTGAGAAAAGTAAACTAGCATACCTATTCCTCCTGTGCTAACAAACCCGTGTCCAAAAATGCGTTCATAGCGTAGTATGCCAGTGCTTTTGTACTGGACATTGTCCAAGAACTGTTGGAAGCCCCTATCACCGTCTGCATTCACTACCTTCTGCCATGTCCAGCAAATCTGCAATAAAAGACCCACAAGAATGCATTCTATGATGAGTAACTCATAGATCAAGAATAAAAACCAGAAAAGAAAATTATATGTAAAATAAAAAGTACCTGGTTTTGGTTTTTCTTGCTGCGTACATAAGCTCCAATGCATTTTGATCCAATTAGAGAGAGTTCATAGGAATTACCAGATGCATCAGATGTGTAACATTTCTTAAAGACCTAAACAACCATATCCAAGAAGTAAACTATTACAGATTTACACATTTAAGTGATAACAAAATAGGAAAATACAAAGAAGCAAACTTTTTCCTTAGTACACATCAATTCAAAAACCACAACTTTCAATTTTTCATAGTTACGTGATTAATTATTTAAAGAAAATATTAAAAAGGGGAACCAAGTTTTTATGGGCCAACCCAGACAGTCCCAAATTAATTGGTACTACGAATGAACCTTTTCAACTCGCACCCATGTGCTGGACCACCCAAGTTTTCCATCTCTCCGTCACTTACCCAAGGTGAAAGCACTTTTCTTGTTGTGAAGTCAATATATTTGTACCTTGGTGTAAAATCTAGGTTCACGGTAGTGTGTCGGGTTGTGCTTTCGTTTATGGTCCCCAGATTGGTGGAAGCATGACTCTCTGAAGAAAATACACCCTCCAACCTTCACCCATTTCAGAAGCCTTTCAGCAACATATTCGACCTGTAACCACAAATGAATAACTTAGCCCTTTGGTCAACAAACTGAAACACAGTATGTAAATATATAAATAGCCATGTGGTAGAAGAAAAAAAGAAAAAAACTTTAAGTGTGCCAGTTATACGCTAGATTATATTATACTCATTCAGTCACATTACCAAAATGTCAACACCTACATTCTTTACCAAACATCAATGAAATTTTGTTTATCTTCATGTAATGCTGTGCTTTCTAAAAAGTTAAAGATTGAAAAATCTAAACGTGATTTAACACACAAACCCATATTTCAACATAACAATTTCAGACAGGTTTATGGATTCAAATTCCGTAATGAAATTCCTAGTATTGCTTAGTAAAATAAATTGTATGTTTATGTTAAATTACAAAGTTTAAAGTATAAAGCTCACCTCTTTATCAGAAAGATACATCAACAGCCAGTTCGAAAAAATCAAATCTATTGATTCATCTGGAAAGTTGAGGTCTGGCGAAGTAACATCAGCACACAAAAATTCGACATTTTTAAAGTGCCCGTTGTTGCTCTCATTCTTCAAGAACAATAATTGTAAATGACATGAAGATTTAAAAAAAAAAAAAAAAAAAAAAAAGTAGAATAGATGTAATTTCTTTGGCAGGGAAAAATGACCATACCTTTTTCACCACACTATCAATGAAATCAAGGGCTATGACCTTTCCTGCCTTTTTGGCTAGTTCACCAGTAAAACGACCAATACCAGCTCCTAGTTCCAGGACAGTTTTCCCTTCATAGGATGGGAGTAGTGACAGTACCTAACAAAAGAGTAGCCATGAGACACATATTTAAAAAGTAGGAGGGCGTTTGGATGTGTTATGGAACTGATTATTTCACCCTCGTGGCTTGAAGTTGCCATAATCAGATTTTAGTATCTGGATAAGCATATCATGTTCTGATTACGTTCGGTCATATAATCACTTTTTGATGATCATTTTCAAACCAGCTACAACACCGTGTAAGGTGAAATTACTTATTTACTCATTACTTTGACTTTACTAATGAGACTTTTACTACCATTTCTTGAACCTTCTTTTGCGTCAAAAAGTTTCCTTTTGGTCATTTATAAATTTCTCAAATGATCAGAAATTTAGAAACACTTTTACCATATTGTTATATGATTATTACAATTTTAGGCATTAGAAACACATCAGATGCTATCTTTATAACCAGTGTACTTACATCAGATAATTCAACATTATATTATCACGTATTCAAAAAATATATTGTTTTTGGTCAATTTATCTCTTAAGTTCTTTAGAGGTGGTCATTTTATCTCTTAGTTTCTTAAAAATCAAAATTTCTGCAACTATGAAACATGAGTATATGACTATTAAAGCTTCAAGTAGCACAACCTGTATAATTAACTCTGATATTATGGTTGATTAGTGTCTTATCATCCTGATATTTCATCAGTCGTACAAGAATGTATATTCCAATAATAGGGTTTCCGAGGACCAACATAGTACAGTTTATAAAACGCGATTTTATTCTGTTGCTTAGTGAAAAAGTAAATACACATATGATAAAATTAAACACCGATTTGACGTTTAAAAGGATAATTTGCAACTAATTATATCCATCACAAAAAGAGTAGATTTATGTCACCACCAAACCATATTTTCCTTTTAAGTGTTCAAAGATTTTCCTTTATTATAAGATCACAAACAAACCATTTATTTTCCTCAAAAAAAAAAAAAAAAAAAAACTAATAAATTCTCAGTCACATACACATGAGCACAGGGATAAAAATCTTACATTATCAGCAAAAGACAAAAAACAAAAAACAAAAAAGCAAAAAAATAAATAATTTGCTTAAAAAGGAATTAGAACAATGCTTAAAAGCAAAAAAACCATCACTATCAACTATCAACTTATTAACTAATTTCAGCTAAAAGCCTAAAACTCAATCATACACACAAAATTCATCCACTAGTATACAATATATTAATCACAAACAAAAGCTAACAAAAGGGCTTATCTTTAGACAATTAACTATCAAGAACAACATCAAAAAATGTTAAAATAAGAATTAAAGCTATATATATTATAAACCAACTTTTAAATTTGTATACAAGTAAAATATTGATTTATTTATTATTGTTGCTAACAACCAACTTTCATTTTCGTCCTAAACAACTTTCATGTTGCGACGAAATATAAAGTTGGTTGTTCGAAACAGTAATTAAAAAGCATGATTAACGATGCAAATTTTAAAAAGCAAAAGCCGATATAGTATGTCTTTAACCCTTAAAATAATTGATCTACTAATCACTCCAAGATTCTTTAAATATAAAAACACTAACACCAAGATCACAATTCATAACAAAAAAAAAAAAAAAAAAAAAAAAAAAAAAAAAAATCTAACTAGCCAATAAACAAAAAAAACCGTCACTATTAACTAATTTCAGCTAAAAGCCTAAAACCCAATCATACACAATTACACACAAAATAAATCCACTAGTATACACTATATTAATAACAAACAAAAGCTAAGAAAAGGGTCCTTATCATTAGACAATAAACTATCAAGAACAATATAAACCAAGTATTAAAGCCATATTTCAGCCATCTTTTAATATTTGTATCCAAGTAAAATTCCGTACTTGTTTATTACCGTTGCTAACAACCAACTTTCATATTCCGTACAGATATGATATATACATATATCAAAACATATTAGGCCACACAATAGCTACGTACTTTCACTAATGTACCGTTTTGGTACGAGTACTAATTTCTGTTCCACTTAATGATGTTGTTTACTTTTATTTTTTGTTTCATTTTGGTACGTGATGCTAATGTGTCGTGCTTGTGACACATCAGCATCACGTACTAAAATGGAACAATAAATAAAGTAGACAACATTAAGGCTATGTTAGGCACAAAGCTTTTTGGATTTTTTTTTGGCAAAGAGCGGTGAATAATGAGCTTTTTGATTTTTAGTGTTCGTTTGGCATGAAAGCTGTGGGCTTTGCTATTTTTTAGGAAAGCTCATTTTCCCAATACTTCTTTATGAAGCTGTGAGCTTTTTTGGCTACTGCTCACAGCTCACTGCTACTTTTGACAAACATAGCCTAAGTGGAACGGAAATAAGT
This sequence comes from Artemisia argyi, assembly GCA_030686995.1. Taxonomy (NCBI): domain Eukaryota; kingdom Viridiplantae; phylum Streptophyta; class Magnoliopsida; order Asterales; family Asteraceae; genus Artemisia; species Artemisia argyi. The sequence continues at coordinate 112,889,448 of CM060708.1, forward strand.
ACAATTACCAAATCGGTACATTAGTGAAAGTACCTAGCTATTTTATGACCTAAACCCTAACGTAAAACAAAAAAGTACTATAACAATTATTATTATTTAAAAAAAAAAGAACCATTAAAATAATTAATCTACTAATCACTCCAAGATTCTGTAAATAAAAAAAATAAAAAAAAAACACTACACACCAAGATCACAATTCATAACAAACAAAAAACCCAACAAATATATATAAAAATAGAAAGATCTAACAAACCAATAAAATAACACAAAAAGATATAATAATAAAATATACCTCTGGTCTTTCTTCTTTATCAAGATCAGCAGCCATGGAATCAAGCATCATAGCTTCAACTGTCAAATCAACTGAATGTTCCACCCAATAATTCTTTTGAATCTCACGTTCTTCACCTACATTATTTATATACATCATTTTATATTAAATATATCATATCATATTTTTAATAAAAAAAAAATGATGGATCAAGAAATCATAATGTTCACCATTAATAACAGCAGCCATGATGATTTTGGACAAACGGTTATTCAGAAATATTAATAAAGATTGAAAATTTAAATGATTTATTTATTTTTATGAGTAAATTTCGGATTATTTATTTATATTATGTAAAATGGTTTTTATGAATATGATTATGAGCCTTCAATGGCTAAACGTGATCTTGAGAAAGAACGTGATCTGCTGTTAAATGATTTGCCTCTTTGATGCATAAGGCAATGCAAAATGCAAATGTGTGTTTTGAAGGTGCGTTTAGTGTGTGTGATTTGTGCCTGTGTTTGTGTGGTATTTATAAGCAGCATGGGAAGTTTTGTAGGTGAAGGTGATGTTTGTCGATGAATGAATAGTTGACATGTGATTATGCATCATTGATTCCATTTTGGGTTCATTGTTGTTACTAGTTAATTTAAGTAGATTCTTGTTGTGGTTGCTTAATTTGTGATTTATTGCAAAACTATCTAGGAAAATCTTTTGGAAAATGATATTTGTTTTTAAAGGGTGTGTTTGGGATTTTAGAACTACATTGGGCACATAAATTTACTTATTCATGATTCGATTACTATATTTTTGTATGGGTTTTGCTTAAGGCCGTAAACGAATTGAACGTTCAATGAACATTTCATGAATCATTCGGTAAAAAGTTCGTTTAGGTTCGTTCGTTTATTAAATGAACGAACATGAACAATATTTTACGTTCTTTTAGTTAAATGAACGAACATGAACAAAAGTCTCGTTTGTTCATTTATGTTCGTTAACGTCCGATTAGGCGTTCGTTAAAGTTCGTTTATGTTTATTTATCTATTTATGTTCATATATCATATTTTTTAATTTTATAATTTTAAAAATTGGTTTGTTTAAACCAAGCAACACTTATAAAACAATATATTGGGAAGAATTCAATAAAGTTTATGTTTTTTTGTCTATTTTCATTTATGTTCGATCGTTTATGTTCGTTTAGCGTTCGTTTAGTGTCTTAATGAACGAACATGAACAATTCATTTTCATAATAAACGAACATGAACAAGAAAATTCGTCCGTTTAAGCGTCCGTGTCCGTTTATTTGTCCGGTTAAAATTAAATGAACGTACATGAACAGGGTTCCGTTCGTGTTCGTCTGGTTCGTTTACAGTCCTAGTTTTCCTAATATGTGTCTACTAGACACGTGTTAAAGTGTATTCAACGAACACTTTTTTTCTTTTATAACAAAAAATACATTTTATAAACATAAATTATAGATACAAATTACCATGTTTAGTTACATTTTCTTTTTAAGTATGCAAAAACTTCTCATTTGAACATACGTTATCATGTGCCTAGTGGGCACGAAACTTTTGCTCAATTTAAATCACACGATTTGAATTATAAGAGTGATACATTTGGATCATGAGGTTGTGACAGTTGATCTTTGTTGGGATATTAACATCAATAGGATAAATATAATCGAATTGTATATCCTTATGAATCGTGTAATTACTTTCAAAAAAGTATTATTCGACCCTATTTAACTGGATTACACAAATATCTCTTTGGGATAATTCAAAGAGTTTTTCTTGATTTAGGCTCAAAAACAATAACCCTCTCGCTTTTGAGTATTTATGTTTCTGTGTTTTTATCTCATTGATGTGATGTGCTTTTATAGGTCTATATATTTTTTTACCAAGTTTTAATATTTATATTTTGTCGTACTAACCTATATTTTGCCAACGTAATGAACTTCAACTATTAATTATAATTTATCTATAGTGATATATTTTACCAACTTATTTGCCTTATTCTAATGGTATCTACCTAGTGATAATGTACTCACTAGTCACAATAAAATAACCTACCTAGGACTCTTTTAGATTAGTGTCCCCAGGCCAGAACCGATTGGTTACAAACATTCAATTATCATGATTCGGATCTAAGGTTTATAATTCAGTTAACCTACTAAAGCAAAAACTCCGTAGGAGAACTAGCTTGTTGCTACTGTTTACTTATTAAGGTTATGCTATATTCCAAATATCTAGTTACAAGATAACAAAGAATTAAGCAAATAAACGAGTAATGGCGATAAACATAGTTAATATCCAACGAGGTTAACTAGTAATCGATATAAAACAAGTTAATAACACATAATCTTCGTAAGTTTTGCTAAAACCTAAGGGTGTTAGCCTAAATCTAAGTAACAATGGAAACAAACATAACCAAACGTATAGAGTATGAAACATAGTGAATACGATACGCTAATTAATGATTATATGATGAAACTATGTTACAAAGAGTTCTCCTAATCAATGATTGAGTTTGCATAACCTTTTTGCCTTAAAAAATCGTCGAGGAACCGAGTCTTGTAGTATAAAGTTGTGTAGAATTAGTAAATAGGGTTTTCTTTATATAGTCTTTAGAATTCAGTCGATACGGTGTATTGAGCTCCTTCAATATGGCGTATCGGGCAATATTTGTGTAGGCCCACGATTAAAATATTTTAGAATCTTTACGAACAGCCAAAGAATATGGCGTATTGGACATCGATACGCTGTCTTGGTGCCTTTCATGTTCTATTGATTTGATGAAGTCTTGAAATGCATATGTCGTATCCTTGGTGATTAGTACGGCGTATTGAAGCTCTGAATTATGGACTTAGCTTAATTTCTTCGTTTTAGCTACAAATAACCTTCTTTTCCGTAACTTTCATCAATTGCTCAGTTATTTGCTGTAAGTAATAAACGTAAGCAATTAAGTATCATATCTTACAAAAATTACATAAAATGAGCAATAATTATGGAATAAATGATGCATAATATTAGTCCTTATTTGATGTCATCAAATATCCCCCACTTGAATTCTACTTGTCCTCAAGTAGGCCTTCGATTTTACTTATGAAACATATCCCAAACAAAAGTCTAAGAATAATCTTTTAAGTTTATTACTCAATCAAAAGTGCACAACCAAACACCTCACAAAATAGTAAAGTGAAAACACTCATATCACTCAACTAATCTATGTGGTAACATTTTAGTAGTTCGCTCAATTGCTCAGCCGTGACGAATATTGTAACACTCGGTTATTTTCCTAAGCTTATTTTACGAGTCAGAATATTTATTTTTGATTTTTCCTTAAGCTTTTAAACTTTTCTGAACCTAATTGAACTTGAAACGAGAATTATATCGTAAAACGTGAGCATTATTCCCTTTTTGCATTGGCACAACCTAAAATGCACGAAACGAATCGATTGACTAAATAAATTAATTTCGGAAAAGTTATACGTATTAATACTCGTCTTTATTGGAAAAATTATTTTTGACACAATGGTGAAAGGCATTGCATGGTCATAGAAGACTCTGAAAACTATTTAGGACCGCTTAAATTTCTTTATGGACCTTCATCTTCCGCACTATTTTTGAATTATGTACATTTAATGCTTTTAATTATGAAATCCTTAAAAAACGGTTTAAGTAAAACTGTTCTTGGTATCTTGTGTTGTGATAACAATCGAGTAGCACGCCAAGACTTGTATGCTTCCGCTGATCCAATTTCGAGGTGTTACAGAATGGTATCAGAGCCACTGGTTATAGAGAACTAGCCATTTTCAAAAACCTAGACTATAACTATTTTTACGAAATAACCTATGACCGCCACGTGCCTGCCTGCCAAGTTGACGCCTCGCTTGTAATTATTTATGATATAATTGATGAGACGTGTGCCTCACTATTTGATGATTTATATTCCCCTTATTTTCGCTATTCACTATAAGTATCTTCCATATACTTAAATTGAGGCACCGAATCTGTCACAAAGTTACGCTATTTCCTTCCGTAAATGCATTATTTGATTTCGAGTTTGGACATTTGTCATGGTTTTCAAAACGGTTTTAAAAGTGAGGGACATAGTACTAGTATAACTAAGCTGAGTATCCCGAAATTCATTGGTCCTCGGTTGAGAGTAGACTGATCACCTATAATCAACCAGGGATAGTGGGGACGTGGCCTAATCACCTACGTCTCATAAATGAATTTTGTGATACTAGGGGTAGTTATAACAGAATTATGTTTCGGGATGATTTCCCATTTTGAATTTTGGGAATGGTAAAGTTTTGCATATGAACAAGAGCACTGAATATCACAAGGGTTTACCCTTACATACGACACACTGGCATCACGAAAATTCACGAATTGAACGACACTTCGAATCATTACACGCTTTCCGCTTATATGGACTTTTTATTCGTTTCCATCTGATTATGTTCTCATCGGGTCAGGTGAGATCCGATCGGTCGCTGTTTTGAATTTGAGCTGATAATTGTTAAACTCGTCCGATATCGTAATAAGCACTATTGATTTTGTTGGAGTGTTTGATTTTGGCTTTATTCAAATTGGGATTGCTTGACTTCGTGATTTTGAGTCTCGTTCGAGTTTGCTTCTTTAACCTCGTTTTGTTTATGATTATGTTACGACCATCGCTACCCCAACCCCTACCCTCAATAGATGAACCGAGTTAGATCACTAGCCGTTTAAGTGCGACCATTTCATAACATTCATTAGATGAACCTCTTGATGAAAGTAAACAACAAAAGGATCAATGAACTTTTGGTAAGGTCTAGAAAACATATGATGGGATGATTTGTAACCCAATAGAAGTCTTAGGAACTTATGAAGCAACCCGAGCCCCTATTTTTGGAAAAGATACCTAACTCTTCACTTGTCCCTTGGGAATACCAGTTGTCTACCTTAATACTCCCTTTATAGCACAATGAACTACGATACGTTATTTAGATATTTTTTTTGATATATATATATATATATATATATATATATATATATATATATATATATATATATATATATATATACACAAATTGATATGATATTTTGAAAACGCTGTTTCGGGAAAACTATTTTTGGCTACGCTATTGCGGGTACGCTATCTTGTCACACCATTCCGAATACTATTTTGAACGGTAAATATTAGTTTTGCTATATTGAAGACGTGTTATATTGATATACTATTCTGAAAACCATTTTAGGGGTATGTTGCTTTGGGTACGCTAATTTGACAAACTATTTGAATCACTATTTTGGACAGTCAACATTAGTTTCACTATTTCGAAAACGAATCATATCGGTATACTAATTCGAGAACTGTTTTGGATACACTATCTTTAGAACTATTTGGGTACACTCTTTTGGGCACTCTATTTTGGAAATACACTAGTTGGGACATATTATTTGGTAAACACTATTTTTGAAATACTACTCGAAAGCTATTTTGAAAACATGATTTCTCTGTTATTGCCCTTGGCCATTAGGTCACATGCTTTGTTTTCCATTATTAAAAGCCGGCGAGTTGGATGACATTATTGGTTTCCTTAGAAAGTACCCCGTCAATTGAAATAGGCACAATAATGGTTTAGTTGTATGAATTGGACTTTGGAGACTGTTAACACGATAATAGTACTCATGAGGAAGCATTAACCTTAAGTTTGTGAGTAGAGTTACCAGTATTGACTATGATAGAGGTCTGCCCTAGTGTTCGTGTTCCGAAGTTGTTACTGATTTAGATAGTTCGAATTTTGTTAATGACTCAAGGTGTATGCAACTATAACTTTTCATTTTTATATTTTAATATTATTCCTAAATCTAATATAACTTTTCATTTGAGTCACCGAATCAAAATGTATGTTAAAGAAGTTGAGAATGTTGTTTTAATTCTTTTGTGAATTTTATAGGTGTAAAATCTTAAGTATTTTTGTTTTTCCTTCACGGGTCAATTATAAACTATTGTGAACTAATATTATGGTCTTTTTATCCACTTATTTAAATTCTCTCATCTTCTCGATATTTACAAATAATTTATGACTTTTTCTATTACTAACTTGATGTTTATTATTTTGATAAACTTGTCTATAAATTACTCATAATATTCACAAAAGATTATTGATTATGAAATTTTATCAATAAAGAAATTTATGCGTTTATATATGTCGAGTCTTGGCTTAGCAACGCAACATTGTACATGTAATTGACTAAGATAATTAACTTGCCACCAGTAAAGATTGCATTTATCCAACAAAACCGTGTTTATCATATCCCTACACCTCACGCCTTTAAAAGACCTCTTTGATAGTTTATCCTAGGTGCTTATGCCAAGTGGTGGAGATTTGATCCTTTCCCAAACCTATGGTAATCTATGTGCTATGACAGGTAGTGAGAGATATTTTTCATTTTCATATTGTGATATATACTTTTATTACACCCGAGAGATGTGAGTATCTAAACACTATTTGTTAGGTGCTAGTGTATAATTTTCGTGCTTGTTTTGGTTGAAGTGAAACAATTATTTGTTGTAATTACTTTTATATTAGTGTTAAATGACCCCTAGCTTGTATTTTGATTAGAATAAAAGTGCATTTGCTTGAGTACAAGCAAATATCAAGTGTAAAGGTATTTGATGAGGCGAAAAGTGTTACGCTTTTAGGGGGCCATTTAAGCCCTATGTCGTGATTATTTGATCAATATTGCCTCAAATCATTCCTTTTGTCATTTTAGGTAGTTTGGAGAAGAAATATGAAAAATGAAGCATTTTGGACGTTTTTGGAGCAAAAAGTGAAGAAAACGTCAAAGTCTCCAAAATCAAGCTGGAAATAGTACCTGACGGCGTCAAGATTTGCATGTGACGGTGTCATGTTTTGACAAAGAGGTGGATATAAAGTTTACACAAGACGAGCCAGAATGTTTTTGGGATTTAACAAGTGACGGCATCATGCTTTGGGATGCCAAGGCCGTCAAGAGCAAATTAACATGTGACGGCCAAGAGATGAATTACAAGTAACGGCGTTAGATTTGGATCTAAGCAATCCGAGAAGAGTATTGGCGGCTAGTTGACTGCGTCAGAATTACAACATGACGCCATCAGACGTGTAATCTCTATATATAGTTTTTTAATTTTCATTCATTAAGAGAGAACTTTTGGAGGAAATTTACCACAAACCCTAGGTTGAATTTTCACCTTCTTGTAAGGGTTTCAAACCCTTCTTTCATCCATGTTTAAATAAAGATAAGTCTTCCAATAATCATTCAATATGTCTATGTGTTGTTTGATTCTATCTTATGCTTGTCTTTACTTTAACATGCTAGGCTAGGTTTGTTTGTGTTTGCTTAGATGTAATGAAACCTAGCTATTGATTGTTGGTTGATTATTTGTTATTAATTGTTGTGGATGAATGATTTCGATGTTAGGCTTAAGAAAACTTGCTAATCTCCAATTGGTAACTTGCTTGAACGTCTTAAGAAAAATGAATCGGATATGTACTATGATTTTAATAGTTGTATTTAATGCATGAGTGACTACTAAGGAGGCCATGTTAGGAGCTAGTTGTCGGCTCGACATAGGAAGAGGTAGAAGCTTATAGAGTTGGAGATGATCGTACACGGCCCCGCGAATGATATTAAGGAATATAACCCGTCATCCATACAATTGTAACAAACTATTCAATTAATGAAAGATAGCTAGGGAGTAGTGAAATCTAAGTAAACACGTTTCTCTCATTATTGTTTTTCTCATATTTACTTTCGTGTTATTTTATTTTTATTGCATTTGTAGTTAATTGGGTTAGTTGACTAGCAACTAATTCCGCCCACTCTTCCAATACCCGAGATTTTTACTTGCTTTCCATAAAATATAAAAATACAAAAAGAATCATCCCTCATCTCTAGAACAAGTTTAATTAAGTTTTGATCCTAACGATACTATTCCTCGAGAGAACGATCAATCCCCTGGTACTTGCCACTACACTATACTACATCGGTCAGGTACACTGCCTGGTGGGGATACAAGCTTCTCGAGATCCCTCGAGAGGTAAAACCTTTTGCGTAGGAGCAATCCCACGCATCAAATTTTTTGCGCCGCTGCCGGGGAATAGTTATTGCTTGTTGAAATTTCTTTTTATTAGGTCTACTTGCTAGATTCCTTTCTAGTAAGATTTTTATTTTTATTTTTATAGGTTTTCTTTAGTCTATCTTTTTCTGCCCAACCCATTGCTCGAATCTTCCTTGGCCATCATGGTAAACGAAGATCTCTCTAATCTTAGAGTCACTAGGAGTCGTAGTTCCATAAGAAATCTTGTTCCACCCTACGCATAACCTGAAAGGGAAATGCATAGGCTAAGGCAATCTCTTCCAACATCCGAACCCTTTGGCGCAACCATCAACTTTGATGAAGCTCTTTCTGAGGAAGACTCCGATCATCACCTTACACCCCCTAGCCCCCAATCCAATCACGATATGGACATTCCAAAAATTCCTACCCCTAAGTGCCTTAAGGATTACTCTTCACCGAACCCTCGCGGTTTTTCAAATGCTATTGTTTTTCCAAACGAACGCACCAATGGGGTCTTGCGTGCAAACGATGTTTGGCTTGTCCAATGTGTATGCAAGTTTCACGGGTTGAAAACTGATGACCCAATCCAACATGTTAGGGATTTCTTGAAGATAGTGGACACCCTCCATACGGATGGGGCCACTAGAGACACGTCCCGATTACGGTTCTTTCCTTTTACCCTTCAAGAAAAAGCTAAAGATTGGTATGATAAACTCCCTTCTGAGTCCGTTTTTTCATGGGAGCAACTCATCTCTAAATTTTATGAGAAATTCTTCCCAACAGGAAGAACCTCAGCATTTAGGGACAAAATCCTCCGTTTCCGTAAAAGAAAAGACTAACCCATTTATAAATCTTGAATTAGATTCAAGGATCTAATAAGACAAGTTCCCCATCATGGCATCGAGCTTTGGCTTCTTGTCCAAATCTTCTATGACAATATCTCCCAAAACGACTAGAACGGAATCAATAGTTCGATAAAAGGAAAAATAGCCAATCTAAGCGCTTAGGAAGGGTGGAATAGGATTGAGGAATATGTTCAAGATCAGGACGATACCTGGGATGAACCCGATTCAACTATGAGTATATCCGAGATCGTACAAACAACCTCTCCTGAGAACCGGCTGAGAAAGCTTCACGAAAAGGTATCGTACCTAGCCGGGTCGTGAGCAACTAAACGATTGTCAAACCCATACTTGATTTGCAACCACTGTGGGGGCCCGCATGAAGTAGAAGAATGCGGAGAATACATCACCACCGAACATGCGTGTTTGTCAAGCCATGACATCTTCAATGATCCTTCCCTTTTAACTTTTTACCAAAACGATGATTTTACCCCTTGGGGAAACCTTGTAAGAAGAAAGGAGGGGGAAAAAGGTCCTGACTTCAAAATCAGGAGCACTTTTGAGGATGATCTTGGGCACTTCACTCATGAAAAAGGTTTGTTGTTAAAAGGGCTCAACGACCTCATCACTGATCAACAAAATGATATAGAAAAAAAGGTTCCTAGAACTCAATGTTGCCCTTGATGGCCACAACAAACCCCACATGAACCAAAAGACCCCTTGCTCGCTATTACCACCCGAGCCTGAACAACAACTAAGGATCCTCCTTATCCGAGCCAACACCCCGTTGCCACTTAGCCGGGCACTCTTCACGAAGAAGAAGGTAATGTGAGCGATGAGATTCCCGAGCAACCCCTTCAAATAACCTCCTCTCCACCTACTTCACCCAACCAACCCGTGAAAGTCCCATATCCGTCCCGCCTCAAGAATCAAAAGATTGAGAATGATAATAAAAGGTTCTTGTCATACTTAAAGGATTTGGTAGTCACCGTACCCCTCCTTGATGCATGCTACCATATGCTCAAATATAGTACATACTTCAAGAGACTACTCGCCAACAGAAAAAGACTCGAGGGTCTAGTGACCCTAGGAGAAGAATGTTCGGTGGTGACCCAACAAGACTACCAAAAAAGGTGGACGACCCGGGTAGTTTCACCTTGCCCTGCTCCATAGGATCTCTATCAGTCAAGAATTCTCTAGCTGACTTAGGGGCAAGCATTAACCTCATGTCGTATTCCATGTTCCTCAAATTGGGATATTCAGGATTGAAACCAACCCATATGAACATCCAACTAGCCAATAGATCAGTCAAATACCCCTCAGGAATATGTGAGAACGTGCTAGTTAAGGTAGGGAAGTTCAAATTTCTGGTTGTCTTCGTAATCTTGGAGACGGAAGAAGATGACCTAGTGCCCATCATCTTAGGGAGACCATTTCTTGCCACTGCTCGTGCCGTCATTGATGTTCATGACGGCAAGTTAACCATACGAGTAGGAGCCGATAGCTTAACCTTTGATATCAAGGATACAATGAACCTTTCTCTCGAAGCAGCTAACCGGCTGTATTTCATCGGAGAGGTCGATGAATTAACCGATGTCATTGACAACTATGTTGATGAACAAGTCAAAAGAAGGTTGGTTGCGGGACGAAGCTTTCTTACCCATATTTGAGAAGGAAAAGAAAGAGGGTGTTAGCGCAGTCTCCTTCTATGCCGGACGAGAAGTCGCTGAACCACTCGAGCTACGTAAGCCCGAAAACAAACTTAAACCTTCCATCGTCGAGCCACCCAAGTTAGAACATAAGGAACTCCCAAACCACCTAGAATAGGCTTTCCTCCAGGGAGAAGATCAACTCCTGGTAATCATAAACTCTTCCCTTGAAGGTGGACAAAAAGATAAACTCCTAGGGGTTTTGAAAAAATATAAAGGGGTTATTGCATGGAGTGTAGCCGACATTAAGGGAATAGACTCAACCTTTTGCACGCATAAAATCCTCATGGAAGAGGATTATAAACCAACCGTGCAACCCCAGAGGCGAGTAAATCCCAACATCAAGGAAGTTGTAAAAAAGGAAGTCATCAAACTCTTGGATGCAGGGCTAATCTACCCAATTTCAGATAGTCTGTGGGTTAGTCCTGTACAGGTAGCACCAAAGAAAGGAGGGATGACAGTGGTGAAAAATGACAATGGCGAGTTGGTGCTCCAAAGGACAATCACTGGTTGGCGTGTGTGCATCGATTATAGAAAGTTAAATGATGCCACCCGAAAGGATCACTTTCCTCTCCCATTCATAGATCGAATGTTGGAAAGATTAGCAGGGCATGAGTACTATTGTTTCTTAGATGGGTTCTCAGGGCATTTCCAAATCCCCATCGCCCCTGAGGACCAAGAGAAGACCACGTTTACATGCCCTTATGGGACATTCGCTTATAAGAGAATGTCTTTCGGGTTATGTAACGCCCCCGCCACTTTTCAGCGATGTATGACTGCAATCTTTCAGGAGTTGATGGAAGACAACATGGAAGTCTTCATGCATGATTTCTCGGTCTTTGGAGACTCTTTCGATCGCTGTCTTGCTAACCTTGAAAAAATGCTCAAACGTTGTGAGGAGACCAACTTGGTTCTAAACTGGGAAAAATGCCATTTTATGGTAAAAGAAGGGATTGTGCTTAGGCACAAAGTCTCCGGAAATGGAATTGAGGTGGACCGAGCAAAAATTGAAGCTATATCTAAGCTACCTTATCCAACTACAGTCAAGGCAATACGTAGCTTCTTGGGTCATGCCGGTTTCTATAGGAGATTCATTAAAGACTTCTCTAAAATAGCTCGGCCAATGACTCAGTTGCTTGTAAAGGATGCCCCGTTCAATTTCTCTCAAGAATGCAAGGATGCATTCGATCGGTTGAAGAAGGAACTCACGCAAGCCCCGATCATGCAAGGATGCCTCCTAGGACTTAATATTAGTCACTAAACACCCATAGGACCCTTATTTAGGCACTAAAGCCTAAGCTAGGACCAAATCATAAACTATACAAAACTAGGTCAAAACTAAACCTAAAGCTTAAACCAAGCCACCTTAGCACCTCAAATGAACCAACCAAGCACCCTAGCACCTCCCTAATAGTAATCTAGCACCCTAGCACCTCTAAGAACCACGACCTCACCACCACCACAACCGGCCTAGCAGCCCCCTAGCTACCATGTAGCTCATCCTCCTCACCCTCCTAGGCACCATTAGTCACCCCTAGCTCAGATTAGTCACCCTCTCATCGCCACCTCCTTCTTCTTTTTCTTGCTCGCTACTCCTACGCGACCTATAAATACTCTCCCCTCCCCTTCATTTCTCTTCACACCTCCCTCTCTTCTTTACCACACACACTTTTGTAGTTATAAGTCCCTAAGACCCATAGGAATCGAGTACAAGAGCCCTAGCCATGTCGAGTTCTAGTTTTGAGTCAAGAAACCCTAGTTGGTCTCGTTAAGGTTCCCATGACCTAGGTAATCCTTGCCTTTGATTCTAATAGTCTTAATACTGATATAGGATACCTAGGACATGCCTTAGAACCCTTAGATAAGCCTTGACCCTTTCCTTTTAGAAGTAATCATTTAGAAACCCTAATTTTAGATAATTACATGTTTATGTGCTAAATTGCTTTATTACATGTTATATTCTGATATAGGTAACTAAATTAAGTAAGTATAAGTTAATCATAAGCTAAGAAACTTAATTATCTCATTAAAATACAATTTGCATGGAAAAAGGACTAGTTTTGCAAAAGTTTTCATGCATAGGGGTATATACTATAAATTTATGAAAATATAAAGTTTATGGACTGTTTTTGACAATTCTTAAAAGTTATAAGTACAAGGACCCTTTTTGCAAAGTTTTAAAACCTTAGAATAATAAGAAAAATGAAATATAAACTTAAAAGGACTAGATTTGCAAATATTGTTAAGTTAAGGGTATAAAGGGTAATTATTGAAATTTAGTATAGTTTAAGGACTATTTTTGCCATTGCTTTTAAATATATAAGTATAGGGACTTATTGATATAAATAATGCGTAAAAACGTTATTAATATTTCTCGATATCCCTATGTTTTGACGATCACAAAATGTTAAATCATTAAACGGAAAATCGTTAAGTAAACAAGTATTTAGTTACAAAATATCATTATATCCAACTTAATCACTTAAGGTATGAATAAACAATTGCCTAATACATTTTATGATCAAAAGAAGGTTTATTTAATCATTACAAATTATATAAAATGGTATAAATATTTTATATATTTAGAAAAACACTTTTGGTAATTAAAGGAAAATGTTTAATTCATAATAAATATATGAATTCAAATTTTTAACCAAAATCAGTTAGATTTTCACCAAATAAACTTTTCCCAGAAAAAGACAAAGATTCTGGTCGTTACAGGAGGGCGGCCCCCTTAATTATAAGGGGTGGGCCCCTTAATTTTAAGGGGGTCGGCTACCATTTAAGGGGGTCGGCACGCTCCTGTGACCAGAATCTTTGGCCTATAAATACAGGCTCAATCCTGCATTTTTTCCTTACCTTTTGCACTATAACTTTCTGTCCAAAACCTTTCAAATCATCTTCCTAAATCCTTTGATCATAAGATTATAAGTTCTTGTTTCAAGTGATTCAATCCCTCATCATTCAAAGTGTAAGAGAAGAATACTCCTCCAACATCTTGTTAAAAAGTATTGTAGATTTGTGTATATTGTTAGTAGTTGTGTAAATCATTTGTAAAGAAGTAGAGGTTTTGTTATAGATAGATTTAGGCGTGATTAGTAGAGAAAAGAAGTTGTGAATAGAAGTTGTGGATAGAAGTAGTAGTAGTGTTGTGAAGAAAAAGTAGTGAAGGTGTAAGAAGGTGTGCATAAGTTGTGAAGAAGGTGTGTAGTGACTAGTGGTGTGAGATTAGTTCAAGCTACTATTAGGACTCAAAATTTAGCTTAGTGTCATAAATTGGTGTAAGCAAAAGTTGTGTAAGGTTTTCTCCGCCATAAGGGAGCTTGTTGACATAGTGAAGAAAACTCTCGAGTTAGGTGCTCGGGGAGTGGAGTAGGGCGAAGAGGAGCTTCGTAGCCGAACCAATATAAATCCTTTATCTTGTGGTGCGATCTTTCCATCTCTATCTCTTTACTTATTTTCTTATAATTGTTGTCATTTACTTTCGTAGATATTAGTATACATAAGTGTTTAAACATTAATCTCACATAAAACTAGAATCGAAGATTTTGTTAAAAAAGTTTTTATAAAACAAAAAACGACGTAAAACTATTCAACCCCCCCCCCCCCTCGGTCTAGTTTTCCACAGGACTAATTGTGCAAAAGATAGAAAGTTATATGCCTAAATGTTATAAGTTTACAAGTTTAGGGTAGAAAATGTAATATATGTAGAAAATGTAAATATATAAACTTTGTTAGGAATACGTTTATTCACATTCAAGACTCGGTCACCCCGAGTATAGATTAGCATTATGTAGCTCGTAGTATTTATCGTATTAGTTAGTATATTACTAGTTAGTTAATATATAAATAGTATCCGTAGAGTGAGTCGGGTCTTCACCCACTGTGCTCGCTCTACAGCCTGTTTCATGAGGCACCAAGTAGTTTGTATAAATACCCTCTCCCACCCAAGGGAGAGGATTGGAGCTTCCTTTCACTTAATCTAATATTCTCATTTTTCTCTCATCTCTTTCTCTCTCTAGGAATTCCTCCCAACTCACTTTCTCTCTCTAAACTTTCTTACTTGATTCAATCCATAACACATAAACCATACATGTTATCATTATGAGTATTATACAATTGGTATCAAGAGCCATGGTTTCATCCTAGGATTGTTGGTGCTCGTATTTTTAGATTGGTTTTTGTGTTCTTATTTGGTTCGAATAGTTGGTGTAGTATTTCTCTAGTTTGATCTCATTTTGTGACTAGTTGAGTGATATTGATGTACTTTCATGTTCTATGATGTTCTAGGATAGTAGTCTTACACTTGGATAAGTTGTATCATTCACGGAATTGATTTTTGAAGCAATTTGAGGCAAATTTCTTTCTAGCAAGTTGAGACTCGGAGTTATTTTTCTTGGTAGCGAGTTGGTGATTATTGGTAGCGAGTTGGTGAAATTCTGACTAGCGAGTTGGTGGTTTACTATTTTGGGATAAAAGGACAAATCGCTAGAAAGCGACTGATTTGTCCTATTGTAGTAGCGAGTTGACCTATTCAGCGAGTTGGTCTAGCGAGTTGATCTAGAGAGTTGACATTCTAGAGAGTTGCCATTCTAGAGAGTTGACATTCTAGAGAGTTGTCATTCTAGAGAGTTGCCATTCTAGAGAGTTGGCTTTCAGCGAGTTGCCATTCTAGAGAGTTGACATTCTAGAGAGTTGCCATTCTAGAGAGTTGGCTTTCAGCGAGTTGCCATTCTAGAGAGTTGCTCATTCAGCGAGTTGGTGTTCAGCGAGTTGACCAAAGTTGACCTTTTACGTCAAAACTTCAATCGGCCATAACTTTTGAACCGTAACTCCGTTTTTAGCGAAATACCTGTCAAAACGACCGTGAGACAGAGGTGAATGACATGTTGAATGATTTATCGATTCAAGCAAAGTTTTGAGGCCCATAATCGCTCTGGAGTGAATTTTTTGAGGTTTTAAGTTTTTAGACCAAAATTTCACCATAACTAATTGCATCAACCAAACCAGATCGTACTGCTAGTTGATCATGTTATTGTGAGTTGATTATACGCTGCAAGTTGAATAGTTCTGTGATTTGAGAATTGTTGTGATTTGAGTTGTTGCAACTTGTCTAATTACAATCTGACGTTGCAAGTTGATTCCTGCAATTTGACTAATTGTGATTTGACTTGGTGTGATTTGACTTGTTGTGACTTGACTTAGATTACTTACTGTACCTTGCAAAGTTTATCATCTCACACTCAATCACTAAAGTACTCAGCATCATCTCACGGTTTCTTCTTTGATTTTGTAAAATCCCGCGAAAGAATCAATTTCTCGGTTTAAATCATAGAACTGTAAAATCCCGTGCTCGCTCATATCATGTCTACTACTTCAGACTCTGTCAGATCTGAGAGTGTACTTCACCAGCCACTTAAATTGATCGATAATGCAAAAGATTGTTGCATAGAATGTTTTCAACAACTTCATTCACACCTATCGGTACTTTTAGAGGGAACTGGATTCAAGATGGGATTTGAACGTGCATTTGCAACACTCTTTGGTCAAGATGTTCAGACTTTCACATGCACAATGATTCTTAACTTAGATCAACTACAACAACAACTTGACCAAGGAGAATTTTCCAAAATGGGATCCATGGCTACCCTTTGTGTGATCAACAAACAACTCCAAGTGTTCTTTGATTCGAAATTCACTCTGGATTATGACCATTATAGTGAGATGAAGAAAAAGTGCTTTGCTGATCACACGGGAATTGAGGTTGACATGTTCAGAGACACACTAGTCCAGCTTATGGATAAAGTGAAAAGATTCATTAACAAAAAGGCACAACATATACCTGCTTATGATGACAAGGTGAAGGCATGTAGGGTACAATCATGTGATGGTGTTGGTGACTCGGGTATAGCATCGGATGTTGGGTCAGGTGTCACGATATGCGAAGAATCAGAGACTGATAAGCTTGACACACCCTGCAACTCAGTGACTAGTGATACTCCAGACATGGGCACTGAATTAAGACCAGTTAAAGAACAAGTGTCATGTGCTGAGGTACCCCTAACTGAACATCATAATGTGCTTTCTGATGAACAACTGCATACTGATCAAGTTATGCCCACTTATGACACATATTTGTTGAAAAAGACTTATAGTAATACCATTTATGATTTAACAAATATGAATCATAAAGGGGGAGAAAGTGATCAAGATGCTGAACGTGATGATGAGTCAAGTTCTTTGTTTATAGCTGAGTCGTTTAAATCAAATGATATGGTTGATATAAAGTTATTAAATGAACTTTCAAACAGATTTTTACAACTTCAAAAACATTGTATTTCACTTGAAATCGCAATGCAACAAAAGGAAGAAAGTTTTCAAACTAACCAACCATGTAAAGATCCTGAACTTCCTGATTTCCGTGAATTCTTTATGATTAATTATTTGAAGGCTCAGCTAGAAACCAAGGACTTGACAATCAACAACCTGAAAATACGTATTACTGAGATATGTGATATGTGTAATGAAGTTAAGGCTAAACATGACAGTAATGTTATTGCAACTAGAAATTTTGAGCAAAAAGTGGCTGAATTACTTTCAGAAAATGAGTCTTTGAAAAAGCACTGTAACAATTTGAATGAGTCAATCAAAGAAAAAAAATTAAGATGATTGAGCAAACAACGTCTTTGATTGCCAAAAATGATGCACTCAAAGCTCAACTTCTTGAAAAGGGGTTCATAATAACCGCATTAAAGAACGAGCTAAGAAAATCAACAAGGGATAGTGTGAATACTAAGTTTGCAAAACCATCAATCTTGGGGAAACCAGGTTTTCAATCAAATAGAAACCAATCCGTTGTTAGGCAACCGACTGCGTTTAGATCTGAACGACCAAAACTTTCAAAAACACAGTTTGCCTACCAAGTTGATGCGGAACAAGTTTTGACAAAACCAGTCACTACACATTATTTGCCTAAGATAATTGCTTCTAGTTCGGTTAAACCTCAACAAGTAGTTACTCCTACACCCAGCTCCTCTAGGATTAGTTCGAAAACTGTGTCGAAACCTAGCATTAAGGTTCAAAACACTTATGATATTAATGACTTGCGCAAGAACTATGATCTAGAAAAGGATAGGAAAAAGGCACTACTTCATAAGGATGGAATCTTAGGTTCACAACCTTGTATGATCCCTCCTAGGATATTGAGGAACAATGCTAAGGTTCAACCTGTTAAGTCTAGGATGTATAGTAAGTCATCCACAATGCATAAGAAGCAAAATAAACCTATAACTTCTCCTAGGTGGATTGATGAGTATCTAAATACTCATCATTTTATACCAATCTGAGCTGCCAAAACATCCAAAAATACTCAAATATGTATCAAAATACTTAAAATATCTTAAAGGTGTGTTTTATATGTTTCAAATGCAAAATATGCAAAAACAGATGAAAAACGTACAAAGTTTGCACAATTGGCAGTTTCAGTCCCTCAAGTTTCAGAAATTGGCAAAACTAGTCCCTGGTTATTCTAAAAACATGAAAATTTCATCAAAGGTCCTTTTTAATCATAAAATTACATATTTAGTCCTTTGGTGCAAAGTTTCATAAAATTACAAGTTTAGTCCCTGTACTTTGGAAATTGACAGAAATGGTCCCTGGGATGTAAAAACTTTGAGAAATTCAATTTTGGTCCTTATACTAATAATCTTTTGCAGGAATGGTCCATGGGTGATAAGTTTGGTGAATTTACATGATTGGTCCCTGAAGTTTGGTGAATTGGCAAAAATAGTCCCCGGGTATTTCAAAAATAAAATATATCAAAAATACCCTTGTACTATTCACATGTGACTAATTAGGTCCCTATGAGAACTTTGGTTAACTTACAAAACCAGTCCCTCAACTTTGCTTAAACTACAAAATTAGTCCTTGTAATTTCTAAAAAACCAAACGGACTCCTTATATTATTAAAACCCAAAACTAAACTAAACCTAAACACCTACCCAAGCCCAACCCTTCTACCCATTTGCTGGCCCAAACAAATAAGCCCACCCAACACCCCACTTATTATATAAAATGGGTCAACCCCTGGTTTTGACCAAACCACCCCAGCTTCTTTTCCCTCCCAAACCACCTCACCACCACTGCTCCACCATACCACCCTCCACCTATCTGGTTTCAACACCAGCTCACCACCCACTCTCCCACTAGTCACCCTCCACCTCATACAACCCTCCAAAACCCTTGTAAACCTCTCCACGCATAATCTGACACCCTGTGGAGACTTTGGCGCCAAGAAAGGATTTAAACAGCTAGGATGATTGGGACCAATCCAATGGTCCACAATTGGTGAGAAATCACCCAGTGGGTCCCACAAGCTCAGAAAATAGCTACAAAAGGGAAATGGAGCAGAAGAGTAAAGATATTAGTTTAGTTAGTGTAGTATTAGTGTCGAGTAGTATAGTTTGATCATCTTAGTGTAATCCTAAGCTTTTAAGCAATCAATTACAGTGTTTTAGTGTAACCTTCAACTTTTGTAATCATCAATTTAAGATTTCAGTTTGATTCTCAGTTTTCATATTTTCATTAAATTCTCAAAAGTCTCAAAAAGCTTGGATGTTGTTTATTGTTGCTGTGTTGAATTGATAAGTCCATTTAAGCCTTGACTAAGATTATCAAAGCTTTTAAATATCCTCAGAATCAGTTTAGTAGTTAAATACAAAAATTCCAAGAAAATCAAATAAAATAGTTGAAAAATAGAAAAATTAGTGTAGAAGAAGGTGGAAGCAAGAAGCAGGTGTCATTTGGATTAAAAATGGTTTAGAGTCCTATGGGGGACACTAGGGTATGATTTGGTCCTTGGTTCAATCACTTCTCAGCTTCTTTCATTTGTAAGCTTTTATATACATTTTTACTCTTCTACTGTTTGAGTATTTAATCAGCTTAGATCTTGTTAAATTTAGGTTTCTGAATTGCTTATTAGTTATAATCTTAGTTAAACTCAGTTACTTGTTCTTAGGAATTCATTTGTTCTTGTAATTGAAAAACTCACAGTTGAAAACTCATATGTGACAAATCTGAGTTAAAAGCTTGTGTTGTGATTGATTCATGTTCATTTGATCTCACAATATCATAATTTAGTGTTTTGAATCTGTGTTGTAGCTTAAAATCATCATTAGTTTTGAAAATCATCAAAAGTAGTTTGTAAGGGAGTGTTTGGATAATGCTGTTTTGCTGTACTCTTGTTGTTTATTAGGGTAGAAGTTGGTTTTAATCAGTTACTTAAGTTCATACAAGGTCAGGTTGACCATTGGTTTTGTCACAATTAAACTAGAAAGTCAAAATCACCTTCAAACATCATTGGCAGTTAACTGTGTGGACTTGACATCTCCATATTAGTCATACTTGCTCAAATTTTGTTATAATAGCCTAATTAAGTCCTAATATATCATATTACATCATAATCAGTAACTAGATTAAGTTAGAAGTTCATAAAAGTCAAACTAGTTGATTTTCATCAAAAGTCAAAATTACATCTCTCAGGTTTTGACAAAACTTGAGGGATTTGTTTAGAATTTTGTAGCAGGTATTAGACCTTGTTCTTTTTAGGATTTGAAGTCTACCATCTCAACTTTAGTATCCAATCTTTGTTATATTTTTAGGAATTTTACACTGGGCCCCACAGACCCTCAAAGTCACTTGCAGGGAATAAGCTTCCCCTGCACCAGCAGATTCAGTCCCATCACCACCACTTTGGCGGTGATTTGTGACCAATCCAGTGGGCCCCAAACCTTCTAATTAGCATCTTTCAACCCCCCTCCTACCAGGGATTAGAGATTGACCTTTTGTTTGACCTGAAACCCTGTGGACCCCACTTGAAATAAGCCATAAACCTTGTCCCCATTCTGTGTTCAAATCAGTTTTTGGATTAGCTTATTTTGGCTTACCAGCTTATCTACTGAGCTTATTTGACCAAATTTAGCTTTGACAAGTCCATTAAACTTATTAGGACCAGATTCAACCAAGGTGGGTCCCACATAAGCTCATTTGAGCTTATTTACCACTTCAGTCAACAAAAGTCAACTGTGGAAGTAATAAGCTTCCACAGTGCTTATTATTAAGCTAGAAATTATTTGTTTTTACAAAAGTTGCTTATTTTTATATATAATATAGTTTTGTAAAAGAAAAATCAAGAAAAAACAATATAAAAATAAGTGATAGTTTCTATTTAATTTTAATTTTCATTTTTAGATTTTAATTAAGTAATTTATGTTTTTATATTTTTATTGATTTCCTTTTAAGTTAAAGTAATTTTCATAATTTTCTCAGATTTTTATTTTGTAATTTAGTATTTATTATAATTAATATTAGTTTATTTAATAATTAATCAATAAATAAGTTTTAAATAGCATAATTAATTTTTATATAGCAACACCTAGTTTTTATATTTTTTTATAGCTTTTATAAGTTATAAAATAGTTTTATAAATTTTTTCATAATTTTCTAAGTTAGTTTAATAATATTTGTAAATTAAATTAGTTTAAATAGTTTAATTAAGATAAATAGTTTTTAATTAATAAAAAGCTCACAAAAAGACAAAAAGATTTATTTTTATTTTTTATACTTTCTTCAAGTTCATTTTAAGTTTTAAAAATTATTTTTATAATTTTTTAGTTTAATTTGTAGTATTTATAATTTTTAGTTTTAATTAAGTTAGTTTTAATTAAATAGTTAAATAGTTATTAATTAAATAATTAATAATAAATAATAAAATAATCTTAAAAATAGTTTTCTTTTTAATTTAATTTTATTTTAAGTTTAAGTGTATAGAATTTTCATTTTTAACCCTTGTAGTTTACTTTTCTTAAAACTCACTTTTTTCTCAGTACGCAGTCGCGTCTGATTTTTAAATTGGTGTACGTTTTAACGTTTTAGATATTTAGGTTTCACGTAATCGTTAAGATAGTTTACCTAAGTCATTTTACTTTATAAAACCCTAGTGTAAGCACACACACACACACTTTATACCCTTTCCTGTTCACATTCACTAATCACATATTCGTTTTTAATACCATCACAACCTCGTTGGGACATTACGACCCGGGAAAACACTGTATTTCACGGAAGCATTTGCCTCAGCTATTTGACTATTACAGTTGGCCATTCACAAGTGGCTGATCAATAATTATCTGACTGTTTGAGGCGAATCAAAATTTGGCGCCGCTGCCGGGGAGGTTGTGCACTTATTTTAAACGATTTTGCGTATTAGTGAATCTGGATATACATCCATTGTATATTTACCATCTTTTATCCATATTTTTATAAAACAAAACACAAAAATATTCACCTTTACACCCCTACCTATTTGATTCTTCATTTCTCATCCCCAAAACCCTTTGATTCTACTTTCTTCCACTTGTCCCATAATTAATACTAATGGCATCTCTCGATGACGATTTCTTTAAACAAAGGGCCTGTAAAAGTAAAGTTGAAAAACTTATGGCCTTGTCAAAAATGTCGAGATGTTATGTTGATTATGATGGACCTTCGATTCCTATTCCCTCTCCAGTGAGGGAAAGAGATCATGAAACCAAGGTGACAAAGGACCTTGTACTTTCCTCTGACGATGGAGGTGCTAAATACGTCCAAACCACGGTTGTCCAAAAACCTGAGCTCACAAATACTCCTAAACCTACAAGAATCAATCCTGATCTTTCACGGTTTACGGTTAAAAGTTTGTCAAGCAAACGTACAGAGCTTAGGGCAGTGACTGAAAAGAACGACTTACCTGATCTTCACGTTAATCAAAAACAAAAACCCGAGACCATAACGGAAGTGGTGGAAATTGCTAGCTCTCAGAGCACACCACTTGTCCCACCTCCAGATTTTGTTCCTTGTGACGGTTGTGGTGAGCCGCTTTTCGGTTTTCCATGTCGTTGGTGTACATGTGTACAATGTGGTAATGATATTCAAAACGGGAGTTGTTTGTTTTGTGGATCGAGTAATTCATTTGCTTATGATCCTAATCAAAACTCATTCAACGACTCCTCAAATTTTTCCAACTACCCATCACATTCATACGAGCAAGAATCATATTATCCAAATCTCAATGATGCTTCGTATCAAAATACACCAAGCCAGACTCAACAGTTTTACTGTTGTGAGTACTGTGGAGGTCCACACTTTAGCTCTGATTGTCAAACAAGGAATCCATTTCCTTGTAACAATTACGACTATCCGTTTCAAGACCCACCTCCACAGTACCAAATGAACCAAGCAAC
Source organism: Artemisia argyi (assembly GCA_030686995.1). NCBI lineage: Eukaryota > Viridiplantae > Streptophyta > Magnoliopsida > Asterales > Asteraceae > Artemisia > Artemisia argyi. The sequence goes on from CM060708.1 coordinate 112,912,648, forward strand.
TCCTCATATCCAGCAAGACCCTTATATAGAGGTTCTTGAGAAACTCAAAGATTTTAAGGAGGAGTTGGCTAATATGTTGCTTCGCCATGATCCAAGTTCTTCTTGTGTATATTGTGGGGGTCCTCATAATGATGATCAATGTCAACCTTCCGGTTTTGACACATCCACACCTCCACAATTTCCACTCATTCAAAATTCTCGTGATAAATCTATCACAGAATTACTTGCTGAAGAACGAGATTCTGGGAAAAGCATGGAAGATTTAATTGCTGAGCAAAGAGTAGCCAAAATACGTGCCAATATTCGCTATGCTGCTTTTTGTGAGTACGATGATGACAGTGATGATGATGATAACATTGTTATCATTCAAAAAGATTCATCGAGTTCATCAGTTGAGAATCCTTCCATGGATATACAGGGGGAAAATAATATAATTGAATCACCAGCAGTAGAAATAATGGAACTTGTAGACTCCATTACTGCTAGCCCTTCTCAGCTCCCTCTGTATGTTGTTATCACACCCAAGGTTCCCACTCACTCTCTGAACATGGGGGATGAGCATCTTAGCACTATTCCTAATAAGGAATCGGACGAATTAATAAAGTCTAGTGTTGAGATCCTTGTCTCAATCCCGAGAGAGTCACAGGGAATTCTTGATCATATGTGTGATATTCCTACCTCCCTTGATAATCCAAATGATCAAATTGAGAATGTCTCTAATTCCAGTAATGATTGTATATCTTATGAAGACATTGAGTATGTTGAGGCATCACTGCCTCATTCTGATGTTGATTCTCTTCATGAGGATTTTACAAAGGAACTCACTCACATCATTCCACTTCTATCTGGAAGTAATGATGATATTCTTGATTTTGAAGCCGATATGGGAGAAACTAAAAATCTTTTAAACTCTAATCCCAACATCGAGCTTAGTACTTCACATACTGATGAAAATTCTTTATCTTCTGGAGACATCAGTTTTGTGGAGGAATTACCTTCTGAGCTTGTCAACTCAGAAGAAGAGAATGATAATCATTTTGTTCCCGAAGCAGTCGAGACTACTCTCACTAATCCTCTATATGAATTCGAATCTGAATTCACTTTGGTTTATGATAATCAAATCTTTGATATTCAGAATGAGGATTGTGATGAGTTCACAGCGGAACAAGAATTCACAGATTTACATATCCTTGTTCCTGAAGCATTCAAAACTACTCTCACCATTCCTCTATATGAATTCGAATCCGAATTCACTTTGATTTCTGATAATCCACTCTTTGATGTTCAGAATGAGGATTGTGATGAGTCCACAAAGGAACAAGAGTTCACAGATTTAAATATTGTGAATGATTCTCTCTACGAGGAGTTCTCCTTTGAACTCACTCATATCATATCTCTACCGGAATATGATAGTTTCTATTTTGGTCTAGACATACCCATAATATGTCTTGATCAAACGAGCTTAAAAGAGGAGATTCATGAAACAATGAATTCTCCTATTGAAGATGAGGAGTTAATCATGATTTTCATCATGACTTTCTTTCTTTTCTTCATATATTCCGAGGCTTTGCCTGTTCTTCACTCTTTCGGGAGTGAAGACATTATCTTTGATCCCGGCATTCTCATTTATAAATTATGAGCCGGTTACTTATCTCATCGGTGTGGAACTTTCACGTGCTTCAAATGTTTATCCAAACGTCTTGAATGAAAATCCGATTGAGATTGTCTCTTCCACTTGCTTCCCCATGGACAAATGAATTCGGGGTCGAGTCAAGCTAGCGACTCGAAAATCAAAAACAGTAGCATGTACATAGGTTTTCACCCATGTTTCACCCTAGTGTGGGGGAGATACCCCACATGTTGTATATATATATCCTAAAAATAAAAAATAAAAAAAATGTAAATATAGTGATAGCTTCTATTTAAGAAGTTTTATCTAAAAAAATAGTTGTATGTATATACATCTTAAATAAAGGCTATGGAATATTTTTTTCTTACGTTCTAAGTTCGGTTTAACACCCGGTACTTTGAATATTGAGGACAATATTCAGTTCTAAGTGTGGGGGGAGATTCGTTATTCTAACGAATTTAAACACATGTTCCATCAAGAACCCCCATTTTAGCCCAAATTTTAAAAATTTTTCTCACTTAGAACGCAATAAATGGTATCAATCCTCCATGTCTAACCCACAACAGGATTGGCTAATCCAGGAACAAACGGTTCTTGGTAAAGATAACTCAAACCCGTTTATGGCTTGCAATTTGCCAAAAATTGTATGGTTCCTCAACTCCCCATATCCCATAAAGCGAATGAGTTGGCTAGCCCGCAAGATTATGGCTTGTGGTAAAGGCTGTGGAAAATCCATAATTGGTAATCAGCTCACCAAGATGTTGACTATTCCATCAAGAGTTGGCTAGTCAAGAAGCAAACGGCTTTTGGTAAAGACTAATCAAATCCGTTGACAGCTGGTGGTTTGCTAAAAATCACACGGTTATCAGGTGTACCACAGTTCTTACACCTGGCTACTCCAGAAGTGATGGCTTTTGGTAAAGAGTTTTTTTCAAATCCATTAAGTTTTTCTCAAAAGATTGCTAGGGACTAGCAATAGTTTAGTGTGTGGGATTGATGAGTATCTAAATACTCATCATTTTATACCAATCTAAGCTGCCAAAACATCCAAAAATACTCAAATATGTATCAAAATACTTAAAATATCTTAAAGGTGTGTTTTATATGTTTCAAATGCAAAATATGCAAAAACAGATGAAAAACGTACAAAGTTTGCATAATTTGCAGTTTCAGTCCCTCAAGTTTCAGAAATTGGCAAAACTAGTCCCTGGTTATTCTAAAAACATGAAAATTTCATCAAAGGTCCTTTTTAATCATAAAATTACATATTTAGTCCTTTGGTGCAAAGTTTCATAAAATTACAAGTTTAGTCTCTGTACTTTGGAAATTGACAGAAATGGTCCCTGGGATGTAAAAACTTTGAGAAATTCAATTTTGGTCCTTATACTAATAATCTTTTGCAGGAATGGTCCTTGGGTGATAAGTTTGGTGAATTTACATGATTGGTCCCTGAAGTTTGGTGAATTGGCAAAAATAGTCCCCGGGTATTTCAAAAATAAAATATATCAAAAATACCCTTGTACTATTCACATGTGACTAATTAGGTCCCTATGAGAACTTTGGTTAACTTATAAAACCAGTCCCTCAACTTTGCTTAAACTACAAAATTAGTCCTTGTAATTTCTAAAAAACCAAACGGACTCCTTATATTATTAAAACCCAAAACTAAACTAAACCTAAACACCTACCCAAGCCCAACCCTTCTACCCATTTGCTGGCCCAAACAAATAAGCCCACCCAACACCCCACTTATTATATAAAACGGGTCAACCCCTGGTTTTGACCAAACCACCCCAGCTTCTTTTCCCTCCCAAACCACCTCACCACCACTGCTCCACCATACCACCCTCCACCTATCTGGTTTCAACACCAGCTCACCACCCACTCTCCCACTAGTCACCCTCCACCTCATACAACCCTCCAAAACCCTTGTAAACCTCTCCACGCATAATCTGACACCCTGTGGAGACTTTGGCTCCAAGAAAGGATTTAAACGGCTAGGATGATTGGGACCAATCCAATGGTCCACAATTGGTGGGAAATCACCCAGTGGGTCCCACAAGCTCAGAAAATAGCTACAAAAGGGAAATGGAGCAGAAGAGTAAAGATATTAGTTTAGTTAGTGTAGTATTAGTGTCGAGTAGTATAGTTTGATCATCTTAGTGTAATCCTAAGCTTTTAAGCAATCAATTACAGTGTTTTAGTGTAACCTTCAACTTTTGTAATCATCAATTTAAGATTTCAGTTTGATTCTCAGTTTTCATATTTTCATTAAATTCTCAAAAGTCTCAAAAAGCTTGGATGTTGTTTATTGTTGCTGTGTTGAATTGATAAGTCCATTTAAGCCTTGACTAAGCTTATCAAAGCTTTTAAATATCCTCAGAATCAGTTTAGTAGTTAAATACAAAAATTCCAAGAAAATCAAATAAAATAGTTGAAAAATAGAAAAATTAGCATAGAAGAAGGTGGAAGCAAGAAGCAGGTGTCATTTGGATTAAAAATGGTTTAGAGTCCTATGGGGGACACTAGGGTATGATTTGGTCCTTGGTTCAATCACTTCTCAGCTTCTTTCATTTGTAAGCTTTTATATACATTTTTACTATTATACTGTTTGAGTATTTAATCAGCTTAGATCTTGTTAAATTTAGGTTTCTGAATTGCTTATTAGTTATAATCTTAGTTAAACTCAGTTACTTGTTCTTAGGAATTCATTTGTTCTTGTAATTGAAAAACTCACAGTTGAAAACTCATATGTGACAAATCTGAGTTAAAAGCTTGTGTTGTGATTGATTCATGTTCATTTGATCTCACAATATCATAATTTAGTGTTTTGAATCTGTGTTGTAGCTTAAAATCATCATTAGTTTTGAAAATCATCAAAAGTAATTTATGTTTTTATATTTTTATTAATTTCCTTTTAAGTTAAAGTAATTTTCATAATTTTCTCAGATTTTTATTTTGCAATTTAGTATTTATTATAATTAATATTAGTTTATTTAATAATTAATCAATAAATAAGTTTTAAATAGCATAATTAATTTTTATATAGCAACACCTAGTTTTTATATTTTTTTATAGCTTTTATAAGTTATAAAATAGTTTTATAAATTTTTTCATAATTTTCTAAGTTAGTTTAATAATATTTGTAAATTAAATTAGTTTAAATAGTTTAATTAAGATAAATAGTTTTTAATTAATAAAAAGCTCACAAAAAGACAAAAAGATTTATTTTTATTTTTTATACTTTCTTCAAGTTCATTTTAAGTTTTAAAAATTATTTTTATAAATTTTTAGTTTAATTTGTAGTATTTATAATTTTTAGTTTTAATTAAGTTAGTTTTAATTAAATAGTTAAATAGTTATTAATTAAATAATTAATAATAAATAATAAAATAATCTTAAAAATAGTTTTCTTTTTAATTTAATTTTATTTTAAGTTTAAGTTTATAGAATTTTCATTTTTAACCCTTGTAGTTTATTTTTCTTAAAACTCACCTTTTTCTCAGTACGCAGTCGCGTCTGATTTTTAAATTGGTGTACGTTTTAACGTTTTAGATATTTAGGTTTCACGTAATCGTTAAGATAGTTTACCTAAGTCATTTTACTTTATAAAACCCTAGTGTAAGCACACACACACACTTTATACCCTTTCCTGTTCACATTCACTAATCACATATTCGTTTTTAATACCATCACAACCTCGTTGGGACATTACGACCCGGGAAAACACTGTATTTCACGGAAGCATTTGCCTCAGCTGTTTGACTATTACAGTTGGCCATTCATAAGTGGCTGATCAATAATTATCTGACTGTTTGAGGCGAATCATGGATTCAGACTGCTAAATCTTCTGAGACTAGGAATATAGATAAGACTTCCACTGTGCATAAGAAGCTTAACAATCCTAGACCTTGCCATAAGTGGATTCCAACTGGTAGAATTTTTAAGGATGCTGGACTTAAGTGGATACCTACCGGAAAGATACTTACCAATGGCAATACTTTGGTAGACCGTGAAACCCCCAAGGGTTTGGATACTTTTGTCACTAACCCATATATATGCAATCAAGTTTGTAATGTTAGTGCAGGTAGTCCTTACTCAGTTGCAGGTACATCAATCATTTACCACACGAGAAGACTCAAAGTCTGGAGGCCTAAAGCAAGCATATCTCCTACTTCAGGAGGTATAGAAGGTCAATGTTGATGTATGCTCACTATGACGCCTGTTCACATCAGTTCAGGCCTCGTTCTTCAACGACTATGACGTTTGAACACCTCAGTTCAAGCCTCGGTCCTCAACTTCATCACTATGGCGTCTGCTGACAACACTTCAGGCCCCGTTCATCAAAGAAAAGAAAGTTGTACAATTCAGTGTGCCTTATCTTCGGAAGAAGAGAAATCTTCTTGTTCTTGACCATTATCAACAACATGATTCATGCTTTCTCATTCAAAAATGGCAAACTTCGTATGCAATTTTTTAGGGGGAGAAGTGCGAATAAACTACATGATTGATTGTATTATTATTCACTTTCTCAATCAAAAATGGCAAACCTCGTATGCAATTTTTGAGGGGCAGAAGTGTGAATATTATTACCCATGGTGATTGATGATTGAAGAATGGTCAAACGACTCTCCTCCAACACCTTATGTTCCATTTACTAAGGAAGACTGGGATTTATGTTTGATGATTACTTCCAAGCTTCAACAAATGATGATTGATCAAGATGCACCATCCAGAAGTATTACTCAGACTACTCAAGTAATCCAATCTCCAGTTATTCCTCAAGGTGTTGATGATGACTATCTGTGAAGATGCACACATGAATAATGATCCGTCGTTTTGTTCTATAACGCTCAAGGATTGTTGTTCCTACCAATGTGCACTCTGTAAATCAACCCGAATGACATTATGGAAAATGTCGGCTAAAATGTCAAAACGGCTAAGAACTTGGACATGGAATGTCAAGTAATCACGGAGTTCATTTGGTATCCCTTATTTGAGATTGAAGTTGACTTTCACAAAGGAGTGATCTTAGTTTATCTTGAAGTCGGGGTTGGTTTGATGAAGACTCTTCGAGATCCTTGCTTGAGCTTTTACCTTTACAATGACGAAGACTTGGATATCTAGTTATTTTGGTAATTATTCATTTCTATTACCACAAAATAACTATCACTTCAAGGAGTGTCACAACTTACACGAAGTTGTCGGTATTCAAGAGGTGATGTACGTCTTATACTTGATGGTTGGTTGGTTGAAGAGTATAGAGTACTTAGGGATTCGATGGTGTACGAACTCTCTACACCGCTCTTTGTCTCACATTAGTGCAAGCGTAAGTCACATGAACGGGGAATTCTTCTTCAGTTTCAAGTTTGGTTTATTGGATTTGCTTCATCAGTGGTTACTTCAAACAGTCTACACAAGGGTTGATAATGATAGTCAGAGAGTTTCTGTAGCAGTTGATTCTCACAAGATTTATTTGAGCCAATTTTGTTCTCCTCTCATGATTTCAAGCAGATGTGCCTATAAGTTGTTACTGATTCTGATGTATCAAAACCAGCAAGGGGGAAGGAGACATACATCTGAATGCATAACGAGTACACGTGATGAACATAATACTTCTTCTTAATTGAAGTTATCCCGGAAAGACATATGTCATAACCGTAGAGAAACTTGGTGTATTAACTCGTAGCGTTTGGTGTATTATTCCAACTACGTGGGGGAAGTGGTCTCTTGATACTTGTGGTGTGAATGACTTCAGCTTTCAGTGGGATGAAATATGATAAGGATATGTAGAACGTGAGATGATATTGCTTATTGACATCTTCATATGAGCTGATAAGATTTATGGTAAAGTGCTTCTGGTTAATGTTTCATGTACACATTGCTATGCTGATTCCGATAAGATCGCAACCATCAGGGGAGAGATTTGTGTACATCAAGGACGCGCAACAGGTTCACGTGATCGGGCTTAATCATATATTCTGGAGGAGATATCCGCAGAGATGATCAGTGCTTCAACATGTTACTTTGGTGTAATCGTTTCTTCTTGTGTTGGATACATGCGTATAATATGGATTAAGTTGGTATGTGTAAGCTAACTGGAAAGCATTTAGTGAAATGAAGATGTTGATATCTTATTCCCCCTAATAGACAACTGCCCCAAACCTCAAAGTAATGTGTACATTGGGGACGTACAACAGGGTCATGTAATCGGGCTTCATCATACATTCCGGGATTGATAACCGCAGAGATGATCCATGGTTCACCATGTTACTTCGGTGTTATCGTTTTCTTTGGGTTTCTGAGCTTCATCAAATGAGACTTTTTGCGTCACTTCAACATCCTGGGGGAAGTGGTCTCATGTAGGTGATTGTCGGTTTGGGGGGAAGCTACAAAAGCTTCACATTGAGGAGGCAATAAAAACTTTCAGAAATTTGGTGGGTGTCTAGCAATTAACTCAGTTGTGAGATTCTAGTGATTTGTTAACTACTTGTGTTTGGTGAATTGTTGTGACTTAAGTCGTTTCGATTAGTCTGATTGTAATTTGACGTTGTGAGTTAATCTTTACGACTTGACTTATTACGATCGGATCTATTGTAACTTGACTTGTCGCGACTTGACACTTAGTGCTAATTGTGACTTATCCAAGATCTCACTCTAAGTCTAACTCGCATATTACATCTTTCGATTTCTTTTGTTGACTTTAGTAAAATCCCGAGAAAGAATCGATCTCTCGGTTTAAGTCACAAGAGTTGTAAAATCCCGTTTAAGATTACATCATGGCAACCACAAGTTCAGACGATTATTCGTGAGCCTCGAAAGCTTTGGTGGTGAAAGTTTAAGAGATGTTGACTACAGACTTCTACAACGAGCTGAATGATATTCTCATTTCGGTACTCATGTCAACATCTTCTTAAACTAATTAGTATCCTTTGTACATATATTAAAACCAAAAAGAAAAATAGAAATTTATAAAGCCCACAAATATATATATATATATATATATATATATATATATATATATATATATATATATATATATATATAGAAAATACCAAAAATAGTTTTTCAAGGCATGTCTTCTGGCATCGATAACATTTACGGACCTAGAAATGTCATTCAATAATGACACGGATCTTTAAATGAAGTTCGAACTGAAGTTCAAAATGTGTTCAAAACATGCCTAAATGGCTTGCAGTTATTTCAGACTGTAACCCGTTCGTAAAATTATGGTTTGATATTATTCTAGATAGCAACCCGGTTTTCAAAATTAGGAAAACACGTCGCCAAAAAGACGGTTGTTCCTATCAACGTATGAAGTTCATCCGGGCATGGATTACTTTACATCCGTGCACTCCCGAAAAATTGTACGCTTCAGTGCATTATTTCTTGTTAAAGAAGAGAAGTCTTCTTTTTATCACAAATATTTTTCCTTTTATGATTTTTCTGGAAAGTATTTGTGAAAAACTTGGTGGTACCATGAGTTTTTGTAAATCAATCAGAACTTAATCGTTTCTTAAAATCACTCAATCAATGACAAAATTTTTCCATAATTTTAAATGGTTCATTGATTGAGGGGGAGAGTGATTTCAAAAATCTTATAAACAACCACAACAAGCTTTTGTGTACCAAATCAGCAGTATATGATAAAGTGATCTTCATGTTATGTATCAACATATGAATTTTTCATGAGTTTCTCGTAAATCTCTAAATCATTCAAAACTCATCATTCTTGACACATAACGAGTAAATGTTTCGTCTCATTTTCAGAAAATACTCAAATCATTCCACATTTTTCTCCCAAACTTGTTTTTAACTTATTTAAATCAATTGGGATCACAAAATCTCAACTAACTTGAAATTTGTGATCGGGGGAGAGAATGTGATTTATGTAAAGAAATCTGATAAAAATGTGATGTTTTGGAAACAAATGTATGCTCTCCCGTATGTGCCAAACTCCTTTATATATGAATGCACATATTGAGGGGGAGCAAAATGGTTTTCGGTGACAAAAGGATTTGGCATCTCATGTGAGCGTGGCTCAGATTTAACGATCGAATTGACGAAACACAAATGCTAGTATTCGAAAGGATTTATCCAAGTAGAATGTACCGTTTCGAGAAACTCTTTTTAGATATGTACTTTGACGGGTCTAACTTCCTTTTTAAGGAATGTTAACAACTTCAAGTTAGTTATTAGGGCTAGTTATCACCTAAAAGCTGATAATGGATCCCTTTAACTAAGCAACGTAAACGTGTCCCTAGGGTATGTGTCTATTAAGAGTTGATCAATTCAAAAAGTGCAACTCACCCCGACATGTGCAAATTACTAACGAAAACCTATGAGCACATGTTAAGGGGGAGCATTTGAAAATTATTAAACTCTCAAAGTGTTAGCAAAAATGTGTTTCTTAATCATGAACACTTTGAGAGAATTTTCAATGATTTGGTCGATGGCAACATAGTATAGTCATGAAGTTATAAGGTGGCTAAGGTTAGGAAAACCGTCCTATGATCCGCCAGAACCGGAGGGATCTACCCAAGGACAATACCAAATAGATAGTATTAGAAAGTCCTTAGGTATGGTTTAAAAAAGGAGATAAATGAGAAAGGAGAAAGAAGGGGTTGAAGAATTAAAAAGAAATGAAATGAGAAAGGGTTAAAAGAAATAGGCCTCCATTTATTCAACCTTAGGGCAGAAACCGGGTTCAATTCATATGCTACTGATTGTTACTAAGGTAACGTCGGTATTGAAGACAAGACGTCATGAACCCAGTGACGCACTACACTAAACCTTCTAACCACTCAAGTTCTCTCAAAAGAGCTTGTTTCATTCTCACGGGGAACCCTGCATAATCTATCGACCGCTCATTACGAGCTATGTTGATATTGAAACAGGAGACACCGCTCCAGTCTCCGACGACCAAATAATGCACTTATCGAGTCTAGAGCCACGAGATGCATCAAAAGATCTCATAGGAACACGTGCTATTTCTACCTTGGTTGGTCAACATTAAGGACACCAATGGTAGCTTTATGATTCCTACGCAGATCTTAGCAATCTGCCATGAACACTTATGAGGGAATATACTTATGTAATTTCTAGTGATTAAGTGGAAATTCCTGCCAGGGTCAACATCAAATAGCCCTGAAAGCAGGTCACTTCGGTAATCCCTTGTGGGTTACACTTAGTGATCGTGGTGGTTTCAAAATGGTCTACAGTCGTGGAGTGATCTCCAACGACTCACCTAATCGTTGATCTACTTCGGTAGGTCTTGTAAGGCCTTTCGAGGGTATCCGATTTAGGAACGGCCTTGGTAAGGTTTAGAGAAAGTTTTCATACTATGTTGTTAACAATCTCTAAGTCCGAACTTGTAAGTGCCGGACGTATTATTGCTAACTGTCTTATGCAGGAATTCTTGGCGAATGTTGCTGATTGCTGAAAAGATGTTGATCCATCACCTCATGCTCACACCTTAACATCACAACTTATGAAATCATGATCATTTGATGGGCCTCAACAATGCTTCCACAACTTTGATGCTGAAGATCATGTTTCTTAAAAGGTGTGAGCATGCCAATGCTAAGATATCTACATCACATGTAGACGTAACCACACAATTATGACTTGAAGCTATTCTTTCAGATGATAAACACGAAGTCATGTCAACGGTCATCCGACGCTTTGAACAAGTCATCTCAAATCTACTGCTGAAAGCACAAGGCTTGGAACAATGAAGAATCAGAGACTACGAGCTACAAAGACATCTTCAAAGATCAGAATGCTACAAGTCTTAATTTCTGGGGTGACCTCCCTTAGGGGGAGATTGTTAGGAATACGTTTATCCACATTCAAGACTCGGTCACCCCGAGTATAGATTAGCATTATGTAGCTCGTAGTATTTATCGTATTAGTTAGTATATTACTAGTTAGTTAATATGTAAATAGTTTCCGTAGAGTGAGTCGGGTCTTCACCCACTGTGCTCGCTCTACAGCCTATTTCATGAGGCACCAAGTAGTTTGTATAAATACCCTCTCCCACCCAAGGGAGAGGGTTGGAGCTTCCTTTCACTTAATCTAATATTCTCATTTTTCTCTCATCTCTTTCTCTCTCTAGGAATTCCTCCCAACTCACTTTCTCTCTCTAAACTTTCTTACTTGATTCAATCCATAACACATAAACCATACATGTTATCATTATGAGTATTATACAAACTTGAAGTGTTTAAATGGAATATTTATAAAGTATAAAAACCTATTTTGAGTTAGAAACATAACACAAAAATAGGGAGTTTCATGTGAGGAGTACCATGTGGATATTTTGTTTTGACGAGTTTGCTGGGTTTACGAATTAAAGAGCCCTGGCTCCTTAAACGATTATTGCATGTACTTCTGAATTATGATAGCCCGAACGGTGTTATGCTATAACTAAAACTTAATAACAACGTAACTCAATAGTAGGGAGCTTCATGTGAGGAGTATTAACTTCTGAATTATGATGGCCCAAACGGTATTATGTTGACGACATAATACAATATTAAGGAGCTTCATGTGAGGAGTCATATACTTCTGAATTGTGATGGCCCGAACGGTGTTATGTTATATCTATAAACCTTAAGAGTAATTACTTAAAAACCTAGACTAAGACTTGACATACACCCACCCACCTACAGTACCCCCAGGATACGTGAGTAAGCTGTCTAAACCCTAGCCTACTTACCTTAGACCCAGGTAAGTTTTTAGAGCCTCGCTTTTAAATGCTTTACAACCCTATGAAGGAGATACATGCTTTAAATCGAATACATGTCTTTTTCTTTGGTTGTTGAACGAGTAAACTATCTGCCACACCTACACAACAAAATTCATGAATCTAATCGCTTGTGATATTTTACACAAGTGAACGCGAATATAATTGATAGATCTATTAGAGTTTGACAACTCCCGTTGGTACTACCTCTCGCTGGAGGGTACCAATAAGTATTATATTTGAACCCTCTGAAGGATTAACTTTGGCAAGTTATCCTTCCAGTCCCATCATGGATTGGTCTGCAGACCCCATGATCTGGACTGTGAACGTGTGGTTCATGAGCTTAGTGTAATACAACTGCTATCACTAAACTTTTCCACACATAGGGTTTAAGCTAAACCCTGTGGAGCTTGTATTCACACACCCTAACTATTTAAACCTATGACTCACTCAACATTCGTGTTGACTTTTAAGCATGTTATCCTAGGTAATTGAGCTATTTAGGAACCCTGGCACGGAGAAGTACTGGACATGAGGACGTCCAAAATAGTTATCATTCATCAGTTTTGCTTTATAACATATCTTTAGGGAACTATCTTTTGGTAAAAGTATATCTTTTACTGTAAAAACTCTGATGAATAAATGAATGATAACACTTTTTTTTCTAAAACGTCTCTTTTCGAATCGTTTCCTATTATCTTGTCTTTGTTTCCATGAGGTAATACCCCAAACACTTAATCTGCTGCAATTAGTGAAAAATGAGGGTGTTACAGATGCACTTTATAGAAAAATAGTCATAGTAATAACAAGAGTAGTAATTAGGTTAACACTTCCCTCTCTACTGATTTCTATAAATCATTTTATTGCTTTCTTGTTTATTTAATTTCATTTCATTTGTTTAATTAATCAATTATAAAACCCCCTTTAAAACAATTGTTGATACAAAAGTTGGGCGTTCCTAGTTTGGGCTCTTGCTCTTGTACTAATTAGCTCTTAATGCTTGAAACCTGCGCACTAAGAAAATAAACAAACACCGTTAGGCTTATCGTGGGATTGTCTCCCACGATTATCCCCCGGCGTGAGAGTAAGTAATCGGTTTTAGGGTTATTCTAAATCGTACCTTTAATGAGAATTATGTCATTCCTTATATAGGCGTAGAATCCTTTTAGGTTTCGTGCTCCTTACGTTTCGCACGCATGGTGCTTATCCGGTCCAAGGATCCTTATCCGTAAATAGAAGATCCTTATCTAGACCATAAATAGTTTGATTGGGCTTTGGGTCTTACGTGAGCCCAATCCCTTTGACAATGCTGCCCAAGTTATAATAGCCCACTCATGGTGGATTTGGGCCTTAGTAATGTTTATCATTTGGGCTCGTGGCCCAAATATAGACTATACGTTATCATGTCCCCCCAGTCTAGTGTGCGCAGCTTGCTAGCCGCGGATGCTAGACTTCATGAAGCAACGGTAAGTGTGGCGGGAAAAGTTACCGCCCAATATGATGGACAATGTATCTAGTCACCAATATTATCAAAAATACCTAGGGAAGTGGGGAGAGTGTCCACGTGTTTATCGGGAAATGGGAAAAAGTGCATGTACCCGATCGTCTTCTAGCCACACGATTAGGATGGTGGGTTCCACGTAGCTAACATGCTAGGGTTTTTGTAACCCTATATAAATATCGCCTCCAACTTAATGAAGAACACACACTAAAAAACACACTTCCGCCATTTTTACATTTCTTCAAAGCGTTTTCAAAGAAAGCAACTGTTTTATTAGGTAACCGCGAATACGCGTCTTTGTTACTATCTGTTTAGAAATGGTTCGCCAACTACATGAGTTTCCTTTTGAAATAGACAAGGACGAACTTCGTCAGTTCTCCTCTGATTATTTCATTCCTCTTGACGTACATCCGGTTGTACCGGAGGCCAACGCGTGCATCGCGGATTTCCCTGATGGAAAAATAGGGTTATATACGCGCTTCTTCGAGTATGCGAACCAGCGCGTACCCATATCCATATTCCTGAGCGATTTGCTCAACCACTACCGCCTTCACATTTCCCAGCTGCACTGTATAGGTGCGGCCAAAGTATCCAATTTTGAAATAAACTGTCGGTTGCTTGCGGTCAACCCTACTATACCCCTATTCCGTGCGTTTTACCGCACAACATGGTCACATGGATGGGTATCTTTTGCGAAGCGCGGTGGACGCCTTAAGTGTTATACGGAGAAGGTTGATTCCCTTAGGGATTAGAGGGAAAAAATTTTCTGGGTAGATGATATAGTATTTCCATCGCCTTTTGAGTTCTATACTCAAGAGACGCTGCCAAGGGATGGGCGCCCTACACCCGGTTCATATAGCGCAGAGGATGCGGATACGATTGATGCCAACCGCATCCCCATTAACCCCTACCCTGAGGAGTTTTTGGTTCACATGGGGCTGAGTCGCAACTATTTCCATGGTTCTGACGAGGTGCCAACCTTCATTGATGAGAGCGGCCGGGGTGGGTGCTTGTCCCTTTTATTTGTTCGCTTCAAATAATGTAAGTGTTCCTGTATATGTACTTTCAATAACTAATCTGTGTTTTGTTATTTGCTCATTTGTTGCGCATAGATGGATTTGTTCACCGTGGTGAAGCTTGAGAAGCCAAAGCAGGTGACGGTGGGTATGCGTCCTCTGAGGGATAATGAGGAGCCACTTCTGGATGCTATTGCGGGACACCTAACTGCGTTGGCGCAAGCTGGTCCTAAAGATTCACCTCCCCTGCTTGTGACGCCTGTGCAGAGCGTGCCTCCTACGGGGGAGCCTGCTCATGTGGAGGAGTTACATGTTGAGTCTTCTGACAGCGTGGAGGTGCTAGAGCCTGAGATTGTAGCGCATGGGAGAGGCTGATGGCGCTGGCACTTCCAAAAGGAGGCGCCATCTCATTACGGATGAAGAGTCAGCCGCAGAAGATGACACCTCCGCCACTGGCGCGGATAAGGAGACTGCAAAGGCTTCTCCCCTTCTATAAGTGATATCCATGTTTTCTCTTTCTGCTTATATATATATATATATATATATATATATATATATATATATATATATATATATATATATATATATATATATATATATATATATATATATATATATATCATTACTTGTCGTAATATGCTCTAACCTTTTTCTTATGCTTTGTAGTGACCATGCTGCAGAGGGTGACGCGGCTTGTGTGGAAAGCGTGGTCCCTCCTAAGAATGCAAACGTGGAGGAGACAGTGAAGGTGACCGGGGAGGTGTCTGCACAGCAGTTGTTGGAGGAGCTAGCTGCTGCTACTGAGCGTCAGACTGAGTTGGTCGCTCAGTTGAAGACGCGGTATGTTGGGGAGAGCAGCAGCCTTGCACAGAAGGACGAGGAGATTGCCCTGCTCCGTGCGCAGTTGGCTGATGCGCGGGCGGAGGTAGGGTCCGTCAAGGCGCATGCTGAGAAGGTCACTGATGAGAAGTTGACCATGATGGCTGAGTTGCAACATGCGCGCGGGGAGCTGCATCAGTTCAAGGCGAACCTTACTTGGGGAGTAAGGTATCTGAAGGAGAAAAAGGCTGAGCACTTTGGCCATATTGATGAATTTCGCGTTCGCATGAAGAAGATTCTGAAGGAGCAGGAGGACAAGCTGCGCAGCCTAAGTATAGAATACGATGAGGAATTATTTCCTCATCTCATGTCTACAATCGCTAAGCACAGGTATGTTTTGTATATTCCACAATGTTGCCTTACTATGGGTATTAATTTTTCTCTTTACTTCTAATGCATCCTCTGTCTGCGTGTGTAGGTGGTTGATCAGTCATGGTTTACGCCTGGCTGCGATGGGCACTTTAGAGTCCCCGGAGGTAGTAGAGACCTTTGGGAGGGTTGTTCAGTGCGCCGTGGAGCGTGGTAGGGAGAAAGCTATGGAGGATCTTCATGAGGCGAAGATGCTGACCGTGGCACTTGCTGAGGTGCCGGCTATAAGGCGGATGCGTATGACGAGCTAGTGAAGGCTATGGAGGGGATGAAGCTGCTTGAGCTTCCCCATATTGCGCGGTTGGAGCACGACCAGGATTACCCCATAAATTTGATTATGGAGGGGTTAACCCTGGGGAGGCACATCTTGGAGGATGCGGAGGCTCAGCCAGACTTTTTTCTGAAGCCTGACGAGTCGCAGCTGCAGATTCCAGTTTTTGCGCAGCCGCGTGATATGTTGAATGATGAGGCGAAAAATGAACCGTTTTTAGGGGGTCATTTAAGCCCGGAATTGAATTATTTGATCAAATATTGCCCTAAATCGTTCCTTTTGTGATTTTAGGCACTTTGGGAGTGAATTCTGGAAAAGAAAGCATTTTGGATGTTTTTGGAGCATAAAAGCGAAGAAAACGGCAAAGACTTAATTTTCCATGCTCAGAACAGTACCTGACGGCGTCAAGAAGGAAATTTTGACGGCGTCAGGAGTAAAATCCATGACAACCCAGAGAAAACCCGAATGCGTCAAGAGAAGGGCGTCAAGTGCATTTTTGGTGACGGCATGCATAAGGAGTACACATGACGGCGTCAAACCCAGATCTAGGCAGTCCGAGAAATTATTTGGCGGCGAGATGACGGCGTCAGAAATTTGTTCTTGACGCCGTCACCTCAGAAAATCTATATATACTTTTCTAATTTTCATTCATTAAAAGAGAGGAACTTGTGTGGAGAATACTAGGGTCGAACCTAATAAACCTTAGGTCGTTTGTAACAGTATTTTCAAGGGTTTTTACCCCTTGAAACCTTTCATGTTCAATTAAGATAAGTCCTCTTTCAATTCATTCAATATGTCTATGTGTTGTTTGAATATATCTTATGCTTGTCTTGATTTCAACATGCTAGGCTAGATCTTTCATGTGTTTGCTTAGATGTAATGAAACCTAGATGTTGATTATAGGTTGATTGCTTGTTTATAGTTGTAATGGATGAATGATTTCAATGTTAGGCTTAAGAAAACTGGCAGATCTCCATTGTGTAACTTGCTTGAACGTCTTAAGAAACATGAACCGATGTGTACTAGGTTTTTATGATTGTATTTAATGCATGAGCAAATTCTAGTGATCCCATGTTAGGAGCTTCTTAGCCGGCTCGACATAGGAGTGAAGTAGGCGCTTATCGGATTGGGGAAGTAAGTACGCCACCCCATGAATGGTATTAAGGAATACAATCCGTCATCCACGCAACTGTAACAAGTAATTAACCTGTAAAAGATATCTAGGGAGTAGTGAAATCTAAGTAAACACAATTCTCCCATATATTACTCACACCACTAGTTTAATTTAGTTTATTTTCATTTTTAGTATTTTATTTTGATTGCATATTTAGTAATTTGGTTAGTTGATTAGCAACTAATTCCGCCCACTCCTTCAAAACCAAGATTTTTACTTGCTTTCATAAAAACTAAAAAAATACAAAAAGAATCATCCCTCATCTCTAGACCTAGTCTTTAGGTTTTCTAATCCTAGCGACACTATTCCTAGCTGAACGATCAATCCCCCGGTACTTGTCATTATACTATACTACATCGATCAGGTACACTGCCTGGTGGGGGTTGTAAGCTTCTTGAGATCCCTCGAAAGGTAAAGCCTGGTGCAATCTCTACGCATCATTGAACCCCTTCGTTTTTTAGAAGGAGGTTCCTCTGAAGGAAGTCTTGGAACTTCATGCGGATAGGGCGGCCAAGAAAAAGGGTGTTAAGGGAAAAGCCATCCTTTGTGGTGTAGGCGCTGCGCATATCCCCAGGTCAGATGGAGTTGCGGTCAGCGTGACGACCGTATCGCCTAAGGATGCCTTACTTTTGAGGAAGCTCCAAGAGGCTGGGAGTTACGCTGCCCCAGAACGTAGTCCTGGGCTATGTTTGGCAAAAGTAGATGTGAGCAGTAGCATTGAGCAGTAGCAGTAGCTGTGAGCTGTGAGCAGTGGCCAAAAAAGCTCACAGCTTCATAAAGAAGCATTGGGAAAATGAGCTTTCCTAAAAAATAGCAAAGCCCACAGCTCTCATGCCAAACAAACATCAAAAATAAAAAAGCTCATTCTCACCGCTCATTACCCCAAAAAGCTCCAAAAAAGCTCCGCGCCAAACATAGCCCTGAGCATCGCCATAGTGTATAGGTCTTTTGTAACTTTTGAATGTATAACGTTGTATAAATAACAGGTTATATCTTTTGTTTGTGTGTTATGGTATCCCTTCGTAAATTGCTATCCTTTGTGTAAAAAGATCAATTAAGATACTCGTTTGGAACCTACATTTAAATTAAGTGCTTGACTTAAAAATAAATCATAAATATGAAAATAGACTTGCATTATTTTTGCATAAGTCTTATTAAGTGACCAAGAGTCTTGGCTCCTAATATGCTAAGCCTGTACGGTGTACGTGATATTGCGCATCCTTCGTGGGATGCGCAATGAAAACTTACCTTAACGTCTTGAAGGTAAGGCGCTTAGCAAGGATGCATGATCCAATGTTGATGGGTTTGCAACCCTCTTACTCAACGAGTCAGTTAGTAGGTTTACTCATCCTTTCTGCCATCGTGGGTCTTAATTAGTGCATGCACGCCATGTGGGCAAAATATAGAATAACGATATTGAAGCATATAAAAATGTACGCAATAAAGTAAAGTATGTTATGGAGTTAGCTAGAAACCACAACGTTTTATTAATACTTGCAAGTTTTTGGGGAAAAAAAATCCTAATAAAGAAAGTTCAACGACAAACAATTATTGGGCACATACTAAAGTGCAAAGTTGTCTGTTTGGGGGCCGTAGCCTTTCCTAAAGATAGCATCTTTTTAGATTGCAGATATTCCAAGTGCGCGCCAGCTCGTGACCTTCTATATCGCGCAACCTGTATGCACCATTACTTAGTGCATCCGTGACTTCATAGGGTCCTTCCCATTTGGGTCCAAGCTTGCCTGTGTCTTCTGCATGGCTTGCATCATTAGCGCGGTATACAAAGTCTCCTGGCCTGAAAGAAGTGTGTTTGACTTTTGCATCATAATACTTCTTCATTTTTGCTTTGGCCTTTGTTTCGCGTATAGCTGCGCGTTCGCGCCTTTCTTCCAGCAAGTCCAAGTCTATGCGCCGCTCCTCGTCATTTGTTGTGACATTTATCTCTATTGTGCGTATAGTTGGCATTCCAATTTCAGCTGGTATGAAGGCTTCTGTTCCATAGACAAGAGAAAATGGTGTGTCTCCGGTACTGGTTTTGATTGAGGTGCGATGCGCCCATAAAACATGTGATAGCTCGTCCGCCCATTTTCCTTTGTGTCTGTCAAGGGCGCGCTTTTATCCCTTCGCCTAAACTGTGATTCGTGCATTCAACCAAGCCATTGGTTTGTGGGTGTTTCACTGAAGCAAAGTGTTGTGTGATATTCAATTGCGCGCACCAATCTTTGAATGGGTTATCGCAAAATTGTTTCCCATTGTCTGAGATAATTTCTCCAGGTAGCCCGAAGCGGCACACAATATTGTCCCATACGAAGCGTTTTACCTGGTTGCCAGTGATGCTCACCACTGCTTTTGCCTCAATCCACTTTGTAAAGTAGTCTATGGCTACGATGAGGAATTTTAGCCCTCCCGCTGCAACTGGGAAAGGGCCTGCGATGTCAATGCCCCATTTATAGAATGGCCATGGTGAGGTGATGGGGGTTAACTCTTGTTGTGGTTGGCGCGGAATTGGCCTGTGTACTTGGCAATTGCTGCATTTTTTTATCATATCTCGCGCGTCGCGGTGCATAGTAGGCCAATAATATCCTAATCGCAGAGCGCGTGCCACAACGGACCGTGGCCCCGAGTGCATGCTACATGATCCAGCGTGAATTTCTCGGAGTACATAATCTGCTTGAAGAGGTCCAACACATCGGAGCCAAGGTTGTAGGAATGAACGTCGATATAGGATGCCATCTCTAAGTTCGAATATCTGCTTTGTGCGCCGCACTCTTCGAGCGTCCTTTTGATCTTGTAGTAAGATTCCTTTGCTAATAAATTCGATGATAGGTGTCATCCACGTGGGATCATGTTCTTCTATCACCGTGGATACTTCAATCTCCAAGATTGATTTGTTTTTTAGAGTTTCTACCAATACCTATTTTGATAGGTGCGCAAAGCTTGTAGATGCGATCTTGCTAAGCGCTTCAGCCTTCCTGTTGTCCCCTCTAGGTACTTGTTTGATTGTGAACCTATCAAAGTTCTGAATTAAGGACTTGGTTTTTTCAAGGTATTGGATCATGTGTTCATCCTTGGCTTCATATTCGCCCAACACGTGGTTAGCTACTAGCCTGGAATCCACGTTTGCCTCTACGTTGCGTATACCCATTTGAATTTCAATACGCAGTCCAGCGAGTAGGGCTTTGTATTCTGCCTCATTGTTTGTGGCTGTGAATTCGAAGCGCAGTGCGTAGGTGAACTCCATTCATTCTGGATTAGTAAGGATGAGGCCTGCGCCTGATCTATCCACGCATGAGGATCCGTCTGTGAATAGAATCCAAGGTTATTGTAACTCTGTCTTGCTTATTGAAGTTGGAGTATCGGTATCTGGCTTTTCAACAATAAAGTCAGCTAATATCTGCCCCTTGATTGCAGTGCGTGGTCTATACGAGATGTTATACTCGCTCAACAACACACTCCACTTTTGTAGTCGTCCTGATGCGTTAGGTTTAGAGATAACTTGTTTGTTTGGTTGGTCCGTGATCACAGCTATTGGGTGCGCCTGAAAGTATCTGCGCAGTCTTTTAGCTGCGAATACTAGAGCTAAGACCAGTTTTTCCATGGCGCTGTAGTTAGTCTCTGTCTTCTTCAATGCCTTTCTTGCAAAGTATATGGGTGTTTGGACGGAGTTCCTATCTGTCAATAGTATTGCGCTGACTGCTCCGTGGGTTGCAGATAATTACATGATTAGCTCTTCCCCTGGTCGCGGTGCGACAAGTTTGGGGAGTGATGCCAGGTGCTGTTTTAGCTGTTGGAAGGCTTCTTCTGCTTCCTCAGTCCAACGGAAGTCTTCCTTTTTTGTGCACTTCGTGAGTGTTTTAAAGAGAGGGAGTGATTTGTCTGCTGACTTAGATAAAAAACGGTTGAGCCCAGCCATCTTTCCGTTTAATGACTGGACTTCTTTCAGTGTGCGCGGTGAGGGGAGATCGATAACAGCTTTTGTTTTTTCTGGGAAAGGCTTGATACCATCGGGTTCTATTAAATACCCAAGGAACATGCCTTCTATCGCGCCAAAGGTGCACTTCTTGGGATTTAACTTCATGTTTATTTTTCCCAATGTTTTGAACGTCTCCTCAATGTCGCGCACCAATTCTTCCTCTGTGTGGCTCTTGATGACAAGGTCATCAACGTAGACTTCCAAGTTTCGACATACTTGTTTTTCAAAAGCCATGTCCACCAATCGCTGGTATGTTGCACCTGCGTTTTTTAGGCCAAAAGGCATTTTTATGTAGCAATAGACTCCTTGACTTGTGTGGAAGGCTGTTTTTTCTTCATCCTCCACTGCCATCAGGATTTGATGGTACCCTTTGTATGCGTCTAGGAAGCATTTAAAAGGATATCCGCACAGGGATTCTATTTTCCAGTCTATCCCTGGCAGTGGATAGCAGTCCTGTGGGCATGCTTTATTGAGGTCTGTGAAGTCCACGCACATCCTCCAACTGCCATAACTCTTCTTTACCATCACTGGATTAGAGAGCCAGTCGTGATAGTATACTTCGCGCATGATGCCTGCGTCTACAAGTTTATGTACTTCTTCCAGGATAGCTTTTGCACGATCTGGGGCCTGGCCACGCTTCTTCTGTCGTATTGGGGGATATCATTGTCGAATTTGTAGCTTGTGCTCTGTAATAGAGCGTAGCACTCCGGTCATGTGCTTTGGTTCCCACGCAAAGATGCAAGTTCTTTTGCAAGAGTGCGCACACAGCTGCTTTACCTTTGTCAGATAAAGATCCTCAATCGATATTTGTTGATCTGGGTAATCAGGATGAATAGCGACCTTTAAGTTTGGTATTTTTGCTGCGCGCTGTTCTGGAATATTCTCCACCTCACTGGTTACTGCGTTGCATTCTTTAGGTGGCACTGTTGTGTTGTAGAGGGTGACAATCCCTCCTTCTACTGGAAATTTGAGCATCACATGTGCTGTGGATGGTACAGCGCGCATGGATGATATTCCAGGTCTCCCAATGATGCTATTGTATGGTGAAGGAGACTTGATTATCATGAAATTTATCCACGTTGCTGTAGAGTGTTGTTCATCGCCCACAACTACAAGTAAGCGTAATTGCCCCATAGGCCGTGAACCCAGTCAGCGACGTCGTGGCTAGTATCAACTAACTTTGTATCTCAGGTCGTAGCCTTTTAAAGCAATGTTCATACAGAATATCTGCGGATGCTCCTCCATCGATATACATGCGGCGGATGTCATGTCCCCCAGTATGTATCTCAATGGTCAATGGATCTATTACTGAGTTGTCCGCAGCTAGAGTGGGGAAGGATATCTCTTTTTCTGAAGAAAACTTTTGACTGACTTTTTGCTTTGTCTTGCGTTGCCATGACTGTATCATGTAGATAATGTCCGCTTTATCTTTGGGAGGCTCTTTCTTGCCTCCATTCCTTTGCTTATCCTTCCCTTCTTTAATGTTCTTTACGAGGTGGTCCATTCTACCCTCCTTTACTAATTTTTCAATTAGTTGTCGTAGCCGGACACACTCTGATTGTATGGCCCTTTTGGCCATGGTATTTGCTGTATCCACTCCCTATACGCTTGTCCTCTGGGGTGCGCATTGGTGGAGGTTTTGGGAAGTTTGCGCCTTCCGTTACAAATATTTCCCTCAGAGTCTTTGTGAGAGGGGTATACTTGTCATTATCTCGTCCACTCCCCTGACTGCGATAATTCTTGCTGCGGCTGCTGCTCTGTTCATTGGATTGTCTCCTAGGCTGTTCTTGTTGTCTATAATTTGAGTAGCCTTTTTTACTGTCCGCAGCAGCTGCTTCTCCTTGGATGAAGGATCTTGTGCGCTTCATTAGTTCATCGAAGGTTTGGGGAACCTTGTCGTTTAGCTTCCTAATGAGTTATGGGTTATTGATCCCATTCATGAACCCTGAAATTTTTAGGACTTCGGGACACGCCTTTACGTATATACATTCATCTTTAAAGCGTTCCATATAAGCGTTGGTTGATTCCCCTTGACGCTGTTTTACTCTGGCCAGTTCAACGGGGTTTTTAGCGCACTTCTTTCTTTGGGTGAAGTTTAAACGGAATGCTTTTCGCAACTCTTCAAACCCGCCAATGCTCCTTCGTGGAAGCTTGCTAAACCACGTGCGCGCATTCCCTACTAACATGGAGTTAAACATATGGCACCACACAGGTTGTGGCCAATTTTCGATAGTAGCGGCGGATTCGAAATTTTTTAGGTGATCATCAGGATCACCCGTCCCGTCATATGTTTTAACATTAGTGGGCATGCGCCTTTTCTTATGATTAGAGTAGTCGCTGATGCGTCTTGAAAAGGCATCAACTTTCTGGCGACGCCACGGAAGAGACATGTCTTCGTCTTCTTCCTCTCGACGTCTCCCTCTGGATTTCCAGTGTCCTGTTTCCTTATCCTCGTTGTCCGAGGAGTCACTAGAGGAAGAGTAATCTCTTTTGCGGCGCTTGCGCCGGCTTCCTTCAGAGGAAGAGCTTGATGGGCTTTCACTTGGGGATGTTCTCCTCCCTAATCTATCGTGAATTCTTTTGCTCCCAGACATGGAGGAGCCTTTGCTTGGTGAATGTTGACGTCCTAATCTGTCTTGTATCCTTCGACTACCAAGTCTGGAATGAACATTGGTGCGCCTTTCGCCATCTTCATATTCCTCTGAATATTGTGAGTCAGATACCGTACCAAGTCTATCATGGATAGTGGTACGTCTCTCGTTATTTTCGCATCTTCCTCTTTGGTGGCGCGGTGGTGATACTTCGCGTTCAGGACCAAAGTTGAGCCGAGCTTGCAGGCTCGTACTTGACCTTCTTCTCGCTTCTTCTTGCATGAGGGCGGTTAGGGTTTCGTAATTTTGAGATACAAAATTACTCAATGTTAGATCAGGTGCGTCCTCATCCGCTGCAAGAATATCTGCCTCAGTATTGGGCACCCTATCTCGGTTAGGTGCGCCAGGTGGCACAGTGTTGTCCACTATAGGTGTCGTTTGGTGGGGAGTGTTGAAGAGGGTGCGCTGAAGTTCTTCAACACTTGGGACTACTGTGGTGGCTTGGGTAGTCCTTATAGGCAACTCTACCGCTGGAAGAGGTAGAGTTGGTCCCGTTTCTTGGTGACCAGGCGCACTCGTTGTTCCATAAGCCTGCCTAGAGGTCGAATCTTGATGGTTCTTCCTCTGGGGGTCACGTGTTTTCTCCAACTGCGGAGTCCGCTGGCTTGAGTTTTTGTTCTTCGTCATTCTAGTTCTTAGTTCTTAGTGTTGGTCCCACGGATGGCGCCACTTGTTGATACAAAAGTTGGGCATTCCTAGTTTGGGCTCTTGCTCTCGTACCAATTAGCTCTTAATGCTTGAAACCTGCGCACTAAGAAAATAAACAAACACCGTTAGGCTTATCGTGGGATTGTCTCCCACGATTATCCTCCGGCGTGAGAGTAAGTAATCGGTTTTAGGGTTTGTAAATCGTACATTTAATGAGAATTATGTCATTTCTTATATAGGCGCAGAATCCTTGTAGGTTTCGTGCTCCTTACGTTTCGCACACATGGTGCTTATCCGGTCCAAGGATCCTTATCCGTAAATAGAAGATCCTTATCTAGACCATAAATAGTTTGATTGGGCTTTGTGTCTTACGTGAGCCCAATCCCTTTGACAATGCGGCCTAAGTTATAATAGCCTACTCATGGTGGATTTGGGCCTTAGTAATGTTTATCATTTGGGCTCGTGGCCCAAATATAGACTATACGTCATCAACAGTTACACTAGAACTTAGATATAATCCGCACGCATAGATCTTGGGACGACCTCGGCTTTACCGACAACTATACCATACATGACCTGGTACACTGCCCGAGAGTGCATTAGGTAGACCTTAGGTAGACGAGTCATTTATAAATTTAAAACCTGGTAAGTAAATCCTGCGTCAATGACTAGGTTAGGTACTTTAGTAAATAGATAACAAGTAAATAAGTAATAAAGGTAATAAAAGTAATTTAGTTGTGGTAGTGTTTTAAAAGGTAATAAAGGGATGGAAATAAGTTTATTTTAAAAGTGTATAAGTGTTTAAATGTATATCTAGTCATTTAGATTATATAACTAAAACGCGTAAAACGTTTTAATCGGGTAACGTAATAGTTAAAACTTATAAAAAGTTATAAGTTTTCAAAATAAATAATCTTATCATTTTTAGTGTGACACGAGCATATCGGGATGTTTAAACGACGTTAAACTAGAAACGTAGGTCGTAGACACGTTCGTTGACACAGGTTTCTGATAAAATTGACGTAAACTATAAAAATGACCTGAAAAGTATAAAACTCACTTGTCAACATAAAAATGGATCAAAATGCATAAAACATGTAGACTAAACGTAGTCTAGAGTCAGGTTCACGTTTAATGTATGTGTGACGACGTACGCGGGTTAACCTATCTGGTTACCCAATAGTTACTCAATTAGGATAAAATTTTAAAGTTTATAGGTAAAAGTTGATGTAAAATTTCCGGTTATTACAATCGTCTTGTAGATCATTGTTTTGAACAAGCACATCCTCAGTTGCTTGATCTAACTCAGCAAACAAGTCTTCAGCTTCATCAACTCCATGGTATGGATCCTGTTGCCAATCAACTTCATTGTCTTTTTGATCCAACTCTAGAGACATCCATGTATGCAACTCAGCTTCCTTACCACTTATACTAGCATCATCTATATAAAACCAAAAAGGTCATCATCCACAGAATCATCCAACCTCTGTTTAACTGGTTCATTTGGAATCTCAATAGGATCCTGACTTAGTTTCTCTAGGATGTTGCCCAATGTTTGATTTAACTCTCCCACTCCCTCCTCTTAACTATCTTTTTTCCTAGCTAAGCTTCTCTTTCATTTTGTCATTGTCTGACTCTAACTCAACGTCAATATTTGCCAAGAGTTTTTTGAAGTCATCACTGTTATCCATTTGTAGAACTTGCGGATGTAAGTGAAATGTAACTATTGGTGGTGTTTGGTTTCTGATGAATATACCTGGCAGGTGTACGTATATGGGCGGGAAAATTAACCCACAAACTATAAGGTACACTTTAGGGTTCAGGGACCAACCGTGTAAATAGAGAAAAAAGTTGATAACGGTAGCGATTACTGTTTCGACTAATGAGTCAGGGACCAACGGTGCAATAAATTTGGGACGAAAAGACATGAATACCCTTCTTGTCAGGATGGACGTAGCAGAGATAACAAGGACGATAATTGTAGTTAAGTATAACAGGGCTCTTAGGACCGAACGGGCACCAAAAAAGCCACCTTGGGGACCATCCCAAAGGATCCCGTTATCTGAGGACCAAACAGGTAAACGAAGTGAAGTCAGGAACCAACGGTGTAATTTACCCTTAATTTTAAGCATAAAATGACTCAGTTTATTTGTCGTATAGCTTACAATTATTTTTCGGTTGGTCCCTCACTCATTTGTCCGGCTTTTCAAAAGATGAGGAAAATAGACAAGTGTTTGATTATCTATCTTTCACCTACCATCAGATTGGATCAAGTACTCACACATGCAATATGGAGGATTTACATCTCCAATAAATATAGTACTCCAATAGGTTATTTGATTTTTTTTCTTTCTTTCTTTCTTTCTGAATACTGAAAAGTAGCATTTGATCTAACTGAAAAATTTAGGATCCAATTTCAAGATAAATGTTGCTCAAAAAATTTTTTTTTTCAAGATAAATGTCTACTACTCTTAACCTCAAAATATTTATATCGAGTAGACATTTAAATGAGGGCATCTTGTCATCTCTTTTGACAGAATAAATAATATAGTCAATAAACAAGAGATCATAAGAAAACAAACTTGATTTGATTGTGAGTATGGGAAATATTCACCATTTTAGTCAATAATTTATTTTTATAAACATGGACTACTCTTAAGCTTCTGTTATTTCAAATAAAAACTTCATAAAGCAAAACTTTATACTTTTGAAAGAAGAAAAAGAACGTTTACATGGAACACCATTTAGTTTTAAATCTAAAAGAATGACAAAGATCGGGAGATAAACCTTTCCTTTGAAAGAAAAAAAACCAGGTTGATGTTTATAAAAAGACTCGAACCCTACTACCCAATAGTGTCTTGTATATACCGAACTTTACAAACCAAATCACCTTTAATTACTTGGATTCATAAACGTAAAGAACGTGTCTAATCCAAATCCCGAAAACCTGACCCGGAAAACCCAACTCGAAAATTAAATTTATCATTAACTCTTCTAAACATCGTGCATACCCTGTTTCGAAATTATGGATCCGCCACTGTCGACATAACAATCTTCAAATCTTTTGGCCCATGTGAGTCTTCTATAGTTCGAGGACACGTATCTTCATTCTTCAATACTTTTGTCAAGCCTTTCTTTTAGTTGTCCTTCTTCACATTATAACCCCTCAACTCAATATCTCCCTTCATTGTATAGAGATGAAATCATTATATGTCGGTATGTGAGTATCATATTTTCTTTGGACCAAAAATCAACATTTGTTTGACTTAATTTCATGTATAAAAAAGGAAAGGAATTTCAAGAGAAGAAGTATGACGTTTTTGAAGGTCTCAACTCATACTTTGAAACTCAAGGTTTCAAGTGTGGTCATATACTCTATGAAATGGAATATACTGGTTCCACAAGAAGTATATGCTTAGCATATAGATTTCAATAGATAGATAGTGTTTAAACTTACAAAACAACATTTTTTTTTTCCCTGCATGGTTTGTAACATATCAAAAACATTTTTGTGTCATCAAATCTATTTGATCGTGTACCGATTTCTCATGAGACCTATTAGAACAAAATAATGATGCAAAATTTATCCAAAATTAGTGAGGCACAAAACAAACGTGTGGTATTCTGTTTGTTTAGAAAAGGTACATTAACTATAAGTTAACGAAACTAAATGCTAACGACAAGTAATCTTTTATAATAACCACTTATAAAATATGAATAACTAGAAAAAAGAAAAAGAAATAAAAAATAATCCACTTGGTTTTTGATTGATTGTGCAATGGGGCCAAATGGGCCTTTCGACTAAATTATTTAGCGTGCCTATGCTGGGTCGGTCTTAATCGAAACCGTGAATATATAACATATTTTTTAAAAGCAAAAAAGATAGCAACTTTGTGTCCTATATAGTCATTCTAGCTTAAGTGGAGGGGTTACTATCCTATATTGCTACTCCATTATATTCATATGGTTAATATTTGGTAGGTCTTATTATTATTATTATTATTATTATTATTATTATTATTATTTTTCTAAAGATGTTAACGCGAACTGGTACGCCTTGTTTCGGAAACAATATTCATACTCACTTGGTGGCTCAATAGAGAGTAGGGGTTTTAATCGGGACATGTCAAGTAGGACCGTGGCTGAAAATATTATACCCGTACCCGACCTTATTTAAACTCGGGTTAGTCGGGTCGGGTCCATTCAGATTCGGGTCAATCCGAATATGAGTAAATGGTTATAAAATTGCCTATTTGTTATATTTTAGATATATAATTTATAAAAAATATATTAAGGAAAAAAAAACCTTATTTAGGTCAAACGGTTCAACTAGAACCCGAGTTAGCCAAAAATATTTAACCCGATACCCGACCTTATTTAGCATGCGGGTTAGTCGGTTGAACCGAATAAGACCATTGACCTAAGTAGCCTGACCCGAATAGTTTTAGTCGGGTTTGAGTTCGGGTCGGGTCCAAATCTAGTCACTCTTTTTAACACACTAATAGACTGTGTGTGTTTTTGCGAGTATCCAAACGGTGACAAATTAGAAAGATAGCAGCATTAAACAAAATGATGTTTTAGCAAGTGACAGAACTAAGGGATTATACGGTGTCACAAGACACTGACAAAAATTTTCTCTACATTGTTTTTCAAAAAAGCTTTGATTTTGTCTAAATATATCCGGTCCTAGAAACTTATGCCTACTATTTTGGTTAAAAAGATTTGTGCACCTGTTCTTTTTTAGTCCTAATTTTGTCTATGGCAATTACCTATTGATGTTTAAAATTTTGGGAAAGAAACAAGCCAAGTAAAACCACATATTGTGTTGATACGACTTTTATCACTATAACTAAATGTATAAAATCACAAATATCCACAACATTATTGGTATATCGAGTCTATCTTAGTTTTTTTATCAGAAACATTTTTTTTGTGTCCTTTTGGGTCATTGTCGACTAGTTGGAGGGGTCTACCATGGCCTCTTGAAATGGGCTTGGAATATTTCGGTAGGGTATACTAGGATATAATTATTTTTATTTTTATTTTTATTTTATTTATTTTTTTATTATTATTTTTTTAATAGACTATACCAATTGTTATATGAAGATTTCAATATGATATACGAATGGTTAATTAAAAGATCAAGAAGTTTATTCAGTATCACGGACAACCATGCCGAAATTGAGCAAGTGCACTTACAAAAAATTAAAAAGATTAAGAACATAAATTTTTTATCGTGTGCAATTCAAATAAATCAAGTTTTTCCACAAAAATTAACAAGTAAATTACAAACTTCGTCTTTGTAGTTTACAATCGCATCTTTTGTTTTTTTTTTTAAAAAAAAAATAGATGAGTACTAATGCATAGCAACGGCATTTTATAGCGACAGATAGTTTTATTGATAAAAAAAAAATTATGGGTTATAAACAAAAAATAATAAAAGTTTAAGGATTTTGGGATTAAATATAATGTTTTGAAACCCGATTCGACCCGGGTGGTTCAACCGGTTGAAGCATTTCGATGGAATAATGGGTCTATATAAACCGGGTCAACCGGACAGGTTGGGTCGAAAAAACAAGTCAAATTAAAGCGTCCCGGGTCTCTGGTTTTTTATGTGTATTAATAATTTTCTTTTGAAAAATATCTTATATACTAAAAGCTTAAGTAGCCTTATAAATGTAAGTGGTCATAATAAATGGCTCATGAATTGAAAGTGAAATGTGGATGCTTCATATGTTAGAACATTGATTTAATAGTTATGCATAAGCATAAGT
The DNA here is from genome assembly GCA_030686995.1 of Artemisia argyi. Classification (NCBI taxonomy): domain Eukaryota; kingdom Viridiplantae; phylum Streptophyta; class Magnoliopsida; order Asterales; family Asteraceae; genus Artemisia; species Artemisia argyi. Next base: position 112,943,281 of record CM060708.1, read on the forward strand.
ACATAGGAGATGAAGTGTTTGGTGCCATGAATGCATAAATTAAACACACCAATTAGTGGTTAGTCTTTTTACCTTCCCGTGCATGAGTTACAAATATTTTATCAACTATATAATGTGTCAAAAATTACACACAACAAACCACAACTTCCTCCACACCGCGTGCACATTGGGCTACAACTTATTATGGCGGTAAAGTAAGCATCATGTCGTCTTACTTATTTAGCATATTGATTTATATTGTTTCATGTAAATTTCACGTGTGTTTTGTGTGTGTAACAATGTAGAACATAAAGATGGCGCTTAGGATGTTTGGTAGTAACATCATCTTCTCTAATGGTTTAAGAGATCCTACACATCGTTGTCTTATAAATTAAGTGAAACATGCACGGACATTTTTACTTTTATCGAAAATGCAATATATTGATTAATTGTATTTAAGTTACTAATGATCAACTATATCTAATTGTTTTTTGTAGCACGTCAAAAATCATTAAAGAAAGAGATCGAGAAGTCACAAAAATTGTATCAAGAACAAAATATGCAAAATGGCAACGAACAACAACGACAAAGACAACAACAACAAGAACAACGCCACGACCATCGATGGAATAAATACTTAGCATTCATATTAATTGTACGTTACATATTAAACATACAATATTTTACTTCATGTAATACCGATAAACGGGCTAATACTATTGATTCGTTAGCAAGAAAGTTTCTTGAAAATAATGTGACGAGCATTCAATTTTTAATCAATAATTATTACTACACTTTGTTGGTGCATTTTAATATTTTTGCTCTTAATGTAGTTTTTTGTCTTGCGGTGTGTTAATATCACTATGGAGATTAATTGATTATCTTAATATGATTTTAGTTTCATTTGTAGATTGACAAACAAATTTGGCAAAATAAAATTGTTATATTAGTTATTAAAAGTAGAAAAATTATATGTTGAGATTGATATCTTCAAATATATTTATATAAGCAATATGCTACAAATTAAATATACTAACAATATTGGACTGATTTTCACAACAATAAAAAAATATTGAAACTTAAATGATTTTTGTGGATAAAATAAAGTTCGAGTAACTAAGCATAGTAATTTGGAGCTACCGTATTTTATATGATAAACCAAAAGTATAATTCATTGTCACAAGTTAGATCTCAAAATATCGAGAATATCACTTTGTTATGATTTTATATAACGGTTATATTTATTTTAAAAGATCCTTATGCGTTTAACCTCCCTTTGACATTTAGCATGTAACTTATACATATTAAAAAATTACATGTGAAAAGACTCTTTTAAATGTAGCATTTTAAAAAAAGTCTCTTCACATATACTATTTTAATGTCAATAAACTATTTAAATGTGTGTCATGCTTAGAAAATGTGTGATAACATCACAACTTAGATATATAATGACGAAAATAAGCCAAAGATTACGCCATGAACATTTATATACAGCCCATGTAATGACGAAAATTAGTGTTGAACAATACACTAACGAACATTTAGATTAAGCCTGTGTGCATCGCACGGGTATGAATGACTCGGTCTAAATATAAAAGTTACCAAACAACTAATTAAACTCATTCATAAACTCACGCGATGCTTACAAAAGTTGTGATACCATCACAACTTACAAACCTAATGACGAAAATAAATACCACACATTACATTATGACCAATTAGATAGAGCCCGTGTGCAACGCACGGGTCTGAATGAATAGTATTATATTAAGTCTTCAAAATTGATTCCAAGCAACTCAAACATCTCAATCAGTATGTGTACATTGATTTTAAACAACTCAAACATCTCAATTAATAGTGGATAGTCTTTTTACATTCTCGTCCATGAGTTACAAATATTTTATCAACTATATAATGTGTCAAAAATCACACACAACAAACCACAACTTCCTCCACACCGCGTGCACATTGGGCTACAACTTATTATGGTGATAAAGTAAGCATCATATCGTCTTACTTATTTAGCATATTGATTTATATAGTTTTATGTAAATTTCACGTGTGTTTTGTGTGTGTAACAATGTGGGACATAAATATGGTGCTTAAGAGGTTTGGTAGTAATATCTTCTCTAATGGTTTAAGAGATCCTAGAAATCGTTGTCTTATCAATTAAGTGGAACATGCACGAACATTTTCAATTTGCTCGAAAATGCAATATATTGATTAACTATATTTAAGTTACTAACGATCAACTATATCTAATTGTTTTTTGCAGCACATCAAGAAGCATTAAAGAAAGAGATAGAGAAGTCACAAAAATTGTGTCAAGAACAAAACATGCAAAAGGCCAATGAACAACAACGATAAAGACAACAACAACAACAAGAACAACAACAACAACAACAACAAGAACAACGCTACGGCCACCGGTAGAATAAATACTTAGCATTCATATTAATAGTACGTTACAAATTAAACATGCAATATTTTACTTCATGTAATACCGATAAATGGGCTAATACTATTGATTCGTTAGCAAGTAAGTTTATTGAAAATAATGTGACGAGCATTTAATTTTTATTCAATAATTATTACTAAACTTTGTTGGTGCATTTTAATATTTTGGCTCTTAATGTAGTTTTTTGTCTTGCGGTGTGTTAATGTCACTTTCTTAATTAAACTTCTTGGAATATTGCGTGACTTTGATATTTGATATGAATGTGTAAATTATGTCGATGTTACATATTGAAAATGGTAGTATATAATAAAAATATCTTCACACTATCATCTTAACAATGCGAATCTTCTAAATCGAACAAGTATATAAAGGAGAAGAAAATTGTGTTTAGTTAAATGTCGGGTCTATTGATTGATTGGAGCGAGTTTATGATTCGAACTTGCGTCATTGGATATGATTTTTTATTATACGAGTTATAATTTATACTCTTAAATATACTACTTACTTTAATGTTTTATCTTTTTATAGTTTTGTAAAAAAGGAATTTATTTTATAGTTCGCTTTTAATAATGTAATTTATTTGAACAACGAAGTTCGTCTTTCACAAAAATGAGAGTTTCAAACATGAACAAAAAATTAGTCCCGAACATTACGAAAAAAACAATTAGATCCAACATTTGTGCATTGCATAGGTCCTGAGGCAGTCCAAACCTGTGTGCATCGCACAAGGATGAATATAAAAGGTCTCAAACATTAATGTTATCGCTTCATATTTAAAATAATTTATGTAACTTATACATATTAAAAAAATTACATGTGAAGAAACTATTTTCAATATAACATCTTGAAAAAAGTCTCTTCACATATACTCTTTTAATGTCAATAAACTATTGTTGTATATTTGGGCCTCACCATCATACTAACAACCCGACAATTTACACAATTATTTTCGCTCGGGTCTTGAGGCAGCCTAAGTTGTTTATGACAAAACTTAGTGGCAAACATAGTTTTTGACTCGATCCCAATTAAAAAATTACAGAAATAAAGGCAACCAATATTTTCATGTCATGCTAACAAAAGTTGTGGTAACATCACAACTTAGGAACTTATTGACCAACAAAAGTTGTGGTAACATCACAACTTAGGAACTTATTGTCAATAAACTATTTTAAATGTGTATCATGCTTAGAAAAAGTGTGATAAAATCACAATTTAGATATATAATAATGAAAATAAGTGTCGAAGCTTACATGTCAATAAACTATTTTAAATGTGTGACATACTTAAAAAATGTGTGATACAATAACAACTTAGATATATAATGACGAAAATAAGTGCCGAAGATTACATATTAGTTTTATATCAAAATATAGGGATGTTACAATTTTGAGAATAAATACAAAATCTAAACTTTATAAACAACTACTAATATGTCATAAAAAGTTTAAATATAATGTTAGAATCTTGAGAATAAAGAAAAAAATATAAACTTTATAAATAACTACTAACATATCATAAAAAGTTTAAATATAAAATTTACCGATCAACTAAGGCCATACTTACAAAAGTCTAATAACGAAAAAATTACTGCACATTACACTATTACCAATTAGATCATAAAGAAAGTTATAAGTTATCTTTAGTTTTATATCAAAATATAGGGATGTTACAATTTTGAGAATAAATACAAAATCTAAACTTTATAAATAACTGCTAATATGTCATAAAATGTTTAAATATAATGTTACAATCTTGAGAATAGATACAAAATATAAACTTTATAAATAACTACTAATATGTCGTAAAAAGTTTAAATATAAAATTTACCGATCAACTAAGGTCATACTTATAAAAGTCTAATAACGAAAAAACTACTGCACATTACACTATGACCAATTAGATAGAGCCCGTGTGCAACGCACGGGTCTGAATTACTCGTGTGTATTAATAGTTGAAATTGCTCATAATTAATTGCTTAAACATTTCCTTTTTAATTTTTTTTCACATTTCACTTTTTAACTTTTCACTTTTCACTTTAAACATTTTCGTTTTGATAGATAGTACATATAATTACATTGGATGTCCCCGATTATATATATATATATATATATATATATATATATATATATATATATATATATATATATATATATATATATATATATATATATATATATATATATATATATAACATGAGTTAGTATCTTTTCATTAAATCAATCATATGCAAGACATGCAAGAATAGTTTGATCATTTTACACGCATTCATCTTCAACCACATTTTTTTCTTGAATTTCTTTTTTATGTAATCTTATAAAACTAAAAAACATCAAAAATATAAAACCCTACCTAATAAATTTTTACACCCTAAATAAAACAATCTTATGATTAACCTAAAATATTCAAACCAAGCCCTCTGATCACACAATCACAAAACACATTATTAATCATGATTATAGCTTTCAATAAAAACTTACATTTTTGTTCTACATATATTTAACAGATACAAACAATTCATCCTTCACACCATTATTTGGTAGATATTTGCTTCCTATCAAGAGTGGTACTATTAGTACCCCTATACCGTTACTACCACTTTTACCCTTTTTATTGACATAATAAAACAAATTTTTTAATCGTTTTCTGTTTCGTATTGTATCTTGCTACTTTTAACTTGTCAAATTTTATATTTTATGTTTAGTATTATTTTTCGGCAGTTTTTGAAGAAATTAAAATTTCCTTTTGGATTTTGATTTCATGTATTGTTGTATTGAAATTGTTTGAAACATATTATGTTTTAAATTAGTGTGAGTATATATTTTGGTGTTTGTGTTCTTGAGTTTGGTGTTTATTTTAAATGGAAATTAATGAAGAGAATAAGAGGTTGAAGATGAAGATGAAGATATGTAAAATGACCAAACTACCCTCATATGTCTTGCATATGATTGATTTAACGGAATGATACTAATTGGCGTTAGTGAAAAGGACGAAACGTAAAAAATTGACAAGTTCAGGGACAACAAGTGTAATTATTTTGAAAAAATGACAAAATGTGCGATTGTGTGTAAATCACTAGGACGAAGTTTGTAATTTACTCAAAATTAACATTATGCTGCAAAAACTCATGGATGTCTCGTGAAGCTGTGAGACCCACCCCGGTTTCATCCTTAAGCATTTGGTTATAATGTTAAGTTACAAGTAAGGGTAAAAACATATTCTTTGAAGTCGACATACTAATTAAACAATATAAGATGGGTTGGAGTAAAAATATATAGAAATTTACTGCACCTATAATGTCGCAATTGGTGGAAGAAAAATAGATGGATTTCAGTATTGGTTAATAGATGAAACGAATTCTAATAAGAAACGAACAAATTATTATATTAGTGCATCATGTGCCTATAAAGATTCATTGGTCAGGTTTGATCATCATTTTTTCCCAAATTTTTTGAAATAATTTTACTCTTCAAAAGAGAATATTTAAGTATTATGCAGTGTTTATTTTCATAAAATGAACAAGCAATTTATGTAAGTGCCCCCCGATAACCAAAAGCAATGGACTATACGGTGTTTTTCTAGTTAAATTAAAACAATGATGGAAAACTATTAGTGGCTCAAAAAGTATTAGTAGCTCATTACTTTAGACTTATAAGAAGTTCAAATGTATCTCATACCGATTTTTGACGAGTTGTTACAAACTTGGTGTCAAAGCGAGCTACGTATAAATATAGATTATTAGATTCAAAGATATTAGTATAAACTAGCAGGGTCCCCGTGCGATGCAGTTGAGGGCACCCTGTAATTTAATTTTTTCGATTATTAATTTATTTTATTTGTACGTTTTTTGGCAATAGCTTTACTGATTAGTTTTTTATAGCAAAAGTTTGATGAAATTTTACTTTGTTGTATTATTTTATTTATTATTTATTTTATGTTTTTGTTTAGTAGTTTGCTTGGTTTGTACAATATGTGAACATATTATAGTTTATTATGTTCTTTTTTACAATAATTTACGGATATCAAAAATTTCGTTTAGCTCGTATCCGTTCGGGCTCTAGCCCGTTTGACCCGTGCCCGTTCGGGCTCGAGCACATTTGGCCTATTACCCGTTCGGGCTTAAAAATTTCGTTTAGCAGGAATTGTGTTTAAGTTGGTTGTACAATATGTTTGATAATTTGTATTTCTTATATAAGGGGTGTTTTAATAAGTGTATTAATTGTATTTATTGACTATTTAATTAATTGTATTTAATATAAATAATGATTTATTTATTGTATTTAATGTTAGTATTAATTGTATGTTAGAATTAAATATGAGGGGAATTTCTATAAGTAGCATTTGTTGTTGTACTTATAGCTTTAGAAGTTGTAAGGCTTAATTTTAAGTATTCTATTAATAGTAGGCATTTATGCTTTATAATATAGTATAACTAGGCGAGTACCCGTGCATAGCAACGGAGATTCCTAGCGGTAGACAATTAACAATATGTCATATTGTGGTAAGTGTTTCGTATAACGTTCAAAATAGGACGTGAAAAGATAAAATGTAATTACAAACGGTTGTAACATGCGATAATTAAACTCTACCATAAATTCTTAACATGTGTCAAAAAAAATATAAAAACATTTAGTAAAACTGAAAATAAAACATTACGTCAATTATGAGATAATAACTAAAGAGGCTACCATTTTGTGAAGTGTTAATTGCAATAAGTGTTATACATCCTTCATCGATAACCTTCATCAATATTCGTTTGTGTGTATGTTTTTATGTAAAATGGTTGTTTGCATATATTATGTTTGAGATAATTGGTGTTTGTGTATTAATTTCTGTTAAGCGATTATAAATGGTTCTTTTTTATGTGTACAATATACAATAAAGCCCAAGTACAATAGATATCAGCTAACACATTATAGTAATAAGATCATTTCCAAGTTTAAAAGATACTAAAAAAATGAAACTTCCTTTTTATCATATTTGTTAAAGATCTTAAATTTCAAAATTTAAAAATTCAATTAAGTTTGAAGTTTTTTTTTTTTCAAATTTCAAACATTTTTGAAATATTCAAATTTATGTTTTTAAAATTTTAAAAGTTTTAAAATTAAAAAAGTTTTGAAATTAAAAAAAATCATATTTCGAAAAATTAAAAATTTTATAAATCAAAACATCTGAATTTTTTTGAATTTCAAATATTTTCAAAATTTCAAAAAGTTTTAAAAAATTAAAATAGTTCAAAACTTTTTTGAAACATTTATAAATTTCAGAACTATCTAAATTCTAAAATACTTGCAAGTTTTCAAAACATTTAGATTTTTAAAAACATTACATTATTCAAAATGACAAAACTTTTATATTTACACAATAAATTTTATAACAAAATTTATACCATAAAACTTATAACAAAATATACACAATAAAATTAATAACATAACTTACACAATATACTTTATAACAAACTTTACACCATAAACTTTATAACAAACTTTATAATATAAATTATAAAAAAAAATCTAAACCATAAACTGTTATACACAATAAACTTTATAATAAAGTTCACATAAGAAACTTTATAACAAAATTTAAATGATAAACATTATAACAAACAATAACAACAACATTATAACAAAATTTAGATAATAAGTCTCATACCGAGTAACAAATATCAGCAACTCTACAAATAAATACCAAATGATACAAATGAATATGATTGAAATATTTTAAGTAGATCTCTATCTCATCTTGAAGGTCACGTAACATGCTTTTACCTATGTATACCAAATCACATTGAATTGGATGTTACGCATATTAATGATTGGGTTCTTTTCTTGTCCAAAAAAGCAATTAAGAACTTCATTCTTATAAAAATCAAGAAATGCCAGTTACGGTGCCTACGTACCCATCATTTCTCTTTTGGTCTTGGATTTACTATGCACAGCTACAGTTCCGGCGAGTAAGCGGCGGCGGCATGTGGCGGCTACGACAGAAAAACGCAATTTTTTTAGATCTATTACGAAAAAACTTAGATCTACACAAACACACCTAAGAAAAACTTCAAAACTTTAGATATACTAATAAACCCTTCAAAATACCTCGATGGTGACGATGTGGACGTGTGGGTTCGAAGGAGGGTGGGTTTCGGTGGTGGTGGTTTGGTTCGGTGGAGGTGAGGTCCGGCGGAGGTGAGGTCCGGAGGGGGTGAGGTCCGACGGAGGAGAAGTTTGGAGGTGGTGGGAGTTGAGAGGATTTTTGTGTGTGTTTGCAATTGGTACATTTAATATTTATAATTTTTCAGCCTCTTATATTTAAGTTTCCATAATTAAAATTCAGTTTTATAAGGGCATTTTCGGCATTGACCAAAAATTCAGTTTTCACATTTCACTTTGACCGTTTTATCTTTATAAGTAGTATAGATATGATATGGGGAAGGGGCATTTGCATAAAACTCGTTGTAGACTAATGAAAACCAATGTACTTAGATACCATGTAAGAAATATAGTTAATAGACTATGAAAGTATGGTATACAAGCATAAGATTCTATTAAGTACACTAGTTATAATACACTGCACGCACTGGGTTTTTAAAATTCCATTTTAATTATGTATTATTGTCGATTAAGAAATGAACCATTTACCATGTTTCAAATTATTTTACTTGGTGGCGTAAAAAAAATCATATTATATATGTTATAACCTACCTATTATTTCAGGAGAATACTTTTGGATTAAAAATTATATTTTATTGTTCAAGCAAAATCACATGATAATACTTGACTTGCATGATAGTAATATATGCTTTTAGTTTTGTAAACCCGTGCTATCAATTTACGATGTGTTTTGTAATTGTGGTATTTCTTTTACTTATATTTTCGTTAAAATATGTAGCATATTTAGATAGCTTTGAAGATTGATTCATTTCCTTAATTATGAATAACCATCATATCATTTTTACTAATGTACATTTTTGTTCGAAAAGTTGTATTTTCATAAGTTTGTATTATTTACTTCTCATGTTTGATCATAAAATTACCAAATTAACATAGATGCTTACACAATAGCTTCTTTATTACATAAAGAGAAACGAAAAAAGATGTAACGGGTAGAACTCAAATTTAATCTTACGTTTATGTATAATGTATAAGAATAATTTTTCTCTAAGCCCGAACTATATAAGAAAATTATTATTACTTGTATATGTAAATTATAAATGCATGAAAAAAATGACAAAGAGTATATTCGCAAGTCTTTTAGGATTGTTTGAATCCTTACCGACCTTTCACTTTAATGCAACTTTTTTCATAATTGGCCTAAATTATTAAGGTAAAAGACACCTATATTTTCGACCGTTGGTTGACACCCATAGTGTTATCAATGACAACAAATACCTGTTAAGTTTCATTAACTCATTCAAAGATAAATTACACTCCGAAAAAAATTCCTACTATAAAATTCCTCATATAAGCACTAAAACACATCTTTGGTACATTAAAATACATTCGTGTATTATGTAAACCAGCTACTCAACTAAATTATACATTCATACCTTGAGCAGGCGTAGAAAATCCTTTCACGACAATCATGTGTTGATACTTAATCCGCCTTGTTATTACAAATATCGCCTAAAAACGTTATTTATATTTTACGATCTTTGCTATATTTTGTTAACAACAAAATGTAAACTTTAGTTTCTAAGTAAAACATAATCTTAGTTTTAAAGACTTGCATAAACTAGACTTTTACTACATTTTGCATTTCATAAAACACAACACTTTTTATTTCTTAAAATAAAATTGTCACATCACATTTATTGCAAGTTTTGTCAATATACATTTATGGAAAGAAATGTGTTTGACTTACTATGTGGTTGCTTGCAAGTTTAGTGTTTGACTAGATATTATGAGATGTGACATTGTTTGGTTTGCAAGGTATAATGAGATGTGATTTGTTTGGTTTGCAAGATTTATTGCAAAACCAACTGCAAGCCCGGCGGAACCCTGGGGGTACACGGGCGGAACCCATCTGAAGGTTCCGCCGTATCCGCCAGGCCTGCAGAAGTTTCTTCTTGTAGCAAAGAGATTCACGAGCTCATTAAAAGTAACAAGTATTCAACACAACGTTGCAAGACTTGTTAGCTTAGCATTGTGTAGACTTATGTAGTTTACACTTCATTTATTTTGTATTTTCAGTAGTGATCGGTTAGTATTTTAGTCCTCAAAATACAAAGTGTATCGGGAGTAGTTGTACCCTTGTAAAAGAACTAACGGGAGTGGTTGTACCCTTGGTAAAGAACTCGACATCTAGCTTAGTGTCGGTAAAAGTATAAGCGACGTGTAAGGTTTTCTCCGCCGGTGAAAGGAGCTTGTTGACTAGTGAAAGAAACTCTCGAGTTGGATACTCGGGGCGTGGACGTAGGGAAAGGAAAAAGAGTCCTTGTAGCCGAACCACGATAAATACTCGTGTTGTGGTTTGATCGTTTCTTTCATTTACTTGCATGTTATATATTGTGTTTGTGTATATATCTTTGATCAAACGGAAAGTTTCAAAGCTAACTAAGCAAGTTAAAAAGATTTTAAACGGTAAACTATTCAACCCCCCTTCTAGTTTTCCACAATTGGTATCAGAGCTACGTTATTCAAGCTTTTAAAATATATTGTGTTTTAAAACTTGAAACGATCCATGGATTTTGAAAATTACAAAGAAGGGCAATCTATGCAAAGACCACCACTCTTTGAAGCAAATGGTTTTATATATTGGAAAAACCGTTTTGAAACTTACGTGAAATCTAAAGATATAGATTTATGGTATATAATCATTGATGGTGATAACGTAGTTACTAACATTAAAGATGATGATCAAAAGAAATTGACTGGTAAAAATAATGAAGCTAAAATGATGCTTTACAACGTTTTGCCTAAGAAAGAATATGAAAGAGTCTTTTTGTGTAAAACTGCCAAAGATATTTGGCAATCTTTAATTGTCACTCATCAAGGAAACTCACAAGTTAAAGATAACAAAATTGATCTTCTTGTTCAATAATATGAACAATTTGTTATTTCCGAAGATGAGATGATTGATAATGCTTTTGCTAGGTTTAACACTATTATTACTTCACTTAAAGCACTTGATGAATCTTTTTGTAGTAAGAACTTTGTCAGGAAATTTCTTAGAGCACTCCATCCGAAGTGGAGAGCAAAAGTGACGGCAATTGAAGAATCCAAAGATCTTTCAAGCATGTCACTTGATGAGCTAATTGGAAACCTCAAAGTTCATGAAATGGTAATGGAAAAAGATTCGGAACTAGTTAGAGGCAAGAAAGAAAAAGTTAAGTCCATTGCCTTGAAAGCTAGAGTCCAATCAAGTGATGATGAAGAATCTACTTCGGATAGTGATGATGAGGAATATGCTATGGCCGTTAGAGACTTCAAAAAGTTCTTTCGAAGAAGAGGAAAGTTTGTAAGGCAAACTAAAGATGACAAGAAAACTTTCCGAAAAGATCGTGATAATAGGAAAGGAAAGGTTGAAAGAAAATGCTATAGGTGTGGAGACACAAGTCATCTTGTAGGAGAATGTCCAAAACCACCCAAAAGCAAACCTTAACAAGCTTTTGTGGTTGGTGTTTGGAGTGACTATGAAGGAGATGACGATGAGCCAAAGAATGATGATATTGCTCTCATGGCTCACAACTCAAATGAGGTATTCTCCGACTCATCTTACTCCTCTATTGATGATGACGCCTTACAAAAAGAATATAACAAACTTTGTGAATTGAGCTTAAAAATCATAAACAAAAATAAGTTTTTGAAAACTAAAAAGGAGTTTTTAGAAAATGAAGTTTATGAATTAAAAGAAAAAGCTAAGAGATTAGAAAATAGTAAAGGTATTGGCACTTCTTGTAAATCATGTGAAGAACTTAAACTCGAAATTGAGAAACTTAAAATTACTCAAAATGATCTAATAAAACAAACCACAAAGTTTAAGAAATTCGATAAAAGCATTTCTTGTGCGGATGAAATTATGAAAATTAAAAAGTCACCCTTTGATAAAACAGGACTAGGATTCATGAAAATAGAAACTTCAAAGGGTCAAACGAAACAAGAAAAGATTGCACAAGAAACAAACAAATTGCTACAGCAGCCCGCGGAACAGACGGAACCCAATCCAGGGTTCCGCCAGGCCTGCTGCAGCAGTAACTCCATCCACATCGGATCGTTCAAAATTTGTTAAAGTTACGTACAAAAATGGAACAAAACCTGTGTTTAAAACTGGAGTAGGACTTAGTAAAAATGAATTTAGAGCTAAGACTACTCAACCAAGACCTAAGACTCTAATTCCTAAACGCCCCTTTCCAAAGAGCAACTTCAACGCTCGACCAAACTACCAACATGTTTGGAACTAAAACACTCCTAGACACTACCAAACTCCAAATTACATGTCATGGAACCCTTATGCTCTATTTTCATACTTGGAAGAAGTTAATGGTATGCTTAACCAAAATGGACCCATGAGAAATTGAGGACCAAATGTTTGAGTGTTTTTCATAAAATAGGTGTGCCTCAAAGTTTGTTTAGAACCGGATGAATGGATTAAAGATAGCGGTTGTTCAAGGCACATGACGGGTAACAATAGCCTCTTCACTACTTATCACAAATGTGACGGAGGTAATGTTACGTTTGGTAGTAAAGCTAAAAGCAAAATAATCGGAAAAGGTACAATCTCTCATGACTCCCTTTTTATAGATGATGTAGCTCATGTTGATAACTTAGGTTTTAATCTCCTTAGTATTAGTCAACTTTGTCGTAATAAGTATAATGTTCTTTTTAGTGAAAATGGAAGTAAAATACTTAAAGATCCATAGCCAAAGGTGTCCTTAAGAACAACGTATACGTCATGAAGATGGATCCAACATCTAGAGACAAACTTTGTCTTACCTCATTAGATGAATCTTCAACTTTATGGCATAGACGTTTAGGACACGCTAACATGAGACTAATCCAAAACCTCTCCTCCAAAGACTTAGTTCGAAACCTACCTAACTTGAAATATGACCAACACTTTTGTGATGCTTGCAAAGTCGGTAAACAAGTCCATAGTAGCCATAAGGCTAAAAACTTGGTTTCTACATCTAGGTGTCTAGAACTTTTGCATATGGATTTATTTGGTCCATCCGCTATACAAAGTTAAGGAGGTAACTTCTACACTTTGGTCATAGTTGATGATTACTAAAGATATACTTGGACAAAATTCTTGAAAAGTAAAAATGAAGCTTTTGATAAATTTGAGATTCTAAGTAAGAAAATTCAAAATCAAGTAGGGTCTAATATTGTGTCTATTAGAACGGATCACGGTCGTGATTTTGATAATGAATTTCAATTTGGAAACTTTTGTGATATTAATGGTATAACTCATAACTTTTCGGCTCCACGTACTCCTCAAACTAATGGTGTAGTAGAACGTAAAAACCGGACATTGCAAGAGATGAGTAGAACAATGCTTAATGAACAAAACATTCCACAAAAGTTTTGGTGTAATGTCGTTGACACATCAACGTACATTTTAAATCGAGTCTTAATTAGACCATTTTTGAATAAAACTCCTTATGAACTATATAAAGGTAAAAAGCCTACATTAGGATACTTTAGAGTGTTTGGGAGTAAATGTTTCATTATTAACACCAAGGATTATCTCACCAAATTTGACCCAAAGTCTTATGAAGGTGTATTTCTTGGATATTCACAAAATAGTAAAGCGTATATTGTTTTGAACAAAGAAACCTTAAGAGTCGAGGAATTGTTGAACGTAACATTTGACGAGAGTCCACCTCCCTTTAAGACATCACCTTTGGTAGATGATGACTTAAAGCCAAGCAATAGAAAGTCAAGAAATTTTAAGTGATGACAAGGAAGATGAACTATTAAACAAAGAACTTGTCAATGTCAAAGAATCTAAAAGTCATCTATTAGATGGTGTCATTGGCAACATTAACGAAAGAACACTAAGGTCAAAAGTTCAAAATGAAAGCAACTACTTTTGTTTCGTGTCAACCATTGAACCTAAAAATATTAATGAATCCATTAAAGATGAGTCTTGGGTAATTGCAGTGCAAGAAGAGTTAAACCAATTTGTTAGGAATGATGTACGGACATTAGTTCCTCAACCAAAGAGTCAAACTATAATTGGAACAAAATGGGTATTTCGTAATAAAATGGATGAAAATGAAATTGTGTCTAGAAACAAAGCTAGGCTAGTTGCACAAGGATATAACCAACAAGAAGGCATTGACTACGATGAAACTTTTGCTCCGGTTGCTAGGCTCGAGTCAATTAGAATCTTACTTGCATATGCATGTGCATATAATTTCAAACTCTTTCAAATGGACGTCAAAAGTGCATTTCTAAACGGAGTCATAAATGAAGAAGTGTATGTTGCTCAACCACCGGGCTTCATCAATTTTGAAAAACCAAATCATGTTTACAAACTTAAAAAGGCTCTTTACGGACTTAAGCAAGCTCCAAAAGCATGGTATGATCGACTTAAAACCTTCCTAGTTGACCATAAGTATACCATGGGCTTAGTTGATAATACTCTCTTCACTAAGAAGAAAGATTCACATATTATCATAGTCCAAATCTATGTTGATGACATTATATTCGGATCAACTTGTCAAGAATTATGTGTGGATTTCTCAAAAATCATGCATGACGAGTTTGAAATGAGTATGATGGGAGAACTCAACTTTTTCCTAGGACTCCAAATTAAACAACTAGAAGATGGTATCTTCTTTAACCAATCTAAATATATTAAGGACATGCTTAAGAAATTTGGATTAGAAGATTCGAAACCTATCAAAACTCCCATGTCCACGGAAACTAAACTCACCAAGGATGAGGAAAGTGAATCCGTAGATAGCACTAAATATAGAGGTATGATTGGTAGTCTACTTTACCTAACGGCTAGTAGACCCGACATTATGTTTAGTGTTTGTCTATGTGCTCGTTTTCAAGAAGATCCTAAGACTACCCATCTCGAAGGCGTTAAAAGGATTTTTAGGTATATTAAGGGCACTACACATTTATGTTTATGGTATCCCAAAGGAACGGGAATAGACACCATAGTGTATGCCGACTCGGATCATGCCGGTGACTATGTCGATAGAAAAAGTACAAGTGGTATTTGTACTTTTGTTGGACATTGTCTCACCTCATGGTTCTCTAAGAAGCAAATGGCTCTTGCTATCTCAACAACGGAAGCTGAGTACGTTTCGGCAGGAAAGGCATGTCAACAAGCTCTTTGGATGAAGCAAGCTCTTGTCGACTACGGAATTCAACTCAACGACATCACAATTCTTTGTGACAACAAAGGTGCCATTGATCTTAGCAAAAACCCGGTTCAACATGCTCGTACCAAACATATTGAAATCCGTCATCATTTCCTTCATGACAATGTTCAAAAAGGAAATATCTCAATTGAGAAAGTTTCTTCCGAAGACAACATAGCCGACATTCTCACAAAACCCCTTAAACGTGAACCTTTTAACCTTCTTAGGCTAGGCTTAGGACTCATGGCACCTACATTGTAGTTCTGGACTTTAGACGAAAATCACAAAAATCAAAACAAATTCATAAGTCTTTTTCTCAGCAGGGTCGGCGGAACCCTCAGACACAACGGACGGAACCCATTTCAGGGGTCTGTCGTGTCCGCCGACCTGCAAAATTATTTTTTTGTTTATATTAAACCAAACACCCATTATCTCATACCACCACTTCCAAACTGCTACTATTCACTTCACCATCCATCCATACCTACGAATTCTTGGTCTTCCTTTCATTTACATTGCAAATCAATCATCATTGTAAGTATTCTAAACTTGATTACAATCCTGATCTGTGTCTAGGAATTCTATTTTTTGCACAAAAACAAAAACTTGGGGTTATGCATTAACTTGAGAAACTCATGCATAAGATTAGGTGTTTAACAAAACTAATTATGTTTCCCATAGTTAGGAATTGCATTCTTACTTAGTATAAACATGTTTGCTAAAACACCCCATGTCAAATCTTTCCAAAAATTTCTCACAAATAGGACAAATATTTTTTTCGTCTCACATTGAGAATACAAAATCAAAACGTTATGTTTAAAACATCAATTGCATAATGTCTCTTGAATGCTAAAGGAATACATAACCAATATGTATTTTCGGGTACATTCAAACGAAGCTACATTGAACTAGGAGCGTTTGAGTTATCTTTTGTTTTATAACAAAACTTGCATTATAAAACATTTTTGAAGCATCAAAATGAGTCAAGATAACCACACCTCCACATTGTTTTCATATAGGCACACACTAGAACATCCACATTATAATAATAGTTTACTTAAACTAAAATGTGAAATTTTGTTGTTCTAGGAATCATCATGCCTCCTCTAACTCACTACGACCACAAGGACACCATTAAGTACCTACCAAAACACCACAAAACCAAAGGCCTTACCCCAAACCAAATCAACGTTTTCAAAGCCTTAGAAAAACACTATGTCCATGAGGGTAGAACCATTGACCCGTCTTTCCTAGAAGGCACAAACCTTTACGCCGAATTTGCCACAATCAACTTTGAGTGTCTTTTGAATATCGACGAGCCTATTTTTCCTAGATTCATTCTAGAGTTCTATGCATCCTCCGTACTCTCCACGGATGATTATGGTCAAATGTCTATCAACTTTAGGATTAGTGGTCATTAATACTCCTTCACTATTGAGGAGTTTGCTCAAATCCTAGGTGTCCCAAACCGTGGTACTTGCATCTATTCCGACTTGCACTCCCTCTCAACTCTTGACAACCTCCAAGACCGTATCCATCCTTATAACACACCTCTTGTGTCAAAAGATGTACTCCGTGACCACCTCTTTGTTAGGACCACCAACACTAGGAGAACCCGTTCGGGAAATGAGGTCGATAAGGACCCATATGGAATGGAAATGAATGAACTTAAGCCCCAATTCAAGAAATAGGAGGAAGTCCTTAGAGCCAATGTCATTAGCACAGTAGGAAACCGAGATCATATCAACCTTTGCCTTTGCTACATGCTCTACTCCTTGTCCGTTAGGCAACCTTTCAACCTTGCCTACTACATGGCCAATAGAATGGCCGACATTCCCGTGCATGGCACAACGGCTATGCCGTATGGAATGCTCTTGACCCGTCTCTTTAGGTTCATCTCACCCATTCCACCAACTCCAAATGGTCTTCGTCTTGACTACTCTCTCATTCCACACACCTTTGTTCCACTTAGTGATAAGAGAGTCTACAAAGCTCAAGGAAAACGTCCTCATCCTCATACCTCATCATCGTCTTCCTCAATGAGTGAAGATGACAATTTGCCAAACTCTATGCTCCCACCTCTCGAATACCTATCCCAACTTCCGGATATTCCAAACGAGTCGGCGGAGTTCAAGCAAACAAATGGGATGTTTAAGAATCTTGGAAGGTTCCTTGGAAAGCTCAAGAACAAGATTGACCGTCAATGAGTGCGGGTGTGTAGGAGTGTTTGGCACTAGGTGCTATTTGAACTAATTTGGTTGTTTAAACAATGTTTGTGATGTACTTGTAGGTTGGTACAATGTTTGATACTATTTGGAACATGTTTTATCTAACTTTGATGCAGGAAGACAACTTTTGGCAAGTTGTCAAATTTTCATGTTATGTTATTTTCACTAAGTTTAGTGAAATTCTCGACCTCAAGGTCAAAGTCATATGATATGTGTGTTTACGTGTCTATTTTTTGCATTGCCTAACCAGAAATGCATTATCTTTTAGATTTTAGGAGTTTTCAAAAATTTTGAAAATCGTCTGGCGGGTCAAAAACGCGGACTGCCACTTTTTTCAGCACAGGCGGATCTGGCGGCACCCAAAATTGGGTTCCGCCAGTGTATTTTCTGGGCAACCCATAAATGGCCCAACGGACCCCGCGGAACCCTCAAACGGGTTCCGCCTGTGTAACATGAGGGTTCCGCCAGTTGCCTGCAGAATTTTTGTTTTTGTTTTCAACATTTCAACATCCAAACACCAAAATCCAATCCTTTTAGATAGAGATCCATTTCCTGCAATGTGTTTAGCATAATAGGGTACTTCTCCTTCCATAAACTCAACCAAAACCATTTCCCGCCAAAATTCAAAAATAGCCATAACCACCCCAAGGACCCTTCACACATAAAGGGAGGAACCCTTCTAAAGGATCCTTGAAATCCCTGAGATTTATACTTCAACAAATTTACTAAAACCACTAAGCATTTAGTGCAAACCTTGTCTTCTCACTTCACCATTTTCATTGGATTGACTTCCATGATATGACAACCCACAATTAGTTTTCCAAATCATTAGGAACCTCCGTTTTTGTATGGACTAACATCAAATCTAAACACTCCTTTCCACAATCCTTCAACACTATAAATTAAACCATCCTAAACACTATCAAATCACACCTTCTTCATCACAATTTCTGAAATTCTAAACCATCTTTAACCATGACTAAGTCAACAATCACCTCTCAACCATCACGACCCATCCGGAAAACCGCCCGGATAAGTGTAAAACCACTATGGTCTAATCAACCCATCAACCTAAGCTCCTCTAAAAAATGAACACTTTTTGAACCTTTCATCTCCATCACCATCACCCAATGAACCCAATGAGCTCACTCCGCCACCTACTAAATCACCCATTGACCCAACTCCACCAAGTGCTCCAACCCAACCATCCAAAACTCCATCACCATCACCATTACCCAAAATTGAACCTATGGAGTTATTTGGGTCTCCTCCCACATCACCACACCCTTTTGTCCAAGATCTAAATGATCTTCCACCAAGACCTACACAACCACCACCTTTTGCAAATGAATCACCAAGGTCAATTCTAGACCAAAATGAGCATTTTAACCACACCCAACCACCACAACAAGTGTACCATCAACCCAAACCATTGTTGTTTCACCCTATCTACCATGACATCCATGGTCCTCTTTATGGAGAACCAAACTTTGAAAACCATGATCACCCAACTCCACCACATTCTCAAGCCCAAACCTTTGAGTCTTTCTTCCTCTCATATGAGGAAATCCAAAGCATGGTTGAGAACCACCTTCATCAAGCAATGGAATTGCAAACCACCTTGCTTGACTCAATACCAAATCCATCCTCCACCCAAGAACCAAAAACCAACCAACCCTCAAACCAAGAAACCCAAACCAACCCATTTCCACCAACTCATCCCCATGTTTGTTCACATTGTGAGCAAATGGGTGCAAGCATCAAAACGTTGCTTCACCAATTCCAAGATGAAACCCGGTTTGCATTCCAACACGTCATAGAACGTTTGGATGCTCTTTCTCACCCAAACAAATCCTAGACAACCCTTGGAGGCCGTTTGCCCCATTTAGGAAAATAGGATTTTATTTTTCTTTCTTGGTTATTTTTTTTTTGTTTAGAAGTAGAAGAATACTTAACATTTCTTGTCTTTTGACTTTTCAAAGTCAAAATTTTACTTGGAATGATATTTCTTTCTACTTACTTTCGTGCATTGTTGGTTGATCATTTTTGTGTTGTCATTGTGATTGCAATGTGTGTGGTAACTACAAGCTTGACTATATATATATATATATATATATATATATATATATATATATATATATATATATATATATATATATATATATATATATATACAACCAACTAACCATTTTTTTGTAGGATCAAAATCCATGTTTCCCATCTTGGCACTCCTTTTAGGGGGAGTAACAAGCAATGGGGAGCAAGTGCATTATTCCGCTTCGCTACTCTACTTTTTGTTTCGACAAAAAGGGGGAGAAATATATTAAACCTTCAAAACTTAATATGATTTTTATCACTTAAGTAAAACAAGTTTAATATAATTTTTTTTAAGTCTTAAACACCAAGATTTTGTGAGTTACTTAAAAACAAAGTTTATGTTTTGTCATCAACAAAAAGGGGGAGATTGTTAATACAAATATCGCCTAAAAACGTTATTTATATTTTACGATCTTTGCTATGTTTTGTTAACGATAAAATGTAAACTTTAGTTTCTAAGTAAAACATAATCTTAGTTTTAAAGACTTGCATAAACTAGACTTTTATTACATTTTACATTTCATAAAACACAACATTTTTTATTTCTTAAAATAGAATTGTCACATCACATTTATTGCAAGTTTTGTCAATATACATTTATGGAAAGAAATGTGTTTGACTTACTATGTGGTTGCTTGCAAGTTTCGTGTTTGACTAGATATTATGAGATGTGACATTGTTTGGTTTGCAAGGTATAATGAGATGTGACTTTGTTTGGAAGATTTATTGCAAAACCAACTGCAAGCCCGGCGGAACCCTGGGGATACACGGGCGGAACCCATCTGAGGGTTCCGCCGTATCCGCCAGGCCTCCAGAAGGCTTTGCTATAAATACCAAGGCACAAGTTGATTTTTGGCTTATCACTCTCCATCATATTTTACACACACACATTCATTCTTTCATCTAACCCTTTAACATTTCATATGTGAAGTTTCTTCTTGTAGCAAAGAGATTCACGAGCTCATTAAAAGTAACAAGTATTCAACACAACGTTGCAAGACTTGTTAGCTTAGCATTGTGTAGACTTGTGTAGTTTACACTTCATTTGATTGTGTATTTTCAGTAGTGATCGGTTAGTATTTTAGTCCTCAAAATACAAAGTGTATCGGGAGTAGTTGTACCCTTGGAAAAGAACTAACGGGAGTGGTTGTACCCTTGGTAAAGAACTCGACATCTAGCTTAGTGTCGGTAAAAGTATAAGCGACGTGTAAGGTTTTCTCCGCCGGTGAAAGGAGCTTGTTGACTAGTGAAAGAAACTCTCGAGTTGGATACTCGGGGCGTGGACGTAGGGCAAGGAAAAAGAGTCCTTGTAGCCGAACCACGATAAATACTCGTGTTGTGGTTTGATCGTTTCTTTCATTTACTTGCATGTTATATATTGTGTTTGTGTATATATCTTTGATCAAACGGAAAGTTTCAAAGCTAACTAAGCAAGTTAAAAAGATTTTAAACGGTAAACTATTCAACCCCCTTCTAGTTTTCCACACGCCTCTAAAAAACGCACACAATAAATTGCATTACATTTTAGTGTGTGCGATAAGATAATAAAACTGCAAAAACCACTAACATGTTGCATTATAGTGAGGATAACAACAAAATTAGTCATAACATCAATAAGAAAACTTCATATTAGAACTAAAGGGGTGTTTGGTTATGCTTATTAAAGGTGTTTGGTTATTGGCTCATTCAACTTTTTTTTTTTTTTTTTTTTTTTTTTTTTTTTTTTTTTTTTTTTGATAAAACATCACGTCAATGAATAAAGTTAGGTTATCACTTACGTAGTTTTTTTAGGAGGTGATTGTTATCAAATAAGGATTGTGATGCGTGTATTTTTTTTATATATAATTTAATGAAAACACCTTCTATATTAAACAATGACTATTTGACCCATGTGTTTGTTTGTGTTTTTTTTTTAATAATTAGTTTTGTATAACGTTTTTAACTGACAGACATGTTGAGGTTGAGGTTGATTTTGTTGTTTAACTTTAACTATTGATATCATGTTATACAAAATGTGTGAATTTAGTAGCACATAATGAGCGTTGATGAAGTTAAAATATGCTCCGTAAAGTTTTTAAAATGTTTTTATGGATATCCATATACAAATTTTAAATGACAATTTCATGAGTCGTTGTTATAAGTAGAATCACGTATATTTATTTTCATATCACAGTATCGTGCTTACCATTTGATATTTATATTCTCGTTACTAATAATTTAGCCGTATTTCGTTTAAATTAAACTTTTAAATAGTAACATGAGTCCTTATTTAAAAAAATATTCTAATAGATGAAAGTTTAAAGCTAATATTAGTTTAAAAAAATATTTAACGTATATTAAAACTAATTCGCATGTTTACCAAATTTTGTAATTTTAATAGATGAAAGTCTAAAAACTAATAGTAATACTTATGTAATTTTAAACAAAGTTAATATTATAAAGTATAGAGGGTATAAAGTGTAAGGGGTTATTTGTGTTTTTTATAAAGTTCTTAAAAAACATGAAAACTTGTAACTTTACACTTTACTCTATATAAATTATTTAAAATTCAATCACTAAAGTTTTATTAATTACTTCATCTTTTTTTAAGTTTTTATTTTCATAAATTTGACATCTATATTTTTATGCATTTTTTTTAACTAAATTTCTCCACCAAATTTATTAAGTTTAACCAAAATCAATTTAATTTTGACTTTTTATTGATCAATAACGTTGCTCGATTTCGTCTACGTGGCAAAATCGAGCTCTGTTATTGGTCCAATTTTTTTAATGAGAAAGGATTTATAAAAAAAAAAATCCCGAAATAATGTAATTTGTTTGTTGCCTCTTAAGTTGTGTAAAGGCCATTGACTCTTGATATAGTTTAGACTTTAGACATCTATCGTGATCCATTTGTGTTTGTTGCCTCTTAAGTTGTGTAAAGGCCATTGACTCTTGATAATGAAATTGTAACATCATAAGAAATGAACACTTGATACTTTTATCAAATTTATTCTACTTGATTGACTATTAATATTAACATATACATAGATATCAATAAATAGATGTTTGATGTAAGTCGTATAATAATAGTAAGGGCCAACTATGTAGTGTTCTTTTATTATCACTCTCACGTGTGTTTTTATATTATTTGGATATGAAAAAGGGGCAAGTAGAAAAGTCGGAAAACCAAAACGAAGCCAAAATCAATAAAGTTCGATGGTTTTATGTTTGGGTTTAGTTGAATAATCGATCATACAACTGAGCAAACATTTAGTTATAGTCGAATTTTTATATAGTATTTAGGTTAATGTCACAAAATAGTATCACACTTTTTTGGTTGCTTGATTTCATAATCATGTTCTATTCTATTTGGTTTTTACCTTACATGTGTAAGTCATAATGATTATTATTCTATCGATTTTCAATAAATAATCAGTATAACTCATAAATTCCTCTAACATGACATAAGCTATACTACAATGTTGATGTAATTCTTGTCACATGTTATGAAAATGGGAAGAAAAAAAAAAAAATGGTTACAATACTTTCTATATTTTTGCAGCTTTGTCTTAACAAACAAGTTAAAAACATCAAAACTTGTCAGTAATTTGAGTATAACTTATTACCTGTTAGACATTTTGAACGATTAAGCCAATAATAATAATAATAATAATAATAATAATAATAATAATAATAATAATAATAATAATAATAATAATAATAATAATAATAATAATAATAATACTCTTTCCGTCCCAATTTAAGTATTCTCAAACAAATTTCCTGCAAATTATGATATGTGAAATAAATGTAAATTCGAGTTAACAAATTGTTAATTTCACTCATGCATTTAATACGTAAAGATTGTGTGATATGAAAAGTATTTAAGGATAAAATAGATAAAGTGACAAATTATTACTTTTATTTGTTGCAAGTGAACAGGTTTCTTAAGATAAACAAAAATAGTAGTGTAGACATTTAAAATTGAACGGCATTATGGGTGTGTTTGTTAAAAGTAGCAGTGAGCTGTGAGTAGTAGCAACAGCTTACGTTCATCGCTCACCGCTTCTGAAAGAAGCATTGGAAATATGAACATTTATAAGAAATAGCAAAGCTCACCACTCTTTTGTCAAACGACTAATAAAAATTAAAATGCTCATTGTTCACCGCTCCAAAAAGCTCCACACCGCTCGGTGCCAACGTACCTATGACTTACCACCTGTAAGGCTGCAAGGTTTTTGGGCTATGTTTTAGTGTTAAAATGTTGTTATTGGGCTGTAAAATAGCAAAAAAAAAAAAAAAAAAAAAAAAAAAAAAAAAAAAAAAAGCATTTGGTTGGGAAGCCCAAATAAAAAAGAATATGAGAAGTAACCCAAAACACCGAAAGTGAATTAGGGGTGTTTGGAATTGTTGAACCTCCACTCTGCCCTCTGGTAACTTCCATCTTCTACACTTGCATAATGATAGTTACTTACCATTTATTTTTGATTGTTAGCTTTGGGTTTTTTTTTTTTTTTTTTTTGCTTCAACCCCAATTTTTGATTTTAGGTTTCGGTTTTGTTGTTTCGTAGTAGAAAACAATGAATTTGATGTAATGAGGTGAAATTAACTAAGTAAGAATTAATTTGCAATATCCCATTGGTTCCATGTATCTTACAACCCTGATAAGAGCTTTTACGTCAGAGGTTGTGTTTTGAAACAACTGGTTGAGAGTGTCATCGACAAATGAGAGATTCAGGCGTTCAGAGTTTACCATTAAGATTGTCGATAGGTGCATTTATTTATTAGGTTGATAATTGCTTGATATTCTTCTTGTGCGTTTTGTTGGAGGAAATAAATCCTAGTTATCTATCTTTGACTTTGTAGAAATTTAAAAGATGGTTATAACCATTACGAAAGTGTTGAAAATTTTAGAGAACACGTTTAGATTATTTTGAACAAGGAAAGCCGGTGGTTTTGGGTTACAAAGGAAACGAGGAAAACGTCAATATTGTGTCTGTGATGCTCTTTGATAAGTTAAAAAATCTAATTTTTTTTAGTTTTCAGGAAACATGGGGTGTTTTTCTACAACTAAACGCACCGTTAGGTTTAGGTTAGGTTTGGGGTATATTGCTTCAGCATGTCTGTGAATAGGTAGGTAGTGGCAATTTCCAAACTCAGTTTTGGTCTGAATGGTTCCATTTTCTTAATGAATGTGATATAATGAGGTTGAAATTAAAGAGGGAATTAAGGTGCAATATTCCAAGGAAAATGGCTAGCGGTTGAAAATTGTTTGGTTTACAAAAGTATACTTTCCGTATACATTAGTGAGGGGTCGTGTTTTTTAAATGCTTGAGTGTGGTAAAAAATAAGAGATTAAGGCATGTGATATTGAGGGTAAACTTTGCCATTAAGGTGTTCTATAGTGATGATTGGTGATATATCCTTTGTGTCATAGCAAAGCCACGGTAATAGTGTAGGGCCCCTAGTTCTCAAAACCCAACTAATTGATAATCCGACATAGTATCAGTAGCTAACAGATTTAGAATTGCAACTATTGCTAACTGACTTAAGCTAACTAACACCTATAGGTTGGTAGCTGACTGTTAGCATATGGTCATCCACACCTATTACATTTCCCTGCAGTTCTGTAGTGTACTAAGGTGAAATATGTGCTGTTTTGAAAGCTGATCTGCTATTGTATGCCACACAGTATAATTGAGTGCTTTGACATTGAAGTATGTTTGACAAAGTTACAAATTTACAGATTCCAAGATATTATTTTTTGATATTATAATACTAATATTTATAGGTATCTCTGCTACAATGTTTCAGTTTATAATTTTCATTAAGAATATTAACCATTGTATGCCTATTATAATAACAAGGACCACCTTGACGTTAACTAGATGACTATTCTTCTGCAGTGTTAAGTAGAAGCAGTGTGAAGATACACTTGTTTTAGGGTCTTAGGCAAATTTTGCTGCAACAATGAGACTGAGATATGCAGTGGTATGCTCCTCGAATCAGAATCGGAGCATGGAGGCTCACTTTCTACTCAAGAGGGAGGGTTTTGATGTTTGTTCATATGGAACAGGGACGCATGTGAAGCTCCCTGGTCCTTCATTAAGGGAACCAAATGTTTATGAATTTGGAACTCCTTACAAGCAGATGTTTGATGACCTCAGGCGTAAAGATCCTGAACTGTATCCTTCTGTTTATTGCTTTATTACTCACATGATTTCTATTGTTAATTAGCGATTTGAGGTGATGTCCAAAACTCATACTTTTATTAAATCCAAAATGGTAAAAAAGACTAGAGAAAGCTATGAAATAAGAGAATAATTTTAATCTTATTTTAATTTCTGTAGTATAAAATGGACATTGGTATTCTTAATTATTCCATAGCTATAAACGCAATGGCATACTTCCTATGCTTAAGAGGAACTTGGCAGTCAAAACTGCACCTCAACGCTGGCAAGAAAATGGTCCAGATGGACAATTTGATGTTGTATTCACATTTGAAGAAAAAGTATTTGATATGGTTGCTGAAGGTTAGGATATTCACCTATAAATATTTGTCCTCTGAAGTGCGATAGATATTACATATTTGATATTTGGCTTATTCTCTTCCTTTCCTTTCCTTGTCCCATATCGGTAAAGATACAAAAGCTGACTATCCATATTTTCTATTTATCAATTGACTTCCCTTTTATACTGAGGTCAAGTAAATGTTTCTTACTGTAATTAGTTAATATCTAATTGTTGAGGTTCTAAAAAATCTACTCCTAAAACAGATTGAGCCCTGGGCGGTTGCTCCAGTTGCCCTTGTTAATTTTCGGCCCTGAACACTGTTATACGGTGTCAATGTAGGAGCGAAACATCCATTACCTAGTATTTAAATAATTTGCGTAAGCCTTAATGGGTTTGCTGTAACTTCATCATACATCCCAACTCGAGATATGTGCCCGTTCACACATTGCATAATATTAATTAAGGTATGAGATATGTCACATTTTGAATCAAGGGGACCCGAGATTTGGTAATCCTAAAATATTGGTGGTATTGGAAACTCAATACATTATAAAATCAATACATTATAACAATTATCTTAACATGTCTCATACATGCTTTTTGAATGAACTTATAATGGCACATCGATGTGCCAATGCAAGAAACGGAGTTGGAGTCATTATAGCGGCGGATCTTAAGGATAATGTAGTGCAAGTGATCAGGAAGGGCGATAGAACCATGAAGATTACTTTGGTTATTGATGGAGAGACCGTTAACGTGATTAGCGCATACGCACCGCAGGTGGGTCGCAGTGACGTAGAGAAAGATTCTGGGATTCCCTCGACGAGCTCGTGAGGGAGTGCCCTGCAGACCAACGATTGATTATAGGTGGTGACTTGAACGGTCATATAGGAGCTGCTGCAGATGGATACGCGGGGGTTCATGGAGGATTCGGGTATGGAGTTAGGAATGATGAAGGATGCTCGATACTAGAATTTGCTACCGCTCACAACTTAGTCGTTGCAAACTCTTTCTTCAAGAAGAGAGACGTCCACTTAATTACCTTCTAGAGCGGGGGTCATAGCACCCAGATTGATTATCTGCTGGTGCGAAGAGATGACCTTAGGGCATGTAAGGATTGCAAGGTTTTCCCTGGCGAGACATGCTCATCCCAACACAGATTGGTTGCCTTGGATGCTCTTTTCCAGAGGCGTCGACACGGGAGAGAGGCGACAGGGATGCCAAGGATTTTGTGGAAGAATCTGAGCGGAGATGCGGTGGAGTCGTTTAGAGCGAAAGTCTCAGAGGGTCTTTCAGAGGACTTAACTACTAAGGATGCGGATCAGATGTGGAACACCCTTGCTGGCACCATCAGAGACGTAGCAAAGGTTTCCCTAGGCGTGACTAGTGGGTCAGCGAGAACCCAGTCAACCCGCAGGGAATCTTGGTGGTTCAGTGAGGAGGTGCAGATCAAAGTAGCAGAGAAACAGGCTTGGTTCAAAGAGTTTCTTTTGAGCAGAGAGAGCCACCAAGCGGATAGGGCCTCTGTGGAGAGAGGTATAAAGTGGCTAAAAGAGAAGCAAAAAAGGCGGTAGTAGAAGGACAAGGCGTACGAAGATCTGTATAAGAATTGGACTCCAAAGAGGGAGTAAACGATATCTTCAGAATTGCTAAAGCCCGTGAGAGAAGAAGGGATTTAGGAAACATTAAATACATCAAAGATGAAGGAGGACGTACCATCGTGAGTGAAGAAGGTATTAGAAAGAGGGGGAGAGTATTTCTCCTCTCTCTTTAACGAGGGGAACACCGAAGGAAGGGGAAGGAGAGAACCATAATCAACATTGTTACAGAAGATGGGTAGAAACAAAGCTGTAGGCCCGGACCAAATATCCATAAAAGCTTGGAGGAGCCTAGGAGATGAGGGGGTGAAATGGTTGACGTGCCTTTTCAACAAGATCTTCTCTAGCGCCAAGATGCCAAAAGAATGGAGACTCAGCGAAGTCATCCCCATCTTCAAGAACAAGGGAGGTGCAAGTGTGTAGCAACTATAGGGGTATTAAGCTACTTGGTCACACCATGAAGCTCTAGGAGAGAGTTATTGAGAGGAGGTTAAGAAGAGAGACAAGGGTGTCAGATAACCAATTCGGATTTATGCCAGGGAGGTCCTCGGTCGAGGCTATCCACCTCCTCAGAATTCTTATGGAGAAGTATAGAGAAAGACAGAGAGATCTGCATATGGCTTTCCTTGACCTAGAAAAGGCATACGATAAGTGTCCCACGAGAGTTGATTTGGAGGGCTCTAATAGAAAAAGGAACCCCAGGGAGATACTTGAGAGTCATTAGGGATATGTACGAGAGGGCGAAGACCCGCGTGGGGTGCACTGAGTTTTTCCCGGTGGAAGTCGGACTTCACCAAGGATCAACCATTAGTCCGTACCTCTTCGCCCTGATTCTCGATGAGATAACAAGAGGGATATAAGAGGGCATCCCTTGGAGCATGATATTCGCTGACGATATTGTGTTGTTTGCAGAATCGGCCACTGGCGATAGGCATTGGAAGTCAATGGTCTTCGGGTAAGCAGAGAGAAGACTGAATACATGAGATGTGATTTCGGTAGCAACGAGATCGGCCACAACGAGGAGGAAGTTCGTATCGACGACCAGATTCTTCAACCTAAGGAGTACTTTAGATATCTGGGTTCGGTGATACACAAATCAGGTAGGATAGACAATGACGTTACCCACCGTATTAGAGCAGGATGGGCGAAATGGAGGGCGTCGTCAGGAGTACTCTGTGATAAGAAAGTCCCCTTTAAGCTTAAGGGAAAATTTTATAGGGTGGCGATCAGACTAGCTATCTTGTACGGGTCAGAGTGTTGGCCTATCACGAAAGCCCAAGCTAACAGAGTGGTCATGTCAGGAGAAGGCCACAGACAGCGCCAGTAAGGAGAGTCGAAGAGCTGAGGGTCGACGGTTTGAGAAGGAGGGGAAGACCTAAGCTTAGGTGGGAGGATAGACTTAGGCTAGACATGAAGGAGCTTCTCTTGTCCGAGGACATGATCTCAGATAGGAACGCGTGGAGAGCTAGGATTAGAACTTGCGGGTAGTTTAGGAAGAGTGGTAGAAGGTTGTCTTTGTGTCTTTTTTTTTTTTTTTTTTTTTTTTTTTTTGGCTTCTCTTTGTTGCCTTGCCCCTTTGCGTTTTAGGTTTGGTTTGCCCTTTTGCACTTTAGGTTTTTTGGTCCCTTTGCTCATCCCCCTTTTAGGTTTTTAGTAGGCTAGTGGAGTTTCTTTTCCCTTTGCCTTAGCTTTAGCCCCCCATTGCGTTGCCTTAGCTTTTGCCCTTTGCTTTGCATTTGCTTTGGCCCGCTTGCATTGCTATGCTTTGTTTTTTGTGTTGTCTTCTTGCCTTTGCGTTCTTGCTTGTGTTTGTTTTGCCTTTTCGTTCCTTGTTTCTCATGCGGTGTTTTTTTTTGCCCTCTATGCTTTGTTTGCTTGCTTTACTTGTTTTGCTCCTTGTTCTTTGTTTAGTACTCTGTGCTTTTGTTTGTCTTTTTTCCTAGGCCCCTTGTTTGATGGTCCCATGCGTTTCTGCTTAGTTTGCTTGGCTTTTCCCTTTTGTCTTCTTTTTGCTTTTACTTGTTGCTCTTTTGCTCCTTGCACTTTTGGTTTCTATATCACTCACACATGTGCACGTGCCGGAAGCAGTCTCTACTCCCCGGCCTGGGGTAGGGGTAGGATCTGTCTACACTTCTACCTCCCCCATACCTCGCTCTTGAGGGATTGGGTATGTTGTTGTTGTTGTTGATGTGCGAATGCAAAAACTTTGGAGGTGAACAGTTTCAACAGCGTTGAGAAAATATGTTTTTGGCTGCGTTGAGAATTTTTTGGAATTAAGTCAGCTCAAAATTAAGAATACTATCCAATACTTGACCGAAATCCAATTATTCTTATGCTTGTTACATACATTCCAATAGTAGAACTTGTTAGGTCTATGGTCCTTTCTTTTAATCTCCTTCCTGACAAATATGAAATGTCAATTCACTTTTGGAATACTTAAACCAATATATATTGGATGCATATCCATTCTGCGGTGGAATGAAACCTAGTATCAATGCAGCAGCTATATTCCTGTTAAGAAAAACATGCATAACTTTAAGCACAAAAACGCATGTAAATTAACATTTCAGAAATACAATTGTATCTTATGATCAATAAAGAGCAAATCCCCATTACAATTGAGAATACACTTTCTTTTTGTTCATCATTATATTAGCTTAGACTCATGACAAGTATCGACTGTAATCTCCTGTTGATCCTAACTCTGTCTCCTCTTTGCAAAATGAACGGGAATGACTTTGTTCACTTACATCCTTCTTCAAACCTTACTAAGTTGAAGCGCCATAGTGGACTGGAGTCGCCTTTGTTTAATCCTTGGGGAGTGAATGTATTAGTGTGTTGAAATTGATTATCTGGGTCAGTTACTAATGTTTGGATAAACAATTTCTGTTTCTGCATCCTACAACAAAATTCATCATCCAACAGCAAAAAGATTTTAGCAATTTACACCCGTCTTTTGACCTAACACGAGACTTTTTTATTTTGATTTCACAGTCTGTTTTTTCTATTTGGCCTTTGATCATTTTTTCTATCAATATCTATAATAACATGAATATGTCAATCGCTAAAAAAATCTGATTATCTTTTTTTTTTTTTTTTTTTTGTTTTTTTTTTTGTTTTTTTTATTATTACTATTACTATTACTATTACTATTACTTACTATTACTATTACTATTACTATTTTTAATTTAATTTTTTAATTTAATTATTTTTTTTTGAACACGATTATGTGATCCTAGTTATTCAGTATTAGAAAGTCATTTTAAAGCACAACCAATTATTTTGCTAATGTTATCTTTATACTGTTTCTGAAACTGTTCATAATAATTTGCAGATCTTCATACTCGTGATCAAGTTCTTCTTAAACCCGTGCTGGTGATAAACTTGGAAGTAAAAGATAACCACGAGGAGGCTGCAGTTGGTGCTCGGCAAACTTTAACATTGTGTCAAGAGGTGTGTACTATCTCATCTTTTTTAACTCCATTTCATTTTATTATAGTTGACAAATTTAACCTATTTGCTTTGAAATTGGGTCAATTTGGGTTATATCTTATCTTGAACTGCTCAAGTGGGCCAAAATTTGAAACTTCCCTAAATTGAAATGGGTTGAGCAACTAAATGAATTGAAAGTCACATGAAGTGTTAATCAAATGTATTTAACCTCCTAGATCGGCTTAATCAAACAAGCTAGACATCTTAATCATCAAAGAATACCTGTTTCAGACCTGCCCGTTTGCCGACTCTAGTTTTGATGGATCATTACACCACACTTTTGTTAAATGCGCAGCTTGAAGCAATTGATCGTTGGGAGGATGTGATTGATGATGTTATATCTACATTTGAGCGACAGCACCGCAGAAAAGTTGTATACACCATCTCCTTCTATTGACCTGTCTTTCTAGTTTAGTTCCATGCTGAGAAGTACCTTAGCGTCTCAAGTAGTCGTGGATGAATGCAATCCTCATGGAGATCTTCAGAAAGAGATTAGAATTCCAATGAGAACTTTTGAAAGTTCTTGTGACCATACATGTTTCACATCTTTTCTACTAAACCGTTGATATGTTTTGCATTCTGAAACTTTTCTAGACATCGGTGTAATCAGTTATTATAATATCTAGTGAGACGGGGTTCTGTATGACCAAAATACTAATGTTCTCATTATGAGATTTGTTCAAATCAGTAAGAATCCGTCTGGCATCATTTTATCAGCTCATAAAACATAGGGTTCTTATGTCATATTTGTGTCATGTGTAACTGAGTATGAAGGTCATATGTAAATGTATTTCGGGTTTGAGGATATCTATATATCTGGTCTAGTGGTGGCAAAAAAGGTGGGTCAGCTCGAGTTTTAGTTATTTTCAAGTATATTTTTTTGAGTAAAATATGAAAAAAGTGATAAAAATATATATATATATATATTTAACATGTTTAATATGTAATGTTTCATATTAATTACAGTAAATGTTTAATTTTTAATTACGGTAACTTTAATCATAACCCATAAGGTTGTTAACAAAAGCTTTAAAAAAAAATATCAAAACCATATAGAGAACATTTGAGATCAATGATGCTAGAAAATTAACATGAAATCACTTGATCTCGTTAAAATAATCATGCTAAAAATGTATTATATTCAAAGTAGCGTGCCACAAATTTGATAATTCTAAGTTAGCACTACTCATACAAAAATTAAATACGCAAGTATTCCAAGTTATATAACCGATTACCAAGGTACATTAATTTAAGGGTAGTGATATTCTCACGAAACATTTTGATTATGGGAAGTGATATATACACATACATTTTTACTTTGCACACATAATTTTGCTTCTCCCTATACATCAATTTGCTTGTCTTAACACATAAATTTATGTGTGCAAAGTATAAATGTATGTGTACATATCATCTCCATTTGATTATCACATTTATACCCCACACTTAATTTATCCAACTTTTCTTTCTATCATTCACCTTTTTATCCATGTTTGATTATTCTGGGCTTTTATTTCTGGCTACTGGATCATATGAAACATTGCAATCGAATAACATCGAAAACCTTTTTTATGTTTAGTTTCACAAAAATTAAAACGAACATTTATGATTGTAAAACTATTATTCACACTTTGTTTTAGATTTATAGAAGCCATCAAGATTAGATGTAATTAATGCATGTAGCTACTGGTGATTAGTGCTGGTGTGAAAAATGGATTACTTGCTTCTCCAATCATTTTCAAGGGTGAAAATACATTATAGCTAGTGATTATTGAATATTTGCCTGATCAATAATGGTTTGTGATTGTAAAGGGAGGTGATTTGCACACTCAACTTTGTGATTGGGACACTCAACTGTACAAACAATTAAAGCACACTGTGAACCTTGTACAAGCATCAAATGCATACAGTGGAGTGTCCCAATCAAAAATTTGAGTGTGCAAATCAATTCCCGATTGTAAATGCTAACGCATTCGTAAATTGTAATCATTGAGGGAGCGATTGTAGCTTCTGGTTATTGACTACATGCATTTAAATTAGGAAATATCATTGCAAGTATGAGTGTTCGTAATTGGTTTTGCAAAAAAGTAAAAAAAAAAAAATATATATATATATATATATATATCAATCCAAGAAAGGTTTTTTGTTATTCAACTGTAATTTTTAACGTGAAGTACGTAGTAGTTTAGTAGTTAGCGACAAAAAGAATATTGAAATAGTGAAACGCAGGAAGGGGTGATAAAAAATATTGAGTAAACTAATATTGGGGAATAAATGTAAATTCATTCTATATTGCTGTGGATGAATCAAAATAATCCGTGGAAATATCAGTTCCCAAATAAAATAAAATTATAATAGTCACCCACCCCAATACTACTCACCATCTCACACCCACTGTCACTTTTCCCCAACCTCAGTTTCTCCATATTCTCCGATCGAACAAATAACCACCGGAAAAACGATTCTTTTATACTCCGTATTAGAGCACTCTCTAATTGTTGGAAAGCTGAGAGCGACGAGGACACTCAGATTTTGTGGGCGAGGGCACAGGACTTTTTCGGCATCAATTTAACATTTTGGTATTAAGGAAGAAAGTATTTGGAGAGGTTTGAGAAAGCTTCCAGTTCCAATAAAATGGGATGGATGGTTTAGTTTCTTGGGTTGATTCCACTTCTTCTTTGTACACAAATTTTGCCCCACATCTTAATATTGGTTTGCCCAAAGTTTGTATATTGATTAAAAGATGACCTCCAAAGACGCGAGACCAATCTTCACCATGATCATTGAGTTGTTCAAACAA
The DNA here is from genome assembly GCA_030686995.1 of Artemisia argyi. Classification (NCBI taxonomy): domain Eukaryota; kingdom Viridiplantae; phylum Streptophyta; class Magnoliopsida; order Asterales; family Asteraceae; genus Artemisia; species Artemisia argyi. The sequence continues at coordinate 112,977,740 of CM060708.1, forward strand.
ACTAAATGGTACGTAACCAACCCACATATTCCCCATCTCAGATCCTGAACATGCATTAATACAATCAATATCTGTCTTAGTAAGCATCATTCCATCATCTTCAAATCTTAACTTAAGGCCAATAGCATAATATTGCCTCTCGGGACTAAACACAGCAGATATTGCAAACCCCATGATTTGGGTTTGCCCATTGGGAGGTAACTTCAATGCTATTTCGTGTCCATCTTCTTGTTCTTTAAACCAGCTTGGAATCATGTTTCCAGAAACACCAATACTTACACAACTATCTACAGCAACATATTTCTGCACTCAAAAAAAATTGTAACCTTTATTAAATTGCATACGCATCAATATACAAAATTTGAGATGAATGGCAGGGAGAAATTTGTTACCGTAAGAAAAGTTTCCTTTAACATCTTATCGAGATATCTTTCACTTTCTGCATCCTCTAGGAGTCGTTTGCAATCATAGAGGGATATGTTATTCAACCACTCATAACCCTCAGATAGATTTTCAATCTTTCTCAATGATCTGCAATTGCTTGCATCCAATACTTGTATTCCTGATGGGAGCCTATGCACTATTTGAAGTTCCTTACATCCACTTATGTCAAGGTTTTTGAGACGAGTAAGGTGGGTGATGCTTGCAGGCAACTCTAATAATCGATTGTTCCAACTTAGAGATAATTCTTCCAAGAGAAAAAATCCATTAAGATCTTCAGGGAAATCTTTGTCTCGGATTTGACTATGACTAAGATCTAGTTTTCTCAAGGAACACAAATTATTCAAAACGTGAAAACTAACAGAGGCTGGTAGGTTCAGGTGAAGCTCTTGTAATTTTTCCATTGATCTTCCAAACTCATCTGGCAAATTTTGCAGTTTATAGCAACCAACAAGATTAAGGCTTGCGAGACACTTTAACTCACATATAGAGTGTGGAATGTACACAAGACTTGTATAAGAGAGATTTAAGAAGCTTAGGTTACACAGATTCTCGATGGATGATGGCAGTTCTTGTAAATTTGAACAAGCGGTCAAATCTATATGAGATGGTTTAACCATGCATGGTGACAATTCTGGGAATCTTTCAAGAGACCTACAATCAGAGAGAAAGAGCACCTTCAAGGATTCCATCTCAAGCCTGGATAGCAGACACTTGAGTTTCAAGCATCCACTCATGTTCAAGTAACTAAGCCTTCGGAGAGATCCAAGAGATTCATCCACCTCCACCAAATTCTCACAATATGAGAAACTCAAACTCTCAACATTTTTGGGGCTCCTGAAACATCTGGAAACATTATGAGAGAGTCTGAATAGTCGAGGTTAATGATTCTCAAGTTCAACATACTCTGATTACAAAAACAACAAAATAAAAATAAATAAAAATCAAGGATACTGAATATTGGAAACAAATATAGAGTTAATTAATGAACGGTTCTTGTGATTTGTCGGATATAACAAACTTAGTCTAATGATAATGATAATGATAATGATAATGATAATGATAATGATAATAATAATAATAATAATAATAATAATAATAATAATAAATAAATGAATAAATAAAATAAAATAAAATAAAATAAAAAAATCTTGGATCCAATCCTAAAAGTTACGACCGGTTACGAGTTTAAATAGTTTATTTTTTGTGATTCCGTTATTCTGACTATGTTTGACCGTTAAATATGAGGTGTTTTTCCTTTCACATTTAAACGAGAGGAAATTTTTTTCATATCTCATTTCTCATTTCTTTCTCATAAAATTTTTCTAATTAAAGGATGCCTTGTTTAGTTGTGATAAATTTATGGAGAAGATGACATGTGATGAGGAAGGTACTTTTGGTTGATGATGAAAATGTTTGGTGGGGATGAAAATAACAATAATAATTAATAATTAATAATAATAATGCCTTTCTTAAAAAAAATAATAATACTAATAATAATAAATGTAAGTGACACTCATTAATTGGTTAAAGAGTAACCATAAGACGTAAAAAGGACGAATCCTCTTAAGACAACATCCGAGATTTATAAAAATTTTGGACTGAATATCCCTCATGTTGCTAGGAAATTCGTTTTCATCTGCTTAATAAATACCTTGTGTCCATTCCATAAATATTTAATTTTGCTACGCCACAATTCAAGCCCAACAAGCTCATGCATGTCTGCTACTGGCAGAGATGCAAAAGGGTAACGAGTCCAACGAAACCATCGTAACTCATCAGGGAGAGACGAGGTAGGTTCACCACAAGTGAATTTATCATAAACATCAAGTAGCCGAAGATTCTTCATATTTTCAAAAACATCAACGGGTAAACCCTCATCTGGGTCTATCTCTGGCACACTTATGGCTTCAATTGCATGTAGTTCCTGCACCGAAGAGCAAACCCAAGGTCAATAATGTTATCCAGAAACAAATATTTTTTACATATATATCATCTGTTAAAAAAACAGCGGTTTATTACCCTGCTTTTTTTTAATCAAGTCATGAATTACATCAATAAGCCATAGCCTGCTACCCGGGAAACTATCGCTTACTATTTTCCGGCCCATTTCCTGTATGAGATCATGCATACCTAGAGTTTTGTTTGAAACCGTAATAAGAGATTTTTCAATGAGAACACTAATCCCAATCTCAGTGTGAAAACCAAAACTATCTAGTACTCTAGTCACATCTTCTACTTTTCTGCCCTTGAAAAAACATGCAATGTCAAGGAATATTCGTTTCTCATCATCATCAAGATAATCAAAACTCAACTTCAGTGTGTCAAAAATCTTTCTATTTGGTATTTTGGCTAGTTTAGTTAATGCACTCTCCCACACACTTGCTTCTCTTCGATGTAAGAAAGAGCCTAAGACTTTCAAGGCTAGTGGAAGACGACCGGTATAGCGTATTGCCCGATTTGAAATGTTTTTGTACCCATCAGGAGGGTTATTTTCTCGAAAGGCATGCCAACTGAAGAGTTCAACAGCTTCATCCATACGTAAAAGAGCAGGTTTGTACGTAGCATTTGCATGTGATAACAAATGCATGTCTCTAGTAGTTATTATGATTCTACTTCCTGGACCAAACCACTCATTTGATTCAGCTAGGAACTCTAATTGCTTGGAATCATCCACATCATCAAGAACAAGAAGGACCTTCTTATTGCATAATCTTGTTTGTATCATTTCAGCTCCATCCTCAGGATTCCGAAGTTTGGACCAGTGACGTGCCCCTAAAATATCTCTTAGAATATTTTCTTGCAAGGCACATATATCTTTTGGAGTAGAACTATTTTCTCTAACGTTGCTAATGAAGCTACCACCAACAAACTTACCTAAAATTCTGTGAAACAATACTCGAGCAATAGTCGTCTTACCAATACCTCCCATACCATGTATCCCTATAGTCCGTACCTCTTCTGTTGCTTCTATGTTTAGTTTTGAAATTAATTTCTCAATATTAGATTCAATACCAATTAAATTATTCTCCCTACCACGGGCTGGTTTATCAGCAAAAATATCTTCAACAATCTTGTTGACAATTGCAGCTTCACCCCTGTATGTAGCAAAGTAAACAAAAATACAGACTGTTGAGGTGAATAATTATGTAGATCACAATAGGCCGGTATAATGAAACGGTTTATAAGCAATTTATATAGAGAAAAATGAAATCTCAGTTAGTAAAGTGAAATAAGGCCAAAAACCTGATGGGTAGAGATGGCAAAATGGGTGGATCAGGTCGAAAAGGGTTGTTTTAAAGATGAGTCTCATGTGGGTTCAATTCGAACGAGTTATGTAGCCAAATTGTTGTTTTGCTATATATTATTTAATTAAATTTATCTTTAATACGAAGTATTGTTTAACACTGCTAAGCATGATGATTTATGCAAAACTAGTGACTCACTCAGCCACATGGGCTCCCACGCGTGAGAGAGTGAAGCATTATGGGTAGTAAAACTTACACATGATGACTTTGGCTATTGTAAATATATCTGAAGTACACTAGTGACTCACTCAGCCACATGGGCAGTGAGGCATTATGGGAAGTAAAACTTACAATATCACTGTGTGCAAAAAATAGAGATAGAGAAAGAATCTAGAGAAACAAATACTAATATGCTATAGTGTGTAACTCATAGTATCAGTATCACTATGTGCAAATAATCTCATACATATATCACCATTGTTGATACAAAAGTTGGGCGTTCCTGATTATGGGATCTTGCTCTCGTACCAATTCGCTTCTTAGTACTTGTTACCTGCGCACTAAGAAAATAAACAACACCGTTAGGCTTATCGAGGGATTGTTTCCCCCGATTAGACTCCGGCGTGAGAGTAAGTAATCGATTTAAGGTTCTCGTTAAGAGTTAGGGTTTGTATATCGTACCTTTAAATGAGAGATGTCATTCCTTATATAGGGGCTGAAACCGCGTAGGTTTCTTGCTCCTTACTCTTCGCACTCGTGGTGCTTATCGGGGTAAGGATATCTATTCCATGAATAGATAATCCTTATCGCATACCCGGTTTAGTTTAGTTGGGCTTTGGGCTTCGTGAGCCCAAGCCGTTATTATTATTATGGCCCTTTAGTCGTTATGATAGCCCACTCGTAGTGGGTTTGGGCCGAGTAATATTTATCATTTGGGCTCGTGGCCCATATATAAACTATACGTCATCATGTCCCCCAGTCTAGTGTGCGTGGCTCGTAGCCGCGGACGCTAGACTAACATTAACAGCGGTAAGCGTAGCGGGAGTTTTATTAAAATATTACCGCCCATTTTGAAAGTACAATGAACCTAGTCAATAATATCTCAAAAAGGATACCTCGAAAAATGGGGGTCGTGTCCACGTAGCCCTCGTAAATCGGGAAAAAGTGCATGTGCCGGTTCGTTTCTAGCCACTCGTTTTTGTGAGTGGGATCCACGTGGGGGTAATCTAGGGTTTTCTTCCTCCCTATATAATAGTTACCGCCCCACTTTTTCGATTACACACAGTAAAACACACACTTCACCATTTTCTTTCTCTCAAAAGCTATCTTTTCGCAAATAAACATTTCTGTAGGTGCGTTATACTAGTAAATAGATGAAAATGGTTGCTCAATTAGGGGACTTTCGCTCTGCGATGACAGCTGACGATGTCACCGAGTTTTCGTCCGATTATTTTATTCCTTTGGACGTGTCCAGAGGCTCCAGACGTAGACGCGTGTATAGCTGATTTCCCCGAAGGGAAAATAGGTTTATACACGAAATTTTTTGAGTACGCGAATTATCGCGTGCCAATTTCTATCTTTCTGAGTGATTTGCTCAATCATTATCGCCTTCACATCTCGCAGCTGCACTGTATAGGTGCGGCTAAGGTGTCGAATTTTGAAGTAAACTGCCGTTTACTTGCGATAGAACCCACCATATCCCTCTTCCGCTCATTTTACCATACGACGTGGTCAAATGGGTGGGTATCTTTTGCGAAGCGCCCGGGGGCGCTTCAGTGTTATACTGAAAAAGTAGACTCCCTCAGACATTGGAGGGAGCATTTTTTCTGGGTTGATGATGTAGTCTTCCCATCGCCCTACGAGTTTTATACTCAGGATACATTGCCAAGGGATGGGCGCCCCACACCCGGTTCCTATAGGCTAGCTGATGCGCAGACTCTTGATGCCAACCGCCTAGCCATTAACCCTTATCCGGAGGAGTTTTTGGTGTATATGGGGTTGAGTCGCAATTATTTCGGTGCTGCTGACGAGGTGCCCACTTTCATAAGTAAGGATGGCCGGGGTGGGTGTTCATCCCTTCTTCTTCAAGTTTAGTAAGTTTTTTCATATGCGCACTTTTAATATCTAACCATTTTATCTGTTGTTTTTGTTTATGTGCGCAGAGATGGATCTATTCGCCGTCCTCAAGCTGGATAGGCCGAAGCAAGTGACGATAGGGGTGCGACCTCTGAGGGAGGGTGAGCAGCCCCTGCTGGAGGCGACTGAGGGTCACGTGGCTGTGTTACCCGAGGTTGTCCTTGAGAACACGCCGCCGCTCCAGGTGGCGCCCGTTCAGAGCGTGCCGCCAAATGTGGAGGTGGCGCAAGAGGAGGCGCGTGCTGAGTCCTCCGACAGCATTGAGATCCTTAAACCCGAGGAGGTGCTGAAGGAGGAGGTTGCGCAGAATGTTAAGCGCAAGGGAGAGGCTGGGGGCAGTGGCACCAGGAAGAGACGTCGCCACCTCATTGGGGATGCGGAGTCTACCGCAGAGGAGACATCTACTTCTGGCGCGGGGAAGAAAGCTGCTGAGGCTTCTCCGTTTTTGTAAGTGTCTGTATCTCTATCATGTTTTCTTGTATATTACGTGTCGTAATATTTATTAACTGTTATGTATGTTTTGTAGGGATGATGCCGCGAGGAATGATGGAGTCTTCGTGGATGTGGTTTCCTCTCCGCAGAATGAAAACAATGAGGGGAAAGCCAAGGTAGATGAGGGTGGAGATGCGCAGCTGTTGATAGATGAGCTGGCTGCGACTGCTGCGCGCCAGACTGAGCTGGTGGCTCAGTTGAGGGAGAAGTATGTTGGGGAAAGCAGCTCTCTCGCCCAGAAGGATGAGGAGCTGGCGAGGCTTCGTGCGCAGTTGGCTGATGCGCAGGTAGAGTTGGAGGCCTCGCGGGTACATGCTGAGAAGCTTACTCATGAGAAGCTATCTGCGTTGGATGAGGTGAAGGAGGCTCGTGGGGAGCTTCATCATTATAAGTCTGACTTGACTTGGGCTGTGCGTTTCTTAGATGAGAAGAAGGTGGAGCACTTCGCCAGTATCACCAAGTTTAAGGAGGATATGATGAAGATTATCCAAATGCAGGAGGACAAGCTGCGCGCCCTCAGCATCGAGTATGATGAGGAGTTATATCCTCACTTGATGTCGACCATTGCTGAGCGTAGGTATTTCTTTGGTGCTTTTCTCTTTCGTAATACTTGTCGTTGCTATGCTTGTTGCTAACACAACGTATCTTTGTTGATGTAGGTGGTTGATTAGCCATGGGCTGCGCCTGGCAGCGATGGGTACTCTTGAGTCCCAAGAGGTATTAGAGGCCTTTGGGAAGGTTGTTCAATGCGCGGTAGCGATCGCAGGCTATGGAGGATCTCCATGAAGCCAAGCTGCTGAAGAAGGACTTGGCGGAAGTCCCTGGGTATAGTGCTACTGCGTATGATGAGTTGATGCAGGCTATGGCGGGGTTGAAGGTCCTTGAGTTGCCGCATATTAGAAGGTTGGAGCGCGACCAAGACGACCCCATAGATGTGCTTATGGCGGGTTTGATATTGCAGCGCCACCTTGGAGAGAATGGGGAAGGGCAATCAGATTACTATCTGAAGCCTGATGTGTCGCAGCTGCAGATTCCTGTGTTCGCACAGCCTCGCGACATCCTCAAACCCTTTGCTCTTGAAAGGGAGATTCCCTTGAAAGAGGTTCTGGAGCATCACGAGCAGAGGGCTGCACAGAAGAAGGGCATCAAGGGTAAGGCAGTGATGTGTGGCATTGGCGCTGCACACATCCCCAGGTCGGATGGTGTGCCTGTAAGTGTTCCTACCATATCTATGAAGGATGCTTTAACGTTGAGGAAGCTGCAGGAAGCGGGGAGTTCTTCTGCTCCGCAAGATAGTCCTGAGCATCGCCATAGTGTGTAGGCTTTTTGTATATTTATGTATCTTTCCTTGTAATTTTTGTGAATAAATTATGAATAAGATACCTTTTCGTTGTTTAAGTTCGTGACTTAAAATATACTTGCATTGTTTGCCAAATTATTTAACCAAGTGTTTTAAGTGCGTGACTTTAAGAGATACTTGCATTGTTTGCGAAGTTTTAGTATTTGACCAAGTGTTTTGGCACGTTATTTGCTAAGCTTGTACGGTGTACTTAGTATATGCGCACCCGTCGTGGGATGTGCATGTGAAACTTACCTCGACGTCTCAAAAGTAAGGCGCTTAGCAAGGATGCGTGATCCAATGTTGATGGGTTTGCAACCCTCTTACTCAACGAGTGAATTAGTAGGTTAACTCATCATTTATGCCTTCGTGGGTCTTTAATTGGTGCATGCACGCCATGTAGGCAGTAAAAATATAAGATAACAATATTGACATATATTAGTATGTATGCAATAAAGTAAAATGCGCTATGGAGTTAGCTAGAAACCATAACATTTTATTGATACTTGCAAGTTTTTTGAAAAAATAAAAATACAATTCCTAGGAAAGAAAAGAAAAACAAACACTTATTGGGCACCTCGTAGGGCGCAAATGTGTTTGTGTAATGGCCGTAGCCTAGAAGTAGCATTTTTTTAGATTGCATATGTTCCAAGTGCGCGCTAGGTCGTGACCTTCCATGTCGCGCAGTCTGTATGTGCCGTTGCCAAGCGCATCTGTGACCTCGTAAGGTCCTTCCCATTTTGGCCCGAGCTTGCCTGTGTCTTCTACGTGGCTCGCATCATTGGCGCGGTAAACAAAGTCTCCCGGTCTGAATGAAGTGTGTTTGACTTTTGCATCATAATACTTCTTCATTTTTGCCTTAGCCTTTGCTTCGCGTATAGCTGCGCGTTCACGCCTTTCTTCCAGTAAATCAAAATCTATGCGCCGTTCCTCATCGTTTGTTGTGACGTTGACCTATGCTGTGCGTATAGTTGGCATTCCTATCTCAGCTGGTATGACGGCTTCTGTTCCATAGACTAGGGAGAATGGCGTGTCGCCAGTACTGGTTTTGATTGTTGTGCGATGCGCCCATAAGACATGCGAGAGCTCATCCACCCACCTTCCTTTATGTCTGTCGAGGCGTGCTTTTATTCCTTCGCCTAGGCTGCGGTTTGCGCGCTCAACTAGGCCATTTGTTTGTGGGTGTTTCACTGAAGCGAAGTGTTGCGTGATGTTCAATTGCGTGCACCAATCTTTGAATGGGTTATCACAGAATTGTTTTCCGTTGTCTGATATGATCTCTCCTGGTAGTCCGAAGGGACAGACAATGTTGTCCCAGACAAAGCGTTTGACTTGGTTTCCCGTGATGCTCACCACCGCTTTCGCTTCAATCCACTTCGTAAAGTAGTCTATGGCTACGATGAGGAACTTGACTCCTCCTGCTGCTACAGGAAAGGGTCCTGCGATGTCAATGCCCCATTTATAAAATGGCCATGGTGAGGTAATAGGTGTTAGCTCTTGTTATGGTTGGCGCGGAATTGGCCTATGTACTTGACAATTGCTGCATTTCTTTATCAGATTGCGTGCGTCGCGATGCATAGTTGGCCAATAATACCCTGACCTTAGAGCGCTTGCCACCACAGATCGTGGCCCTGAGTGCATACTACATGATCCCGCGTGGATTTCTCTGAGTACGTATTCTGCTTGAAGAGGTCCAACACATCTGAGCCAGGGTTGTAAGAAAGAGCGTCGATAGAGTATGTTGTCTCGTAGTTCAAACCGTTGCGCTGTGCGCCGTATTCTTCGAGCGTCCTTATGATCTTGTGGTAAGATTCCCTTGCTGATGAATTCAATGATAGGCGTCATCCATGTAGGATCTTGTTCTTCAATCACTGTGGATATCTCCATTTCCAAGATTGACTTGTTTTTTAGGGTTTCCACCAATACCTGTTTTGATAGGTGCGCAAAGCTTGTGGATGCGATCTTGCTGAGTGCGTCCGCCTTCCGGTTATCTCCTCTAGGCACCTGTTTTATTGTGAACCTGTCAAAGTTTTTGATTAAGGATTTTGTCTTTTCCAGGTATTGGACCATGTGTTCATCCTTGGCTTCATATTCGCCTAGCACGTGGTTAGCGACTAGCCGCGAATCTACGTTTGCTTCCAGGTTGCGTACACCCATTTGGATTGCGATGCGTAGTCCGGCTAGCAAGGCTTCGTATTCTGCCTCGTTGTTTGTGGCTGTGAATTCAAAGCGTAGCGCATAGGTGAATTCCATACCTTCTGGATTTGTAAGAATAAGGCCTGCGCCTGATCCATCTACACATGAGGACCCATCTGTGAACAGAATCCAGGGTTCCTATAGATCTGTTTTAGTTGCAGATGTTGAGCTGTCGCTATCTGGCTTCTCCACGATGAAATCGGCTAGTACTTGTCCTTTGATTGCAGTGCGCGGTCTGTATGAGATGTTATATTCACTTAACAGTACACTCCACTTCTGTAAGCGTCCTGATGCGTCAGGCTTAGAGATAACTTGTTTGATTGGCTGATCAGTGATTACAGCTATTGGGTGCGCTTGAAAGTATCTGCGCAGCCTTTTGGCTGCGAATACTAGAGCTAAGACCAGCTTTTCCATAGCGCTGTAGTTAGTCTCTGTTTTCTTCAGGGCTTTGCTTACAAAGTATATGGGTGTCTGGACGGAGTTCCTATATGTCAATAGCACTGCGCTAACTGCTCCGTGAGTTGCCGATAAGTACATGATTAGTTCTTCCCCTGGTCGCGGTGCGACAAGTTTGGGAAGGGATGCCAGATGGTGTTTAAGTTGTTGGAAAGCTTCCTCCGTTTCTTCAGTCCAGCGAAAGTCTCCCTTTTTGGTACACTTCGTGAGTGTTTTAAAGAGAGGAAGGGATTTGTCTGCTGACTTAGATAAGAAACGGTTTAGCCCTGCTAACTTTCCATTCAATGACTGGACTTCTTTGAGTGTGCGCGGTGAGGGGAGATCAATAACAGCCTTTGTTTTTTCTGGGCAAGGCTTGATTCCATCGGGTTCTATCAAGTATCCAAGGAACATGCCCTCGGTTGCGCCAAAGGTGCACTTCTTGGGATTTAACTTCATGTTTATTCGCCCCAATGTTCTGAATGTCTCCTCGATGTCGCGCACCAATTCATCCTCTGTGTGGCTTTTGATGACAAGGTCGTCAACGTAGACCTCCAAGTTGCGGCCTACTTGTTTTTCGAAAGCTGTGTCCACTAGTCGTTCGTATGTCGCGCCTGCGTTCTTCAGGCCAAAAGGCATTTTTGTGTAGCAGTACACTCCTTGACTGGTGTGAAAAGCTGTTTTTTCTTCATCTTCAACTGCCATCTGGATTTGATGATACCCTTTATATGCATCTAGGAAGCATTTGAAAGGGTATCCGCACAGGGATTCTACCTTCCAGTCTATCTCTGGCAGTGGATAGCAGTCCTGTGGACATGCTTTGTTGAGATCCGTGAAGTCCACGCACATTCTCCAACTGCCATTGTTGGATCGATATACTCTGATCAAACTACTTTGTAGCTTGTAAGGGTTTAACAATATTGAGTAAACTCAACACTATTAATATTGAAACACTGTTTGACCTTGTAAAGTATGCGGAATCTACTAACACAAAGCTTAAGAAGAACTTTTATATTAACCAAACTTTGAACCTGCTTTGTTACACAGATTCACTAACAATCCCTAACTATTAACTTTGATCGACTTCTAAACGTACCTAACTTGTAAAACTTATAAAACTTCTATCGACCAATACCTCTTAAGGCTTTTTATATAGATAACCTTAAGTCGGTTTACAACATATAATCCTTGAATGACAAGTAATTATCCCTAACTAATTCTAGAATATTCATCTAATATTACACATTAATCCTTATCTAATATTGCATATCAGTCCTTGTTTCCTTCGAAGTACTTTAAGCATTCTTCATATCAGCAGTACTTTGACTTTATTCTTCAGCAGTACTTTGACTTTATTCTTCATGCATCAGTACTTTGACATCCAGAAGTACTTTGATATTTCATATCCCAACAATCCTCCCCTAACTTGAACTCTACTTGCTTGATTTCAAGTTTCTTTGTTATTCAAAATCTTCAAATCTTTAATCATACATTGAGATTGTTTCTTTATTCCTTTTCTTCTATCTGTCATCTGTCAAAGTACTCTTCATCAACATCATATCTTCCACAGCATCTTTTCAGCAACTCAGCAACATTTAAGTACAAAGATCATCAAATCTTAAAAGTTTCATACTATTCTCATCACTTCCAGGTGTGTTAACTCCTGTGAGAGGTGAATCATTGAAAATTATGATTTTTAGCAAATCATCAGCTATCAACGGATTTGATATGTCTTTACCATTAGCCGTTTGCTATGGACTAACCAACTCTTGATCACTTGGATGTATGGTGAGTTGAGAACCTAGTTTTTGGTAAACTATCAACCATCAACGGATTTGATTATCACATCAGAGCCGTACCCTCATGATGAGTCAAACTCTTTCTTGTTTGTTAAACATGGTGAGTTGATTACCATTTGTTGTGTAGTATAAATACTAACACCATGTGTTTCTTTTCAAATCCTCTTTCCTTTTCTTTTAAACATCTAAAACATTTATTTTTTTATTTTAAAGAACTTATACTGGTTTATATCAGCAAGCAGTACTTTGATAAAGTACTGTTTTTTTTGCAGTACTTAGAAAAATACTTTAACTTTACAAAACAAATCATACCAGTATTATGCAATATTACTCTTCAGACTTAAACCATCTGATAAATAGCTTGATAACATCCAAAGCTACCTCAGATTCCTCTTCAAGTTCCATTCCATGATCCAGCATTCTGAGCATTATTTCTCTGATCAATGGATATCTCCTCTCAGCCAACATGTGAATCATGGTACCATCTTCCATCTCTAGTGTATGAACTTCTGATGACTCAAAGAATCTCCATCTTGTTATTTCCCAATTCTCTTGATCATTCCAGAGAGGATCAACACTTGTTTCTTCAGTATCCCAGATGGTAAATAAGTCTCCAAGCAGAACTAATCCCACTTCTGAAGCTTCATTCACTGAATAATAAGTCTGCACTTACACATATAAATCATAAAGATCTGCTCTTTAGTCGAGCAGTACCTTGTGGGATAATCATGAGCAGTACCTTGTGGGATAATCATGAGCAGTACTTTCAGTCACAAGAGCAGTACGTTGAACATAAACTAGCAACAGTACTTTCAGTAATATGGAGCAGTACTTTGAAGTTGGAACAGTACCTTGAAAATTTTCAATAGCAGTACTTTGGTAACATATTAGTACCTTGCTCCCTTCATGTAGCAGTACCTTATGGAAGATAATCATGAGCAGTACTTTCAGTCACATTATGGAATAATCATGAGCAGTACTTTCAGTCACATGGTACTGCTCGACTATATGCTCATGATTAACACACACCTCTTTAGTCGACTACATTATGGAAGACATATATTAATCTAATGACCCATGTCCTCTTTATATACTAGAGGATTAGGGTTTACAAGATACTACGAAGGACTAATAAATAAAACTTCTTTTGCAAGCAAGTCCTTCTCATCTTTTGTAGAATTCCTTCTTGTCACTTCAAGCCCATCATGTTTCATTCTTCTTGTTTTGTATCATCAAATCAATAAATATAATTCCCAACAATCTTCCCCTATTTGATGATAACAAAACAAACACCTTCTTGTACGAACTTCCCTAGACGAAGTAGAAAAGTTGAGATAAAATCTCACCATGAATGAAACAATCTTGTCTTCCCCTTAAGCCATGCCATGCCACTCCAACATCTTCTAACATCTCTTCCCCTTTTTGTTATCAACAAATAGGGAACGTGTGAAAATAATCTTCCCCTTGAGTGGTGCATGTACATCAAATGATTAAACACATGATAAAATACTTCCCCTGAAATTAATGTGCTAACCATCTTCATGATTCTTCAAATCTGTAAGCTTCTTGTAATGATCACTGATGAAGAAAATCAAGTATAACAAATTTGATGAAGAAGTAGAATAACCCAAACTTGTACCTTATGTCTTGTACTAACCATGTGACTCCAAACTCATACCAAGGACAAAAAATATGAGTAGACCGCAACCTCTTGACGAAATCTTCAACTAATATGAGACACTGAGCACTACAATGTAACTCCTTAAAGTGATAGCAAACGTGACTTTAAACACCTTCAGTTTATAGATAATACACCAATTTGCTAGATTCATCAAGTCTTTGTCACAAAAATAAAGCACGGACAAGTTACCTCTTGATATAAGGTATGATAAGAACACGTATCCAAGAAACTCCACTTCATCTTCAAATAAGTGATAAACAATCTTCTTCGTAATCAATTATTCCAATACGAACAAATACGAGCCCTTTAAAACTTTTAAGAACATAAACTTCTTCCTTTGTGTGTGAACGAACAACTCTGTGTGTGTAATCCAAAACCATTCAAACTCATCTCGATCTAAGCATATGTACTTCCCCTTACTGCTCGTGAATCATGATCACCAATAAAACTTGTAGCAGTACTTTGAACAAACGCAGCAGTACTTTCAATGAATGAGCAGTACTTTGAAATAAATGTTACCTTAAAGCAGTACGTTTAACATAGCGAGCAGTACTTTCAATATACGAGCAGCAGTACTTTAGACGAACATCAGTACTTTGTTAAAGCTACGAGCAGTACTTTCATTTGAGAACAGTACCTTGTGGGATAATCATGAGCAGTACTTTCAGTCACAAGAGCAGTACGTTGAACATAAACTAGCAACAATACTTTCAGCAATATGGAGCAGTACTTTGAAGTTGGAACAGTACCTTGAAAATTTTCAATAGCAGTACTTTGGTAACATATTAGTACCTTGCTCCCTTCATGTAGCAGTACCTTCGAATATAAGCATACCACAACTTACAATCTTCAATTCATTCACACGTACTAACGACAACTCTTTATCAATATTCCCATATTAATCTTGAAAGCACTGACCCATGTGTTGATAAAAAATGATTCCATCAAACAGTAAACGACAATCCATGATAGCGAGAAAACACAAATCAGATCAGTCCCACTATCAAATTGAACCAATTAGATACGAGGTATCATTAATGAATGAATATCTAGTCCCACAAATTGATAAATTGACCCACTTGATAACCACTGACCATCAATAATACTCGTATAAACAATACAATCACCGACCCATGTGCATCTCAATGACATGATCCCACTTAAAGATAGTACTAGGTATCAAGTATAACCAATCAGATGTATCACCATAAATAAATACAAATCATATTAATGGTACGAGGTTATAGAATTATTAAACAATAATAGAATTTACCAATTACTTGTACTCGGTTATGGATCATCATGCATCAGACGGCAAAGTTATATATGTATATCCCACAGCCGACACCAACATTGATTGATTGTACGAGGTTACAATTTTTTTTATAATATCGCCATACAAAAACCTTGTCGCCTTTTTGATCAGACACCAAAAACTGAACTTTGACCCATCTTTTCTTCATTAAAATCGACATCAAAAACACCTTGTAATCCCAGATATCACGAGCCCCAGGCTCTGATACCACATGTAGGAACCCAGCACTCCTTGATCGTTATGGGCTCTAGACTCTATACGTCTAATATTATCTATATCTAGGAACACATAATAACGAAAGCAGAATATTCATACAATGAATTAACGTTATCATGAACAAGGTTTTTCATTTATCATTAACTTTAACAACTACTAACTAACAAACCCTAGACGTTTATAACTTACGTCTAGATTACACACACACCTCTTTAGTCGACTACATTATGGAAGACATATATTAATCTAATGACACATGTCCTTTTTATATACTAGAGGATTAGGGTTTACAAGATACTACGAAGGACTAATAAATAAAACTTCTTTTGCAAGCAAGTCCTTCTCATCTTTTGTAGAATTCCTTCTTGTCACTTCAAGCCCATCATGTTTCATTCTTCTTGTTTTGTATCATCAAATCAATAAATATAATTCCCAACAGCCATCGCTCTTCCTTACCATAACTGGGTTAGAAAGCCAGTCATGGTAGTATACTTCGCGCATGATGCCTGCGTCTACGAGCTTATGTACTTCTTCCAGACTAGCCTTTGCGCGATCTGGGGCCTGGCCGCGCTTCTTTTGTCGTATCGGAGGATATCCTTGTCGGATTTGTAGCTTATGCTCTGTGATAGAGCGCGGTACTCCAGTCATATGTTTTGGTTCCCATGCAAAGATGTCTAGGTTCTTTTGCAAGAGTGCGCATACGGCTGCTTTACCTTTGTCAGATAAAGATCCCCCAATCAAAACTTGTTGTTCTGGGTAATCGGGATGAATAACGTCTTTTAGATTTGGCGTTTTCTCTGTGCGCTGTTCTGGAATAGTCTCTGCTTCTGTTGTTACCGCATTGCATTCTCTTGGTGGTACTGTTGTGTTATAGAGAGTGACAACTCCTCCTTCCACCGGAAACTTAAGCATTCCGTGCGCTGTGGATGGTACAGCGCGCATGGATGATATCCCCGGTCTCCCAATGATACCATTGTATGGTGAAGGGGATTTTATTACCATAAAGTTTATCCATGTTGCGGTTGAGTGTTGTTCATCTCCTACGACCACCAATAAGCGTAACTGCCCCATGGACCAGATCTTTTCTCCTGTGAATCCTGTTAATGACGTTGTTGCTGGTATCAATTGACTTTGGATTTCAGGTCACAGTCTTTTGAAACAGTGCTCGTACAGGATATTTGCGGATGCTCCTCCGTCAATGTACATGCGGTGGATATCATGTCCTCCCGTATGTATTTCAATAGTTAGAGGCTCCATGACTGCGTTGTCTGCAGCTAGAGTAGGGAAAGATATCCCTTTTTCTGGAGAGAATTTTTGGCTGACTTTTTTCTTTATCTTGCGCTGCCATGATTGTATCATGTATATGGTATCAGCTTTTTTTTTGGGGGGCTCTTTCTTACCTCCGCCCCTTTGTTTGTCTTTCCCCTCTTTGATGTTTTTTACAAGGTGGTCCATTCTGCCTTCTCTTACTAATTTTTCAATTAGTTGTTTTAGCTGGACGCACTCATTAGTTGTATGGCCTTTTTGACCATGGTACTCGCAGTATCTGTTTCCTATGCGCTTTTCCTCTGCGGTGCGCATTGGTGGCGGTTTTGGGAAGTTTGCGCCCTCTGTTACAAATATTTCCCTTGGGGTTTTTGTAAGAGGGGTATATTTGTCATTGTCCCTTCCATTGCGGTAATTCCTGCTGCGGTTGTTATTCTGATCATTGGATTGTCTCCGAGGCTGCTCTTGCTGCCTATAGTTCGAATAACCCTTTTTACTGTCCGCAGCGGCTGCCTCTCCTTGTATAAAGGATCTAGTGCGCTTTGTTAGCTCATCAAAAGTTTGTGGAACTTTGTCGTTTAGCTTTCGGATGAGTTCTGGGTTATTAATCCCATTCATGAACCCTGAAATTTTTAGGATTTCAGGACACGCTTTAACTTGTATGCACTCATCCTTGAAGCGTTCCATGAAAGCGCTGGTTGATTCTCCTTGGCGCTGTTTCACTCTTGCTAGCTCAACAGGGTTTTTAGCGCACTTCTTTCGCTGGGTGAAGTTGAGACGGAATGCTTTCCGTAATTCCTCGAACCCACCGATGCTCCTACGTGGGAGTTTGCTAAACCATGTGCGCGCGTTCCCTACTAACGTAGAATTGAACATGTGGCACCACACTGGCTGTGGCCAGTTTTCGATGGTGGCGGCTGACTCGAAAATTTTTAGGTGATCATCCGGATCACCTGTTCCATCATATGTTTTTACGTTAGCAGGCATGCGCCTATGTTTGCGATCTGAGTAATCGCTGATGCGCCGTGTAAACGAGTCAACTTTTTGGCGACACCATGGGAGAGACATATCTTCATTCTCTTCCTCGCGACGCCTCCCTCTTGACTTCCAGTGTCCTGTCTCTCTATCCTCGTTGTCGGAGGAGTCACTGGAAGAAGGGTAGTCTCTTCTTCGGCGCTTGCGCTGACTTCTTTCAGAGGAAGAGCTTGAGGGATCTCTGCTTGGGGATCTTCTTCTTCCCAATCTGTCTTGGATCCTCTTACTTCCAGGTTTAGAGGATCCTTGGCTTGGAGAATGTTGAGGTCCCAATAGGTCTTGTACCCCGCGATTGCCAAGTCTGGAGTGAACATTAGTGCGCCTTTCACTATCTTCTGAGTATTGTGACTCAGATGTCGTACCTAGCCTATCATGGATAGTGGTACGTTCTGTGCGTCTTCTTCGTGGGTGGCGCAGTGGTGATGGTTCGCGTTCAGGACCAAAATTCAATTGAGCTTGTAGGCTCGTGCTTGCCCTTTTCCTAGCTTCTTCCTGCATGAGGGCGGTCAAGGTTTCATAGTTTTGGGATACAAAGTTCCCCAAAGTAAGGTTGGGTGCGTCCTCGGTTGTTGCAAGAGTGCCTGTCTCAGTATTCGGCACCCTATCTCGGTTAGGCGCATCTGGTGGTACAGTGTTGTTCACTGCGGGAATGGTTTGGTGAGGAGTGGTGAAAAGAGTGCGCTGAAGTTCCTCAGCGCTTGGGACCACTGGGATGATTTGGGTAGTCCTTACTGGTAGTTCTACCTCTGGAAGAGGTTGGGTTGTTCCCGCCTCTTGGTGGCCAGGTGCGCTGGTTGTCCCAGCAACCTGTCTAGAGGTCGGATCTTGTTGATTCCTCCTCTGATGGTCACGTTTTTCCGATTGCGGAGTCCGCTGGCTTGAATTCTTATTCTTTGTCATCCTAGTCTTTAGTTATTAGTAGGGTCCCACGGATGGCGCCACTTGTTGATACAAAAGTTGGGCGTTCCTGATTATGGATCTTGCTCTCGTACCAATTCGCTTCTTAGTACTTGTTACATGCGCACTAAGAAAACAAACAACACCGTTAGGCTTATCGAGGGATTGTTTCCCCCGATTAGACTCCGGCGTGAGAGTAAGTAATCGATTTAAGGTTCTCGTTAAGAGTTAGGGTTTGTATATCGTACCTTTGAATGACAGATGTCATTCCTTATATAGGGGCTGAAACCGCGTAGGTTTCTTGCTCCTTACTCTTCGCACTCGTGGTGCTTATCGGGGTAAGGATATCTATTCCATGAATAGATAATCCTTATCGCATACCCGGTTTAGTTTAGTTGGGCTTTGGGCTTCGTGAGCCCAAGCCGTTATTATTATTATGGCCCTTTAGTCGTTATGATAGCCCACTTGTAGTGGGTTTGAGCCGAGTAATATTTATCATTTGGGCTCGTGGCCCATATATAAACTATACGTCATCAACCATTATATATATATACCGAACAACTCATATCTATGAGCTTAATAACAGCCTCACTAATATGCAGAGAACATTCTATATTACTAAAACTGATATTGAGGTGGCAGTATTTTAGTTGATGTTAAAAATGCCATGTGTTTGATCATTTGTTCAACTCTCTTTGGTGGGCCACTTCACCAATTTCTAATTAATTTGTACTCCTATTTTGCTTAACCCAAATTAGTCAACTGACTAGCGGTATGTGAGAGATCGATCAACAAATACAAGACTCGGCCGGGATATATGTGAGATGTGTATAATGGTCGTGTAAGTATTTTACTTTGCAAGAAATGAAAAAGTGAAGCAAAATAATTAAAGAAAACTAACCCGCTAAATGCTGAGATATGATGGCCAGAAAAATTGGAAGCCACTGTTAACGCTTCTCCCCACTTGTTAACTTTATCAATTTCTCCCTTAAACTTGCCCTCCTCGTGTTGCTTAAAGGCGGTTTCAAAGTCTCTTTTCTGACCACGCACAACAGATGGATCGACATGATAAAATACGAGCAACACCTTTTGACCCACCTGATGATGACATTCCATAATTTTGGCCAGCTCTTCCAAGCACTAGGAAGAGTTTGCATAATTTTTGGAAAGCACAACAACTGCAAACCTTGATTCTTGGATCGCATTCATAAGCTCTGAAGAGATTTGTTCCCCTCCCCCAAGTATGACATTGTCTTTGAACGTATGTATTCCTTTTTGAACGAGAGCAGCATAAAGATGATCGACAAAGGTGTTTCGAGTGTCTTGGCCCCTGAAGCTAAGGAAAACATCATATGTCCATCCAGATCTTCTTGGTGCTACAAATGAAGATGAAGAAGCCATTAAACCACACAAAAACTTTTTTATTCAAGATATTACAGAAGAAATGATAACACTGAATGCTAGATTAACGACTTTTTGTATGGAAAGATAGAAGACATGTGATTAAGTAATAGCCACGTATCATGGTCCTAGTTGGTATAGCCACTTTACTTTGTATTTTCATTGAACTTTCCATCTCTTTTCTCTTCCATTCATTATATATATATATATATATATATATATATATATATATATATATATATATATATATATATATATATATATATATATATATATATATATATATATATATATATATATATATATATAGGGTAGGGATCCAGTAAGAAGTAAATTAAAATAAGAAGTGGTAAGAAGTGACCAAAACCACGCATTTGAGATGCAACGACTTGCATTATATGCATTTCTATTCATATAGATGCAACATCTTGAGTTTCGAAAGTTAATTTGATGTATAGATGGTGCAAATTGATTTTCATGATTTTAGCACGTGTAGAGAAACAAAAAATAATAGAAATCATGAAATGCATCTAATATACGTATATGCATCTGATTAAAAGCTAGAAAACACGCTATGGTGCGTTATAATGCATCTAAGATTATAGGGATGCATCTAATTTAGGTCGGTGCATCTCGGATTTGTAGTTATAGTTCTTCTTATTCCTTCTTATTTTAAGTAATCTTCTTATTTGATCCCAACTATATATATATATATATATATATATATATATATATTAAAAAGCGTCCCTTTTAGAAACAGTGTTTTTGTGCCCGTTTTTGTTTTTGTGCAGCCCAAACCCACTAAATGCTATAACAAAAACCCGGATCCACCAAGGTCATCGCTTTTACTCACTTCTCAATATGTGGCTCCGGCACCGGTAAAGGACCCACCCGCCCAACCCAATTGGACCAGCAATCGGGGCATCTACAGTGTTTTCTGTGAGTGTTTCTACAGGAACTCGCTACAGGAACATGGATTAAAAGTGCTCTCCTCTCTCACAGTATTACTCCCTCCCCCACACATTCCAGAACCCTCTCCGATGTTCCACAGCCCACAAAACACGAACAGAAACACACACATACCACAGATGATCAGATCAAGAAGATGAGGAAGAAGAATACGAGTAATTTTTTTTTTTTTGCTTTTCATTTTTTTTATTTACAAATTAGGGCTTTGTGATAATTTTGGGGGTTTGATATTTTATGGGTTTATGGGGTTGCTTATTAAATTTTATTTTTTTAAACGTGATAGTAGCTTATTTTTAGGTTTAGCTAAATTGGGTTATGATGCTTCGTAGCTAATGTTCAAAAAACAAACTAAATTGGGTTATGATTCTTCGTTGTTTGATTTTTAGTGTTAATTGCAGTGGTTAATTTTTTTTATTGGGTTTCTAAAAGGCCTTGGTTAACTGAATCGTTTTTTGATTTCTGGTTATTTTTTTTAAACTTGTGTTGTGGTTTGATTTTTAGGCTTAGTTTAATTGTTTTATGATTTTTGTGACTTTGTTTGTGATTAAAATGGTTCTCAGGTTGTGGGGGCTGAAATGTGGCTACAAGGATTTTTTTTTTAATTTGTTGAAATGAACTTCGGATGATGCTTGCAAGAGTGGGTCGGGTTCAAGTTTAATCTATTTTCTCTACTTTGGCTGTTTGTTTAAGCGTACTTTTGTTCTTATCGGCATATTTGGTTTCGTTTGTATATCATACGCTGATTTTTGTGTCTTATGAGCTTATTATGACTTGAGGGGTTGTTTTTCTAAGCTTATTTGTCGACATAGGAGTTAGGTTACTAAAATTTGATAAACTCCTTTTTTGTACTTATGAGGTTATCCATTTATCTGTCACTTTAAATGTAGAGCATGTCGTGGATAGAGTCTATAAGCATAAGTTGTCATAAAAATATGTTTAAAGGCTTATTTTGGTTGACAAGAGTGAATAATGAGTTTTTGATGTGTTTGAGATTGCTTAATCAGAAAACTTCTGCATTTATGCAAGTGAAATAAGCGACACTAAATAACATGATATGAGTTAATCGTTAACATTTATTAATACATGTTATTGTATCTTTGTTTATTGATACATTCAACTTAGATGCATCAGTTTTGAGCATTTAGATATTTACTTTTTGTTGTTTAGGTGATATAAACATAGGATAAAGCACCTTATCAAGCAATAGCTGGAAAAAGGAAGAAGGAATATGAGAAGACTATTGTAGCCTACAACAAAAAAGAAGGTAATAGTTGTTGTGACAAAAGGAAGAAGGAATACGGTATGGAAACATGCTTCCGGCTTTAGTGCAACATTCATTTTATATAAACAAAATTGATATCCATTTTGTCTGACCTTTTGTTATTTGCTAGAAAGTGCTATATCCCGAGGTTTCTAAACTAATTGGCATTTCTTGCAGTGACAATGGAAAAAAAAAAGGCAGTTTTGGCAACACAAAGATGGAGCAAATCAGCAGCCGCTTGGGATGATTGGCTTGCAAGCTGAGTATGGGTATGGATATGCTGAGTTTACTATATGTTTACATAATTTATTTCATTTGGACATATAGGACACGTGTTTAAACATAGTACTATAATAGTTGAATGCGTATATGCATGCACGACTTTTAAATGAGTATCCGCCAAACTTGACAGCAGTGTTCTTTTACAATTAAGTAGCTTGCATCCTTTATGCAATTGTGGCATATTAAACTGAACCAGATTCAGGCGCTTGGAAACTGAGCCTTGATATAGTCTTGCTCGCAATTCTATGTGTAGTGACTGCCAAATGTGATGATTTTTACCATTATGTAATGAATTTGTTGGTGCAGTATAAATAAGTTACGTTGGTTGTGCAACAATGTTGGAACTGTATATGGTGGTGCAATGGAGGTTGGTGACGCTGTGGCACAGAATAAAGAAAGCAACTCGGACTATTTTAGCGTAATTGGTAAGCATGCTTATAGCTTGATTTGCAGGGCTGTCTGAACATTGATGAATACATGTAAGTTGCACCTCCAGTGCTACATATTAGAGTGATAGGAAAATTTTGACCGTTTCAAAAAAAACTAATGGATACTATTTGTCAGCAAGTTCAAATTCCAACTTAGCGAGTCAGCGGTTTATTTTCAGATGCTAAACTTTTTGAACTTTTCGGCTGGGAATGAGGTATAAACCAAAAGAACGAGTTTTACAGATATTCAAGGTTACATTATACACTTATTTTGACGTTTGTACCTCTTTTAAGTCAAACATTTTTTTTTGTTCTGCGTACAAATGATATTTGACTTTTATGATTATGATCATATTAACTGACACTGCATCAAAACATATAATTTAAGAGACAGTGCTTGATCTTGCATCGAAACATATAATGTATTATGTTGTATTTACATCGACAGAACACAAACTGAAACTTTGACGTATTAACATGTTAAGGTAAACAAACATTTTTATCCTCGCTTTCTAAATCCGCTGTTTAGGATGCTACGTGTAATCATGCTTAAATATTGATAATCATCAGATAAATAAGTAAGGTCACAAATAAGTAGATGTTTTACTGTTTTTAGAAGCATGCTGAACCATGGCCTTAGCCTGACCTTGGTTGCTTGACCATTTTGGCTGTTATTAGGGGCTGTTTGGATCGCGTCTTATTAGGGGTTATTATTGGGGGCCGTTATAAGGGGTGTACAACGTCTCATTAGGGGTTGTTATTGGTTGTTATTCAGCAGCCATTCCATAACCAAATTGCATATTTCAGCAGCCATTTGGCTGTTATTAGGGGTGTTTGGCAGGCGATAAGGCCGTTTACTATGTTGTCTGTGTTATGAGACTTGGTTTATGAGGCCATTTACTAGAGTGAATTCTTTATAAGTACCTATCTACAAAATGGCAATCCTAAACACCTCAAAAATGATTCGTACTAGACTAGATTCTTTATAACTTATCACAAAAAATGTCGTCACAAACTCCCCCTTAGTGTATAGTTGCATCATTTAGTCATACCATTTTACAAATTCAATTGTCATAGCATGTTTAGAGTTAGGATAATGTAAATTTGTATTTCTTTTGAGTACTTATGAACCTTGCTGTTTGCCCTTTTGCAGATCCTGATACCTCAGTCGTAGATCTAATTTAGTTTATAAAGGCTGCTCAGATAGCAAAGACAGAAGGTGTTTCAGTATAGCTCATGTCCTTTCCATCAGTCGTAGATCTAGGAAGCTCTCTTGGATATGGGTTAACAAGTTTGTTGTTCACGACACCACTGGGTTGGAAGTTTTGCAGGACATTTGTGTAACTTTTAATTGCTGCTCATTTGTAAGTTAATGATTTTAATGCTTGACATTTGAATTTCAATTCTGTGAAAATGAAAGGGGCGCTTAATATTTAGGCTCATTTAGTCAGTAAAATTGGCAGGTTTGGGTAAACGTGGAATACCTTTGGTAGATTATTTGTTAATGTGTCAAATAGTTTGACGCCTGCTCTTTAGCAATCTAGATGAATTGCTTATTAGAAGGTTCTGAATCTCTTTTCTTTTTGCTTTTAGCAGGTCGTCGTTACTACCTTAAATGCACTCTTTGTTGATAAACCCAGTAGGAAGCCATGTTACTGGTAAGAATTATAGTGGCTTATAGAAAGCGGAGAAAAACCACGACTGCTACAACAGTGTATTTGTTGCAGCTGTAAAAGACACATAATTTGTGTCAAACAAGGCCTTGAGAGGTAAAGTTTGTGTCTTTTACTGTTTTAATACTTCATGTCTATAAATTTGTATTTATCAAAATTTGTTATAATCGATGCTGGATGCAAATTAGTTGGTATGGATCTCACCAATTTTGAAGCTAAAGCTGATAATACATGAAAGTGAGTACTCAAAGAGCAGGTTTGTTTAAAATTTTAGTGAATCCCATTTTTTTCACAACAGCTCATCATGATTACCTCAGCTATTTTTTCAAGCTATGCAGTTCTATCCTCAAATGTTTTGTAACACAAAGCAAAACCTAAAGACTTCTGACCTTTGTAGTCTTATTAGTTGTAATGTATTCAACACTTTTCAACGTTTTGTAATATAGAATGATAACTCAGCTTTTTAAATTGTGGAATGTATCAGTTTATTTTTAACATGCAACAGTATACTTATTTTCATGCAATATTAGGGACTCAATTGTTATAGCATTTGTCTTTCCCCGAAGCGAAGCGCGGGTTCAAACCCTAGTTTATTTCGCAAAACTACTACTTTGGAAAAACTATCCGAAGCGAAGCGCGGGTTCAAACCCTAGTTTATTTCAATTGCTGTTAGCCTAAACGTAATAGGTGCATGTCACACCATCACCCTTACAGCAATGCTTACGCGCGAGCCCATTACCAAGCCCAATGTCATGCGTGCAATGCTAAAACCAAACGGATAATAGACTAGTAGTGAGCCTGAAATCCCTTGATCCACGTGAAAAAAGTGGCCTCATATTCTATCCGTTGCATTTTTTTTAATAAAAAATTACGCTACTTGTTTTTTTACCTATAAATACCCTTAAACATCAACTTTTCAATCTTAACTTCAACATTTTTAAACTCTATTAAAAATCTTATGAATTGTTCTCTTCCACATGCCATCGAAGAAATCAAAGCTAAGGTTAAGAAACAAATTGCTAAGGATGGCATTTGTCAGCAAGCGATTATCGACTTACCTGTGCAGTTTAACAATGCAAGCACAGCTAAAGATGATCTAAGGAAAGCATATACGGAATGCAAAGACATTCTGCAAGAAAGATTAGCTTTGATTGACAATTTTTTATAAGATGAATCCATGGGAAGATTCAGAGATTCATAATACTTTTTCAAATTGACGGGAAAAATACAAGACCAAATCAGTACTAAAATTGTTTGGATGCATGCAAAAAACAAATAGGACGATTGTTTATTAGTTTAGGTTTTAAAAAATTTATGTAATGTTTTTAATTTTATTTGAATTATTATGTAATGTTTTTTCATTATGATTGAAGTTTTAAGTTTCGTACGTTTGTATTTTTAATTGGGATTTGCTAACGGGTGCCCATTGAGCATTTTTTAAGATGTAAATAAATGAAAATTTTGAGTTTATTAAGTGGATAATCATATTCAGTTATAGTAATTAAAAAGTTTATTAATGTTTAATAAATGCATTTTTTATTCAAAAAGGAAAGTTTAAGTGTATTAGTTACACGTTGGTTAAATACACTTTTTGCATTTTAAAAGTCAACCCACGTTTATTTTTATCCAAACCATTTCATGTCACAATGAGCTTTATTAGCAAATTAACTTTTGCAATTTAACCTTATCAAACTGATTTTTCTCTCTTCTTCTTTTTCCAAATCAAATTCAAATATTATTGAGTCACACGGGTCATATACCATTTCGAGCCACATCAACGTAACTAAAAGTCAACACCCCGTAAGCCCAAATTCACATTACTACTAACAAATCGAATATGGGCATTACCAAGGTTACCCGATACTACAAGGTCCAGATTAACTTTTGTTGCGGCCAAAACATCACAATTAAAATTTTGACAAAATTTCACCGTTAGTCCCTAAAGTTGTTGTGTTTCGCGCGAATCGTCCTTAAACTATTTTTTTTGGCATTTTCGTCCCTGAACTCCTCATTTTTGGCGTGGTTGGTCCCTGGAACCCACTTTTGGCTGACGGACGTTGCTTTGCAGCGTTAGTTGACCAGTCAGCTGGGTTTTTCGTCATTTCACATTTTTCTAATGGCACATTTGGTCCCTTCCCCCCTTTTTCCCGCCTATCTTCTTGGTAAACGTTCAACAACTCGTCAGCCTATTTATAACCTCGTTTGTATACCCTAGATGACACACCAACACATAAATCCCTTTGAAAAGAACCACACTCAAAAATGGCAGCCCAAAATGCAAATGGATGTTTTCCAAGTGAAGCTGACGAATACGAGTTTGTCTTAAACAACGCCTTGTTGTGGGACGCTGTGTTCAATGAATTCGGGTATGATCCCGTATTGGAATTTTGTAATTACAGGCAGGTTAGCACCGTCATGAGGACATAGATACTGAGGTGGGTTCGTAGACAGGACTTTTACTGGGACGAGGTTTTGGGGTTGAATGAGGAAGAAGATATAGAGGAGGAGGAGGAAGAGGAGGTGGGGGTGATCAAAATCAGGTGGAGCAGCAGCAGGGCGTGGTGGAGCAGCAGAATAATGTGGTGGAGCAGCAGCATAATGTGGTGGAGCAGTAGCCAAACATGTTGGAGGATAGGTTGAATTTGGCAAGCAGGATTACGGCTCTTGAAATATTCTTTCATGAATATAAAGAAAGGAAGGATAGGAGGGAAAGTGATGCAAGCAGGGGAGAGAGCTCTGGGTCGAACCGGTTGGGGTGAAAGCTTTGAATGATTATGGTGTTTGTATGGTTTTAGTATGTTTGTAATTTGGTTTTTATCTGATGTATGGAATGGTGATGTATGGAATGGTTGCTACTTTATAACTCTATCAATAAATAAATATGAAGTTTAATTACTAGTCATTGTTTATGGTTGATTGTGAATGTTTGATTGCCAACTCCATATCAAGGGCTGTTCAAGTCAACCACAAATTACTCTAATTGTATCTGATGTAAACCTTTATCATAAGGAAGCCATGATTTGCAGAATTTGTAAACTAGAAACATGAATAGCATTAACCATTAAGTCATAAAACTAACCACCATAACTTAAGTCTACTACATTAGCACCATTCGTAGTAAGTTAAGAAATATTTACAACCATCATCAAAAGTGAACAAGTTTTTCAAAAGCATAAGACATGATACATTATCTTCATGTTGTCTTGCCTTTCCCCATGCCCTTGCCTTTCCCTTTGGGTTTATCTGTTGCCTTTGCCTTGCCATTGCCTTTGCCTTTGCCTTTTGCCTTTGCCTTGCCTTTGCCTTTGCCTTTGCTGCTTTGACCATGATCCTGGTCACATTTACGTTTCTTTGCTGGGATTGGCTCCTCATCAGGGACAGGCAGAGCTAGGACAGCAAGGTCAGCTGGGAGAGGCAGAGAAGGTAGAATAACTTGGAGAGGTACAGCTTCTATTGGCGAATCAGAGCTTGTAGAATCGGCTATTGAAAACTCAGAGGTTGAACCAGACTCAGTTTCTTGCTCTTCAATTAACCAGTCAAGCAATCCGGGTGGGATTGAGTAACCACCAGAACTTAAACTAGAACTGCTGGAAGATGAGCTAATTGGTGCTGGGTCACATTAATATAATTGGTACTGTTAGTGTTCAAAGGTAGGCATCAAACTACATTATGGTCTTTCTAATCTTAGTAAACACATACAAGCAAACAAATGAAGGCGAGGAGTGAAACGTTTGATCAGATGATAAAATAAGCTCAGTATGGTCTTTCTAATCTTAATGTTCAAATGTAGGCATCAAACTACATTATGGTCTTTCTAATCTTAGTAAACACATACAAGTAAACAAATGAAGGCGAGGAGTGAAAAGTTTGATCAAATGATAAAATAAGCTCAGTATGGTCTTTCTAATCTTAGTGTTCAAATGTAGGCGTCAAACTACATTATGGTCTTTCTAATCTTAGTAAACACATACAAGCAAACAAATGAAGACGAGGAGTGAAAAGTTTGATCAAATGATAAAATAAGATCATTATGGTCTTTCTAATCTTAGTGTTCAAATGTAGGCATCATACTACATTATGGTCTTTCTAATCTTAGTAAACACATACAAGCAAACAAAACCCCCAAATGTTGTCATTGAAAAAAAGGTCAAATATGTTAAACAGGATAAACAACAATTAAATGGTGCAACAGATGTATCAAATGATAAATAACAATTTATAGTTTAAATACCTGGACGGCTAGGGGAGCTCATTGTGTTGATTTCCTTTTTTTTTTTTTTTTTTTTTTTTTTTGAAATTTAAGGTTTGATCGGGTTTAGTTACTGTTTGAGTGTTATGTGTTTAATGTAACCAAGTGTGTGCTCAATACTCTAACTTGCTTTTTATAGTAGGTAAGTTGTTTGACTTTAATTAGTCAAACAAATTGAATGGCGCATTCAATGCTTGTTCAACAGATGGTTGAAAGTCAAATTAATTGCTAGATACACCTTGTATTTTTTTTAAAGGAACACAAAGATAACATATTACAAATGTGACATTGTAGTATTGATCCACTATATTATTTTGTGCTGAGTACTTCTGCATTGATAGATTGTGTAGGTCATCTTGTTTGACCAAGTTGAGAAGCATTGACTTGTTTACTCTTTGAATGTAGCAGTACCTACTTTAATTCTACCAGTATCATTTTGTTTCAGCAGTACCTTCTTTAATGTATGGTGACATTGAAGTTGAAGCTCATAACAGTTATTATACACAAATGAAGGAAATGATAAAATTGATTTCATTTCATTAAACTGAAACAGATTACACAAGATATTCAAACAAACAAACATATAACCATTTTTTGTTTTTTTTACACAAGCAAGCCCCAAAGCAGGTTATACTCCTCTTCTTCTTGTTGCCGCCTCTCTTGGTCAGACTTTGCAAAAGCTGCTTCTTCTTCTAATGCAAGGTTTAATGCTTTTTCATCTAAACTATGCTGAATTTCATCATCAATAACATTTCCAACTACCTGCATCTCAAATTCTGCCTTTTCTTCTTCTTCCATCAGTTTCATTATTTCTTCTTCGTCTAAAATTCCACTACAACCAGGAAGCGTATTTTTTTTGAATACCTTAACTAAGTTTTTCCTGGTAATGTTAAGATAATGGCCTGATTTTTGTGAAAACACTGAAACATTACGAAGAATCAAAGCAGCTCCTACAGTAATATCCTTTCCATTATCCCCGTCATTAATGATTTTATGATGTATTGTACCAGATATTTCACCTGAGAGATCTTTCACAGTAACTGTCAGATCTCCAAGCGCATTTGGGGTACACGACTTTATTATAGCAACAACTTGTTCAACTTTCCCCTTATTGATAAAGCTTCTGATATCACCTAAACATCCAATTACAAACCCCCCCCCCCCTGTTAGCATTCACATAGTCCACGGCGCTAAGCCATGGCCCACGTGTAAAATCCTCATCCTCACCCACGTCTTAAACAACTTTCCTCATATACTCATGTGTGGAAATTATAGGCACGTCTCCACCTAGCCGAGTTTCCTCTATTTTACGTAGCTTCGCCATTTGATAGACACCCGCAGGACCCAGTATGATCCTAACAGGATGTTGGCCAGAAACTTCATCATTCTGGTGACCTGATGAAGCACGGGGTGAGTTACTCATGTTGTTGTCGTTTTTCGTGACAGCAAGAACCTTGTTGCCAATTTATATTGTCCTTTAAGTTGGTGTTTGTGAGGGCCTATAACGCGATTCTCTAAACGGGGACGAAACGTGCAAAATGTTTTCCCAAATCAGGGACCTAAAACGAGATAAAAGGGTTCAAATAATGCTCATTTGTCGGGCTTTTTAATTTCCCCGTCAATTGTTACTACCTCACAGAGTGTGTGTTTAGTCCCTGAATTACTGACCTTGTTTTACCATTAGTCCTCGAAATACTTATTCTATGTTAGTCCTTTGGTCATTTTTCCCGCCAAACCACCATGCCAATGACAACTCTAAGTTTTACCTATAAAACATGGCCCATTGCCCTATCCATTTGCATCCAACAATTCCATATGGCTGAAAAGAAAAGCAGTCTTTTCATTGCAACCCACAACTCCCAAATGGAACAATCAAGAACAAAATGGGCATCAATGCTTGCATTTATCGAAGATGTTGTTGACCATCTCCCTGAATGGTCTGATGAGGGCAATGACGATCCACTCTACTTCACTGACCTTTGGTTGAACAGGATTCATGAATGCCACAAGTTCAATAATATGCTGAATGCCATAAAAAAACTTAAGGGAAGAAGTTTACATGCTGGAAAACAAGGTTGGACATCAAAAGGTTTGTCCAATCAAGGCATGGGCAGATTGGAATGAAACCTTAGACAGCACACTTGTCAAACTAAGTAATGGTGCAGTTAATGTGCCAAGAGTTAATCATGAAATTCTTGTTGATGAAGTTGTTACTCCTGAAGCTGTTGTTGGTGAACAGGTAGAATCCAATGGAAGGCCTCTGAAGAGGAAAAGGGTGTATGCTGGTGACAAGAAGGATTTGGTAACCGATGGGTGTTTTTATGTTTAGTATTAGGTTTTTATGCCTTGGGTGTGGTTGTTATGGGTTGCTTCAGTTAATGTCTTTTGTACTCACCTATTATGCTTAATGAAAATAAGTTATTGTGTATCTGCTGACTAATTGTATGTTCTACATAATGAACCATGAAATGATATACCCAATATTGGTCATGGCTTTAATTGACTTTCAAAAGTCAATTTAATTGTGAAACCCATTGGAGCAATATGTAATATTAGAAAAGAAAAAATACTTAATAATTTCCACAAACATAATTCATACCATTTAAAATGAAAGCTAACAAGACACAAATATGTTACTTTCATACTATTTAAACATTTACAAACATAACTTTGATACTGTTTGATCATTTCCAAACATAACTTTCAGACTGTATGAATATTTTCCTAAGCAGGTCTTTTGCCATCTGAGTATCTTCTTCGACAGCCAACTTTACAGATAACATCACACTGAGAGCATGTGTTGGCAATGGGTATTCTTTCTCCACCAGCATGTATATGTCAGTTCCAGCTTTTGTAGACACATGGTGAACTTCACATGTATCATACAATATCCATTTTAATGATGCTTCATCTGCATTAAAGTTCCACAATTTGTCATCTTTATCTGGTTCAAAAAGCCTATTCAATTCAACCCATAGCATTTTTTCCTTGTCATCAGCTATCTCTGTTAACTTGAACCTTTCAGTGACTAAACTCCATAGCTTGACCAAATCTTCCCTGTCAAATGCTTTCATCATATCTTGAAAGTGTTTGTATACCTCAGAACAATTTCCACATCTTATTATCTTCCAGTATTTTTCAAATTCATCAGTGTAGATCTCCCAGTCAATGATTGGATATTTGGCTTGTAAAGCTTTTGCATTCATACCGTCATATGGAAAAATTTGCATCATATGCTGAATCTGATCTTCACTCAAATCTTGTTTCTCTTGGCCTGCAACAAACGTTTTTTGCTTCTTAGAAGACTTTGATTCTATGTGTGAACCACCTATCTTAAATCTTGTACTTTCTTCTTCTAAATGCATTGGAATAAAGTTGTCAATCTTCCTTTTGTCATATCTGTGTAGCTTTACAATTTCGTCAAAGGATTTGCCTTTCAGTTTACTTGCAGTCCAATGATCTTGATTGATGAGATATCTCTTCATAGAGCTCATCATTTGTGCTTGAGTTTGTGGTTTATTCTTTTTTGCTTCTGCTTTCTTTGCAATCTCTTTGTTTTTAATATTCTCGAGTAGATCTTTAATAGGATTGTCTCTAATATGAACTAATGTGTGTGCCGCTGTTTCATCAACATTAGGAGTACTAGCAGTACAAATAGATCCGCCACCAGTAAAAATATGTTTAACAGTATCTTTAACAATATCTGCACCATGACTCTCTGTACACTCTTCAAACTTCATCGGTTTTGTAAGATCCTCCAAATCAAATTCCTCTAAATCTTCTGAACCATCACAATCCACAATGGTTGATTTCCTCTTACCTTTACTGTCCTTCAGTTTTTGGCGCAACTTCTTTACTTTTTGAATCAACTTGGTATAAGCACGAGCATAAAGTTGCTTTGTATTCTTCAAGTTTTCCTCCAACCCAATAACTCTGTCTGACAATTTTGTTCAAATATCCATCAACTCTTTGTACTTCAGACTACCTACATCACTTCCATCCGTGTTCAGTTTTGGGACAGGGGAACCATGAGGCATATCCCCCATTGTATCATGCGGCATGGGGTTTCCATCACCTGAAGCACCATCATGAGAACTTGAATCATTAGATGTTTCCATGGGTTGGGTCTTATCATTCTTACCACTGGCCTGCCCAGCTTCTAAGCCTGTGAGTGTAGTGGCAGCCCGCAGCATTGTCTCACAGATAGGCTCATCTGCTACATTTGGTTGAGTTGGAGATATGGGCTGAGGTACCACATATTCATTTCTGATTTTTCTCGTAAATGTCTGTGTAACTTGAGGTTCTGATGATGATGGACCACTAATGGGTGTGTCATGAGACTCAACTTACAATCAACACTCAAATAACAAAATCTTAAATAACTAGACTTATAATCCTTAATACGACCAACAAACAAAAGTCAAATGATTAAAAGATAGAAAACCTGCATATTTACTAATAATAGATGAGTATGTTACTTTTTACAACCAAACAGTTGGAGCATTTCCAAATATAACTGAATGTCAACAAAGTTGGAGCATATCCAACTATAATTGAATGCAAAATATAGCAGCAAAAGTAATTGTTTATAAACGTATAATTAGAACAACCTATATATTAAGTCAACTTCAAAACCATAAAATAGCCGGAGCATCTCGAGCTCTTAAACCAATTACGACTCCAGTCATAGGTGGTGGCCTCTTGCCTATTAGAGCTAAAGTTGATGGAGGAGCTTATGATGGAGTTTTTTTCTTTTGCCCACCTGTTTTTTAAGAACAAGGAGGTCTGCCTCTGGGTCTTTTGGGAGCTGGTGCAGCAGCTGAAGTGGAAGCTTTGCCTCTTGGAACTGAAGTTGATGGAGCTTTTTTCTTTTGACCACCTGTTTTTGAAGAAGAAGGAGGTCTGCCTCTGGGTCTTTTTGGAGCTGGTGCAGTGATTGGTGCTAAACCGTCAGATAATTATTGGTCAACCACTTGTGAATGGTCAACTATAATAGTCAAACAGCCTAGAATCAATCTCCGTGGAAGTATAGGGTTTCCCCGGGTCGTTATGTCCCGACGAGGTGTGGATTGTATTCAAAACGGATTGTGATCGGGTGAATTTGGACAGGAAAGGGTTTTAAGTGAGTTTGAATTATTATGCTAAGGAAAAACGAATGAGAACGATTTAAACACACTATATTAACAATAACGCGAAACCTAATTAACCTAAAACGTAAACTGAAAACTTAAAATCAGAAATTGCTTATACGTAAGCAGAAAAATAAGCCAAACGGCTTAAATAGAAGCTATCACTTTATTTATGTTTTTGGTTTTTCTAATTTTACAAACTACGTAACCTAAATTTAAAAACGTAAAAGTTATTTAAATAAAATGCGAGTTAAAGTTAAAACAAACGCGAGTGCGCGAAATAAAAAGTGAAATTTGAGCTACGCTATCCCTATGGACATGAAAATTGTATTTTTACGATCCTAACAATCAAAGAAAATTTTAAGAAAAAGAAAATTATTATTTTTTTTATTTTTTATTTTTTTTAAATTGAATGGAACTTTAATTAAACTTCAAAGTGAGAAATACAATTACAAAACTAACAGAAAATTACAGGAAAGGATTACATAATTTTACCTACTAATTTCTACTCTACTCATTAAACTAAAAACTAATTAATTAGCTAGCTAGCCTCTGCTTTGCTTCCCTGCTTCAATATATAGCCTTTGAAAAGTCCCATAGTGCTTTCCCACTTGAATTCTTGACCAAAGGATGAAAGAGAGTTAATCTTGGCCGTTTAATAATTTGGCGGGAAAAAAAGATTTTTGCAACTTGGGTCTCTGTCTTTCTGATAACTTGGAGCAGGGGTGTGTGGTTTTGGTTGTATGTGTTTGTAGGGATAAGGGTGTAGGGGTGATGATTGGAAGGGGTGGAGTGTTTGCAGGGTTTGTAGCAGGTTTTTGGAGGGAGGTGAGGGTGAGGTGGAAGGGTCAAAGATGGAGGGTTGACTGGGAATTAATAAAAACGGGGTAAGGTTTTTAGGGGGTGGGCTGTTTTGGTACATGGGCTTGGGGAGAAGTGTGGTGGGCTGGGGAATGGGGTACTGGATTGGGGTGTTGTGGGATAAAGAGTGGTTTTGGTTTGTTTGTTTATTTAGTTTAAGTATAAAAACCACAAGGACTAAATTTGTAAATGGCTTAAAGTTGAGGGTGGGTTGTGGTATTTTCCCCAAGTATTTACAAGGACCAAAATCGCCAAGTCTCATATTCCCAAGTACCAATATTTGTTAATTTCCCAAAATGAAATTTCCAGGGACTATTTTTGCCAAAATTGAAACCTTAGGGATCAAATATGTAATTTCTCCAAATCTTTTACCCAGGGACTGAAAGTGGCAATTTATGAATTTCATGGACCAATGTTGACTTTTCCATCCAAAATAATCCACCAGGGACCAAATCTGTCATTTTCTGAAACTCCAGGGACCTTTTATGCCAATTTGGATTTTTAGGGACCAAACATGTAATTTTCTCAAACTTTTCACCCATTTGATAGTTTTTGACTTTTAAAAACTTTGGGTTGACTTTTCTTTCATTTAAAACCTTCAGGGACTAGTTTCGTCAATTTTTGAAACTTGAGGGACTGAAACTGCCAATTGTGCAAACTTTGTTCCTTTTTCATTTTTTTTTAAACATTTTGCATCTAAAACATATAAAACACACTTTTGGAATAATTTCTGTATTTTGATGCGTTTTTGAGTGTTTTTGTATGTTTTGGCAGTTCAGATTAGATCAAAAATGATGAGTGTTTGAGCACTCATCAATCCCCCACACTAAACTATTGCTAGTCCCTAGCAATACTGTTTTGAAAACTTGATGGATTTGAAAAACTCTTTACCAAAAGCCATCACTTCTGGAGTAGCCAGGTGTAAGAACTGTGGCACACCTGATAACCGTGTGATTTTGAGCAAATCACCAGCTGTCAACGGATTTGATTAGTCTTTACCAAAAGCCGTTTGCTTCTGTACTAGCCAACTCTTGATGGAATAAGTCAACATCTTGGTGAGCTGATTACCAATTATGGTTTTTCCACGGCCTTTACCACAAGCCATAATCTTGCGGGCTAGCCAACTCATTTGTTTTTGGGGAGTTGAGGAACCGTACAATTTTGGGCAAATTGCAAGCCGTAAACGGATTTGAGATGTCTTTACCAAGAGCCGTTTGCTCCTGGACTAGCCAATCCCTTTTGTCGTTTAGACACGGCGGACTGATTACCACAAAAAATTTTGAACTTCAGTGAAAAATTTTTGAAAAATTTTGGTAAAAAACGGGGGTATAAGATAGTAAAATGTGATAAAATTCGCTAGAATAGCGAAATACCCCCCACACTTAGGATGAATATTGTCCTCAATATTCAAAGTCCCGGCTATTATGCCGACTCTTTGAACGTAAAAGAGCAACATTACAAGCTAAGCGTGGAAAATACCATTTTGTTTTTTCACTCTTGTAACCATAGCATGGGGGACTCCCCCACACTTAGGGTGAAAACCCTATAAGCATGCTACTGTTTTTGTTTACCGAGTCACTAGCTTGACTCGACCCCGAATTCATTTGTCCTTGGGGAAGCATGATGTGGAAGGAGCAATCTCAATCGGACTTTCATTCAAGATGTTTGGACAAACATTTGAAGCACGTGAAAGTTCCACACCGATGAGATAAGTATCCGGCTCAAGATAGTATAAACTATAAGCGGTGATGCCGGGGTCAAAGATAATGTCTTCATTCCCGAAGGAGTGAAGAACAGGAGAAGTCACCCTGTAGGTGAAGAAAAGGAAGAAAACCATGATGAAAATCATGATTTGATCTTCTTCCTCGAGATCAGGCTCCGTAGCCTGATTTTGGATTTCAAAGGTTAAGCTCGTTTGGTTTGAAAACATCCCGGGCGGGAGGGTGGGAATTTGTAAATTCTCATGAGTTAGAACATCTCCCCCCGGGTCATCATACTCCGGAGGAGTCATGATATGAGTGAGTTCACCGGAGAACTCCTCAAAGGTGAATGAATCATATTCGGGGAGAGAAATTTGAGAATGAGAAGTGGTACTGCCACTAATCTTCTCTCCCATATGATCAAAAGTAAAGGCTTCAAACTCCGGAATGGGATCATCGGAGAAAATGTCACTATCCTTAATGGGGATAGGAGATGAAATAGGTTTCATTTTGAAAGCCTCGATTTTAGAAATGAGGAGATTGACTTTCACTAATGTTGCACGAAGTGCTTCATCTTTGATTTCAGTGTCAATCTCATCATTCTCTTCTTTTAAGCTAACTAGCTCAGAAGGCAATCCTTCCACATGACTGATGTCTCCAGAAGATAAAGAATTTTCATCAGCATGTGAAGTACTAAGCTCGATGTTGGGATTAGAGTTTAAAAGATTTTCAGTTTCTCCTATATCGGCTTCAAAATCAAGGAGACCATCATCATTTCCCAAAGGAAGTGGATTGATGTGAGTAAGTTCGTTTGTGAACTCCTCAATAAGAGGGTCAACATCCGAATGAGGCAATGGTGCCTCCTCATACTCAACTTCTCCATAAGATGTGCAATCATCATTAAAATCGGAGAAAGTCTCAAAATGATCTTTTGGATTTTCAGGGTAAGAAGGTAAATCACACACATGATTAAAAGTCCCCTGTGACTCTCCTGGGATTGGGACAAGGTTCTCAACACTAGACTTTATGAATTCGTCCGATTCCTTTGCAGGAACAGTGTCAAGATGCTCGTCCCCCATGTTCGGAGAGTGAGTGTGAACTTCGGGTGTGATATCAATAGATTGAGGGAGTTTAGGAGTACTAGCAGTTATGGAATTTTCAAGTTCCATTTGATCAACGGCTAGTGATTCCGTCACATTATTTTCTCCCTGATTCTCCATGGAAGGAATCACAACAGATGAATCTGATGAATCTTTTTGAATAATAACAATGTTATCTTCATCATCATCACTGTCATCATTGTCATCATATAGAGCAGCAAAGCGAAGATTGGCACGTATTTTAGCTGCTCTTTGCTCAGCAAGTAATTCTTCCATGGTCTTTCATTTCTAGCCTCTCGTTCTTCAGCAAGTAATTTTGCCATTGATTTCTCACGAGAATCTTGAAATGATGTAGTGGCAAACTCCTCCTTAAGTTTTTGCAAAATTTCACGAGCCTCTAGCAAAAGGTCTGGCTCAGTATTAGGAGGAGTTGTTTGGATCATTTGGTACTGTAGAGGTTGGTCTTGAATTGAATAGTCGTAATTGTTACAAGGAAATGGATTCCTTGTTTGACAATCCGAGCTAAAGTGAGGACCTCCACAGTATTCACAACAGTAAGACTGATGTGGCTGTGAGTCGTATGTGCTAGAGTCATAATTGTTATCAGGAAACTGCTCATAGACAAGCGTGTTGCCCGATTGACAATCAGAACTGTAGTGTGGGCCACCACAGTACTCACAACAGTTAAACTGTTGAGTCTGGTTTGGTGAATTGTATGGATATTGGTCATAACCAAAATTTTGACTATTTTGACAATCAAAACCTTGGTGAGGACCTCCACAATATTCACACGAAAAGTTTGGTGTATTATGATACGAAGCATCATTGTGATTTGGATAATATGATTCTTGCTCGTATAAATGTGATGGGTAATTGGAAAAATTTGGGGAGTCGTTGAATGAGTTCTGATTAGGATCATAAGAAAATGAATTCCTCAAACCACAAAACAAACAACTCCCGTCTCGAATATCATTACCACATTGTACACATGTACACCAACGACATGGTAAACCAAAAAGTGGCTCACCACAACCAACACAAGGGATAAAATCCGGAGATGGGACAAGTGGTGTGCTCTTAGAGCTAGCAATTTCCACTACTTCCGTTATGGTCTCAGGTTTTGGTTCTTGATAAACGTGAAGATTGGGCAAGTCGTTCTTTTCAGTCACTGCCCTAAGCTCTGTACGTTTGCTTGATGACCTTATAACCTTATATCGTGAAAGATCAGGATTGATTCTTGAAGGTTTAGGATCATTTGTGAGCTTAGGTTTTTGGATAACCGTAGGTTGGACGTATTTAGCACTTTCATGGTTAGAGGAAAGTACAGGGTCCTTTGTCACCTCGGTTTCATGATCTCTTTCCCTCACCGGAGAGGGAATAGGAATCGAAGGTCCATCATAATCACTATGACATCTCGATATCTTTGACAAGGCCATAAGTCTCTCAATTTTGTTATTAAGGGCCCTTTGTTCAAAGAAATCGTCATCGAGAGATGCCATTAGAATCAATTATGGGACAAGTGGAAGAAGGTAGAATCAAAAGGATAGAGGGTAAAGGGATGAAGAATCAAAAAGGTAGGAGGGTAAAGATGGATATTTTTGGTGTTTTTGGAAAACATTTTATCAGAAAGAAAATCTTTTTGTGTTTTTGTGTTCGTTGAAAACTAATTTTACAAAGTTTTCGGGAACAGTTTTTTTATTTTTTTATTTTTTTTTTATTATTTTTTTTTTTAATTTTTTGTAACAAGAAAATATGAACAAAGGATGGTAAATATACAATGAGTGTATACCCAGATTCACCAATCTGTAAAACCGTGTAGAATACGCGCACAACCTCCCCGGCAGCGGCGCCAAAATTTGATTGGTGCTAAACCGTCAGATAATTATTGGTCAACCACTTGTGAATGGTCAACTATAATAGTCAAACAGCCTAGAATCAATCTCTGTGGAAGTATAGGATTTCCTCGGGTCGTTATGTCCCGACGAGGTGTGGATTGTATTCAAAACGGATTGTGATCGGGTGAATTTGGACAGGAAAGGGTTTTAAGAGAGTTTGAATTATTATGCTAAGGAAAAATGAATGAGAACGATTTAAACACACTATATTAACAATAACGCGAAACCTAATTAACCTAAAACGTAAACTGAAAACTTAAAATCAGAAATTGCTTATACGTAAACAGAAAAATAAGCCAAACGGCTTAAATAGAAGCTATCACTTTATTTATGTTTTTGGTTTTTCTAATTTTACAAACTACGTAACCTAAATTTAAAAACATAAAAGTTATTTAAATAAAACGCGAGTTAAAGTTAAAACAAACGCGAGTGCGCGAAATAAAAAGTGAAATTTGAGCTACGCTATCCCTATGGACATGAAAATTGTATTCTTACGATCCTAACAATCAAAGAAAATTTTAAGAAAAAGAAAATTATTATTATTATTATTATTATTATTATTATTATTATTATTATTATTATTATTATTATTATTATTATTATTATTATTATTATTTTATTTTTTTTATTTTTTAAACTGAATGGAACTTTAATTAAACTTCAAAGTGAGAAATACAATTACAAAACTAACAGAAAATTACAGGAAAGGATTACATAATTTTACCTACTAATTTCTACTCTACTCATTAAACTAAAAACTAATTAATTAGCTAGCTAGCCTCTGCTTTGCTTCCCTGCTTTAATATATAGCCTTTGAAAAGTCCCATAGTGCTTTCCCACTTGAATTCTTGACCAAAGGATGAAAGAGAGTTAATCTTGGCCGTTTAATAATTTGGCGGGAAAAAAAGATTTTTGCAACTTGGGTCTCTGTCTTTCTGGTAACTTGGAGCAGGGGTGTGTGGTTTTGGTTGTATGTGTTTGGAGGGATAAAGGTGTAGGGGTGATGATTGGAAGGGGTGGAGTGTTTGCAGGGTTTGTAGCAGGTTTTTGGAGGGAGGTGAGGGTGAGGTGGAAGGGTCAAAGATGGGGGGTTGACTGGGAATTAATAAAAACGGGGTAAGGTTTTTAGGGGGTGGGCTGTTTTGGTACATGGGCTTGGGGAGAAGTGTGGTGGGCTGGGGAATGGGGTACTGGATTGGGGTGTTGTGGGATAAAGAGTGGTTTTGGTTTGTTTGTTTATTTAGTTTAAGTATAAAAACCACAAGGACTAAATTTGTAAATGGCTTAAAGTTGAGGGTGGGCTGTGGTATTTTCCCCAAGTATTTACAAGGACCAAAATCGCCAAGTCTCATATTCCCAAGTACCAATATTTGTTAATTTCCCAAAATGAAATTTCCAGGGACTATTTTTACCAAAATTGAAACCTTAGGGATCAAATATGTAATTTCTCCAAATCTTTTACCCAGGGACTAAAAGTGGCAATTTATGAATTTCATGGACCAATGTTGACTTTTCCATCCAAAATAATCCACCAGGGACCAAATCTGTCATTTTCTGAAACTCCAGGGACCTTTTATGCCAATTTGGATTTTTAGGGACCAAACATGTAATTTTCTCAAACTTTTCACCCAAAGTCTAAATTTGATAGTTTTTGACTTTTAAAAACTTTAGGTTGACTTTTCTTTCATTTAAAACCTTCAGGGACTAGTTTCGTCAATTTTTGAAACTCGAGGGACTGAAACTGCCAATTGTGCAAACTTTGTTCGTTTTTCATTTGTTTTTAAACATTTTGCATCTAAAACATATAAAACACACTTTTGGAATAATTTCTGTATTTTGATGCGTTTTTTAGTGTTTTTGTATGTTTTGGTAGTTCAGATTAAATAAAAAATGATGAGTATTTGAGCACTAATCATGCAGCAGCTGAAGTGGAAGCTTTGCCTCTTGGACCTGAAGTTGATGGAGCTTTTTTCTTTTGACCACCTATTTTTGAAGATGAAGGAGGTCTGCCTCTGGGTCTTTTGGGAGTAGGTGCAGCAGTTGAAATGGAAGCTCTGCCTCTTTTGTGAGTATTGGAAGGTCTGAATATCTTTGGAACATCTTCAGCAATTGAAGCTGAAGCAGCTTCACCTTTCAAAGTTGTGGATCTCTTTGAAGTGGAAGGCCTGGATATTATTGGAGTAGGTTCATCCTCTTCAGTTGACACACTAATCACCTCATTTGCAACATCCTTTGCAGTACAAAACTAGTTATAATGTCCGCGCACGCGCAGGGTTTTTTCTAAAATCTTCAATATTGGTCATCTTTATTTACAAATTTGTTTAACCACGACATTTGAAACCATTTAAAACTGTTTTTAAATTGAAAATCCTAATTCACTTTTAAAATACAATTATATCGTTTGATAGTTCATCTTATTGAAACATATCATCAAATTAATGTGATAAGCACCTAATTAAGTTATCTATACGGAAAGGTGGCACTTTGTCTTTTGTAAGAAAATGATCCGCTAATCGATCAGTGTGATGGTATACTCTAAAAGCAATGAAAAACCACGCCTTTATGAGCTTCACTAAGCAACACCCAAATAACCCTTCTGGGCATAGTCCCAGGAAGAAAACCTCTTTGACTATTAAAAAAACCATTGCTTAAAAGCTTAGAAAAGAAATACAATGAAATTGCATTTAAATTTCTATCTCAAATCAAACATGTTGCTTATCGATTTTGTAAGTCTGAAGGGGCAATAATCATACTAAGAGAGATGAGATACAGTCATGAGAACAATTGAGGGTATTATAATTTAATTTCTATTGGTTTCTCGACTAATATAAAACATCACAACCATAATTTAACTTCAATTGGTTTCTCGAATGCATAAATGTCCAAGCGCCAATAGCATCAAAGCATGCTCGATTAGACTTGAACTGCAACATGACCTTTGATTCCAAATAGAGATAGACGAAATGGTCTGTTGCGTGAGTCAAGTATGACCCTATAAAAATGGAACCTACAAAATCATATATGGGTTGTTGATGAGTGTCTAAATACTCATCATTTTATACCAATCTGAACTGCCAAAACATACAAAAAAACTCAAATATGCATTATAATACTTAAAATATCTTAGAAGTGTGTTTTATATGTTTCAAATGCAAAATATGCTAAAACAGATGAAAAACGTACAAAGTTTGCATAATTGGCAGTTTCAGTCCCTCAAGTTTCACAATTTGGCAAAACTAGTCCCTGAAGGTTTTAAATGAGTAAAAAGTCAACTTTAGTCCTTGGGAAACCAAAAATATTCACAAATGATCCCTGGATAAAAGTTTACACAAACTGGCAATTTTTACCCCTCAAGTTTCAAAATTGGCAAACTTAGTCCCTGGGTATTATAAAATGGAAATTTAATACAAAATACCCCTGTACTATGCATGAATGACAAATTGGAACCTTTTTGTTAACTTTGAGGAAATTACAATTTAACCCCCTAAACTATGAAAAATTACATAAATGGTCCCCGGGTGTTTAAAAATTGTAATTAATGAAAAATAGTCCTTTGGTTTATCTAACATGGCATAATTAGTCCTTGTGATAATTTTTGAATTGCAACAGGTTTAGTCCCTCAAGAATTCAG
Source organism: Artemisia argyi (assembly GCA_030686995.1). Classification (NCBI taxonomy): domain Eukaryota; kingdom Viridiplantae; phylum Streptophyta; class Magnoliopsida; order Asterales; family Asteraceae; genus Artemisia; species Artemisia argyi. The sequence goes on from CM060708.1 coordinate 113,020,815, forward strand.
AAATGGCAAATTTGGTCCTTGGGCTTATTTAACTACAAACCAAACGGATCTATTAATAATCCAACAATCCAAATCCTTTAATACAAATACACAACCCACCCTACTTCCCTTGGCCCAAAACATAAACCGGCCCACACCCTTATTTTAATATACCAGGGTTTGACCCTGGGTAAACTATCCCAAACCCGCCACCACTATTCACCGTCTCCCCCAAACCACCCAGTCACCAAACCAGGTGGTTTTTGCCACCTCTCACCCTCCACCTGTCTCCCCAGCTCACATACTACTCTCCTACACCTCCTTACACCAACCCACCTTTCAATAAATGCTTCCCCACCTCTTTTTCCCTCCAAACACTCAACCTTCCCCTGTTTTTCCTCCTACTTGACCCCCAAGCTCAAAAAGCTTCCCAACTTGTCCCTGACACTCCACAAGCCTCCACAATACTTTAATTACACTCAAACCGCCTTAAATCCACGTGTAAGCTTTTGGCGCCAAAAAGCAATTTTGAAGGTTGAGATGAATTACAGAGATTCAATGGCTCAGATGAAGTGGGACTTATTGAGTGACCTCCAAGTACTTCAGAGGCTATAAAAAGAGCAAGAGAAGCAGAGGAATAACCACCTTGGCCTTAAGCCATTGTCACACTATGGAATAGCCATAGTCTTTACTGTTTTCTTTAATTATTATCATTTACAAGTTTTTATTAGTGTAATGGATCTCAAAGTAGTGTAATGGAACCTTAATTTTCAGTGTTAATGCAAGTCTCTTTTATAATTCAAGTTTTTCATAATTACCTTTAATTTCTTGTCATTTACATTTCTGTTGGATTATTGTTGTTTGATGGACTCAAATAGGTCTTTAGAAACCTTAAATCAGCTTAGTCTTTATAAAATCAAAAATCACTAAAAATAGAGAAAATAGAAAATAAATTAAAAATCATTGTTCTTGGGTGATTCTGCTTGGAGCATGGTTCATATTGGATTGCCATGGTATTAGAGTCCTATGGGGGACAATAGGTTATGGTTTTGATCCTTGGTTCCAAAGCCTCAGTTGATTCACTTGTAAGTCCACTTTTTACAATTTTTGCAATTTTATGCTTAAGTTATCTATCTGTTTTAATTATCATGTTTCTGTGTTTATTTGTTATTAGTTAATGTTTTTATAGCTTTAAATTAGTTGTTCATGTTTTGGAATTCGATTTGGCTTAAAATTGCATTTCAACTGTCTTATACTTGATTTTTGATAATCATGGTTTAAACCTTGTGTGACTACTTGTTTAAGCTTAAAAGGTCCTAATTTAACAGATGAAAGCCTGTGGATTTGATAAAATTGGTATAGAAAGTCTTATGTAATGATAAGCTAAATTTAGTTATATTTAAGGTGTGTTTGGCATAACTGATTCAAGGGTGTTTAGATAGGTTTAAGTTGTTATTTTTGGTTGATATATGTTATACTAAGTTCTTTGAGGGTTGACAGCCCATCAAACCTATTGCATAATTATATAAAAGTCAAAATCATCTTCTTGGACTACTCATTTGATCACTGTGATGATTTTCAAAGCCATACTCACCAAATCTGTTTAAATGTTGTTTATACTTGTTTATTTCATGTTCTCTTAGCTTAATATGTCTTATTTAGTTGTTAAATTCAGATCAAAGTTGATCAAAGTCAACTTTGATCATAAAACTTAAAAAGTCAAAATTTAGTTTTTCAGGTTTTTGAATAAACTTAGATTTTTGTGTAGAATTTATTATTAAGTTTTAGAACCTGTGTTTGTAATATGTTTTAGTTTAGCTGCTTGTCTTATTGTATGAATTTTGTTAATTTTTAGTTCAGATTATTAGTAGCTTAAAATAGTGCTTATATCTACTTATTTTTGCCCTGTGTCACCAATGGACTGTCAAGTTCATGAGCTTGTCAAAGTCTCATGACTTGACCCCATTCTGTGAACTTGGCTTATTTGTGTTGTTTTAGTATCATATTTGTTATGTTTATGTTTATTTTCTGTCTTTAGCTTAATTAGATAGCTTTTCACAACCCACCTTTTTTGTGCACCTTCCTCCCTTCACTGAAGCAAACAGTGAAGGTGAGTTGATTTCACAAGCTTCTAAAAAGTCTCCCCATTGAGCTTGAACTTAAGATTCTTGGCTTTAGGATAGGCAAGCTATCCAACTCAATGTACTCAGTGTTGGTTGAGCATTTAGAAGCTTATTAGATAAGTTGTGTGAAATTGTTGTTTGCCCACTCACAACATACCCCTGAGCAATCAGGGGTATTACACCATTTCCACAAGCTCACACCAAGCTCATTAGTGATCACAAGCTTGTGTGGCTTGGCTTCTTAGGAAGCTTAGCAACCCAGCTTTATGATCCTTCACTTAAACTTCACCTTGTAGCTTATTTACATAGGCTGCAAGTAGCTTTTACTTATCACCATATTGAAAAGTATACTGAGTCCTCAGTATACTTACCCCAACTCACCTAACTTCATAAGCTTGCAAAAAGCTCATTACTTGGACCTAGCTTATGAGACTTGTTTCTTTTAGAAGCTTAGCAACTCAGCTTTAAGATCCAGTGCTTAATTTCACCATTCTAGCTTATTTACAAGGGCTGCAATGAGCTTTTTGTTTGTCCCATTTTTCTAAGTGTCCTGGGTAACCATCTTATTCAGGAAAATGGGAGATTTTCATGAGCCTCTTACAAGCTCATTAGTGGACCCCACTTGATGAGCTTTGGCTTTTTGGAAAGCCAAACACCTCAGTTTGATACTCCAATACTTAGTTTGGTCTTTTCAGCTTATTTCCTAAGCTTAAATGGCCACTCTACTTAGTTGCAGGGGTGTTTGGATCTGAGTGTATCAGGGAAGTGCTTATTTGCTTATTCTGAGCTTATAAGTTTTTCCCTGTTCACAAGCTTGTTTATAGATGTATATTATACTTGTACAAAACCTTTTTATACTTTCTTTTTCAGTTTGGGCTTATACCAAGCTCATTTGAGCTTCAAATCCATCCAAGTTGAGCTGTTAAAAGCTCAACTGTCTAAACCTTAAGCCCATACTAATAAGCACTTATCAGTACTTATTTTTGTTTATATACACCTAATATACTTGTACATTCATACTTTTGCCTTTGGTTTACACTATACAGCTTTTCATAAGCTTATTCCAAGCTTAAGCTTGATTGTGAGCTTGATCAGCTTAACTGATAAGTTTTAAGCCACGATTTGCTTATTTCTTTGTTTATAAAGCTTTTAATTCCTTTAACTTATATTATATCTGTATATATATAGTTCTACAAAAACAAAAGCTTTAACCACAGTGATAGCTTCTATTTAAGAAGCTTTATGCTTAAAAGCTAACTGAGGTGGAAATAAGCTGTGAAAGAGCTTATTTCCAAGTTTTATAAAAGTTGTCTTAATTAAAGTTTCTTATATTAACTTAATAAAAGGTTTTGCAAAAAGAAAATCCAAAAATAAAATAAAAATGAAAAAAATGGGTGTGGGAGGATTCGAACCTAAGACCTCTCGCTGGTATGCATGCTTATGTACCCACACCCCTTCCAACTGCTCTGGGGCACCAGTTCCGTTAGTCTCTATATGCTTAATATACTTAACGTATTTTTGGTATTTTGGCTTATGTGGACTGTTAAGCTCTTAACAGCTTATTGGGATAAGCTGGTGGCCCTAGCTTTTTCCTAGCATCTTCATACTATAATTTACTTTCTGTAATTTTTTCATAATTTTTACTGTTCATATAGTATTTTTAATAATTAATATAATTTACATACCTTTTAGTAAATAATAAGTGTTTAATTTTTAAAACTACTTATTTATAATTATTATAAACTTTTTATATTTTTTATGATTTCCTATGATGATTAAGAAGTTTTATAAAAAGTTTTATAATTTTATAAATTAGTTTAGTATGTATAATAATTAATTTAGTTTAATTAGTTTAAATTAATAAATAATAGTTTTTAATTAAGTTTTCTTATTTTTGTACATTGCATATAGTTTTTATATTTTTCTTAGCTTCTTATACTTATTTTAGAATTATGTAAAAAGTTTTAGATTTTTGTTTGCTTATTTAGTATATATAATAATTTAATAATAGTTTAATAAATAGATCATAGTAAATAATTAATAATAAATAGAATAATTGTGTAATAAATATATTTTTAGTTTCAAAATTTCTTTTATATTATTTTAAACTTTTCTAAGTTTTTACTTTATTTATTTAGGCTTTATTTTTCATTTTCTTATTTTTAGGTAATTATTAAATAGTAAATAATAGGTTTTAATTAATAATAATTAATATAAGTGTATAATAAATATTTTTAATTTTCTAATAATTTTCTTATTCTTTTAGGATTCCAAAAATATAATTTTCACATTTGTGGAAGTTATATTTGACGGTATTCACTTTTTATTTTGTTACGGTTACGTAAGTGTTACGTAATCGTAAGCGTTTTAGGTTTCTAGGTTTTCTTATAAATATAATAATAATACTGTAAATATAGTTAATTATTTTATTTTCTTTTAATTTGCATTTAAGCCGTTAAGGCATGCAAATTCCCTCTTTGGGAAAGTTTTGTTTTATTTCGTTACGTTTACGTTTATTTTAACCTAAACGTACGTTTGTAAATCCTTTTACATTTTAGGGTTTCTGATTGTACGTTTCTTAAATGAAGTAGCTGTGACAGAGCTATTACTATTCACATTCCAGTGTTAGTCATTCAGATTCCCATTTTTCTATATACATATTATTTCAACACATTACAAGTCATGGTAGTATCACGTTCACACCTCGTTGGGACATAACGACCCGGGGATGTACTTTTCTGTACTCACGTACTTTTTCTGTACTTAACTCCCACGGATTAACATTGCTAGTTCCTCCCGGGCTCCATTTAGATATTACGGTTGACCATTCACAAGTGGTTAGCTTGTGTGATAAATAAGTGACGGTTCGGGAGGAATCAAATTTTGGCTATAATATCGGGAACGTAAGATAAATATATACTCAAGTTGCAAGCTTTATATTGTCTCATTTTATAGAACTAATTAAAACAATATATACTCAAGTTGCGGCTAAGGTACTTACATAACCATATCTGACCCATTGCATCAAATGCACATTCGAATTCATCAACGCCTTCAATAGCAGCTCTTGGCCTACATAAAAACAAACAAAAAATAATCTAAAAGAGGCATGTTAATCATCTCATGCGCATATTCATGAACTTATTTTATAATAAAAGCATCATACATACGAAAAATGGTCGAAGAATATGATAAAATGTATTCATGCTGCTCTACCTCAACACCACTGTCATAAATTTTAGCTGCTGAAAGAGCATGTCTATGGAAAATGGATTAATTGTCTGTTTGACCTTAACAGGTCAAAGGTATTGTCATGGGAAATTACCGGATTCAGGTTCAAGCATGGCCATTGCTTTTTTAGACAATGAAGAGAATTATATCATAGTCACCTGGTAATATAACCGATGTATATTGTGGCTACAACATCGTCAACCAAAATCCCATCATCTCCTTTCACTAAATATTGCATAGTAACCCCATCGGGATTATTAGAAGACGTTCCCGTTAAACCCATTCCATATTAACCAAATATTTGAACTTTACCCATTTGATGTGTTACAGTAAAGTATAACCCAAATTGACCCGTTCACAAATACACAGGCTTAAATTGCCACCTTTAACCTATAATCTGCACAGATAAACTGTTGTTTAGGATAAGTATTAGGTTCTATTTTATTATGAAATATTTTGCATTTTGCTATTCGTATATAGTCATATAAATGACGCCATGACGTAGATGAAGAAACATACTTAAAAACACTAAGTATGTGCCTGGATGAAATAAAGGTTGAATGACAAAGATTCCACATGAGATATACCAGCTAACAAATCACAAAACTAAGTTTCGAATCACGTCTTAACAGTACAACTTATGCTTCACATATTTATCAAACAAACCAATTTTTGAGCTTATCATTCTTGGTTATACAACTAAGTGGGGTTAGAATATAGAAACCCATAAGACAAATGTTCATTTGTTAAAACTGGTTATGCTTTTTATAAGGGCTTAAGCCTAGGGGGCCGGGACCCTTCCCGGTCCTCACTAAGCTCCGCCTTTGATATGAGCTCATGTGGTTTTAGATTATGTTTCATAACCTGTTGGCTTATCTAAGTTTATATAAGCCCCACAAAATTTCACAATAAGCTTGAAAAAATAGTCTTATGAAACATAAGCCGAAACCACATAAGCTTGTAAGCCTTCAAAATAAGCTTAAACAGTTTTAATCACAAAAAATAAGCCGGTTAGAGTTTTAATCAGTAATCCCATCACCCCTATATTAACATTAAAAAAAGTTTTTGAACACCAACAAATCAAAATAAAACAACATCCTTTGAAAAATTACACAAAACAAAGCTGGTTCATATGGTGTTGATTAATTTCAGCTTCTATATCATATAAATGGTACTAAAATCAGTAAAAAGGAAAACAAAGATAAAAGAAAACAAAACACATCAATTAACTTTAATAAAATTAAACTTATAATAACACAAAATCTCACTCAAGTTCAAACCAATAAACAATTAACCTTAAACTCTTTCTCTTCTTGTTCTGACGCGTGGCTACATCTACCAGAAGCTACAGCGATAAGTTGTTGTACAGTGGCGAGCTTTTGGTTTGATTAATCACATGGATGAGTTGTAAGATTTGGAATTGAAGAAAAGGATTAAAGAGAAGTAAACCATGGTTGATGATCATAACTAATGGTCTAAAGATAGATAAGGTTATGATGTTTAATAAAATAAACCATGGCTGATGATCATAACTCCGTATTTTTTTTTTATTTTACATTTTTCGCCCGAAAGTATATAAAATAACCTTGACACCCATGTGTATTTTTGCCCTTTTAATGCATGAGTATAAAAAACGAATTTTATATTTTTTTTTTGTTCGAATATAGAAATATTTAAGGTCTTTTTTATAATTGAAAATCTTTTTAAAAATCAAATTTAAAAAAATATTATCAAATAAGGTATGATTTGATTTTTTTGAAATGAAAAAGTCTCCACTAAGGGTTTTATTTTATTATATAAAAGATTCCTCTTCACTGGATACTTCCTCTTCACTTGGTACACCCTTCATTGCCTTCGAGTAGCACTGATACTCAAGGTTTAGCATCCTCTTTTCAAGCCATTGTTGCTTCCTTTCAAGGTGTTCAATCCTCTTGTCAACGGAAGCCACTTCTTGAGTGGATTTTTCACTCCCAAATCTGTAATCGGTAAAAGTATACCTCCTCAATTGGTTCCATAATTTTCTCAAGGATGAAAATCTTCTTCTCAAGGTTTTGAAGCCTACTGTCATAAACCTTATCCTGATGCTCATCTGAAACATAATAAGTTAACACAGGTTAGATTTAATACATATATCCAACCAATATGCTAACTCTGTTTTTTTAGACATTCAAACACCCCTAAAGGGCTACTCTAGACAATGGACACTCATTAGGTCAAATACAAAGCCCCTTAATTGCTAAAGTGAAACACCATTTGCACTTTGAGTAATGCAGTTTGACTTGCTAAAGTCAATCTGGATAAACACTTAGGTAAATCAAAAACTTACCTAAAAATCATTCATTAGAGCCACAACAAAAGGGCAAATGAACATCAAAATGGTGTAAACACATTTTCAATGTTTGCCATTTTAAATAAATACCAAAATGCATACATTTCTTCTCCTCTGCTAGCTTTCTCTCCATGGGTTTTGAGGTCTGACCTAACACAGCTTGAATGGTAGGAAATTCCTTACTAGGTCCTTTTTTGAGAACTGTCAAAATAAGATGGAGCAGATGATCAAAAAAAGGTCAACTCAAATCATTTACTCTAAATTTAACTATAAACAATAACAATGCAACAATGTGCTAACCTTCCACCATAGCATAGTTCCATAAGGTGCCCAACATTTCATCAGACACCTCATCTCCAGGCTTCCAGCTATCCTTATAGGTTTCATAAAGATAATATTTCATGTCTTCAGTCAACATAACTTTGCTCCAATCTTTGTCGGCCATTGCAAGAATCAGGCAGTGTATGAGATTGTGTGTGACAACTTTGCTCCAATCTTTGTACAGTAACAAGTGAAACAATAAGGTTGTAATAGCCGTTTTATATTCAGGGAAGTCTTCGTTAAGGCCATTGCAAAAATGTGAAATGACCAAAAACCCAATTGACTGGTCAACTAACGCTGCAAAGCAACGTCCGTCAGCCAAAAGTAGGTTCCAGGGACCAACCACGCCAAAAATGAGGAGTCCAGAGATGAAAAAGCCAAAAAAAATAGTTTAAGGACGATTCGCGCGAAACACGACAACTTTAGAGACTAACGGTGAAATTTTGTCTAAAATTTTCAATATGTATTCTATGATACATGTGCCTCGAAACACCTATAACTCTCACGTTTTCTATTTTCATCCCCTTTTCATAACTTCCTTTTTTAAATCTATATTTTCCGTTTTAAATATTAAATAACAAAATAAAATTTTTTTACTTAATATTTCTTTTGTTATTAGTTGTCTCGAGTCACGATCCAAATTTCCAAAGTTATATATATGTCGCAAGTTATTAGACTATGTTTATTGGTGACCTAAAGTCACAACCGGTCACAAAAGATTGCCAACTTGTAGTCACTTGGTGACCTAAAGTCACAACCGATTGCCACATGTCAATTTGTGATTGGTTGAAAGGGAATAATCGGTCGTGACCCCAACCCACAACCCACACCAATAAAGATAGTCTTAGTTGTCTCGAGCCACAATCCAAATTTCCACACTCCCGGGTCACAATAAGTTAACATTACAACCAATAGCCCAAGCTAGATATGCTAAGTCCAATATAGGCGAGTCGAGGCCTCACCGAGACCACGGGGTCTCGGCTTACACTCTATACGGCCGAACCATCGCCAAGTAACAATTAAGTCTAAAGCCATACTTAACATCACAACGATATTTCTCAGCCGAAACTAACCCTACGACTCGAGTCCTCTATATCCAAAAACACAATCTGATCAATAATATTCTTACCATGCCGAGACGATATAGTCTCAGCTCAACTCGTGCAGTCGTGCTTCCATCAAACCAAACTGACAATATTTAGACTACGAGCCAAACGACACAATATGACACGACCACATACGCTTGCAAACCCAATCAACACAAAGTGATTCTAACCTATGTCACTCATGTGGGTCTCGACCCAAACCGCATACTACACGCTGAAAAGAGACAAGAACAAGCTCGTCGTGAGCTTATGACTCTCACGACGTCACGCAAGGACCCAAACGCGACAAAAATGATGATACCAATGGTGTTTCTAAACGTGTTTCAAATCAGCCCTTTATGTATTAACCCGTTTTACCCTAAACCGATTCACTAACGGGAGTGAATCGTTGATTTTCAACGAGATCTAGTTGATTTCTCGCTCGTATACTTACCAAGGAAACAACAAAAAGGACGGCAGTGTGGCGCGTGAGCTACGGTTCACGCGAGTGGACTCCCAAGGTAACCCAAAACAGTGAGGGTGATGGTGGTGTATGGCGGTGGTGGTGTAAAACGCCACAAAAACAATCGGTCAATCTTATTTTTCGTGGATCTCATCGGATCTAAGTATAAAGAATGGGTTGTGGTGATTTGAGGTGGTGGTGATGTGGTGTTGGCTGGCCGGAGGTGGTGGCCGTTTGGGTGTGTGACGGCGGCTGTCAAAGGGTGGGTGGCTAGGTATTGCAATGGTGCAAGTGAAGCCCTAAATCTCAAAATGAGATGCTATATAGTACTACATGTCCGATTTTACCAAAATTATATATTATATTATACTAGAAAGGTGCCCGCGCGATGCGAGGACGGATTGTTTGGGGTGAAGAGGAGGGATGTGGGGTGGTGGAAAGTGGTTGTTGGGGTGGTTGTTGAGGTGGTTATAAATTGTTGGGGGTGGTTGTTAAAGTGGTTATAAATTGTTGGGGTGGTTGTTTCCATAATTAGTAAGTAAAAGTCTGAATTTTTAAGCCTTTCTAATTATAGAATAGTCCCAAATACATTATATAGTAGTATAGAAGTATAGATATATACTAAATGATAAGAGGTTACTGTAGCAACCACTGTAGTTGCTACAGTACTTTTTTTCCCTTCAGTATTTTGTTTATGGTGGAGCTACAGTAACTGTTATCCATCCCCTGTGGCCATACTTTTTGATAATACCAAGCTTAGCACCAGAAACTTATCTTCTTATCACTGCTATCTTGAATCTGGTTTTAAACTCAAAAAATAAGTAAATAAAAAAATAAAAAAATAATAATAATAAAAAAAAAAAAATAAAAAAAAAAATAATCAGCAGACAGTAATATATTCTCCATTTGCAGGTATAAGGATCTTTGCATCTTTCTTTTTGCATTTTTTTTTTAAATAACGAAAGACTATTTGAAGACAAACTTCTCTTTAAAAAATAGAGAGAAAAAAAAATGTGTTTCATCCTTTTTTTTTTCTTTCGATTCAAACAAGAAAAACATAACGAAAAAAAGATAATACCGAAACGGATCTCAGATTTGATCAAACCAAACGCAGATTTACGGATCTATAAATATCTTATGTGTTTGACCACAACTCTTCATCGATCTCTTTTAGCAAAAAATTTTTTTAACTATCCGAAAGATTAAAAAAAGAAGGAGAACAAGATTGTGATAATTCCCTCTTTCATTTGCTGAAAAAAAACGAATCAAACCAAACCTACTTTCAAAATAGAGCGATTTGGGGAACGGTTTGGGAGAAGAAGATCTGACAAAGACAGGAGAGGGGAGGCGATTGTTTTATGTGCGTGTATTAGGGATTCTACTTGAGTATAAATTAGGGTAAGTTTGTCCCATATGTAAATTGGAAATCGTCCCTTAATGTTTCTGTTATCCATCCGTTCCACAAAACAAGCCTAAGAAGCCAAGTGGTCCAATTCATTAACTAAGATAATGGGCTATAACCCCAAGTCTTTTAAATCAATCCACGAATTCAGTTTTCCATCACTACAATAATAACAAAAATAATTTTTGGACAATCATTCGTTTCGAGTTTAGATTAAACACAATATTCCCGCAGCAACGCGCGGGTAACCCACTCGTAATATACTAAAGGGTAAGAGGTTACTGTAGCAAGCACTATGCTTGCTACAGTGCTCGCTACAGTAATTTTTTTTTTAGTATTAACGGTCGTTAGTTATTTAACGGCTGTTAACTAACGACCGTTATCTTTAACATTTAAAAAAAATTGTACGCATTTTGTCTTTCATCTCAGTGGTTTATTGCAAATTTAGTCCTCAAATAATTTACATAAATGGTCTTTCATGTTGTACATCAATTGCAAAATCAGTCCTAGGTAACTAACTTCATGTTAAGCAGCTAACGGCAACAAAAGAATTCCGCAGCAACGCGCGGGTAACAAACTCGTATATTAAAAGGTAAGAGATTGTTGTAGCAAGCACTGTGCTTGCTACAGTTTTCTCTACAATATATATATATATATATATATATATATATATATATATATATATATATATATATATATATATATATATATATATATATATATATATATATATATATATATATATATATATAGGGTTTTGCTAACGACAGCCCTAAGGGATGTGATTAAGAATACAATTTTTATTACATGATTACAATGAATTATTATGATTGGATGAGATTCCGAGAAAAACGGAGACAATCCCTAAAAATACGGATTTACAACCAACACTTGATTCTGATTGGATGATTTAATTTCCTACAACCAATTGTAATAAAAACTCACTTCTTAACCACAGCCCTTAGGGTTGTCATTAGCAAAACCCATATATATATATATATATATATATATATATATATATATATATATATATATATATATATATATATTTAGTATTAAAGGTCGTTAGTTATTTAACGGCTATTAACTAACGACCGTTATCTTTAACATGTAAAAAAAAATTGTACGCATTTTGTCCTTCATCTCAGTGGTTCATTGCAAATTTAGTCCTCAAATAATTTACATAAATGGTCCTTCATGTTATACATCAACTGCAAAATCAGTCCTAGGTAACTAACTTCACGTTAAGTAGCTAACGGCAACAAAAGAATTCCGCAGCAACGCGCGGGTACCAAACTTGTTAAAACTAAAGGGGCGGTTTGGTAACTTTCGGAAAGGGGGCCATATGTGCCAACTTGTCTATCTTTTCTGTAATTTGTTTCTGGGGCTCATTTACTTGTCGTAAAATTTTCCTGAGACATTTTAACTCAAGCCAATATCTCCAAAATCATTTCTCCAATAAAAATGACTATAAATACGTATATATTTGCTTAACTCATTAAAAATCAACTATTAAACATACTATTAGGTTATAATTCTTGCTGAATCTCGTTGTGCTCAACTCAAGTCCTACGGGGAAACTTCAATTATCACATAGAAATAATTCCAATAGTATATCCAATATTCCAAGTAAATTCCCATAATATTCCAAAACGGTTCCCAAATATCTAAAAGTAAGTTTTTAAATGTAAACACATTACTTAAATATTCCTAAAAAATTCCGGTTGTTACAAAAAACTAGTTGTTAGTGATGAGTTTTAAATTTGAGATGTGTAGGAGGGGAGGACACAAAAATAATATTATATTTGTGTGTGTGTGTGTGTGTCTAAGAATGAGTTGGCAAAACTTGAAGAGGAAGGAGTAGAGAGTGTGTGAGTGTAATTTAAATTTCAAATTAAAATATTTAAGTGTTGTAAGTATGTGAGAAAGCTTTTAAGCAAGAAAGGTTTTAATCTGTCGTACCAAGCTTTTGGAGCTTGTTTAATACATAGTGTGCTTTCTTAAGTTTATAAATATAATTAGGTTTTTCAAAATAAACGAATCCCGGAGGTTGTGCTACGTACACCTCCTCGTTGATAAAGCCATTTAAAAATTCACTTTTCACATCCATTTGATATAAATCACGTGCACAAGCATAAGCAAGAAGTATTCTAATATATTCTAATCTAGCTACTGGAGCAAACGTTTCATCGTAATCGATTCCTTCTTGTTGATTATAATCTAGTGTCACTAATCAAGCCTTATTCTTAGACACGACGCCATTCTCATCAAGCTTGTTCCTAAATACCCATTTGGTTCCTATGATTGTCAAATACTTAGTGGTGGTACTAACTCCCAAACATCATTTACGGTGAATTCGTTTAGTTCCTCTTGTAGGGCAACTACCTAACTTTCATCCTTTAATGATTAACCAATATTTAGGTTCTATCATTGATATGAAACAAAGAAATTACTTTTGTCTTAGGCTTGTGATCTAAGAGTTCTTTGCTTCGAATTTCCTATAATGTTGTCAAAAGGATGATTCTTAGATTCCTCAATATTGACAACTTCGTCAACATCTATTGTTTCATCCTCAATATCATTTCCTAAGGTTTTCTTGCCATTATCCTTCATGGCTTATTCTTCAACTAAATCATCATCTACCAAGGGTGATGTTTTTAGCTGGGGGAGGACTTTAATCGAATGTCACATTTAAGGACTCTTCTAATTTCATCATATGTTTGTTAAGAATAACCTAGGCTTTACTATTTTGGGAGTAACCTAGGAAAACACCATCGTATGACTTTGGGTCAAACTAGGTAAGGTAGTCTTTCGTGTTTAGTATGAAGCACTTGTTTCCGAACAATCTAAAGTAGAGTAGGTTTCCTACCTCTCAAGATTTCATATGGTGTTTTTTCCTAAAATGAGTCTTAACAAAATCCTATTCAGTATATAAGTTGAGGTGTCTACGGAATTACACCAAATTTTGTGGTATCGATTGCTCGTTTAATAACGTTCTACTAATCTCTTGTAGAGTACGATTTTTCCTTTGTAGTACATCATTTGATTGTGTAGTGCGCGGAGTAGAAAAATTGTGAGTAATCTTATTAGAGTCACAACAATCTCCGAGTTGCACTTCATTATCAAATTCCCGACCATGATCCGTCCTAATGGAAATTATTGGACAACCTAGTTGATTTTGGAATTTCTTACTTTATATTTTGAATACTAAATGATAAGAGGTTACTGTAGCAACCACTGTAGTTGCTACAGTGGACGCTACAATACTTTTTTTTCCCTTCATTATTTTGTTTATGGTGGAGCTACAGTAACTGTTATCCATCCCCTTTGGCCATACTTTCTGATAATACCATGCTTACCACCAGAAACTTATCTTCTTATCACTGCTATCTTGAATCTGGTCTTAAACTCAAAAAATAAGTAAATAAAAAAATTAAAAAATAATAATAATAAAAATAAAATAAAAAAAATAATCAGCAGACAGTAATATATTCTCCATTTGCAGGTATAAGGATCTTTGCATCTTTCTTTTTGCATTTTTTTTTAAATAACGAAAGACTATTTGAAGACAAACTTCTCTTTAAAAAATAGAGAGAAAAAAAAAGAAAAAAAAAAAAAAGATGTGTTTCATCCTTTTTTTTTCTTTCGATTCAAACAAGAAAAACATAACGAAAAAAAGATAATACCGAAACGGATCTCAGATTTGATCAAACCAAACGCAGATTTACGGATCTATAAATATCTTATGTGTTTGACCACAACTCTTCATCGATCTCTTTGAGCAATTTTTTTTTTAACTATCCGAATGATTAAAAAAAGAAGGAGAACAAGATTGTGATAATTCCCTATTTCATTTGCTGAAAAAAAACGAATCAAACCAAACCTACTTTCAAAATAGAGCGATTTGGGGAACGGTTTGGGAGAAGAAGATCTGACAAAGACAGGAGATGGGAGGCGATTGTTTTATGTGCGTGTATTAGGGATTCTACTTGAGTATAAATTAGGGTAAGTTTGTCCCATATGTAAATTGGAAATCGTCCCTTATTGTTTCTGTTATCCATCCGTTCCACAAAACAAGACTAAGAAGCCAAGTGGTCCAATTCATTAACTAAGATAATGGGCTATAACCCCAAGTCTTTTAAATCAATCCACGAATTCAGTTTTCCATCACTACAATAATAACAAAAATAATTTTTGGACAATCGTTCGTTTCGAGTTTAGATTAAACACAATATTCCCGCAGCAACGCGCGGGTAGCCCACTCGTAATATACTAAAGGGTAAGAGGTTACTATAGCAAGCACTATGCTTGCTACAGTGCTCACTACAGATTTTTTTTTTTTTTTTTTTTTTTTTTTTTTTTTTTTTTTTTTTTTTTAGTATTAACGGTCGTTAGTTATTTAACGGCTGTTAACTAACGACCGTTATCTTTAACATTAAAAAAAAATTTTGTACGCATTTTGTCTTTCATCTCAGTGGTTTATTGCAAATTTAGACCTCAAATAATTTACATAAATGGTCCTTCATGTTGTACATCAATTGCAAAATCAGTCCTAGGTAACTAACTTCATGTTAAGCAGCTAACGGCAACAAAAGAATTCCGCAGCAACGCGCGGGGTACCAGACTCGTATATTAAAAGGTAAGAGATTACTGTAGCAAGCACTGTGCTTGCTACAGTTTTCTCTACAATATATATATATATATATATATATATATATATATATATATATATATATATATATATATATATATATATATATATATATATATATATATATATATATATATATATATATATAGGGTTTTGCTAACGACAGCCCTAAGGGATGTGATTAAGAATACAATTTTTAATACATGATTACAATGAATTATTATGATTGGATGAGATTCCGAGAAAAACGGAGACAATCCCTAAAAATACGGATTTACAACCAACACTTGATTCTGATTGGATGATTTAATTTCCTACAACCAATTGTAATAAAAACTCACTTCTTAACCACAGCCCTTAGGGTTGTCATTAGCAAAACCCATATATATATATATATATATATATATATATATATATATATATATATATATATATATATATATATATATATATATATATATTAGTATTAAAGGTCATTAGTTATTTAACGGCTATTAACTAACGATCGTTATCTTTAACATTTAAAAAAAAATTGTACGCATTTTGTCCTTCTTCTCAGTGGTTCATTGCAAATTTAGTCCTCAAATAATTTACATAAATGGTCCTTCATGTTATACATCAACTGCAAAATCAGTCCTAGGTAACTAACTTCATGTTAAGTAGCTAACGGTAACCAAAAAATTCCGTAGCAACGCGCGGGTACCAAACTCGTTAAAACTAAAGGGGCAGTTTGGTAACTTTCGGAAAGGGGGCCATATGTGCCAACTTGTCTATCTTTTCTGTAATTTGTTTCTGGGGCTCATTTACTTGTCGTAAAATTTTCCTGAGACATTTTAACTCAAGCCAATATCTCCAAAATCATTTTTCCAATAAAAATGACTATAAATACGTATATATTTGCTTAACTCATTAAAAATCAACTATTAAACATACTATTAGGTTATAATTCTTGCTGAATCTCGTTGTGCTCAACTCAAGTCCAACGGGGAAACTTCAATTATCACATAGAAATAATTCCAATAGTATATCCAATATTCCAAGTAAATTCCCATAATATTCCAAAACGGTTCCCAAATATCTAAAAGTAAGTTTTTAAATGTAAACACATTACTTAAATATTCCCAAAAAATTCCGGTTGTTACAAAAAACTAGTTGTTAGTGATGAGTTTTAAATTTGAGATGTGTAAGAGGGGAGGACGCAAAAATAATATTATATTTGTGTGTGTGTGTGTGTGTGTGTGTGTGTGTCTAAGAATGAGTTGGCAAAACTTGAAGAGGAAGGAGTAGAGAGTGTGTGAGTGTAATTTAAATTTCAAATTAAAATATTTAAGTGTTGTAAGTATGTGAGAAAGCTTTTAAGCAAGAAAGGTTTTAATCTGTCGTACCAAGCTTTTGGAGCTTGTTTAATACATAGAGTGCTTTCTTAAGTTTATAAATATAATTAGGTTTTTCAAAATAAACGAATCTCGGAGGTTGTGCTACGTACACCTCCTCGTTGATAAAGCCATTTAAAAATTCACTTTTCACATCCATTTGATATAAATCACGTGCACAAGCATAAGCAAGAAGTATTCTAATATATTCTAATATAGCTACTGGAGCAAACGTTTCATCGTAATCGATTCCTTCTTGTTGATTATAATCTAGTGTCACTAATCAAGCCTTATTCCTAGACACGACGCCATTCTCATCAAGCTTGTTCCTAAATACCCATTTGGTTCCTATGATTGTCAAATACTTAGTGGTGGTACTAACTCCCAAACATCATTTACGGTGAATTCGTTTAGTTCCGCTTGTAGGGCAACTACCTAACTTTCATCCTTTAATGATTAACCAATATTTAGGTTCTATCACTGATATGAAACAAAGAAATTGCTTTTGTCTTAGGCTTGTGATCTAAGAGTTCTTTGTTTCGAATTTCCTATAATGTTGTCAAAAGGATGATTCTTAGATTCCTTAATATTGACAACTTCGTCAACATCTATTGTTTCATCCTCAATATCATTTCCTAAGGTTTTCTTGCCATTATCCTTCATGGCTTATTCTTCAACTAAATCATCATCCACCAAGGGTGATGTTTTTAGCTGGGGGAGGACTTTAATCGAATGTCACATTTAAGGACTCTTCTAATTTCATCATATGTTTGTTAAGAATAACCTAGGCTTTACTATTTTGGGAGTAACCTAGGAAAACACCATCGTATGACTTTAGGTCAAACTTGGTAAGGTAGTCTTTCGTGTTTAGTATGAAGCACTTGTTTTCGAACAATCTAAAGTAGAGTAGGTTTCCTACCTCTCAAGATTTCATATGGTGTTTTTTCCTAAAATGAGTCTTATCAAAATCCCATTCAGTATATAAGTTGAGGTGTCTACGGAATTACACCAAATTTTGTGGTATCGATTGCTCGTTTAATAACGTTCTACTTATCTCTTGTAGAGTACGATTTTTCCTTTGTAGTACATCATTTGATTGTGTAGTGCGCGGAGTAGAAAAATTGTGATTAATCTTATTAGAGTCACAATAATCTCCGAGTTGCACTTCATTATCAAATTCCCGACCATGATCCGTCCTAATGGAAATTATTGGACAACCTAGTTGATTTTGGAATTTCTTACTTTATATTTTGAATAGCTCAAAAGCCTTAGTTTTAGTCTTAAGAAATCTTTTCCAAGTACATCTAGAATAGTCATCTACTATTACTAAGGTGTAAAGGTTTCCTCCGTAACTTCGTATGGGGGATGGACCGAAAAGATCAATGTGCAGGAGTTCTAGGCATCTAGTTGTAGATTACTATATTATTAACTTTGTGACTGGCATGAGCTTGTTTTCCAATTTTACAAGCGTAAAAAAAGTGTTGATCAAACTTAAGCGTAGGTAAATTTCTAACTATATCCTTAGACGCCAAAGATTGAATCAAACGCATATTTGTGTGGCCTAATCTCCTATGCCATAATGTAGAGTTTTCATCTATGGTTTCACCTTATTTCATAATTTCATCACATACAAGCGGCTTTTCCTAATTGCTCTACCTATAGTTTTTCCATCCTTAATAATCTCAGTACCATCCTCGAGAAATATTACCTTACACTTATTATCACATATTAGACTAATACCAAGTAAGTTAAATCATAAGTTATCTACATTCTCAACATTTGAAATAGTAAGGGAGTCATGAGAGAGCGTACCTTTGCCTATGATGTTCCCTCTCAAATTACTAGCAAAAGTAGTGTTACCTCTATTGTATGCTTTGTATGAAGAGAAAAGACCTTTGTTGCCCATCATATGCCTTGTGCATCCACTATCTCAAACCCATTCGTCGAGCTCCAAGGCAAGAATATCTATTTAAATCATACAGAAACTCAAACTTTCGGCCCCCAATATCTCATGGGTCCAAAGTTGTTAGCATTAAACATCCCATGCATTTGTTGCATTTGATTTAGATGTTGAAATGGTGGACAAATTCCCCACGGCAAGTAAATTTGTTGTTGAAAGTTATTTCATGTTACAAGATAGTTATCTGGGTAACTTTGTCTTCTAAAATTACTTCTTGGTTGCAGTGTTTTAGACTGAGTTTGAGAAGTATTTATTTTTCTAGGTGGAGGAGTTTTTTTTTTTTTTTTTTTTTTTTTTTTTTTTTTTTTTTTTTTTTTTTTTAATCTAACTTCGGGTTTTATAAATCCAACTCCAGGTTTTGAAGATGCATAATAAAAACGTTTAACTTCTTTGTTACTTGCAATAAGAACTTTGACATTATTAAAAACTACATGATTTGGTTTAGGACTTAAGTTTGATTTAAAATTTGAAACTGAATTGTCTTCAACAGGTGACGGACACACGGTACCGTTAAATTTAATAGTACTGTCCACTAATTTAACGGTGTCTTCCCCTGTTGATTCAGTTTCCATTGATTTAACAAATTTTACTTGTTCTGTCCCACTTGTTGAAGCTTCACTTAAATTAAAACCTAGTCCCGTTTTATCATCGGAGAGTTTTTGAATACTTAACATTTCTTTTAAAGAATGACTACTCTTTTGAATTTAGCGAGCCTAGTTGCTTCTTCTTTAATTTTTTCATTTTCTACTTTAAGATCTTGACAAGCCATACAACTGACACCAATCTCTTTGTTTTTCTCTAGTTACTTAACTTTTTCTTTTAACTCGAGAATTTCTTTTTCTAACCTAGTTCTAACAACTTTTAACATCTTATTTATTATTATGATTTTTATGCCAGCTTCGCATAGTCTATTATATTCATTTTGCAATGTATCATTATCTACCGAAAAGCATCATCACTATAATAAGAAGAATTGGAATGTACCTCATTTGATGTGTGAGCCATAAGACACGTTTCATCGTTGGGCTTTCTTCATCTTCCTCACCGCTATTACTCCAAGAACCTCTAATAAATGCCTTTTAGTTCTTGTTTCTTGGTGGTTTCAGACATTTACCTATAAGATGATTCGAGTCTTCGCATCTAAAACATTTCATATCTCCTATACCTTTCTTGTTATCCCGGTTCTTTTAGAATGACTTCTTTTCATCCCGCGGTTGTCCTACATATGTACCTCTTCTTTTAAAGAACTTCTTAAAGTTCCTAACTGCAATAGCATATTCTTCGTCTTCACTTTCAGATATCGAATCTTCATCATCACTAGACTCCTTCTTAGCTTTCAAGGCAAGAGATCTCACCCTCTCTCCTTTGCTTCTAACTATTTCGAAGTCGTTCTTCATTATCACTTCGTGAACTTTCAAGATACCGATAAGTTCATCAAGTGATAGTGATTTCAAGTTCTTCGATTCTTCAATCGTGGTGACTTTTGCTCCCCATTTAGGATGTAGAGCCCTAAGAAAATTCCTAACATAATTCTTGATAGTGTAACATTCATCAAGAGCTTTTAGACTAGTAACAATGGTGTTAAATCTAGCAAATGCACTATCTATAGACTCATCTTAGGGAATAGAAAAGTGTTCATATTGTTGTACAAGAAGATCGATCTTTTTATCTTTGACTTGACTATTACCTTGATGAGTGATTAGTAAAGTTTTCCAAATTTCTTTTTGCCGTTTCACCAATAAAAATTCTTTAGAATTCTTTCTTTGGTAAACCATGATAAATAACCATTTTAGCTTCATTATTTTTATCAAGTTTCTTTTTAAGTTCGTCACTTTGTTTTTCATATGAAACAATTTCATCCTTTTTCGTTTTCGGATTCTTTTCAATAGGTTTAAAATCACCCGCAGTAATGACATGAAAAAAATGTAGATATTTTGATTTCACATATGTTTCGAATCTACTTTTCCAATAAATAAAATCATCGTTTTCAAAAAATGGTGGTCTTTGCATAGATTGCGCTTCTAGATATTTACCGGAATTCGTAGATCTATTCAAGTTTTAATAGACAATTTATTTAAAATTCTTGGTCAACGGAGTTTTTATACCAATCCTTCTAGATATTTATGTTCCCCTTAGATACCCTAATTCTGCTGCCCCTTATCCCGGCTTGAGTATTGCTCCCATCTCATCACCCTTTCCGCTACCCGACCCTTACCGGTACATCCATCAAATGAATCCCGGCTGTAGCCGCATTCCAAGGGAGGAGGAATATGCTAATGATGAAGATAGTGATGATCAAAATGGTAATGAAAATAATGAATCGGATGACGAGTATTGATGTAGTATATTTTTGTATTGACATTGTTTGGTAATTTGCATTCTCGTAATATGTTAGCTTAATTTAATCGTACTTGTGGGAAAACAATGCCTTTGTTTGGTTGTTTTTAAATGATTAAGTGGACGAATGAAGTTGAATAGTTCTGTAACATTTACAGGTTTAGTTTTCATAGATTTTTTTTGGAAAAAAATTATGGAAATGCAGTAATTGCTGTGTGGAAAACTAGAAGGGGGTTGAATAGTTTACCGGTTTTTAACTTAATTATCTTTTAATACTTTTCGTGTTATCAAAGATCTAATATAAAAAGACAATATGTAATATGCAAGAATAAAGAAAGAAATGATCAAACCACAACACGATAGTTTATTGTGGTTCGGCTACAAGGACTCTTTTTTCCTTGCCCTACTCCACGCCTCGAGTATCCAACTCGAGAGTTTCTTTCACTAGTCAACAAGCTCCTTTCACCGGCAGAGAAAACCTTACACGTCGCTTACACAAGATTACCGACACAAAGCTAGATGTCGAGTTCTTTTACAAGGGTACAACTACTCCCGTCACACTATGTATTTTAAGGCCTAAAATACTAACCGATCACTACTGAAAGTACACAATGAATAGATGTATTAATCTCACTAGGTTACACAAAACTAAGCTAACAAGACTTGCAACGTTATGTTGAGACTTGTAACTTTTGGTATGAACTTGTGATCTTCTTTGCTACAAAAGATCTCACAAATGAAATGTTAATGAGTTAGATGAATGTAATGAGAATGCATGTGTAAATTATAATGAGAAGTGATGATGGATTTCTTGCAAGTGGCTTGGTATTTATAGCCAACCAAAACAGCAGACTGGCGGAACCAAAACAAGGGTTCCACCCTTGTAATCCCAGGGTTCCGCCAGGTCTGCCAGTCAAAGTCTTCAAGAAATATTTCCATATCTAGCAATGTCAAATCAAGTTTGTTCAAGTCGACACACAATAGATACAGTAAGAAACCTTCTAAAATGTGTAAGAGATCTTATGGAAAGTCAACTACTAGATTTAGTAACCTTTCCATAAATGCTCATGATGCATGCCATGATGTCATGTTACATTTTCTTTATTTAGAAATATGAAAATGTTATGTTTAATATGAAATGTAAATGTAGCAAATAAAGTCTAGTTATGCAAGACTAAAACTTAAATAATGTTTTACTAAAAACTAAAGTTTACAATTTTTCGTTAACAAAACTTAGCAAGATCATAAAATATAAATAACGTTTTTAGGCGATATTTGTATTAACATGTTTTTTTTTTTGTTTTTTTTGGGCAGGCTTAATTAGCGATGATAATGTTGTCGCTGTACTACGGCGTCGTCCCAAAGTGAGGTAAAACCAAGTCATTAAAAAAAGTTTAGTGACGAATTGTCATCGTTAATTAAATGCTTTATTCATTTTTTTTTTAAATAATTTAAATTGGAAAATAATAAATAATAAAACATTAGTGACAAATTTGTCGTCGCCAAATAAAAGATTTAGTTTTGTTTTTTATTTTATTTTATTAATGATTTAGAAAGCAAAATATATATAATAAATAAATAAATAAAAGATTAGGGATGACTTTGTCAATGCCAAGTTAATAAAATTAATTTATGAAAAGTCTTTTAGTTTTATTTAAAACCAGATATTTTAAATTTGGAAAATTAATAGGGACGTCATTGTCGTCCTTAAGTTGCTATTGCCTACTCCTAGTAAGTCTTTGTGTTGAATAAAAGTGAGCCCCAATTGTAGTAACTAAAAGTATTCGAAATGACGTCCCTAAATTGTTTAGTGACAGAACATGGTGACAACAAATTCGGTATGACATGTAGTCCCTAATGTTACTTAGGGATGACACCCTTTGTAATTCACGGACGACATTGTCCTCCCTAAAGGTGTTTCTTGTTGTAGTGTAGAATAGTAAAAAATTAATTCGATACATATAATATGATAAGATGACAAGTAAGATATGTTTAAAATTACCCAAATTGAAACCTATTTAATATGAAATGAATGGATTTTAGAACCGATATACTCTTGTATGTGTTAGTCTATGTTTGATTGAGTCCAAGTCTAGTTTGTATGGGATAAGGCTCAAGTGTCTTTAGTTAGGGCTTGTTCTCTATATATGCATTGTTCCATATTATGAATAAGCCACACAACACTTTACCACTCTTACATGGTATGAGGCCACAATCGTTCCCTAATCTAGAACCCTAAAAAGTCGCTGCCCTCGGCAGCCGGCTACACGCCGGAGGTTCGAAGGGCTCCCTTTAAACCTTATAATAAAGGTGTCTTTTAGAACCACCACCCATAGCGTAACGTATAGAGAATCAAAACAAGTTCATCACTGGAAGGGCGATCAGCTGGCATATCAGACAGACTAACCGCAGTTATCCTTACGACCATTAACATATCATCTTCTTCCATATCTACACCCAATAGACTCTTATCAAGCGCATCAAATTCCTGCTGCCCAATAATCCCTTCACTACCATCGTAGATCCACAAACCTAAACTACAAAAACTTTCGTTCCCTAATCCTCTTAACCTGCTACTGTTCTTCTTCTTTACGTGTGTCGATCATTGGTACAACAAGATTACCAGTCGACTAGTTTGTTTTGTTTGGTGGTCGATCGTTGGCTTTGTGATAGCCAGTCGAATTTCTTGTTTGTGTGGCCGGATCTGCCGGGATCGATAGCCATGGATTCTGGTAGTCGGAATAATAAGGAAAACAAATGGGTGGAAGGGGTATGATGTTGGAAGTGTGATGATGATGGGTTTTGATAAAGGGGAAGAGTGTGATGATGGGTTTTGATGTTTTTAGTGACTGTGTCATATGTTGTGTAGCATTTTTATTCGGCTTTTGGTTTTAAATTTAGAGGTGTGACCAGACATACAGAGTGACTGTTGATGAGGTATGTCATTCTTGCTTTTCAAGTACTTGTGTTGTGTTAAAAAAGTGTGAATGGGTTAAAGTTAGGCATAGTTTGAAGTGGGCCGCCCTTGGTGGGTCGTCCGCTCTGCAATTCACGCACTAATCCAACTAATGAGTTGTATTTCCTGCACAAGCAAAAGTACACTGTTAGCCTTATTGTGGGGACGGACCCCACGATTAAGCTCCGGCGTGAGAATAAGTACTCATGTAGTCAGAGAAACATGTATATCTGAGGATGAGTGAGAAAGTCATACCTCGAAAGTGTGAGTTTAGGTTTCCTTTTATAGGTAGCGGAAATATTAGAGTTTCCTGATATTTCGGATATTGCTATAGTGGCCGAGTTGGGACCCTTGTCGGGCAAGGATCCGCAGCTTAATTGATTGTTGTGGACGTGGATGGTTTTTTGGACCAGGGGCAAATCCGCTAGCGTACTTCGGAAGTGCCACTCGTATACGTCCTTTGTTTGTCCAGATCATGCCACGCTTGTGGCATGGGCTTTAGCCATGTCTGGCTGTACTGGCTTGTTGGGCCGGAGCCCTGTTTGCTCTTTAGGCCGGAGCCCGTTTTGCTTGTAGGGTCGAAGCCCAGTTCATTCGAGATAGTCCAGGCCCGGTAAGCCTTCTATCCGTACTATACGTCATCAAGTCCCCCCAGTCTAGTCTTTTCATTGCACGCGTGCTTTTGTTAGTGTGTGGTGAGTACTTCTAGACTATCTTGTTATCCGATCCGCTTTCAAGCTTGTAACTTGTTCGTGATCCATGCCTTTGGTTAGCGGTTGAGATTGTAGGGGAACGTGGACCGTTTTTAAACCGTTTGCATTGCCGCTTAGCTATCATCTATACCTTTTTACTTTTGATCTCATCCTTTGATTAGAGTTTTCTTTTGACATGTGTCGTTTCTATGGTTTATCCTTGGGATAAATGTACTGCGGGTGTAAACCCTTTTTTCATTTTTATTTTCACTTATTTATTTTACCCCATTGGTATTAGAAGTGTTTCTGATGTTTCGTGCTTCTTCTTTCTGTATCTTATGTGTTTCTCGAAGAGTTTCCATGGTTGAATTTTGGGATTCTAAGCGCAATCTTTCCCAGCGTAACTTTGATGCAATTTTGGAAAATTGCCATATTCCGGCCGAGGTACGACCGGTTCTTCCAAATGATGGTGATCTTATTCGCCACCCACCAGAGGAGAAGGTAGGTGTTTATACCCGTTTGTTTGATCATGCCAAGTATCACTTGCCGTTGACAAAGTTTTTTGTAAGCATTCTAGAGTATTACAACACTCACATATCACAGCTTCATCCGCTTGGGGCGGCTAGGGTCTCACATTTTGAGATCCTTTGTCGTGTATGTGCGATTGAGCTAGCGGTTGTGCTGTTCCGTTATTTTTACTCAAAGATGAAGAAGAATGGTTGGTTGACTTTCGCTAAACGTCCCGGGGACGCATGTTACACGAAGGCTGAGGACTCGTTGAGAGATTGGCATGACCAATTCTTTTGGGTTGACAGGTTTGCCTGTCCTTTCTTGTGTGATTTTATTCTAGGGCTGGTGTGCCAAGGGATAGGGCTCCTTCTACTGACGAGTACAGTGCTGCGGACATCGATACCCTCGTTACTAACAAGACTCCGTTCTTGAGGTTTCCCGAACCCTTCCTTTGTTGCGCTAGTTTAGGCCGGTACTATTCTTTGAGCGAGGATACTTATCCTCTTTATGTTTACCAGGGCAAAGGTAATTGGATATTCTTGTCTTCATTGTCTGTTCTTTATTTATTTATTCATTTTTTTTGTTGCGCTCACCCTGTCCTTTGTTCTTCTTGTTGCTTTGCTTTTAGTGATAGATGCCTTGGATTTGTTTCGACTGAAGGACCCTTGTCAAGTGGAGGTCCATGGGAGGCCTCTTCGTGATGGAGAATCCAAGGTTTTAGATGTTGCCGT
This sequence comes from Artemisia argyi, assembly GCA_030686995.1. Taxonomy (NCBI): domain Eukaryota; kingdom Viridiplantae; phylum Streptophyta; class Magnoliopsida; order Asterales; family Asteraceae; genus Artemisia; species Artemisia argyi. The sequence goes on from CM060708.1 coordinate 113,046,958, forward strand.
TAGGAGGCTTGTTCCTCTTCTTCCCGTTGCTTCTATTGTTTCTGCTAAGAAGATGTCTAAGGATATTGATCGGATGTTTGATGATGAGGGGGTTCTAGATCTGGTGTTCCTTCCGTAGGTGAGTGTGTTGGGGGTCCATGTAATGCGGGTGTTGATCCGGACGGACAGGTAGTTGGTCTTATTAGGCCGGTTGATGTTGTTGCTAACCGTAAGGACAAGAGGAAGGTTGAGGATGTGCCATTTACTGCCGGTGAGTCATCCTGTCCTTTGAAGAAAGCAAAGTATAATGACGGGGTTGCGCCTAGGCCAACTATTGCTGGTAAGTCTTTAGCCATCATCCACAGCTTATTGCATAGTAGTATGTTGGAATGTGAACGTGGAGTTAATCGTTACCCTCCGTCCCTTTTGTTTCTTCTTCTGTGTCAGCTACGTTAGAGCGCGATACTGATACTCGAGGTGAAGACAGTGTTGGAAGTCGCTTTATCGGTCCTATTGAAAAGTTGGTTCTTAGTTAAGATTCTTCATCTTCTTGTAGTTATCATAATTCTGAGGTGGATTCTTTCTCTAGACCTCCAGTTTCAGCCCCTTCAGCAGACGCTCTAGTTGTTCCTTCTATCATCCCTGTACCCTGTCTGGGAGAGGAAGAAAAGGAGGAGAGGAAGAAAAGGAGGAAGAAAGAGGGGGTCCCGGGGAACCCCTATGGGAGGATCCGTTCTGTTGCAGATATGAGTCCCCGTCAGTTATTGGAAACTTACGTTCTGAACTGGAATGTAACCTGCGGATCTCGTTTAGACACGGCACTGGAGTCTCGTGAGCTGCTGGATGGTTTTGCCCCTCCCAAAGCTTTTGAGCATATTCAGAATTTGCCCTTTGATCAATTTCTGGTTGAGTTTAATGTTAATTCTGCTCGTCAGGCTGCTTTTTGTGCGTCACTACAGATTCGTGCAGGACACCTTGCCATGGAGGAAAAAAGGTTATCCGATGTCCGTGACAAACAAGATGCTTTGCTGAGGCAAAGGATGAGGAGATTAATAAGTTAAGGACCGAAGCATTAACATCAAGGGACAGAGCAGCCGAAGCGGAGCATCTTCGCGCTATGTTGGAATCTACTAAAAGTTCTTATGCGTTTTAGGTTGCGTCATTAAAAGCGCAAGTTTCAGGCCTTAAGGGAGATCTTCAAGCTTCCTTGAATGGGCGATCTTCTGCCTTTGAGGAGGGGTGTGCCTCTCTGAGTGCGGCGCTATCAGGCCTTGAGGTAGCTTTTGTTGATAAGGATTTGGAGATTTCCGTCCTTAAAGCCTCTGTTGCGGACATTGATCATAGGAATGGGAACCTTGTCCAACAGGTACTTATTTTATGTTCTTGGTTATGCTGCTTTTCGCTTCCTTTGTCTCTGTACTTATGCGTGTTACCCACCTTTTTTTTAGGTTCAAGTGTGATGAACTCAAATAAGTGCATTTTATTGTCATCATTTATCCTATTTATTTAACTTGTTTTATTATATTATTTATGAGAATCAATACTTAATTATTTACTTTAGTAATTCTTAGGTAAAACAAGCAATTGTTGAAACTTAACGATTTTGGACGAAATATGGAGCAAAACCAGCAAGATGTCAAAAGTCTACTGAAACCCAGAAGAGGCGTCGTATCTCTCTCAACAGATACGCCGCAATATTATAATTAGATGAAATCAAAGACCATTGCCTGACTTTGAAGAATGCGCCGCATGCAATTCTAGCATGCGCTACATATGAAACTTTGGTCAACGAAGAAGATCAAGCTTGTTCTACTCTAGATACGCCGCATCATATTTCTTACATACGGCGTATTACTATCAAGACTTCACCAGATATAATCCAAGACGCTAAAGGACATGCGCCGCATACAAGAAACAAGTTACGCCGCATCTAAAGGCGGTGTACGAATATTCCAGAATATATTAATCTTGGACCCCACGCGAAGTTAAGTCAATGCGCCGCATCTCGTTACTCAATGCGCCGCATCGAACCCTCAGACAGAAAGTATAAATATCCCAAGACTGTTACGAATTTTGTGTGCAACATAACCCTAAGGAGACGAATTCAGTCGAAGAAGCTTCACAAGACACACTCCAAACAAAGATATTAGAGTTGTAAGAAGGTCCTGCATGTATTTAATTCATTAAGTAGATTTGTTTTATTGTAATAGTATGCTTTAATTCATCAGGATTGATGGGCTTATGATATGTGACTACGGAACATCGTACACTCACCTTAATATTGCTTTCCCATTAATTAAAGTTTATATGTTGATGTCTTTGGTGACTTATATGAGTGCTTTGATAACCTTTGTATCTAGCTGAGCCCGTGGACTGCCATATATGCCCCTCGCCTATTTAATCTAACGTCTTTGGATAAGTAGGATAGACATAAGTGATCATTAAGGGTTTACTCGCCGATATATTGCGATCCAACGAGAGAGAATAGATTACAATACACTTCATATAAAACTAGCAATAAAACAAGTGACAAGCTACTTAATTATCAGGACAGGTCTTCTTGTAGTCTCTATTATCTATTTGTGTACGTGTTGCTATTTGCTGATTCGTTCTCATTAGTTTAATTTACTGTTTAATAAAACCAAAACTGTGCTAGTCTCTCAGACTAAACCCTCCTTGCGTTAGATTAGATTGTAAAACTAACTTAGGGTATTAAAATATTGATAGACAAATTAAGCTTTATGATGAGGCGAAAAATGATCCGTTTTTAGGGGGTCATTTAAGCCCGAATCCGACTTTATTTGATCAAATATTGCCCTAAATCGTTCCTTTTGTGATTTTAGGTACTTGGAGAGTGAATTCTGGAAAAGAAGCCATTTCGGACGTTTTTGGAGCATAAAAGTGAAGAAAACGGCAAAGTCTCAAATTTCTATGCTGGGAACAGTGCATGAAGGCGTCAAGAATTGCTCTTGACGGCGTCAGAGTCCCAAGAATAAAAATCCGTATTTGGTGACGGCGTCACCAAGGCCGTCACATGTAAACTTGTCAAAACTTGCGCGCGGAGTAGCTGATATTGTTTTGGTCATAACTTTTGCATACGAACTCGGATTTAGGTGATTCAAAAGCCCACGCGAAGAGGACGAAGAGATCTACAATTTGGTGAAAAAAGTGGTCTTGATGGCGTCAAGAGTACGGGCTGACGCCGTCACGAAGGGCCGACAGAAAACATGCCTATAAATATAACTTCATAACTTCACTTTTTGTAAGCCCTAAACCCTAAGGTCGATTCCTGGGTTTAGGTGGGTGTTTTTCCAGCAACTTAGAGGGTTTCAATCACTCCATAAAAATCATGTATTGGTTTGATGATTCTATCTTAATTATGTTTTCCATTATCATTGTTGTTTGCTCTTCTTTGATGATGATATGCTAATTCACCTTGTGTCTACTTATGATTATGTGAAACTTGTATATAATTGATTAGATCTCATTGATTTCTTGTTGATGTTGTGTCTATCTCCATCAATTAAGGTGTGACAACTTCAATAGATCTAGTTGGTTTAGTTTATGATCCTTGTTTCCTATTGATTCTTGTTTTGATTGAATGATTTATATGTTAGGCTTAAGAAAACTGGCAGATCTCCAAATGGTAACATGCTTGAACGTCTTAAGAAACATGAACCGAGGCGTACTAGGTCTTTATTGGTTGTATTTAATGCATGAGCCACTGTTTACAATCCCTATAGTTGTGCTGGGCATGGTGTAGGAGGAGATAAGAGCTCATAGAATTGGGGAGTTATGTATGCCACCCCATGAATGGTATTAAGGAATACAACCCGTCAATTAAAACAAGGTTACAATTCAATAGGTAGGATTGGATAGCTAGCAAGGAGTAACATATCATAGGTAGACATGCTTCACTTATCTTGTAGAACCCTAGTTTACTTTTCTTGTTAATTAGTTTAAATAGTAGCTTTTGGGTTAGTTGATTAGCAACTAATTCCGCCCACTCTCCTAAAACCCGAGATTTTTACGTGCTTTTCATAAAATATAAAAATACAAAAAGAATCATCCTTCACCTTTAGACCTAGTTGGATTAATTTCAATCCTAACGACACTATTCCTAGCTGAACAATCAATCCCCCGGTACTTGTCACTATACTATACTACAACGATCAGGTACACTGCCTGGTGGGGGTTGTAAGCTTCTCGAGATCCTTCGAGAGGTAAAGCAAGGTGCGATTCCCACGCATCAAGTTTTTGGCGCCGCAGCCCGGGGAATAGTTATTGTTTAGGTTGAATTTGATTTTTATTAGGTCTACTCATTAGATTCCTATCAAGTGAGATTTTTTCTTTTTACTTTGTAGCTTTCTCGTAGTCTATCTTTTCTTTGTGATTTTGTTTGTAATTTGCTTCAAATGGACTCTACACTTAGACTTCTAAGATTGCAAGATAGGGTTGAGCGGCTAACACACCAAAGAGTTCAAAATACCTCATTTAGAGACACCTATGAATCATATGAGCCTTCACCTAGGATAGATTCTTATGAACAACCTCCATGTTTAAGATCTAGTTTTAGTGAGGCCAATAGGAAATGCGACCTAGTTTGCCAAGGAATTATGGAGAGAGCCATTGCAACAAATCATAAGTTGGATGAAGCACTAGGTTTGCTATTATCACTACCTAAGAATACAATTGAGGAGGATTTAGCCGAGCATGATCACATTGATAAAAAAGACCTAGGTTCTATGATTGATGATGATGAATCTCAAGAAACAAATGATGAATCTCTTGGGCAATTTGTATATAGCAGTCAGAATATTGAAGATGATCCTTATGATTCGGACATAGAAGTTGAGATGCCTAGAGAAGCACGTGAGATACTTGGGAGAATGTTAGGGCTAGATCCTGATACATGGAATGATGAGGTGAACAACATAAGCCCACAAAATACTCAACCATCATTTGAGGCACACGCACCGCCCGTGACTTACCCGGAAGAAGTAGAAGAAACTTTAGGAATTCCAATGGAGGTAGAACCCTTGGACCAGGCACCACTTGAGGATATAGGTTTGAACACTTGTAGTGATAACCTTACTCCTAGTTCTAGGGAAATTCCTAGTGTTGATGAACCGGAACCTCAATCTTTACACACCTTTCCATCCTTAGATATATTTCTAGGAGACAAAAGAGGAACCGACCCACCCATCAACCAATATTATCCGGGTAGTTTTAGGACGAAGGAAGCCATTCACTCACCCCTTCACCTCACGTGGCATATTCACACCCTAAGGGTGTGTATCGCTACTTTCACCCACACTTAATCCTAAGTGTAGGGAGAACCTCCCCTATTTCCATTAAATAAGGGTAGAGTCAGGCTCGTGACTCAAACAAAAACAAGCGCTTCTTGGGAGGCAACCCATGTTTTGTGTGTTTTTATTTGTTTGTTTGTTTGTTTGATTTTATTTGTTTCCGTATGCATGTTTTATTTTTATTGTTTGTGGCTCATGTTTCAAAGTAAATTGTGAAAATGCTTTATTTTGTTTTTAACTTCGTCTTAATTGCATATAAAGGTATTTTGCAAAAGATAAGTGTAAGGGAGATCCAAATTTATTTATAAGAACGAAATTGAGCATGAACCACAACAATATTAAATGGACATGTGTATTAGTACTTGTTAGAGTCAAATGCTTGTATCGAGTCGTAATGATGTTTTGCAGGATTTTCCAGGAAGTAGGACGAAGTTTTTCCAGAAATTTTCCGGAAACTTAACATAAGAATTTCTGCAGGTCCATTCTGACGGCGTCAGAGTTTTACTCTTGACGGCGTCAGGAGTTAAAAATCTGGAAATTTTACCGGTTTTGTTTTTCTAACGGAGTCTTAAGGTTTTTGTTGAATTATTAAGTTTTATAAACTCCAGGAAATCTGCAAACATTCATTCCACAAGCATTATATCTTTAATTGTTTTGTTTTTATTCCTAAGTCTGGAATTACATCTAGTTGTGAGTTATCTTTGTTCGGCTTGATGCTTTGGGTTTTTGTAGTTGTTCTGTCAGGATTTACAGGTTATGTTCGACAAGGAGATGATTTATATTCTGGAAGGGAAGCTTTGATTGTTCGTTTTCTTGGAAGAAGATTTAACCTGGCCAACCTAAAATCCATACCGAGCGAATCAGGGGAGTATTTGATTTCATTCTCTTTACTTTTTCACTTTTACATTCTTTACTTGAACATTGGGGACAATGTTCATCTTAAGTGTAAGGGGAGGGTAAAAAGATGATACCTTACATATGCACTTTCGCTTGAGTTTGTTTTGTTTGATGGTAGATGTGTAATAAAACTACGAGAAATACTTGTTAGTGCAATTTTAGCGCCAAATTTAAAATTTTTTACAACATTTAGGAGTGAAACTTTAGCCATAGCAAGCGTCTCATGGATAGGAGATTGTATGACTAGCACATAACCGTATATTCAGAAAAATTTTCCACCCAAAAATGTGAGGTTCGCCTTTAGATTTGATAGGAAAAGCATTCATTATTAGTGCTTATGAGTGTACCGGTAGCATTTAGATTCTAGAACTTGCGTTAGTGATGCATCCCGAGACCGCTAGTGAGACTACATTCGTGTGGTAGGATTTACTACATGATAAGAGGCATTAGGATCACCCTTGTGTTAAACCCGTATTACAATTACTTGACCGTTTAAGTCATATTACTTGGCTAGTAAAGTCAACTAATTTTTCCCACACCCTTAGCGTTGTACTCATTTTTAGTACACGATACCCCTAGTACACCCCTCCGAGCCTATCTTTTCGTTTCTAACTTTAAGCATCTTACTTAAAGGAAGAATTTGTTACACCCCACTTAAATGTACACCCAAATCGCCTTAGCCTTCCGTGTATGTGCTCATTTTTAGTGCATTATTGTTATTTGTTAAACCCTAAGTTAACTTTCTAATTGATTACATGGTTGCTAAGTCGAGTCATATCCTTGTACATATTGTTTTGGGACGATTGGGACTCATGGGTAAGTACTTATTTTATGGAGTAATGGGGAAGAACATCACTTATTACCCCCATATGTACGTTAATCTTAAAAGTGCTCCAAGTGTTTTGATTTTCTTAATTCGAGTCATTAGATTAGTTAATTGTAAAGTATGTAAAGATTCAAGTGTAAGGGGAATGCTCAAACCCCTATGATGTATTATTTTGGATGGTAGGGTAAGAGTGTATGCAAAAAAAAAAAAAAAAAAAAAAAAAAATCGAAAAATTAAGAAAAAGAAAAAAAAAAATAGAAAAGAAAAAGAGAAAAAACATATGGACTACCATCCCGTTTTTATTCTATGTTTATTTTATGTTTTTGTTATTTTTCATTTATTAGCTTAAGTCGAGTCTAGTCTTGGCTTAGCAACGCCATATTGTACATGTAATTAACTAAGATTGTTAACTCGCCACCAGTAAAACTTCCTTTATCCAACAAAACCGTGTAATTCATATCCCTATACCTAACGTTACAACCCTTTAAAAAGACCTCTTTGATAGTTTATCCTAGGTGCTTACGCCATGTGGTGGAGGTTTGATCCTTTCCCAAGCCTATGGTAATCTATTTTGTTATGACAGGTAGTGAGAGATATCTTCCATTTCCATAATGTTATATTACTTTATTACACCCGAGAGATGTGAGTATCTAAACACTATTTGTGAGGTGCTTGTGTATGACCTCCATGCTTGTCTATTGGTCTTTAGTGGAACGATTATTTGTTGTAATTACTTTTATATTAGTGTTAAATGACCCCTAACTTGTCTTTTGAGTAGAATAAAAGCTCATTTGCTTGAGGACAAGCAAATCTCAAGTGTAAGGGTATATGATGAGGCGAAAAATGATCCGTTTTTAGGGGGTCATTTAAGCCCGAATCCGACTTTATTTGATCAAATATTTCCGTAAATCGTTCCTTTTGTGATTTTAGGTACTTGGAGAGTGAATTCTGAAAAAGAAGTCATTTCGGACGTTTTTGGAGCATAAAAGTGAAGAAAACGGCAAAGTCTCAAATTTCTATGCTGGGAACAGTGCATGAAGGCGTCAAGAATTGCTCTTGACGGCGTCAGAGTCCCAAGAATAAAAATCCGTAGTTGGTGACGGCGTCACCAAGGCCGTCACCAGGCCGTCACGTGTAAACTTGTCAAAACTTGCGCGCGGAGTAGCTGATATTGTTTTGGTCATAACTTTTGCATACGAACTCGGATTTAGGTGATTCAAAGAGGACGAAGAGATCTACAATTTGGTGAAAAAAGTGGTCTTGACAGCGTCAAGAGTACGGGCTGACGCCGTCACGAAGGGCCGACAGAAAACATGCCTATAAATATAACTTCATAACTTCACTTTTTGTAAGCCCTAAACCCTAAGGTCGATTCCTGGGTTTAGGTGGGTGTTTTTCCAGCAACTTAGAGGGTTTCAATCACTCCATAAACATCATGTATTGGTTTGATGATTCTATCTTAATTATGTTTTCCATTATCATTGTTGTTTGCTCTTCTTTAATGATGATATGCTAATTCACCTTGTGTCTACTTATGATTATGTGAAACTTGTATATAATTGATTAGATCTCATTGATTTCTTGTTGATGTTGTGTCTATCTCCATCAATTAAGGTGTGATAACTTCAATAGATCTAGTTGGTTTAGTTTATGATCCTTGTTTCCTATTGATTCTTGTTTTGATTGAATAATTTATATGTTAGGCTTAAGAAAACTGGCAGATCTCCAAATGGTAACATGCTTGAACGTCTTAAGAAACATGAACCGAGGCGTACTAGGTCTTTATTGGTTGTATTTAATGCATGAGCCACTGTTTACAATCCCTATAGTTGTGCTGAGCATGGTGTAGGAGGAGATAAGAGCTCATAGAATTGGGGAGTTATGTATGCCACCCCATGAATGGTATTAAGGAATACAACCCGTCAATTAAAACAAGGTTACAATTCAATAGGTAGGATTGGATAGCTAGCAAGGAGTAACATATCATACGTAGACATGCTTCACTTATCTTGTAGAACCCTAGTTTACTTTTCTTGTTAATTAGTTTAAATAGTAGCTTTTGGGTTAGTTGATTAGCAACTAATTCCGCCCACTCTCCTAAAACCCGAGATTTTTACTTGCTTTTCATAAAATATAAAAATACAAAAAGAATCATCCTTCACCTTTAGACCTAGTTGGATTAATTTCAATTCTAACGACACTATTCCTAGCTGAACGATCAATCCCCCGGTACTTGTCACTATACTATACTACAACGATCAGGTACACTGCCTGGTGGGGGTTGTAAGCTTCTCAAGATCCCTCGAGAGGTAAAGCAAGGTGCGATTCCCACGCATCACTTTACGTTCCACTCTTAGTGATCGACACTCTACTTACCACTATATACATATTGATCGGATACACTGTCCGTTAGTGTGTGTGTTATAGGATAAGTCGGCTAAATATAAATGTAAAACTTGAAATAGGCAATTACCCCTATACTGCACATGACACAACGCACACATCAAGTTTTTGGCGCCGTTGCTGGGGAGTGAATTGTTAAAACTTGTTTATCTATTTGCATTTTAATTAGGTTTTCTAAGTTTTTGAAATTTTTTTAGGTTTTCTAGATTTTATTTTTACTAACCCTTTGTTTTTGTTTTTTTGTTTGCATTCATTTTTGTGTGTTTATTTGTTTGTTTGTTTGTTTTGTGTTCTGTATTTGCATATACTTTGGTCGTTTCACTACTTTTGTGCAAGTTAGTGTATTTTCAGAATAATGGATGAATCTAGCATCACTATGGAAGATTACATTCTGGACCTAAACAGAGAAGCTTGTTGGGATGACCAAATCCTCGATAACTGGAAACTGGCAATAAACGGTAAGGATGGGAGAATACTCATTGCAGGTAACATTGAGTGCCCCCAATTCTTTGAAACTAAATTTCCAGCTATTATTTGCAGTAATTCACTCTACTTTAAGGAGAATCCTTCACAAGACTCCTCCGAAATATTTGATGATAAAAGTGAATTATCTTTACCTAATACTAATTATTGCATGGACATGTGCGAAAAGAAAATTTTTAAGAAACGGTTTACTAAAAAAAGGAAGTTTGATATATTAAAAATTGATACAAACATGTTTTCTTACGAATTACTTAAATTTAAAAATGCCGAAATCCACAACGAAAGTTGTGATTTCAGTGAAAATTACTCAGAGAATGTTCTATGCGATATATCATCTCTTGCTTATAGTCTTAATTCTGATAAGCTTAATATGCTATTTGTTTCTAACCATGGAATAAATTATTATTGACTAAACAATGAGATTATGATTTACATTAAAATGGTTGTACTTATTATTTTTGTGTTGAATCTATATATACCATATGGTATACCGTTTGACCCCAAATTGGTGTATAAGGAAATATGTTGCGGAGGCAAAGGTACGTTCCCTATTTAAATTTTGTTTACTGGCACAGTAATATGGCGCATCTTACGATTCTAAGCGCCGTATCTCCCACTAATAATGATACATTGACTAGTCAACGAATTTTAAATAAATACGGCGCATCACAATTCTGTGATGCAGCACATCATTTTTACCCTATAAATAAGAACGAGATATGCCGGATTTCGTTTTTACTCCTAAAATTACACATAGTTAAAACACACACTCGCTAATCACCCTTGAAATCTTGATTATCCGAATTCTAGACCAATTCCTTACAAGCTATAAGCTAATAAATCCTATTAATTTTATTTAAATTATCGAATTATAATTTTATGAAAATTAGGGTTTATGTAAATTTAATCGAATCTGATGAGTTTGGTTTAGGGAATATGATTAGGATGATTTGATGAATCTTTCCCCTAAGATAATTTTGATTTAGCTAAACGATATATACCCCGATTTGAAAATTAGGGTTTGGAAAATTTGTTTTAAAATTTAGAGGGAAAAGAAAATAGGGAAATTGGGGGTAAGAGTTTTTTATATATGGGTAAAAATAAGACTTGTGATGCTGTTTGTTAGTTTGCGTCACGTGTTCGGATTCTTGGAAAACGTGCCATATGCCCATTCTGTTTTGATGATATAACACTAGATGCGGCGCATTAGAAACCCTTATGCGACACATTAACAAAACTTTTATGAACAACTGTGAACTGACCATAGTTGCGCCATACTACCATTTCAAGATACGGCGTATGCCTAAAGCGCCGTATCCCATAATTCGATACGTCGCATATATCTCTGTTACCACATGCTCCATATCTTCTTTCGAAGATACGATGCATTTTAAAATACGGCGCATTTGTTTATAACATATGGCGTATTCCTTCATTTACAGATTGCTAAAATTTTTACTTCTTAATATTTTGAAGATGGCACTACCTAACGCTGTGTTAAGACACCCGTGGCTACGTTTTGAGTTGATGGGATTGACTCAAGGCTCTGTGGATGATTACCTAACGAGACCTAGGAGATTTTATCACAGGAATGTGTTTAGCGTGGCCATTTTAGATTTTGAGAGTATTGGACAGATCGATGGGGGGAATGTGGTAGGTAGGTTGCATCACAGGTTAGAGATGGTGCATCGTGGTGCTGATGATCAGGTTGTTTTTAGATCCCATGCTTGGGAGAGATTGTTTAGGATTGAGGAACCGTTGGTGAAGGTGTTAATGCTTGAGTTTTTCAGTACTGTGTAGTATAGAGAGACTGATATGGGCCTTGATACGATTGATACCTTGGTATTTAGGTTGGGTGGTGTTAGCCGTAGGATGTATATGGGGCAGTTCATATTTGCTTTTGATTTACACACCGAGGAGGATATGGCATCCCCTGGTTTTGCTACTTACTGGGCTGACAGTTTACTCATTATTCCCGAGCGTGGATTGTTGGGTGATTAATGGGAGAGGATTTCTTCTGGGGGTGACTCCACTACTACCACTCCCTCATATACATTGATTAGAGAGCCCATGAGGAGGCTATGTCATCGTTTGATCGCTCTTACTCTTGCTGGAAGAGGTCAGTCATCTGAAAAGGTGACCACTTTAGACCTTTTTTCTTTTGAGGAGTATGGATGAGGGACTTGCAATGAATGTCCCACACTTCTTGGTACATTACTTGCAGAGGATAGCCCCAGGCAGGGATGGAAGGAGTCAGATGAGAGGAGGTCATTTTGTTTCTCGTTTGGCCAGACATTTTGGAGTTTTAGGTGATGATGGTCCTGCTGAGCTTCAGGTTGATGTGGCGAGGCTTCCTAGGATTGATGCTGAGATGCTAATGGGGGGATACATTTGGCTACCATTAGGTCCATCTAGATAGGGTGAGGCTGAGCCAGAGCAGGGGGATCCTAAGGGAGCCCCAGCTGTTGCTCCAGTTCAGGAGGAGCCACAGGTACCACCACCACCACCAGTTGCACGTACTGTCGGTCAGAGGGTCGAGCGAGTAGAGGAGGAGGTGAGAGCATCGAGGGGTGTAGTTGACGGTATGAGAGCTGACATTGCTGTGGTCAGGAGGGATATTGGTTGGCTAGTTGGGAACGTGAGTTAGATTATGGAGAATTAGGGTACCAGCCATAACCTCCTTGATGGTACTTATGTTAGAAGCATGATCAGATACTCCAGTCTTCCCACACGTGGCACACACAGAGTCCGACCCAGGACCGATGATGCTAGCACCTCAAGCACCCAGTCAGCTGATGGAGATGATTCCCCACATCCTTGATTTTATATGTTTGGGTTTATGGACATGTTTCCTCGTACATTTCTATTATTCTTTTGGGATTGTACTTGATATTATTTTCATGTTTATATTTAATGTTTAAGTTTATGTTTTTAGTTGATGTTTTTATTGAGACTGGCATTAAGTTCAACATGAGTACCCAACAGAGCATGAGAGATAAGCTGTGGAAAAAGTCAAATTTACAACAGACTGATAACAGTCTTTTTGGTAACTACATGCGCCGCATCTGGTGAAACAGATGCGACACATCCTATCTTTTACTTTAATGTATTTCGTACTTATTCCAGGCTCCATACGGCGCATCCAATCTAATGGATGTGACGTATCGACTGACCTGATGATTTCAAAATTTTTAACTTTAATTTTTAGGTTTTGTTTTCGCTAACTACTATTGAATTACGTGCAAGTAGTTATTTTCTTAATAGAGGTGTGTTATTTGAACAAAGGTATATATACGTTTCTGTACTTTCTGTGGAGACGTCATTCATGGAGGGATGAACGCCTTTTCACTCGCAAGAAAGTAGATTTTGCTTACAAACGCATAATGGAGGATCATACCGAGCAAATCTCAGGGGAGTTTCCCGTTCTAATTCTTTTTATTTCCCATTTTTAATCTTTATTAGAAACAACAAGGACGTTGTTAAACTTAAGCGGGGGGATGGAGAATTAGAACGCTTACTTGTCCTAAAATTTTAAAAATATGCTTAATCTATAATTAATATATCAAAATGAAAATTTTTTAGAATGTTTTTGTTAAATCTGAGTTTCATAACCGCACAGATAACTTTATTTGCTAAAATATTTTTTTTTGTGCGTGTGACTAGTAAAATTTAGAACTTGGCTCGCATACTATTTGAGTCCACCATAATGAGCGTAATTGTTATAATAGGAATGACCTTTCTAACTCGGTAAATTTCTAGGATTACACCAAATAGCCTTTTATATGTTATGTTTATTAACTAACTACACCGGTTAGTTAACCCCCGTGCAAAACCCTTTGTTACTCTAATTTTTAGAGTAAGATACCCCTTGAAAAACCCTTAGAACCATTCCTTTCATTTCATACACCCTTTGTTAATTGTTTTGTTACACCTTAAACCTTAGCCTACCCTATAGATTAATGTCCGTGGTTAGTTGCTTTAAGGAAAAGTGTGTTTCCTTGCGTTACCTGTGTTCGAGTGCATAAATTCATTATATTTGGTTAGGTCGGAAAATTGCACAATGCAATGGAGTGAAAGTACATATTGTATAATTTTTGTGTCATGTTATTTTTCGTGTGTTTACTACTTTCACTATTACCGTTATATCTGAAGTTATGAAAAGTACGGAAAAAAAATTATCCAGAATTATCGTTATAAGTGATGTGGTGAAATTTTACACATCGTAGTTTATTTATATGTTGATGTTAAAAAAATGAGAAAAGAAAAAGAAAGAAGAAAGTTGGAAATTTGTTAAACCAACTATTGTAAAGTTCTGTATTAAGTGGTTGTTATCGCCACTATTTGTTGTTGTATTATATTTATGGATTGATTGGGAGTTGGCCGTTATAGGAACACCAACTAAGGTTTATTCTTTGATTAAGAGTTTATTGAGTATAACTTGTGTATACCTAAAGCGTGAGTTACAAGTGTCAAAAGCGTGAGTTATTCAATAATACGAGTCTTATTCATGGGATGGTTGGGAAAGTGATTAACCACACTAGGACTTAATCTATCTGTTTGTTTATTTTTTATTTTGCACCTATTTTTATATCCTAAATGTTATCCCTACCCAACCGTATTGTTGTATTCGTTGTTAGCTCTCGAGCATCCGAATATAATGATGGCCAAGTGAGAATATTAAATGTGTGAATAAGGTAATGACCATCCGAGTATTAGATTAATCGGCTAACGCGCTAGCGATCTAGTGTATGAATTGGTGACCATCTGTTATGCAAATAACGCGCCAGCGATCCAAGGAGGACATTAGTGACCATCCGTTAGTTGAAGCGTCGAGGACTTGCACTAGTGATCTACTAAGTGTATGCAGGAGATGTTTGAACGAAGCTAGGTTTAACCCTTAAGCCTCAAAAACCCTTTTTACCGCTTTAAACTTGTCATTCCTTAGCTTTAGTGGAGGAGATGTGTATGATTGCCAAGCCTATGATAGAATATTCGTCACAACTAAACAATGAGACGGTTAGATCGGTCTTAAATTGAAATTTTTAAATTTGTTTCTAACTCATTAAGTGTTTGGTTTTGTGATTATGATAAAACGAATACGTGCTTAAAGATAAAAATAAATCCTAATACCTTTTAGGATAAATTTTCATAATTTATAATCTAGAGTTTACTTGGGGACAAGTAAAGTCCAAGTGGGGGATATTTGATGAACTCAAATAAGTGCATTTTATTGTCATTATTTATCCTATTTATTTGACTTGTTTTATTATATTATTTATGAGAATCAATACTTAATTATTTACTTTAGTAATTCTCAGGTAAAAATAAGCAATTGGTGAAACTTAACAATTTTGGACGAAATATGGAGCAAAACCAGCAAGATGTCAAAAGTTTACTGAAACCTAGAAGATTCACCGTATCTCTCTCAATAGATACACTGCAATATTATACTTAGATGAATTCAAAGACCATTTCCTGACTTTGAAGAATGCGCCGCATGCAATTCTAGCATGCGCCGCATATGAAACTTTGGTCAACGAAGAAGATCAAGCTTGTTCTACTCCAGATACGCCACATCATATTTCTGACATACGGCGTATCACTATCAAGACTTCACCAGATATAATCCAAGACGCTAAAGGACATGCGCCGCATACAAGAATCAAGTTACGCCTGTGGACTGCCATATCTGCCGCCCCTAGCCTATTTAACCTCTATATCTAGCTGAGCCTGTGGACTGCCATATCTGCCCCTAGCCTATTTAATCTAACGTCTTTGGATAAGTAGGATAGACATAAGTGATCATTAAGGGTTTACTCGCCGATATATTGCGATCCAATGAGAGAGAATAGATTACGATACACTTCATATAAAACTAGCAATAAAACAAGTGACAATCTACTTAATTATCAGGACAGGTCTTCTTGTAGTCTCTATAATCTATTTGTGTACGTGTTGCTATTTGCTGATTCGTTCTCATTAGTTTAATTTACTGTTTAATAAAACCAAAACTGTGCTAGTCTCTCAGACTAAACCCCCCTTGCGGTAGATTAGATTGTAAAACTAACTTAGGATATTAAAATATTGATAGACAAATTAAGCTTTACGTTCCACTCTTAGTGATCAACACTCTACTTACCACTATACACATATTAATCGGATACACTGTCAGTTAGTATGTGTGTTATAGGATAAGTCGGCTAAATATAAATGTAAAACTTGAAATAGGCAATTACCCCTATACTGCATATGACACAACGCACGCATCAAAGTGCTAGAGGCTGCGGTGAATGATTTGAACACAGAGTTTGAGAAGATTCAGGCTTCTCAGGTTAAGGGTATTACTGATAAGGTGGCTACTTTGGAGTCCCGGCTCACGAAAGCGGCTATCAGTTTTAATAAGAAGTTTCATCCTTCCTTGCTTACGAACACCGCGAGCCACCGCTGGTTATTGTCCCATGGCTTAAAACTTTTCTTGAATAAGTGTCTCCATTCTTCCGAGTATCATGATTCTTTGGTGAAGGTTTTGTCCTGTGCTTATGTCAAAGGGGCACAAGAAGGTTTGCTTGCCGGTATGGAGCATGGTAAGGCTGATAAGAAGCTTACGGACCTTGTTGCTCATAGGCCTTCCGCTCAAGCGGATTGTGATTCTGCCTTGGCTGCGTTCCGGGGAATTCAGTTTCCTTTGTTGGATAGTTTATTATCGCATAAGGATTCTTCTATCGAGCCATTATGGTGCTTCTTCGGCTTGATGACCATCTTGCTGAGAAATTAGGTATGGCCGAGTCACAGACGGATGTGGGGCAGCTTACCCTTCCCGAGCACAGGGCTGGGAGTGGTTTGATGGTCAATAAGACTCCCCTTTCTGTTGCTTTGGATACTGACTGTGAGAGAGACAACAAGATTAAAGGCGTTGTGTTCGCCGGGGAGCCTATTATTGGCGATATCTTTACTTCATTGGAGAAGCCGTTTCCCGATGAGTATTTATTTGGCCCAGATGCCTTTCCCTGGGATGATCCTAGTACCAGTTCAGCTGTCCCCACTTCTACTATCTCTGAGCAGTCCCTTTCTGTGGACGACTATGGTTTCTCCGGATGATAGTAGTAGATAGGTTTTGATAGTAAAGTAGTCGTTCCGCGCCGGAGCGTTGGGTAACTTTTGTTATGTCGTGACCGCATGTGGTCTTTTTGAACGGGCTTATATATATCTGAATATACTCTGACTTTTGTTGGCAAGTTGTTATTTATGCCTTGTTTGTATTATGTTCCACCTTTTGTTGGCGTTGTTTGTTTTCGTTCTAGCGTTTGTCATGAATGATCATGGTTTAGTTTTTATGAACGTTTGTATTGTTTTGCGCTAAAGTTACGTCTAACTCTTATGCGTCTTTTGTTGCACTTTGATCGTTGTGCTATGCTATGTACTAAAAAAACGTACTGATACGAATTTTAGTGTATAGTCTTAGTTGGATATGTGTGGGTTATTCTCCCGGTACTGGGTTTGCAATCCCTCTTATGTACCTGTGGTTTGGTTATCAGGTTCTGCACCCTTTTAGTTATACGGGATAACGTTTTTGGGACGTGCCCTGTGTGTGCGCGGCTTACCCACATTTGTTATGCGGAATAACATGCATTATTTTGTATGATAAATAAAAGAAATTTAAAAATATTAAGCTTGGCCGAGGTATCTAGTCTCCGCCTTTATTTTATTTAAAATGTGGTAAGTTAGTACAAATAATTGATTATGAGTACAAATTTCTATTGTCCGTCGTGACGCTCTTTTTACAATTGTAACACTTTGTGGATTGCTCCATTTGTTACATTATTGCGGAACCTGAGTCCCGGCTTGAAGTATTGGCGTTATGCCTTTTAGTGGAGTACCTCCGCTTCCTGACCTTTGGTCTTTGTAGCGTGCGGTCGTGTTTCCTCGTTCACTTGTTGCACCACATATATTGTCCGGCTGTAGTTATACGGGATAACTTGTTCTGGTAGATTTTTGTTATCTCATTGTTTAGGATTTGTTATTTTTCTTCTGCCGTATATTTTCCGATTGTAAAAATTCTTTGCGCCGCATGTTATCCTAGGCTTGGCGTTTTTCTTTGCCAGGTTTTTGTCCAGATCCTCTTTTTGGTTTTGAGCTTTAAAAGTAATTGACGCTGCATATCGCTTTGCGTACGTCTTTTAGCTTTCTGGATGCTCCTTTTGGAGAGGAATCCGTATGGTGCTTGTTAACCCTAGCCAAAAAGCTGGTGTGCCCGATGATCATGTACGAGCAAGTCTTGGTTGGCGTACCTCCATAGTGCCTGATCTTCCTTCCGCATTGTAAGTGTGCCAATTTAGTTGTTATAGCTTCCAGCAGTAAGGTTTGGTGGAGTATCTTGCACTCCGGCAGCTTTGGGTCCGCTCTAGTCAGCAACAGTGGTGGAAGCACCCTTTCCATCCTTATTCGCTTGGCGTCGTGGTGAGGATTTTGATAACCGGAGGCATACGCAATGAATTGCCTCTGATTTTCTCTTTTGTTCCTCATCACCAACGCACTCTCCTACCCCTTTATCTTCCTCATCTGTTCTCCTGCGAGTTCCTTCCTTTTGCGGCCGCAATCCCTTGGTCATTCGAGAGCGAGAATTCTTGCTCTGAACCTTGTGGGCCGGGTTGGCTTAAGGGATGTCTGTCTCTTGACACCAGGACAGTGCGAAGCCTATCGACTTGGTCAAATGGACGTTCGGTGAATGTTCCGGAAGGATGTTAGAGTGATGGGGTCTTTGTGGGGTATTAGGGCCATTAGTCGCCGTTTGACATCGGCTAATCATTATTAGTAGTCATTAAGAACTGACCATTGGACGATGAGTATTTTCTTTGTATTGTGTCCGTGGCTGTGATTGGATTTTCCTTTGGAGGTTGAGAGGTTGTTACCGATGGGTTATGTTTCATTGTTACCAGTGTTATGTATTTTCCCTTCGTTGCTATGGCCTTTTATAGTGCAGGTTTTGCTGTCGCATCAGTTGCAGCAATAAATTCCTTTGGTTCACCTAGTTTGTAGGTACGTGCCTAGCTTCGCAATTGGAATACCCCCTGTCCATATAGATTTGACAGGAAGTGTACTTTTCTCAGTGTCTTGGGAAGAAAGAGAGAAGGTTCCCCTATATGCGTTGACTTTTTCTGATTCAATTTCCCATGTCTCACGCCTATATCGTCCGCACATTGCCTGGGCGGTGTCTCAGTAGTGACCCTTATAAGGGCTTTTTAGTTTCGGTTATCAGCTTATTTTAGTAAGGCGTTATTATTATATTTTTTCTGTGGATTCGTAGTTTTCTCCTTTGATAGTTTGACGAACCTTTTGCTCCGGAAGGAGCCGAAGCGGGGGCGTACCTCTTGGGCTGTATCAGTAGCGACATATCTGATGGGATTTCGTCCGTTCCTCGTCTGCTTCGGTAATAGGCCTATGTCATTGTACCCGTTATTTATCAAGTGATGTTGTGTCTGAGAGCCGCCGCCTACCTTGTCTGCTTATGCAGTAAGTCTCTGTGATACTTAATTACTGACAATCATTTATTTCCTTTGGGTTCTTCTTCCATACGGCATCCGCTCTTTCGGTTTTGATGTTTTGCCAGAGCGCGCATTTTAGTTTCTTGAGTCTGTATCAGCACACTGCAGCAGGAGCCGCTTAACTTGTTTGCTGCGGGCGGGATAACTATTGTTCTCCCTTAATTCCTCCTCCTTTATTGGGTATGGTCGACCGGCTCTGCGCGGGGTACTCTGCGAATGAACTTTTTCCTTCTCATGTGACCAAGAAGTCCCGCGTGGTTTTTACGAATTTCATGTCTTCGTTTAGATACCGCGGGGGGCGGTGTCCGCAGTGAGTAGCAATTGTTCGTATGGCTTAGAGGGGCTATTAGATCGGATCTGGGTTAATGCACCAAGTGTCGCGTCGGATCCATGACCTATAGAGGGTATATCCCGGTGTTGTTCCCGTACTGTTCTTTGGGTGTTTTTTAAACGGTCCGATGGATCTGTGCTCCTATCGGGTGATCTTACATTGCTTCGTGGACGCGGCTTTTTCAGTGACTCGGCGTTGTGGGAGTATGGGTCAAACAGATCAACTACCTTGTATATCACTAGCCATACTCAATTTCATTATCGGTGCTGGCGTCTTTCTAATACACGGCTTCGTGAGAGTGGGCGTATTGCTTTTTTATTTTCCTGTGTCCTGATGGGTGTATCGTCTTCCGATTTCTTGCGTGCCGTTGAACCAGTTCCTCTCATTTTTTGATCACGGAAGTTTGTTTTCCCTTTTAGCTGGAACCTTTGAGCGTGTTCTTCTTTTTCTTACGCTCCCATTTTTCGTATACATCCGACTCGACGTGCTTTGTAGCTACCTCGGATTTTAAATTTATTTGTCCGGTTCCGGGTTTCTTTTGGGACATCCTTTTTTGATGAGCTTTCCCACTCCCTTTGATTGGTGAAGGCTGGTAACGCTCGATGTTATGCTTCCGGAAAGCCTTGTCAGACCTGAGCTCATTTTGGCTTTTCAGTGCTTCGTTTCCCCCGGTCAAGTTTCGCGTAGAAGTTAAGAGGGTCGGGGTGCTCTTTCTGGTTTTGTAGCTCATGGTGAGTATTTTCTAAGAACGTAGTTATGCACTGGGTCCAACGGATGGCGCCAACTTGTTAGTGCAAACAGTGTGAATGGGTTAAAGTTGGGCTTAGTTTGAAGTGGGCCACCCTTGGTGGGTCGTCCGTTCTGCAAGTCGTGCACTAATCCAAGTAATGAACTGTATTTCCTGCACAAGCAAAAGCACACCGTTAGCCTTATCGTTGGGACGGACCCCACAATTAAGCTCCGGCGTGAGAATAAGTACTCATGTAGTCAGAGAAATATGTATGTCTGAGGATGAGTGAGAAACTCATACCTAGAAAGTGTGAGTTGAGGTTTCCTTTTATAGGTAGCGGAAATATTAGGGTTTCCTGATATTTCGCATATTGCTATAGTAGCCGAGGTGGGACCCTTGTCGGGCAAGGATCCACAGCTTAATCGATTGTTGCGAACGTGGATGGTTTTCCAGACTGGGGCCGATCCGCGAGCGTACTTCGGAAGTGCCACTCGTATACATCATTTGTTTGTCCTGATCATGCCATGCTCATGGCATGGGCTTTAGCCATGTCTGGCTGTACTGGCTTGTTAGGCCGGAACCCAGTTTGCTCGTTGGGCCAGAGCCCGTTTTGCTTGTAGGGCTGGAGCCCAGTTCATTCGAGATAGTCCAAGCTCGGTAAGCCTGCTATCCGTACTACACGTCATCATGTTGTGTCCATCTTTGTTAAATACTAGAATGGCGGGTACCCTGTAAATAATATATTTAGCGAGTTATTTGTTTTCAATCACATATTTTTCGTGACAATAACTTTAGCGATAATGATCATTTCACGCTAGAATAACTTTAGACAATAACAAAATTATTTCATTACATTTTATACGGTGTAAATTTACACCAAGTAATCACTAATATGATAATTTATTTTAAAATATTTGCACAATCTTGAATTTTTAAAAGTATTGCATCATGTTATGAAATAGCAGGGTACTCACACAATGCAGCGGCGGGTACCATGTGACAATATTTTGCGGCGAGCAAATGTTGTTTGGTTCCACATTTTTCTAACAATAAATGTACAAATGAATGCTAATTTAAATTAAAATAATTTTAAGCAATAACAATGCAAATTATTTCATATCCAAATAAACATAAGGTCCAAATAAAAGAAAGGAACGTAAGTAGCATATTTGAAACGTAAGTTAATTTTTGAAATCCTTCCATAACAAACAAGTTTTGGAGTCTGAATTTTTAAGACTTACTAATAAATAGTTTCAAATGATATCAGTAGTAAAGATACAGATAACCCAAACCAAAAATAAAATAAAAAAATAAAAATAAAATAAATAAATAAAAATCTTTATAGCATTTAAAGTCCAAATTGTTGGCCCAAGCAAAAGTGTAACAAAAAAATCATCCCTTTTGGAGTCATCAGCCCAAGCAAAATGGATATGAAGCCCAGGTCCAACTAACCTAAGGTTCCGTTTGGTTTGTAAATGGGTATGGGAGTGAGATTCGGTTTGAAAGAAATAGTAGAGAGAGAAAGAATTTGATTATTATAATAATTTGTTTATTTTATATTTAATATAAAACTTAAATTAATATTTGTGTATTATTATAAGTGTAAATAAAGAAAGAGACAAAAAATTATTATATGAAAAGTTATGTTCTGTGAGTGGTGAGCCCCGTTTGTAAGAAAAAAAAAACATGACATCACCAATATATATTGGTATGGATCTATGGGAATCCATACAGTATTTAATTTCTAATTCCATACAATTTTACTAACCAAACAAATATATTTATTCACATCAAACAAAAACCCAAACTAACACTAACCCTAATGTCAATACATAGTATTATTCATACTAAACTTATGCAATCACTCTCACACTCTCATGAAATGCATGCCACACACACAAAAATACATCAACTTTTTGTTCTTTCTTATATAAATCACCCTTTTTAATTCTTACAATTCCCTTTAATTTTCTGTTAACTCTTTCTTGATGTCCCAAACCAAATAAACACGAAAAAACACCCCTGTTCCTCACGGTACCCCTTATGACGAATATTTCAAAGGAGTTTTTCGGCTAAGATGTTATAGAACAAGGTCTCAGTT
Source organism: Artemisia argyi (assembly GCA_030686995.1). Taxonomy (NCBI): domain Eukaryota; kingdom Viridiplantae; phylum Streptophyta; class Magnoliopsida; order Asterales; family Asteraceae; genus Artemisia; species Artemisia argyi. Next base: position 113,069,559 of record CM060708.1, read on the forward strand.
AGGTTGTTTTTGTTATTGTGTACGTTTTAAGGAAAGAAAGAAGGAATGAAACTGAGATCTTGTTTAGTTACTGTTTCTTTTTTATTCGATAAAAGAAAGAAGGGTGTTTAATAGGTTTTTTTTGTTATTGTGTAAGTTTTCAATCTCTTACAAAATAATAGAATTCCAGCTATCCTTCATGATGGGAACAATCTACAAATATGTTTTGGAATTGGACTGATGGCCGTGGAAGCAAAAAAGTTTTTCAGATTTACGTTTTGAAATTGGACTGATGGATTATGTTTTCTCAGATTTTGTTAGTGTTCTCAGATTCAGATTTATTTTTTAGTGCTTGGCTTATGGAAGCTTAATTATATTGTATATTGTGGTTAAATAGTTATATATTTTGGTGATGGGGTGAATTAAATTATATATTAATTGTATGTGTTAAATAGTGTTTTTTTAGTTTTAGTTGTGCTTCAAATACTTGTAAATGATGCTTCTTTGCTTGTACTTGCTGATACGTGTGGAAGCAAAAGATTTTATTGTGCTTTACATACTTGTGCATTGTGTTTTATTACTTGTATTAATTGGTGATTGGGTGTCACACCCCCAAAATACCTGTATGGCAGCGGAATGGAATACCTGGGGGTGACTGTCATAGCACAACAAACAAGGATATATTGAACGACCTAAAGTGTCGTTTTGAAAATACATCGTTTGATTCATTCAAAATATTCAGAGTTATAAAACATAGGTCCCAAAAGAGTTGGAAAGTTTAAGTAAATAAGTTTAGTACAATCAAACGATAGTTCATAAGTGCATGAAATCCAAAATGAGACGCGTCATCCTTAATTCTCAAAGAAATGACTCCATGCATGTCATGAGGCATATGTCTTAGTTACCTGAAAATACATTGCAAAAACGGTCAACATAAAGTTGGTGAATAATCATAGGTTTGTAAGTTAAATCGTATGTACATAAGCCACAAGTATAAAGTAAACCGACAAAATGTCAAAAATGCTACATTGTCTCTTAAGCTCATGACCCCGAAGCTAGACATAGTAATGGCCCCAACAGAGTGTTTACCAGGCACTCCAATTGATAAGACATGAAATGCATTCGTCCCGTTGGAGCAACCCAAACGCGAATGGAGGCGTCACCCTCAATAGATCTATTCACTCACTCTCGCTTAGCACTAAAATTAACGGTCCATGATAATAAAGGGGACTTGTCAAGAAGTGGTAATAAGGCAACTTAAGCAATGTATGGAATTTGTAATACTTGGGCATGTAAAAAAATAGTTGGTGCAATGTATTCTCCCCCGTGGGATTTGAAATCAAAATAAGTAATTGAAAATGGGGCTATGAAAACTCACCTGAAGTGATAGCACAATGATATGAAATGATCGGAACAACAAGGCACGTACACTAGCCGCAACCTAAATGAATGAATATGATCTAATTTAGATCATGAAATGTTGTAATGAATAATCATGCACATGATACCTATACCACTCGTAACTTGAAAATACTTGTTATCATCAAAGTAGGAAATTTCTATACTTAGGAAAAATAAGTCCAATTAGAAGTATAGAAATTTATCGTAGTATATCGTATATAATATGTTAGTGTTATATTCCTCGTCTTGAAAACCTTAAAACAACGTCTAGTAGTCGCGTAAATAAACCTTGGGTCGTACGTATTTTGTTAGTTAAAAATAAACTCCTTGAATAAGAAATCTAGAAAATATGTCATTTAGTACGTAGTTATATTATTTTCTAGTAGTGACTATATATATATATATAGTTTTGACGATGTTAAAACGGGTATAACTTGGTCATTTTAAGCTCATTTTCCTCGTTCTTTATATTTACGGATTCGTTTTAGTATGTACTAATATATTTTCGATAGCTTGGCTCCACTAGGTTACGTCTAACGTCTCTATTTTCGATAGTTTGGCCGTGTACCAAGAAGAGAGAAAAGGGAGCAAAAGTCTTCTTGTTAGATTTGGTAAAATGAGATGAAAAAGTGAGATTTTGTGTATATATTATTGTTTAGACAATCTATGACAAGGTTTTAATGAGTTGGTAGTATTTTTCAAAGTGTAAGAGATTTGGTGATGGGGGGGGGGGGGGGGGGGACGGCAAGGATAAGAGGTGGAAGAAAAAGAGAAGATTTTGTGTATTATTGTGTAGTTATTATTTGTTTTAGGTGATACCGGGTATCGAGTTAACTAGAAATAAATTTTAACGGAGTTAACCGGGACATAATAAAGTCATAAAAATTGTAAAAATATGTCGGGTATAAATATTGAGTGTTTGATTAATTATTGTTTAATTTCTACGAAAACCGTCGTAATTAAATTAGGCGTACGATACGAAATAAATAAATTTCCAAAATACCGGGTAAATTAATATTATAATTTTTATATTATTAAAATGAATATAAAAATATATTGGGATCATAGTCGGGAGTGTCGGACGTGTTAGTCACATTATTGATCGCTTGTTAACGTTTATTTAGAAATAATTATACGTAAAAGTAAATTATACCAAAAGTATTAATTTAATTACCCTACGAGTGGAATAGTATGCAAATGCTATTATGATGATATGCAGACTATTTCTAGTCCGTATGGAATGTCCCTGACAATAATGCATGAATTCGCTCCTGAACCAATACGGTTACGCGAATTTAAATACTCGTAAACTAAATTTACGATGAAATGAGTAATGCACGTGAATAGTGTTTTCTCTTCGGAAATGAATAGTGTCATGTGAATAGTAAATTTTCTGAACGTTTCTCGGAATATCAAATTGACCTAAAAAATGGTGAATAGTAAAATGATGAATAGTAATCGGTGAATAGTAACTGATGAATAGTAGATTATCGAAGTTTGGAAAATAACCGGAAATTACGAGTTGTGACAGTCTTCCCCTCTAAAAGGAACTTCGTCCCGAAGTTCAGTTTGTGTTGGTCTCTGAAGTGGTATTGGTGAAAAGATGATAATATTTGAGAATTCCAGCGAACTTTCACGATTGGAATTCGACTCTGCTTCAACCGTTCGACCCAACAATCCATGATTTCTATTCGTTCTTACCAAGTTTATGTTTGTCTTTGGGTTGGATCCCTTTCCAAATGGGATTATGAGTGACTAATCTGAAAGTCATTTCCTGGGATTTGAATAGGTGAAACATAGTTGTGTAATCCGGCTGTTCTTTAACAAGGCTCAAGTCTGACGGCCACTAGGCCTACTCTGTCTGAAATATTACATGGTCCAGTGTATATCAGGTTTAACTTTCCAAATTTTTCCGAATAATATCATGCCTTTCCTAGGCAAAACTTTCAACATAATCTTGCCATTGATTTAAAATTCTAAGGGTTTACAACTTATTGAACTTGTAATTGATTCTTGACTTGTAAGAAATTTATGGTTATTTCATGAATGCCTACAGGAATAGTGAGTTTGGCTTTATCCGAGTTTGGTTCGTCAATAGATGATCAGTGCTTCTTCAGGTTTATAATGTAATATGGGTAATATATGTTGCTGAACTCTGCCAGAACTCAAATCTTATATGTCAGCTGGTCGATTCTAAAATGAATCTTAAATGGTCCAATATACTAGAGGTTCAATCTCTCGTGTTACCAAAATTATATCATGCCTCTCCAAGGCAAAGCTTTTAACTTAGTTCGTTCTCCCATTTGAATCTAGATGGTCTGTTCAGGGATACCCAATCCGCATGATGTGTGTCATGCACCAACCGAACTTCTACCAGTTTCTCGTTGCTTGTAACTGGTTCTTGACTTGTGAAATTTCCTTTGTTGTTCCATGGTTTAGTTATAGACCAGTGAATTTAACTTTCCGATTTCGGTCTTGTAAATGGGTAATTGGTACTTCGACCATAGAGTGCCTCAAATGGTGTAGTCTCTACGCTCGTGCGATAACTATCGTTGCAAACGAATCTGATTTATGATAAATGGTTAGTCCAACCATTTCTAGAGTCAATCGCTCACTCTCTGAGCATAACTTTCCTATGTTTGAATTGTCCTCTCGATCTGACCATTGGTCTGAGGATGATAGGCGGTGTTTACATCTAAATGGGGTACCGAAGGAAATCTTAAAATGATTGCTAGAAGTCTGAGGTGATTCGATCACCTTTATCAGGAATAATTGAAACGGTTACAATGAATCTGGTGACTAATTCTACAACGTTATACTTTTCGAAAAGGGCGTTATACGAAGAAGATAGAATATGGGTAACACTTCGATTCCTTGTGTTTTGGTCTAATGGGTGCTAAGACATGTGTCTTTCTTTGCCTATTGTGCTTGGTCTCCATTATTGACGTTTGTAATCGACCTATGGTGTTCCTCCTAATTTCCTTCGTCACACCTTCTAATATTCCTTATTGTCAAATCGCAAAACCCTAAATGCATAAGCGATCTTGTAAGGTGATTGGTTTTCAAAATTTTATCTCGTGATTGTGAGTTTTGGTAGAAATATTTTTCTGAATAAACTAATTTAGATAATGGAGCAAATGGGTTACCAAGTAATCTCTTTTTTGATGATTCAAAATTCAGTAGTTATAAAAATGTGAAACCGTCTTCAAAATATAGTGAATAGGACTGTTTACCAAAGTTTGATGTTTATTTATTTCTCATTGTACAATGGTTTTGCAAAATATTGACCAAAAAGGATCGTATTTGTTCAAAATAGACAATTCAAAAATTATTTTCTACGAGGTTTATAATTTGTATAAACGCAATTTTTAAATCAACTTCATTTAAAAGTGAAAACACTAACAAGGATAAAATAGTAGGATAGGTAATATTCGCATAAATGCATAGATGTCTAACATTCGGTTCCTGATATTGGAAAATGCCTATTAGCGATTATCTGGCAAAACTACAAGCCTAGGTATTCAACCAACTTAAGTCCTGAAATGGTTTATCGTTGAAATTGTCATCATGTTGGCAAAATGGAAGTGTCAATTGATACTATGTCGATGAATGTCTATTTCATTTCCACATGAAGCTGGGGAGATATGCTTGGGCCTGATGCCTCTCTTGATGTATAGGTAAGGTTATCTAGAATTTCTTGAGGACACAACGCTTTAGGGGAATCTATATCGATATCCATAATTCGAATCAATCATTCTTGGTGTAAACTCACTGCAGGGAAGTTTGCGTTCAGATGAGGCCATGTTTAAATGAATTGCTTTACAGTCTCAATTAGGTGCTTGGATTGTTTCTATAGTGTTGTTTAGCGTAACTTCACAATGTGTTCGATCCTGTAGCTCAGTCTTGCTAGTTCCTTTGAATGATAGAATTGGACAACTAGGTAAGAGATGGGGGTTCAGATGGTCTAGTGGCATCTTAGAATTGTTGTTGAGTTATAAATTGTCTTGGTGTATACTTCTAGTCTAGGTTAGTAGTTCCGTAACCCTTTTATTGTTTTTCTTGTATCGAGTAATCCTCCTAGTACTTGATAGGGAAAGTCTCTCCTAAAGAAGTCAATGGAAAGTCCAACTTAATGGCTAAGTGAGTGACAGGTGGGGTAAGTATCCAAGGGAAAGTTTGTCAGAAAGAGACATTTATAAAAGAGTTTATTTGTTTAAAACACTTTTACATGAAGATTGTTATTAGCAATACTTTAAAAAAATAATTATTTACTTCATGGCATAATTCTCCCTGAATTATACATAGGTGATCAGGCTATGTATAATTGAGGACTAATGATGCGATGCTTGATTTAGTCGAAATTGTATTACTTTTCTCAAAAGTTTTAGATGGTGTTCAACGCATTGTTATTAAAAATGGTATACTGATATTTCCTTTCAAGGTAACATGAAAATTATTTCGCGTAATAATATTAAATACTTGGTGTAATGACAGAAAATCAATTTATAGAGTGGTAACAAAATGGCATACTTTAGAAATTCTGTAAAACAATTTCCCCATAGGGTAGTAAAATAGTTTGAAACAAAATTCGTTGAATGGTGTATTGGATACGTAGGTGAATCTTATAGAATGGTAATAGTCTACTAATCCACTTATTTAAAGAATGTAAATATCCTAGTTCATAACAGGGCAGTGGTTTATGATTATAAAGTGGTCGAGAATATGGTAGTGATATTGAGAGCGTGAAGGATGAACGTGTCGTTAAGGCATCTACAATCAACTGAAGGGGATAGTCTATGTGTGAAAGGATATAGGGCAGAAATTTGGTGCCAATGATTTGAGTCAAGTAGGTACCACATCAAATGATGTTTGATTTTCCGTGAATGCAAGCTAAATGCCTTATGGTCAGGTGAAACTTCTCGATGTCCTTTCATAAAAATGAGGTCTTGTCCCAATGTGACTAAGCTATATCGATCTCCGAAAAGAATATAAATTTTGTTGAGTAATTGTACCTTGATCTTTTAATCCAAAGAGCTCATACTAGCGTGAGGGTCTTATAATATGGAATGAGCGAAAAAGTCGTAATTTGAAGTAATGGTGTTAAGGCATGGTGTATCAATTGGTAATCTCTGGTAGAGGGGTTTCTTTCGCATCTAAGGTCAAATAGTAAGTAGGAATAGTGGTTGCTTTCAAGATTCGTTCATGAGCTATTCGTGTTCCTTCTTGGAGATATGGTTTCTAAATTTAACAACATTTATTTGAGTGAAACATTGTGAAAATTTGATCATAAATGTATTTTGGAGTGACTTTATTTGAAGTTTGTAATGAATATCGTTATGTAAAAGATGTGACTACGAAATATTTTGTATTTTGATAAAAACGATATCTCATATATCTATGTCTTTGGAAAAACAATTCAAGAAGATTGTTGCTTAAACAAAAAATGAGTTTTAATTCCAACCATTGAAAATTAATAATTTGTCGTACTTCGTAAGGTTTGCACGAAATCTTTTTGTTTGTACAAAAATTTAATTTGACCTTGACTTACTTGAATTGTTATTATCTCCGAAACACGAAAACTAGGGCAGTCACTCTTATCTTGGTCAACATGACCATTTAATCGTAAAGACATCTTCGTCTTTATTTATCCTATTGTCTTACTTGCATCCTCCCAAAGTTGTAATTACATGTCAAGTCTACTAATATGACCACCTTGGTCGGTAGAGTGTTGTTAGAGTGACTAATGATGCAATCATCGACTTAGAATGTGGTGTAATCAAACTTGATAATGAAGGGAGAGTTGTGATGAGTTCCATTATGATGGTATAATACCGTTCAAAGCATCTTGTTGGTTTATTGTGTTATGGAGGTATGAGTCAATCATATCTAAGATAATATAGAGTCCTTGTGATAGATGCCACCCTTGGGCGATTTGTTGCAATTCTTATTGTGTTTGTGAGGCTTGTGGTATCATTCAGAGTGTATCGTCCAAACACTCGTGTGTAATCTCAAATAATTAGAGGTCATCGTCTAACGATGAAGAGTAGTAGGTTGTCAAGCAGTAGAGGCTCTCAAACTCTCACCAACCTCAACCCATAAGGTGGTGTAACGTGTGGTATGTCAAATAGTGGTTGCTTCTCAAGCGGCTGTCATATATGGGTGTAGAGTCTCTGAGATGTGATGGTGATAATAGTAAATGGAATGCTACCCTCTTTCGCGTTATCTCGCGACATCTAAGAGGTAAAACTAAAGTACGCATTATGGGACGACCAATAGTGTAATAAGTAGCTGATAGTGGTGGTAGTACCTGAGTAGTAAGTGCCCTACTAGTGAAGGAAAGGAAACATACTATCTTCCTTGCAATAAGCATCCTAATAAGTCCATTAAGATTAAGTCTAAATACTCTACCAAACGGTATTCTATGTATGGGCTGGATGATAGGAAAACCTTGTTCCTATGACAATTCAATGGTGCCAATGGCGGCTTAAGTGTAACTGGTAGTACCATGATAGTGGAAGATGACAAGGCATCTTCAATGTCGAAATCCGACGAAAGGATAATAGGGTGGGTATCTGAAGACATGTCACTTGTGAACCAGGTCAACATAATCATATATATATATATATATATATATATATATATATATATATATATATATATATATATATATATATATATATATATATATATATATATATATATATATATATATGAGTATGGGTATAAATAACTCGTACAATGTGTGCGTGTAACAACATGTATAATGAATATGCACCTATGATGAAATGATGAGATGCTATGATGATGTGGTTATAGTCTAGGGTCCATGATACATCCTAGTTCGCTATAACCTTAGCTCTGATGCCAATCTGTCACACCCCCAAAATACCTGTATGGCAGCGGAATGGAATACCTGGGGGTGACTGGCATAGCACCACAAACAAGGATATATTGAACGACCTAAAGTGTCATTTTGAAAATACATCGTTTGATTCATTCAAAATATTCAGAGTTATAAAACATAGGTCCCAAAAGAGTTGGAAAGTTTAAGTAAATAAGTTTAGTACAATCAAACGATAGTTCATAAGTGCATGAAATCCAAAATGAGACGCGTCATCCTTAATTCTCAAAGAAATGACTCCATGCATTTCATGAGGCATATGTCTTAGTTACCTGAAAATACATTGCGAAAACAGTCAACATAAAGTTGGTGAATAATCATAGGTTTGTAAGTTAAATCGTATGTACATAAGCCACAAGTATAAAGTAAACCGACAAAAATATCAAAAATGCTACATTGTCTCTTAAGCGCATGACCCCTAAGCTAGACATAGTAATGGCCCCAACAGAGTGTTTACCAGGCACTCCAATTGATAAGACATGAAATGCATTCGTCCCGTTGGAGCAACCCAAACGCGAATGGAGGCGTCACCCTCAATAGATCTATTCACTCACTCTCGCTTAGCACTAAAATTAACGGTCCATGATAATAAAGGGGACTTGTCAAGACGTGGTAATAAGGCAACTTAAGCAATGTATGGAATTTGTAATACTTGGGCATGTATAAAAATAGTTGGTGCAATGTATTCTCCCCCGTGGGATTTGAAATCAAAATAAGTAATTGAAAACGGGGCTATGAAAACTCACCTGAAGTGATAGCACAATGATATGAAATGATCGGAACAACAAGGCACGTACACTAGCCGCAACCTAAATGAATGAATATGATCTAATTTAGATCATGAAATGTTGTAATGAATAATCATGCACATGATACCTATACCACTCGTAACTTGAAAATACTCGTTATCGTCAAAGTAGGAAATTTCTATACTTAGGAAAAATAAGTCCAATTAGAAGTATATAAATTTATCGTAGTATATCATATATAATATGTTAGTGTTATATTCCTCGTCTTGAAAACCTTAAAACAACGTCTAGTAGTCGCGTAAATAAACCTTGGGTCGTACGTATTTCGTTAGTTAAAAATAAACTCCTTGAATAAGAAATCTAGAAAATATGTCATTTAGTATGTAGTTATATTATTTTCTAGTAGTGACTATATATATATATAGTTTTGACGATGTTAAAACGGGTATAACTTGGTCATTTTAAGCTCATTTTCCTCGTTCTTTATATTTACGGATTCGTTTTAGTATGTACTAATATATTTTCGATAGCTTGGCTCCACTAGGTTACGTCTAACGTCTCTATTTGTCCGTCGAAAAATGTCAAACAGCATGTAGTTTTTCAGAAAATTAGTTTTCCTCACTTAACTTGCAAAAATCATAACTTCTTCGTTATAAGCTCGTTTTAATCTGTTCTTTCGCCGACGGCTTCGTTTTTGAAAGTATTTTTTAAATCTTTGGTCAAAAATTACCCATAACCTACTGAGTTTCCCACGTTTTAAAAATGGTGACAGTAGGTATTTGTTTTGTTTCAAAAATCACTTCTAGGGCTCCAATCTAGTTCTAACCTCAACCAAACCACTTTCAATCACCACAAAACTAGTCTAATCCTACCATACACCTTCTTAGGGTGTCATAGATTCCTAAACATCATAAATCAAGTGGATCTAACAAGGATCTAACTATAATCCATTTCTAGGACTCAAAAATTAGATATGTATAAAATAGAGTGGTATAAATAACATATGCATGTAAATCTTGTATAAAAATCATATGAACATAATTAGAACTTGGTAAAATTATAAAAATGAGTTTGACATACTTACTTGAAAGATTAGAGAGTTTTGGAGATGAAAACCTAATTAACCTAAAGGTTTTTATTTCAAAACCTTAAAATAGGTAACTAATGGGACTAGAATAACACTTGATCTTGGAAAAATCTTGGTTTTTGCTTGTTCTTTGTTGTTTGGCCGTGTACCAAGAAGAGAGAAAAGGGAGCAAAAGTCTTCTTGTTAGATTTGGTAAAATGAGATGAAAAAGTGAGATTTTGTGTATATATTATTGTTTAGACAATCTGTGACAAGGTTTTAATGAGTTGGTAGTATTTTTCAAAGTGTAAGAGATTTGGTGATTGGGGGGGGGGGGGGGGGGGGGGACGGCAAGGATAAGAGGTGGAAGAAAAAGAGAAGATTTTGTGTATTATTGTGTAGTTATTATTTGTTTTAGGTGATACCGGGTATCGAGTTAACTAGAAATAAATTTTAACGGAGTTAACCGGGACATAATAAAGTCATAAAAATTGTAAAAATATGTCGGGTATAAATATTGAGTGTTTGATTAATTATTGTTTAATTTCTACGAAAACCGTCGTAATTAAATTAGGCGTACGATACGAAATAAATAAATTTCCAAAATACCGGGTAAATTAATATTATAATTTTTATATTATTAAAATGAATATAAAAATATATTGGGATCATAGTCGGGAGTGTCGGACGTGTTAGTCACATTATTGATCGCTTGTTAACGTTTATTTAGAAATAATTATACGTAAAAGTAAATTATACCAAAAGTATTAATTTAATTACCCTACGAGTGGAATAGTATGCAAATGCTATTATGATAATATGCAGACTATTTCTAGTCCGTATGGAATGTCCCTGACAATAATGCATGAATTCGCTCCTGAACCAATACGGTTACGCGAATTTAAATACTCGTAAACTAAATTTACGATGAAATGAGTAATGCACGTGAATAGTGTTTTCTCTTCGGAAATGAATAGTGTCATGTGAATAGTAAATTTTCTGAACGTTTCTCGGAATATCAAATTGACCTAAAAAATGGTGAATAGTAAAATGATGAATAGTAATCGGTGAATAGTAACTGATGAATAGTAGATTATCGAAGTTTGGAAAATAACCGGAAATTACGAGTTGTGACATTGGGTGTATTAATTGTATGAATATAAGAAATATTGTTGAACTTAAAATCATTGTGTTTTACATACTTGTGCTTTGTATTTTATGACTTGTATTTACTTAAAATCTATATAAGGAAAAATTAAAACTTAAATCGATTGTTCGTACGGCTTTGTTACTAGTCGACTAAAGTTGACCGTTGATACCAGTCCCTAATGTCGACCGTTGGTACGGTTTTATTACCAGTCGACTTATCCGACCGTTGGTACCAGTCGACTAAAATCGACTGTTGGTATGGTTTTGTTACGAGTTGACTAACGTTATGCTTTTATTACGTTAATGTGTTGTTTTTCTTTCTTTCCTAATTTACTACTTCAGTTCGAGTTTTCGCGATTTTGCCGCTCGAACTGCGGAGGAGTGTTAGTCTATGTTTGATAGAGTCCAAGTCTAGTTTGTATGAGTTAAGACCCAAACGTCTTTGGTTAGGGTTTGTTCTCTATATATGTATTGTTCCGTATTATGAACACTTTACCACTCTTACAGTATGATTGTATGAACTCTTTGCAAATTGTTTCTCCGATCCATCTATCTTCTTGCTACTTAGTTTTAATAAAATTGTGGTAATCATGTTGCTCAAATAGATCACCATGCATAAACATATCTTTATCCATTTTTTCTATTTTTTATTTTTTGGTTTTACTGACAGTTAATCAATTTAATTTATTAGCAAAAGAATATTAAGACTATTGCTTAAATACTAGAAATTACTCTTTAGCTTATTATATCAAACGTGCATGAATTTAAGATACTGTATTTGCTTTGAGTCGCTGTACACGATTGCAATCATTATTTGTATATAACTTATGGTAATTCTTATATAAAACTAAATGAAGAAGTATAATTTCACATTAACTCATTGCACTTCTTCTATAATTACCATGCATCTAATTAATTAGGGCAGTGAAATATACTGCTGTTGTAGTCATTGTTGAACCTGTCGTATGAACCAAGATAATTGTTTGAATCTTCAAAAGCATGAGTAGAAGTCACATGATCCATGTGATTGTTTGTATGCTCCAAATTCTCGAGCGGGCAAAGTTGATCCAAAAAATATTGAAGATCATCTATAGTTCTTGGTGAGCCAGTATCATGATAATCAGATACATGCTCAAATTGTTGATCCTTGGGAGTAGTAGTAGAGCAGCTAGATGTGAAGTTATGCTCTTCAAAAGAAAAGTGGGATACGAAAAAGTCATTAATATGATTAGCAGGCTGTAGTATGTGTTGGACTTGAAATAATCAAGAATCATAAGTCTTTAAAGTATAAGGACCATATATGTATTATAGATAGTTAATAACTGTATTTCTGTATATTAGTGATAGGGTATAACGTTTAGAAGATATCTCTTAGGAAGAGTCACATCGGTTCATTCATACCGATTGATCTCCTATATATACTCATGTATTGTAAACGTTTTAGTATGGTGGAATAAATATTAGTATTGTGTGTTTATCAGAATCTTTCCCACCCTCTCTGTTGTCAAACGAGTCACTGCATAACAGATTCTTGTGCATACTCTTATCAATATTGTTCATACAAGTAGCATGATTCTCGAAACAGCAAAATTCAATATGGCATCAGAGCCCATGGTTTAAAGATCCTGGAAGAAGAAAAACAAAGAAACCTGTGGAAAAATGTTTGCGAGATCATTTGCAGTCAAGAAAGTTATCGCCAATGGAGAAGAAGAAAACCCAAAACAAAGCATGAAGATGATCATGGAGATGTTACAAGTTTTTTGGCAGAAAAGAAAGAAGATGTTGCAAGAAGAGAAGTTCCAAAAGAAGGATGTATTTGCAGATGGCAAGAAGAAGGCATGGTGAAAACCTATTATGAAGATGCAATTAGAGCAAATCTAGGGAAGGTAGGAAGTGATGAAAATGATGTTGGTGCATACATTAGACCACAGCCGGATGCAGATTTGGAAGATGCAATAGATACAATGGATGAATCACCAAAGAAAAGAAGTAGAATTGAAATGGAAGAAGTAAAGATGATCAAGAAGATCAACCATGGAACGAAATAGAAGGCAACAGAACACGATTAGACCAGAAGTAACAAGGCGATCAATTATAGAAGAAGGAAGAAGGAGCAAGGCTGTAAATTGGATGAACAAAGGAACAGAGTGAAGATCATGATGAAGATTATGATTTCTTGATTAGGGAAGTGATGTTGGACTTGAAATAATCAAGAATCATAAGTCTTTAAAGTATAAGGACCATATATGTATTATAGATAGTTAATAACTGTATTTCTGTATATTAGTGATAGGGTATAACGTTTAGAAGATATCTCTTAGGAAGAGTCACATCGGTTCATTCATACCGATTGATCTCCTATATATACTCATGTATTGTAAACGTTTTAGTATGGTGGAATAAATATTAGTATTGTGTGTTTATCAGAATCTTTCCCACCCTCTCTGTTGTCAAACGAGTCACTGCATAACAGATTCTTGTGCATACTCTTATCAATATTGTTCATACAAGTAGCATGATTCTCGAAACAGCAAAATTCAATAGTATGTCCTCAATGTTTTCAGTTTTGCATGTTGGTAATAAGTTAGCGTTATTTTCCGTGGTTGTTCCGCACACTAGGTTTTGTTCACTCGCACGTTTCTTCAGATGGGAATGCCAATGATTTTTCACGTCATTATCGCTGCTTCCAGGAAGTCGTCTTGATGCAATGGCAGACCACCTATAAGGTAGATATCAGATACATGATTTAGGCCAATGATTAATAATAGTAAAATGATCAAGAAAGTTAATGAATTACCTATTACCGAGCTGTGAATGAGAAACAAGTATAATTTCTTCTTCTTCCTCTGAAAAATTCCCTTTCGTTACGTTAGGTCTTAAATAATTCATCCATCGAAGTCTGCAACTCTTCCCACTTCTCAACAAACCTAGAAGCGAAAGAATTATAATCAAAACTTAAATTTCGCATGTGATAAAAAATAACAAAACATGACACAACGTATGGTTTAATTATATATACCCGCAAATCTTGGCATCTGAGACCAGTTCCAGATACTGTATCTGTTGATATACGTAATCAACTTCTGATCTTCTTCAACATTCTATGCACCCTTCTTTAGATCTGTGCTCATCTCACCTCCCACAAATTTTTTATATAATTGATCAATTCCAGTTAGTACTTAGTATGGATGTTGTATGAGCGCCAATATTAAAATGTAATATATATAGTACGTAGTGATTGATTTATACATGCTAGCTTTTGCATGCTAACATGCATCCACGATGGTTTCAACACCATCATTAGGTTGAGATGGTCGTTACTGCTGTGGGTGACGGATTCTGTGGTGGTTGATGTGACGGATTCTGTGGTGGTTCATAACCGATATTTTTTAGGGTATTCAACCGATCTTTTTAACGTTTTTTGTAGTATTGACTGAGACTTCCAATGACCTTTCTCTTTGCAATATGCACGCTTATCAATTGGATTATCAACCTCCCATGCTTCCATAATACCAGCAAAAATTTTCAACTAATAATCAATCAACAAGTTTTGTCTTTGTACCCGAAACATAACCCTGCATCAACTTTCCCCACAATTTTTTTTTCTTCTTTTTTTTCCGTAACATACTCCAATATGAATACTTTTTACCATCTAACTAAACACTAATTGATGGCAACAAATTATCTTTACAAGCAACCATGATAACAATTAACTAACAATCAGATACCAAACCCTAATACGAGCAACCAACAACCAATGAACAAACGAACCCTAATAACAAATAGCGGAACCAGATGGTAGAAGAATAACGAGTAACAAACAAATTCCAACAGAAGCTAGAAGCATATACGAATCAGACTAATTAACCGGTTACCAAAGTAAAGTACAAACTGCAAAACTAACAACCTTGAATCTCTGATACTATGTAGAAACCAAACACACTGCAAAGTATCTTATTGAAGTGATAATCAAATGAGAATCATACATAGAGTATTTATACAAGAAAACAAAGGGTAAAACACTAGAAGCTAACTATGGGCTAGTGGGTTGCTTATGATCAGCAAATACGGGCTAATACAATTATGCTAACTGTATGATATTGCAATTATTATTTGTATTTAACTTATGGTAATTCTTATGTAAAACTAAATGACGAAGTATAATTTCACATGAACTCATCATATTGCCCTTCTTCGATAATTCCCCTGCATTTAATTAGGGCAATCAAAAATACTGCTGCTGTAGTCATTGTTGTAGAAGCTGTCATATGAACCAAGATAATTATTTGAATCTTCAAAAGCATGAGCAGAAGTCACATGATCCATGTGATTGTTCATATGCTCCAAATTCTCGAGTGGGTAAAGTTGATCCCAAAAATATCGAAGATCATCTATAGTTCCTGGTGAGCCAGTATTATGATAATCAGATATATGCTCAAATTGTTGATCAATGGTAGTGGTAGTGCAGCTAGATGTGAAGTTATGATCTTCAAAAGAAACGTGGGATTCGAAAAAATCATTAATATGATTAGCAGGCTGTTGTATGTCCTCAATGTTTTCAGTTTCAAATGTTGGTAATGAGTTAACGTTATTTTCCTTGGTTGTTCCGCACACTAGGTTTTGTTCACTCGCACGTTTCTTCAGATGGGAATGCCAATGGTTTTTCACATCGTTATCGCTCCTTCCAGGAAGTCTCGATGCAATGGAAGACCACCTATAAGGTAGATACACATAGGTAGATATCAGATACTGGATTTATGCCAATGATTAATAATAGTAAAATGATCAAGAAAGTTTATGAATTACCTATTGCCGAGCTGTGAATGAGAAACAAGTATAATTTCTTCTTCTTCCTCTGAAAAATTCCCTTTCTTTACGTTAGGTCTTAAATAGTTCATCCATCGAAGTCTGCAACTCTTCCCACTTCTTGACAAACCTAGAAGTGAAAGAATGATAATCAAAAGTAAAATTTCGCTGTGATAAAAAATACTCCGTAAAAAAACCACGTATGCTTTAATCATATATACCTGCAAATCTTGGCATCTGAGACCAGTTCCAGATACCGTATCTCTTGATATAATTAATCAACTTCTGATCTTCTTCAAAACACCATGCACCCTTCTTTAGATCTGTGCTCATCTCACCTTCCAGTCATTTATTTATATAATTCAATTCCAGTTAGTACTTGGTATGTATATATGTTGTATGAGCGCCAATTAATATGGATAGTATGTAGTGATTGATTCATTCTTATATATGCTAGCTTTTGCATGCTAACATCCACGATGGTTCAATATTTTTGATTTATCAGCAGAGTGGTCCAGACTTGCATACGTCAATCAGTCACCTTCCAAGAAGTTTCAATATATATGTGACATGCATGACTGTTCCTTTCCGTAATATGTTTGGCCCAAAATTAGTACCTCTAATTTGGTTAATAGGGTTTAGTAACCTTAACTTGTAGACTCATCAGTCGCCTAGCTTGACTCAGTCATATGTGTCAGGTGATTTATTTTCGTTTGTTTTTTAACGGAAGAAAACAAGATTAAGTTTGCTTCTTCTGCCTATAAAAATCATACCCATGTTGCATGGTAGTAAGTTATTTCATAATCTTTAGATGTGACAAATTTTGAGCTTATAAATGATTCCATTAATGACGATAGTTCTGTGTTGTTCAAATCCATCGATCATATCAATCTGTAAAATATTTATTCTTTTATAAAACCTCAAGTGCGCGAACACATCATACAACAAATCCAATTAACGTTGTCCTTGAAACATCTCCTGATTCAAAGATACTAGACGAAATCTGAGCATAGCAGCGGCAATACATGTATAATAACATTAATTTGTGTGTGCAATTGTTTTGTATACATGGGTTTTGAGTAAGTGAGAGTGAAGAAAGTTATTAATTTAAATTATAATTTAGTGTATAAATATTTAATAATTGCATTACCTTTTACAAGCAAGTGTATTTTATTCTAACATTACTCATTTATTAAGTTATAAGTTTTAAGAAAATGTTTATTCTTTTTATATGTAGTATAGCTAATTAATAAAACACATGCTACAAATCAAGCAAACTTCTAACATGTGGTCACCCTTATTAAAATATTAACTTTTGCCAACTAAGTTGTTTAGAACCCAAGCACTCAAAAGTTATGTTCCCAAAACCCAAAGCAACATGTTCAATTGCTAGCCATCACAAGCAATGAATCTCTTGATCATGTCTTTAATAGGCTTCAAAAGATTTTCAATCAATTGGCTGTGTTGAAAGCTCCTATTCCGCAAGAAGAACTTAACATTAAGTTTCTCAATGTTGAATGGCATACTTATGTTGTTGTTTGGTTAAACAGCCTGAATTGGAGAAATTGACTCTCAATGATCTTTACAACAACCTAAAGATTGCTGAACCAAAGGTGAAGAAGTCTGGAAGTACAACACAGCATCTGGGAACATGGCACTCTTATCATCTATCAGGGATTGTAGCTCTGATGATGAGGATGATTCCACTTATCTTTGTACTGCTAACACTAGAGTTAGTACTGCTAGCCCTAGAGGTAGTATTGCTAGTTCAAAAACTAGCAGTGCTTGGATTAAGTGATGATACTGTTTATGCTTTCCTGGCTAGCAAAGCTGAAGATGCCCATCTCTCTGCTTCAAATTCATGATGATGACTTAGAAGCAATGGATTTGAAATAGCAATTATGTTTAATAAGCATAAGGGCCAAGAGGTTTTCAGAGGACTGGAAAGAAGATCACCCTCAAGTCAGGTGATGTTGCTGGCTATGACAAGTCTAAGGCAGAATGCTACAACTGTAAGGAGAAAGGACATTTTGCCAGGGAATGCATAAGCCCCGGACAACACAAAACAGAGACAATAATTACAAGAAGGGCAACAGGAATGATGTATATGTGAAGGAACCTTCTTCTAAAGCCATGTTAGCTATTGATGGAGCTGCTTTTGATTGGAGCTTTATAGAGGAAGAAGCAGCACCTACTGAGTGTGCACTGATGGCTTTCTCAGATTCAGAGGTATACAATATCAATAGTTGTTCTAACTCTTGCCCTACTTTAAAAGAGTATGAGGCACTTAAGGTTAAATATGATAGTCAAAGAATTGAACTTAATGATGTTAATTTTAGTTTGGCTAATCATAAAAGAGGACTAGGTGTGTTAGAGGAAAAACTTGCTTTTTATAGACAGAATGAGTCAAATTTCACTGAGGATATAGCTGTCTTAAAAAGGGACTTAGAACACAGAGATGCCCAAATCAGTATGCTAAAATATGATTTAGAAAAGCTCAAGGAACAAAAGGAAAACATACAGTTAAGTGTTGACACTCTTGAGTATATATCAAAAGGTGTACAAAAGATTATAGAAGCTCAACTAGTTAACAAAGCTAAATCAGAGTGATATAAATCGGTTGCACCTCCTAACAGAGGAATGTTTGTACCCTCAGGCATTGACTTAGATCACACTGGTCTAGATGAGTTTAAAGAAAAGCAGTTTCCTCCTTATGGTCCTAAGACCAATGAGAATCCTACTGTTAAACAGTCAGAGGATTCCTTTGAGAGTGCGAGTGACACTTCTCTAATCAATGAGTGTGTCCCTAAGGTTGAGTCATAGGTCAAAGCAGAAGCCTCTAAGGTTCCTAAAGTAGTAAAACAATAAAATGTAAAACCAGTTAGGAATACTGTTAGATATGCAAAGATGTATAGGTCCACACCTAGAGGTAATCAAAGGAATTGAAGTAATTTGAAATCTCGACAACTAGGTAGTGATTTTGTCATGCAAAACAAGACATGTTTTATATGTGGAAGTTTTGACCACTTTGCTGCATATTGTAAACACAACCCATGGAAAAAGGTGGATTCTAGGGATGCAAGGGTTTCTTGGAATAATCATGCTAGAGTGAACAACAACTATGCAAAACAAACTCACTCTATTGCCAATATGATAATAAGAGCAGTCATGTTAAGGTCTGACACTAAACCACTTTCTATTGCTAGACCAAACAAAATTGTTTCTCCTAAGAAAAATGTTTCAAGTGAAAAACCAAAATTTCCTTATAATAATGAAGCACAAACATTTAACAATTCCTTTTTCAAGAAAACAGCTAGACCTAATAAAAAATGGGTGCCTGAGGTTACAACTGCTAAGCCTAAAGTTTCTACTGCTAGGCCAATAGTTAGTAATGCCAGGCAAATTCAAGCTGTTAAGGATAATTTGGGAAATGGTGCGAAGGTCTCAACTCAATGGGTTTGGAGACCAATCACAGGTGACAAAGCATTTATGGTTTTAAAGAAACATACTTATATTAATGAAAGAGGTAGATTCAAGTCTGTAATGGCTTGGGTTCCTAAAGAATAATTGTCATTGTCATTTCGCATTGATAGTCTTATTCATAAATTTCATATATATATATATATATATATATATATATATATATATATATATATATATATATAATACTTTGCTTTGTATTTTTCTTTGTTTTGGACTAACATTTGCAGGCTAGTAAAGAAGTATGACTAGCATTGTGTATGGTGTGCTTTGGAATGGAAATGTGTGTTGCTTATCACACAACAAATGGTAATTTGTTCACCATGTCTTACACACAACAAGAACCAACTAGTACAGAGCAAACGGTTTCTGGTGAAGACTTCTCAAATCCATTTATGGTTGATAGTTTACGAAAAACTATATGGTAATCAACTCGCCATACTTAAAAGTGAAGAGTTGGCTAGTCCAAAGCAAACAGCTATTGGTAAAGACTAATCAAATCCGTTGATAGCTGGTAGTTTGCTCAAAACTATGCATGAGCAGTCTATTTTAAACCAATTTTATGTTTCTACTGCTCTTTGAAATTTTTGTGAAAAAATTAGTACTGCTAGTTCAATGTTAGTACTGCTAGTTCAAACTTTGTACTGCTGAACTAGCCGTTGTAACTGTTGTGTCAGTAACATAATTTTGATTATAGCTGTTGGGTAAAATTTATTGTTTCCATACTTATAGGGTTTTTCTAAAGAGATAATTATCTTCTTTCCTAAGTTTACATTATTCTTTTTCCAAAGATAATTCTTCAAGAAAATTCTTATCTCTTGCGCAAGTTTCTCAAACCCTAACAGTTTCACTATAATAACTCAATTGGTTGTTCTCATCTCAAACTCATTCATAAATGATCACTGTTCTTTTATTAAAATAATTCCTTCATGGCTAACTTGAAATTTCAAAGATACACAACTAGGTTGCTCATTTGACCAAATCAGAGGAGGGGGATGGTCCTAAATTCTATCAGATTGTGGATTTTCTTAACAACTCCTACATCAGTAATGCTCTAACAGTTAATCCCACTATCTATTCCTCACAAATCAAACAGTTTTGGAAGACTGCATCTGTCATAACACTTGATGAAGATGATGAGGATATACCTATACCTACACTAAGTGCAACTGTGGATGGGCAAACTATCTATGTTACTGAAAAGTCTTTGAGGAGACACCTCTGCTTAGATGATTCAAATAGTACCATAGACATGCCCAACACAGAAATTTTAAATGCTATTTCACAAATGGGGTATGATACATCCAACAATCTTCTTACTGTTCAGAAGGGGTGTTCCTCACCTCAATGGAGGTTTCTAATCCATACTCTTATTCATTGCTTAAGTCCTAAAAGAACCTCATGGGAGCAATTCAGTAGCAATATTGCTATTGCTCTTGTGTGTTTATCTTCAAACAAGATTTATAACATTTCAAATCTGATTTTTGAAGGTCTGGTGAAAAATGTTAAATCAAATAAATTTTTAATGTACCCAAGGTTCACTCAATTGATTTTAAAAGCTAAACAAAGTGTTTTACTTCCCCATAGAAACATTTTTCCTACTCCTTTCCTGCAAAAAAAACTGTTTTCAAATATGGCTATGGCAACTCAAGGATGGGATGGGGTAGACCTTTATCTCCTGCTATGCTTCAAATTATTCAACAGGTATAGGGTGAAGGGTCAGTAAACCCAACTGAGCCCCAACACACACCCATTGTTATTGCATCTACCTCTCACACATCATCAGTTCAACACACCTATAGGAGGAGGACCAGAAAAGAGACTGTGGTACCTCAGCCCATTCATCTTACTCTAGCCATTGTTGCAGATGAGGCTACCATTATTGGTAGTATGGATGGGGCTAACACTACAACCTCTAGCTTAGAAGCTGGGTTGGACAGTGTTAACATCACTAAGACCCCTACCATGGCAACATCAAATGTGCCAAGTCCTCTCAGACTTGCCACAATTGATGAAATCCCAAGCCAAATGGAAACATTGGGTGGTTCAGGTGTATTTCTTAGTCCAACTAGAGAAGAAACTTAATCTATTCCCTATGATGCTATTCCAGAAGGTGACACATCTGGTGATGTTGTTCTCAATTAAATGAATTGATGGATTTGGTGGTGATTCTCTCCAACAAGGTTGTATCTTTGGAACAGGATTTACAATCTACAAAGAAGAAGTGTGCTGATATCAACACCAAGCTAGTTCTCAGGATGAAGAAACTTCAAGAAAAGGTCAAAAAGCTAAAGGGAAAGAGCATAACTACAATCATTCAGTCTACCAGTTCAAGCTCAAGTTCCTCTGATGATGACAGTGATGGTGGAAATTCTTCAAAACAGGGGAGGAAATATGCAAAGATTCAGGGGAGGCCTCTAAATGTTAAAGACAAGGGTACTGGTAATGATGGTGGTGATCATATTGAAGAAGGGAATGAGGAAATAAATTAGCCAATGGAAGGTACTGCTAAGCTTCAAGAAAGTACTGCTGGGTTATTAGAACAAATTATTCATGTTTCAAGGCAAATGTCTCAAGTAGTACAAACTCAGTCTGAAGCAGTACAAACTCCATGCATCCCAATTGATACTGCTGAGCTAGAATATGAAAGAAAAAGAAAGGACTCAAGCTCAAATTTAGTTTGATGCAGAAGTGGCTAGAAAAACTCAAGAAGAAGATATTGCTCCCTTTATGGATGCTCAAAGACTTGCAAAAGGTTATACTCAAGCTCAAATAGATGCTAATGCAGAATTGGCTAAAAAGTTTGAAGAAGATGAAAAAGCTAAAGCTCATGTAGAGAGAATACAAGCTATTATTGATGTTGATGAAGTATTACAAGTAAGAGTTGAAGAGCTTTACACTGATGGAAGTTTAACTATGGATGACAGAGCACAAAGACTTGCTGATTTGATCAATGTCAGAAGTGAAGAAGTTGCACTTAAAGATCTAATAGAGACTTTCAGAAAAGTCAAAGAAAACCTGCAAGGAAGCCTACAAAAGCACAAATTATTGCTGGTATAAAGAAATTTTTGTGCAACCAAGATAATTGGAAACCTGCTCAGCTCAAGGGAAAAACACAAGAAGAGATTGAAAGATTGCACCACATTGCATACAAAAAGGTACATCATTTTACTCCCATGAATACTGAAGAAGACACTGCAGGATTGAAGAGAGCTAGTATTGCATTAGAGTTAGAAGCTTCAAAAAGGCAAAAGGTTGACAAAGAATCATCAACAACTAAAAAGAAGAATAGTGAAGGTCTAACTGAAGAACAGGTTGATGAGATGATCAACATAGTTCCAGAAGTTCTGTATGTGGATCCAAATCAAGCAAAACACCCTATACCTGATTAGGAGATCTACATAGATGAGTTTGGATCAGCTTGGAAGATCATTAGAGTTGGAGGTGAAACTGCTTGCTACACACAATTTGAAGACCTTATCAGATCATGTGATAGGGAGGACTTAGATACTTTATGGAAATTGGTGAAAGCAAAGTTCAAGACAGATGAGCCTACTGATGTTATAGCAAAAGAGTTATGGGTTCATTTTCAGAGATTATATGAACCTGATCCAAGTGATAGACATTGGAGGTTTGAAGCCCATAATCTAAACACCTTATGGAAATTATATGATTCTTGCAACGTTCAACATGTTTCCACACAGAAAGGAGTAGATGTCTTTATGCTTGCAGAAAAGGAGTATCCAATTAGATCAGGAGTTCTCACAGTTATGCTTTCTTTAAGACTCAGATGTTAAGAAAGAACAGATTTAGTCAAAGATTTGCTGCAGAGGATTCATGATCACTGTGAAAGAGAGACAAAAGCTCAGAAGAAGAAGTAGGTGTTTGGAAGAATTTAAAACACGTAAAAAGACCAAAATACCCCTAAGACATAAAATCATAAATAAATAGGAATAAAATACCAAACAAGCTCTAAAAATTTTACAATAAATCATAGATGACCATAATAATTCAAGGAAGCTTATAAAATATATTCTTATGTTTTAGTATCATATATTATGCGTTTAATAATCTTAGAAGACCCGGAAATTAATTATAAATAACATAAAACACATTATGGGCTACAAGATTGTACATGTGGGCTTAACTAGATATGAAATTGGATTCCCTAGCCCACTAAACTTCCTAAACCGACCTAAGCTCTCCCTACATTCTTATATACGGCTCATTATCCCTTGGTTTCACTTTACACGATCCCTAAACCTTAAGTTTCGGCGTTTTTCTTTTCTTCAAGTTCCTGTCGAATTGTTTCAAGTCTCAAGAGAATAGTGGTTGTTTTGTTTCTGTTCGATCTCATACACATTAGGTATCATCTATCTTACCTTGTATATGTTTTCCTTAATCTATATTACAAGGGCATGAACTATAAAAATTCTATACACAACCTGATGATATACATATACCACGTACACATATAAATCTATAAATTAATCATGGAGTTGTTATATTTAACTAGTAGTCGAGTTATGTTGAACATGTAATACAGATTTAGTGCTACTCTTTTATGGTGTGTCGAGTGGGTAGGTTTTCATATGGGTCGAACTAATTTAACTAGGAAGCATGGCAGTCGACTGAATAAATGGTAGGTTAAAGTATTTAGTGTTGGTCCTTGTTGGAAGGTCGATGTGTATAAGAATAGGTAACAGGTTATGGTTCTAATAATTCATGGTTGTTGAACATGTATTAAACCTACTAAAAGTCGAGCTAAACTAACCTTAGGATAGAGCTAGAGCATTTAGCTAATTCGAATGAAAAGATAGCATGTTAGGTTTGTTTTGTTGGACGTGTCGAATGTAAAATCTTGGGTTCTAGTTAACTATGTTGCATGTCGAGATAGGGATAGTTGTGTGAGCTAGTGTGTCTCGACAAGAAACACAAGAAGAAAGAAAAAAAGTTTTGTGTGTGTTGTACTTGTATCGAACAAAGAAAAGAAAATAAACAAGGGTTGTTTGGTTTGAGTCATGGCAAAGAAAAGAAAAAGGAAATGAGAATTAAGGTTAGGGTTAGTATTGGATTTAGTAATTAATGGGATTAATTAATGAGGTAATTAATGTTAGGTTTAGGGTTTAAAAGTAGAATTAGGGTTAGAATGGTTTATAAAATAAGTAAAGGGGATGTTTTGTAATTTATTTAACTTAAAGGGATGACTTGTAAACTAATTTAAGTGGTGGGTTAATCGTATAAATATAAGTGTAGGGTTTATTATGTAAAATTTGATATTTAAAAGGGTATATTGGTATAAGTATATAAATAAAAGTTTAAATTGGAAATTTCATAACTTAAAGGGTTGAATTGTAATTTTTATAACTTAAAGGTGTAATTTTTAATTTATTATAATATTAGGATTAAATTTTAAAGTATGAAAGTTAAGGGTTAAATTTGGATAAATGTAAAACTATGATAATTACATGTAAAACCTTGTAATTTAATATAATTACACTTTGGACTTGAAAATATTAATATGTGTATAAATCAAACCCTAGGAACCTTATTAATAATTTACTTAATATTCAATTTAATAAATCTTACTAAATATGTATAGTTACTATTTATGGAAACTTTCTAAATAAGGAAACTTACTAATTTTGGAATCTGCTAAATGTGGAAGCTATTTAAAAATGGAAAGTCGACTAAGAGAAGTAATCCGATTCAATATAAGTTATTAACAAATTAAATGATCACTAAATCAGGTGGATAAATTAACTAAGAAGTGAACTTTTTCCTTCGCGGATCTTTCTTTGATCTTTTTCAGCTTTGCTTTTGAGGTACGGATATTCTTACCTTACTCTTAAGGTTTCCTTTGTAATATGAACCTCTGATATGAACCTTTGATATGAACTTTCTGATTTGAACTTTTGCTATGATAAACCATTCTGTTTGAACCTTCTGATATGACAACTATGATTTGAACCTTTATTATGAACCTTATGTTACCTGAGCTTCACTAGGCATGGGGGTTCCATGTCCGTGTCATAGATGCACCTATGGCATGACTTTAGGGCAGTAGAGTGATGTTCTGCCATGTCCCTTCCGCTATATATGAGTGTGCACTAATTTTCAGGGGCGTATGGATGCATCCTAGATCTGTTTTCTGTTATGATATGATATGATTATGCTTAGTGACTGGTTGTATGTGCAATGTACTCCTTTCACTTCCGGTACAATGGAGCTAGCTACTTCTTGTACAACTTATGTTATTACGATATGATTATGATATGTTTCTGAGCTCATGTTAGATTCTGATTCTGTTTATACATGTGACTTTATAGATTCCTTACTTAACCTACACTTTACATTTCCGTATTATCTGTTAGACCTAAATATGTTTTCCTAAAATTATATCTTCTATACTTCAACATTTACTTCAGTTTTCTTTTGTTACATCCGTTCACTGAGCTTTTGTAGCTCAGCCGCATTTCTTTTCTCCGCGGCAAGTACTCCAGATAGCTTTTGGGATAGCTTTCTGGGCTAGAGTGTAGAACTGAGTGAAGAATTTGACCATAGTTATTTGAAGTAAGTTGTCTGCTTTTGATCTGTCTGTTTGTTCTGATGTAACACCATAATTTGTGACATTTTTACCCTTGTCGGGTTGGGGTGTTACAATTATGGTATCAGAGACAGGTTTGATCGGCGGATTCATAGATATAGAGCTTAGGCTATGACCTGTGAGGATTGGGTAGACATTAGGTTTCCTTCTGTGTACTTTTCTTTTCCGAACTCTGTCATTATTTTGTTTTGGAAATCGTTTTGATGATCGTTCAGATGGAGCATACTCATAGGAATGGTGATGATGGAAATGTCCCTAACTTCGAGGCCCTGATTTCGGCTGCTTTAGCTAATGTTCTTCCGAATCTTTCTACTGAATTGAGAACTCAGATCACTAATGACATTAGGAATGGTGCTGGTTCGTCAGGTGGTGGTGGTGGTAGTGCTCCTCCTACAGGGATTCATGGTTGGATTGAGAAGTTCAACAAGTTGAAACCACTTGCCTTCCGATCTGCTGCTACTCCCACTGAGGCAGAAGATTGGATAACTCACATGGAGAAGTTGTTTCAAGTTTTGGGTTGTGCTGATAATTTCAAGACTCATTTGGTTGCGTTCAAGTTGGAAGGAGATCCTCTTAGTTGGTGGAAGGCTCATCTTCGGGCTCAAGTAAGAGGAGAAGCTTATGCTGATAAGTGTACTTGGGCTACTTTTCATGAGATTTTCTATAATAGGCATTTTCCTGTTTCTGAGCAACAAAGGTATGCAAGGGAGTATGGATCTATTTATCAGTTAGAAAAGGAGAATTATGTGGAGTATATGCAGAGGTTTATGAGATTGGTTAGTTTTGTGGGACCGGTTGCTGGTGATGCTCAGAGACAAGCCAGGCATTTCAAGTGGGGTTTGAAGAGATGGGTACTGGATCGGATTGTCAACACTGAGTATGCTGATGTTGCACAAGTTTGTGCTGCAGCTCGTAACATTGAGTTGCTGAATGAGAGTGGTAGTTCAAACAAGAGGAGCAGGGATGGTGATTGCATTTAGAACAGGGAATTGGGTCAACATGATAAGAAGCTGGAGCATGGAGGTCGAGAAGATAAGAGTTATGATCAGAAGGGTTCAACTGATAGGAGGCAGGAGTCAAGAGGACAAGATCAGAGGGCTAGTGATGGATAGAGAAATGACCGACAGGGCTACAACTACAACAACCAAAGGTCATGGAAAGATAGGGAGCAAGCTCAAGGAACTCACTGTAATACCAGGTCTAGGGATCAAGAGCAGAAGCCGAATCAGGATAGGACACCTCAATGTGCTACGTGTGGGAAGTATCACCGGGGAATATGCAATAGACTCACAAATGCTTGCTCTTCATGTGGCTCGGTGGATCATAAGATTAGGGATTGTCCCAAGTATCAGGCTAATGACTACAATAAGAAGGCAAGGGAAGATAAGGAGAGTCAACAAGGGGATCGTGCACGCAACTAGTTTCCTTTCATTTCTTTCATTTTGACGTTAGACTTTGATTTCAATTTCGTTTTCAGGATTTCACTGATGTGATCGAATCTTTTGACTATTAAGTTTTTCCTTTGGAAGTTTCGTTTTATGACAATTCTGCATATGATTGTTAAGTTATGAGAATTTTGGTGAATTTTGGAATTATTGGTGCGATTGTTCATCATGATAGATCTGTTAGATTTCTATTGCTTTCTGATAAGTTCATTTTCTGTTCGACTCCATTTATGATGATTGTTTTGGATAAGAGAAGTATTGTTATTCTGCAATTAGGTTGCTTAGTCACGACCTGAGATAAAGTATGGTCATCATGATGGTATACTCATGTGATGATGGTATTATGACGCCTGATCAACGTGATAATACTTACATCATATGATGTACCCTCATTGTGAGCATAGGATATTTCGGGAAGTGTTTGAGAAGCATCAGATTTCTGTTAGATTATCCGCGATTAGTGAGACTTTTAGGATTCATTCGACCTATATGTAGGTTCTGCCTTCATCGTTAGATATCTGGATATGTTCAAATTCTCATTGTATGTTTGTTGATCGTTGATCATTCGTTAAGAATTTCAGAACTCATTATAGAGTCTTCTATCGTTTGAAATTCCGTACTCAATCTGTTTTCTACTAGTACTTGTGAGAAGTACTTTAGTTATCTGCTACAAGTATGTAATCGTTGAATCGATTTCTGAACTGTTCTGAATAAGATATGAAGTTATGAAAGTCCGATAATAAAGCTAGGTCTGTTTGTTTGAAATATGTTGGGAAGTTTTCTGAATTGAGATTATTTCTGTAATCGAAAGATTCTGTGTTTGTTCCGTTCTGGCAATTTCTGTAATCCGATTTGTTTCTATCTAATATGCTCATTCAATTTCCGAGGACGGAAATTTTTTTTTAGAGGGGAAGAAGTTGTAATACCTGAGATTTTAAAACAAGTAAAAAGACCAAAATACCCCTAAGACCTAAAATCATAAATAAATAGGAATAAAATACCAAACAAGCTCTAAAAATTTTACAATAAATCATGGATGACCATAATAATTCAAGGAAGCTTATAAAATATATTATTATGTTTTAGTATCATATATTATGCGTTTAATAATGATAGAAGACCCGAAAATTAATTATAAATAACATAAAACACATTATGGGCTACAAGATTGTACATGTGGGCTTAACTAGATATGAAATTGGATTCCCTAGCCCACTAATCTTCCTAAGCGGACCTAAGCTCTCCCTACATTCTTATATACGGCTCATTATCCCTTGGTTTCACTTTACATGATCCCTAAACCTAAATCAAGTTTCAGTGTTTTTCTTTTCTTCAAGTTCCTGTCAAATTTTTTCAAGTCTCAAGAGAATAGTGATTTTTTTTTTTTTTTTCTGTTAGATCTCATACACATTAGGTATCATCTATCTTACCTTGTATCTGGTTTCCTTAATCTATATTACAATTGCCTGAACTATAAAAATTCTATTCACAACCTGATGATATACATATACCACATACACATATAAATCTATAAATTAATCATGGAGTTGTTATATTTAACTAGTAGTCGAGTTATGTTGAACATGTAATACAGATTTAGTGCTACTCTTTTATTGTGTGTCGAGTGGGTAGGGTTTCATATGGGTCGAATTGATTTAACTAGGAAGCATGGCACTCGACTGAATAAATGGTAGGTTAAAGTATTTAGTGTTGGTACTTGTTTGTAGGTCGATGTGTATTAGAATAGGTAACAGGTTATGGTTCTAATAATTCATGGTTGTCGAACATGTATTAAACCTACTAAAAGTCGAGCTAAACTAGCCTTAGGATAGAGCTAGAGCATTTGGCTAATTCGAATGAAAAAATAGCATGTTAGGTTTGTTGTGTTGGACGTGTCAAATGTAAAATCTTGGGTTCTAGTTAACTATGTTGCATGTCGAGATAGGGATAGTTGAGTGAGCTAGTGTGTCTCGACAAGAAACACAAGAAGAAAGAAACAAAGTTTTGTGTGTGTTGTACTTGTATTGAACAAAGAAAAGAAAAGAAACAAGGGTTGTTTGGTTTGAGTCGCGGCAAAGAAAAGAAAAAGGAAAAGGGAATTAGGGTTAGGGTTAGTATTGGATTTAGTAATTAATGAGATTAATTAATGAGGTAATTAATGTTAAGTTTAGGGTTTAAAAGTAGAATTAGGGTTAGAATGGTTTATAAAATAAGTAAAGGGGATGTTTTGTAATTTATTTAACTTAAAGGGATGATTTGTAAACTACTTTAAGTGGTGGGTTAATCGTATAAATAAAAGTGTAGGGTTTATTATGTAAAATTTGATATTTAAAAGGGTATATTGGTATAAGTATATAAATAAAGGTTTAAATTGGAAATTTCATAACTTAAAGGGTTGAAGGCACGCTCATACGACAATTTGTCATACTTGCATTCTTCTTTTTTCTGATCAAGTTGTTTAAAACATGATACATTTTCTTTTGCAAGCTTTATAAGAGCATTTTCATATTTGGAAACAATTTCGGAGGTCTCTGCTCTCAGTCTTTCATCGTCTTGAACCGAATATGTTTGTATGATGATAGACATTATATCAGTAGATAGAACTGCTTCGAAGAGAGAATCATTTAACCTTTCCAAAACATTCTTGTTTTCACGAGTTTCATTAGCTTGTTTTACCAGGGATTTGTGGTCCTTGACAAAATCAACCGTTTCTTTTAAGAAAGCTTGTTCAAAATGGATTACCCTCGTACTGATGTTATTCAGTGGGATAGTAATTTCGTTTTCAAACACCTTTTTCTGTTCGTTATGAAAACTCGATTGCCAGTTGTTAATATTGATAGTAGTTTTAGATTTAACAATATTTTGAAGTGTTTGAATTCTCTTTTTAACGTCATCAAGAATGTCTCTAGCCTCACTTGTATTAAAAGTGTTGTTAGAAGACATTTGTTCCATTTTTGAAAGAGATTTGGAAACAACTACGGGTGTAGAAACTTCTGGGCTTTTGGAAACAGGTTTGGAAAGCTCATATGCTTGTTTTTGTGGAACAAAAGTAATGCCCGAAAGTTTTTTCAATTTGTTGTAATCAATTGGTTTCAAATCAGGATTCTTTTGTTTCATTTTATTAATGCTCTCTTCGACCAATTCAATCGTTTCCACAGAATCACAAACAATAGGAGGATCATGCTTAGTAAACAAAACATTTCCATTAAACAAACAATTCTGTTCTTGCTGAGCTTTCTTGAGATTACAAGGAGTTTTGTTCCCGAGAGCCATTTTATGTTTTGTGTGGGAAATTGGATTAACTTGATTAGCAATCATATTCATTGTTTGACTTGACTGACCCTTTTTAACCACTAATTCTTCTAATTTAGCAATCTTGTGTTCTGACTCTATGATTTCATCCAAAAGTTCATCTTCTTTCTTTGCAAATTCCTTTTTCAACTCATCCCTCTCTTTTTCAAGATTGGTATAAGCTGATTTTTGTTTAGAAAGTTGGTTTTGTAAATCAGAAATTTCCACGTTTAAGGATTTTATCTTCTTGAAAGAATTAACATCAAGTGTATCAAACTTGATTTGCAAAAGTTTTTCCCTTGAAACGGAATTTTGATAACCAGTTTCTAATTCAGACAATCTTTTGTTATGAAACTCAAAAGCTTTAACATTTTCCTTGTAACCCTCAAGCTCAGCGGTCAATTTAACATTCGCGGCCTTAACATCGCGATTGACCTTTTTCACATTTTCAATTTTAATACGACAATTATTCAATAATGATTCAAACAAAGCACGTGTTACCTCATCATGCTGTAAAACAAAGCCTCCATTATAATTGACATCTGGAGTTGCTGAAGGAGTATTACTACTACTTGGCGTGTTAAGGTATGTATCATAGGTAGATGCTAGCTTCTCAGAATGCTGTTCCTCATGAGGAGACATATCAAATATATCATTATTGTGACATATGTTGAAGTTGGATACCTCAGATGGTGCATTGGTGTCATAAACAGGAAGTGTATCAGAATCCGTGTATACTTAGCTTCCTGAAGATTCGCCATGAATATGAAGTTCGCATTGATATCTTCTCTGTCTTCCATGTCATCCATAAGAGCCATAAAATCATTCTCCTCTGCGTTCAACTGAAACCCTGCCTCATTCTTTTGTGCCAATAGCAATGCTCTCTGCAAGTATGCTGGGTCTCTTTTGTTCGGCTTCGTAGGACAGTTCCTTGTCATATGACCTACACCCTGACAGTTGAAAAACTTTACCGGATTACCCTGATTCACATTTTCCAGATTCCCAACAAATGGAGCTGCAACATTCCTATTCTGATTACCCATTGCCTGATTACCAACATTCTGACCCCTCTGATTTCTAACAAACTGACCCATCTGATTCCCTGCATACTGACCATACTGATTCCCTGCATACTGACCTGCATTCTGATTCCCTGCATACTGATGCGTGGGAATTGCACCAGGGTTTACCTCTCGAGGGATCTCGAGAAGCTTACAACCCCCACCAGGCAGTATACCTGATCGTTGTAGTATAGTATAGTGACAAGTACCGGGGGATTGATCGTTCAACTTAGGAATAGTGTCGCTAGGATTAGAAAACCTAAAAACTAGGTCTAGAGATGAGGGATGATTCTTTTTGTATTTTTATATTTTTATAAAAGCAAGTAAAATCTCGGTTTTGAAGGAGTTGGGCGGAATTAGTTGCTAGTCAACTAACCCAATAACTAAGATGCAATCAAAATAAAATACTAAAAATGAAAATAAACTAAATTATACTAGTGGTGTGAGCAATATATGGGAGAATTGTGTTTACTTAGGTTTCACTACTCCCTAGATATCTTTTACAGGTTAATTACTTGTTATAGTTGCGTGGATGACGGATTGTATTCCTTAATACCATTCATAGGGTGGCGTACTTACTTCCCCAATCCTATAAGCTCCTACTTCACTCCTATGTCGAGCCGACTAAGAAGCTCCTAACATGGGATCACTAGAATTCGCTCATGCATTAAATACAATCATAAAAACCTAGTACACATTGGTTCATGTTTCTTAAGACGTTCAAGCAAGTTACACAATGGAGATCTGCCAGTTTTCTTAAGCCTAACATTGAAATCATTCATCCAATACAACTATAAACAAGCAATCAACCTATAATTAACATCTAGGTTTCATTACATCTAAGCAAACACATGAAAGATCTAGCCTAGCATGCTGAAATCAAGACAAGCATAGGATATATTCAAACAACACATAGACATATTGATTGAATTGAAAGAGGACTTATCTTAATTGAACATGAAAGGTTTCAAGGGGTAAAAACCCTTGAAAATACTGTTATAAACGACCTAGGGTTTATTAGGTTCGACCCTAGTATTCTCCACACAAGTTCCTTCCTAATGAATGAAAAATAGAAAAGTATATATAGATTTTGTGAGGTGACGGCGTCAAGAGTAAATGTCTAACGCCGTCATCTCGCCGCCAATAAACTCCTCAGACTGCCTAGATCTAGATTTGACGCCGTCACGTGTAGTCCATCTTCAGGCTGTCACCAATTTAACTCTTGACGCCCTTCTCTTGACGCCTTCAGGTTTTCACTGGGTCGTCATGGATTTTACTCCTGACACCGTCACAATTCCCTTCTTGACGCCGTCAGGTACTGTTCTCAGCATGGAAAATTAAGTCTTTGCCGTTTTCTTCACTTTTATGCTCCAAAAACGTCCAAAATGCTTCCTTTTCCAGAATTCACTCCCAAAGTACCTAAAATCACAAAAGGAACGATTTAGGGCAATATTTGATCAAATAAATTCAATTCCGGGCTTAAATGACCCCCTAAAAACGGTTCATTTTTCGCCTCATCACATACTGACCTGCATTCTACATATTCTGATTACCCATATGAAATCCAGTAGCAGATCCCTGTTGATTCCCATAAACTCCAACCATTTGGCCTCCGTTGCCCATATTGAAACTCGGCTGAGCAATCTACTTGTTGCGAGTGTTCGATAAAATCCTTTGGTTGTTGTTAGTTGGTGTAGAATAACGTTCTTGGAATGTCTTTGTCAGAAAAGCAAACGTTTGTGTCAAGGCTGCAGTAGCTTCATCATTGTCAGTGAATTCTGGTTCTTGGAACTGTGGGTATTGTTGTTGTGGAATAACATGTTGTTGTTGATGTGGGTAGAACTGTTGTTGTTAGACCGGTGTTGGTTGTCGAATGCATGATGGTTGCATGTAGTTATGAGTGGAAGATGATGATGGTTGTTGTGTGTTCACTGGTAACGGTGTTGGTGTAGTAGCAATTAATGCGAGAGGATCATGATTCTTTGCCAATCTTTCTTTCCTTACTTCATTAGCCTCAGCTTGGTTTTGCTTCAGAAAGTGATAGAGTTGATCATAATTCACCTTATGTAAATCCTTTGTTTAGTTGACAATTGTAACATAATGACCCCATTCTTCTGGAAGGTTATTGATGAATTTGATGTTTGTTGCAATTGTTCATGGTGTCAACTTGTTTCTGATTAACTCATTCATTAAAGTGCAAAACCTTGTGTAGTAGGATTCAATCTGTTCACCTTTAGTTGAAGTAAAGTTCTCCCATTCAGTTAGAAGTTTGTTCTCAACGTCTTGTTGCCCAATCTCTGTTCCATGACATATCCTTCTAACTCGTTCCCACATATCAAAAGCATTTTCACAGTTGTCGACCGCAACAAAGATCTCGCGTGGTAATCCAAGTTGAATTAAATGCATTGCCATATCATCAGCGGCGATTTGCTTCTTGTCTTCATCTGTGTAGTCTGCTTCTGTTTGTTCACGCAAGAATGGTAGAGTAGGAGGTGTTGTATTTGGATTACCTTCATCTTGAACTTGTCTTGGCTTAAATGGACCCTCTTTAATGGAGTTGATCATTAATTTACCATCAGTCTTTGTTTTGATGTAACGAAGCATGCGGCTTGTCCATAGAAGATATCCACCTTTTTCAAGCATTGGAAGTCGATTTTCGACACCGGCAGCATGAATATCTTGTTGAGTTGCCATGATTTGAATTCAAAGTGAAACGTTGTTCTGAGGATCTTTTGAAAGATAACAAAGGTTGTTGTTGTAGATTAGATGTTTTGATGAAGTTGAAAAACGTTCTTGTATGTTCTTTAGTGATTTCATATTTTCCCTCCAAAAATTGAGTATGAAAATTTTCTTTCTCAAGATTTGAAAATCACTATGAAATGCAATTCTAAGGTTACTAGAAAAATTTGAGTTTTAAAAATTTTGACGCCAAATTTTACCAAAAAAATTTGAATTTTGGGTCAAAATTTTCAAAGTTATACCAAAATTTGAATCTCGCGTAAAAATTGAACGTTTAGTCTCCTGTAAAAATTAAATTTTACTCAAATTTTCCCGCCAATGGTTGTAACTCGGTAAAGATTTGTTACTCGGTAAAGTTCACTAACTCGATATAGCTGCTTACTCGGTAAAGGTACTTACTCGATATAACTGCTTCTAACTCGGTACTTCTTGCTAACTCGGTAAAACTTGGGAACTCGGTAAGGTATGTTACTAACTCGATAAGGACTTTCTAACTCGATAAGGTTAATAATTTCTAACTCGATAGATAGATGCTAACTCGATAAGAAGAAATCAACAAAGTATAGTTTCCCCTAGGTAGCAAACATAACTAACCTTACTCGATAAACCATAAGGTGAATTAGCTAACTCGCTAAAAATGGCTAACTCGCCAAAATGTCTAATTCGATACAAAGGAGAGCTAACTCGCTGAACAGCTACCCTATCTCGATAACCAGAAGGTCTAACTCGGTGAATAGCTAAACCTAACTCGATAAAACCATCCCAAACTTGATAAGCCGCCGATGAACAGTACCATATTCTAAAAAAACGCATCTAAACCTCGTTATTTTGACCAAATCTAACCTAAAACAACCTATATTATCCCTTGGCGAATGATACCACTTGTAGGATCATAGACCAACCGTAATCACTTATGAATCTTGCCTAAATCTAGAGAGAGAAAGTAAGTAGAGAGAGAGAGTGGGAGGGAACTCCTAGTGTGTGAAAATAATAGACCTTGTTATAACTAAGAGCACCAACCTCTTCCATGAGGATTACAAGAGTATTTATAGTGGTTGTCTAGGGCTTCACATATCTTTGACATTATTACATAACTAGCCCTTAGACTTTATAAAATCATGAAAACATTAGTAAAACTTTATCATAATAATATTCTAAAGCAACCTATTACATCATATTAATGATCGACACTTTTTATAAATAAAATACGATCCTAACAATATTTTTCGATTTTTCATTCATAAAGTGTGTAACTTTTGGGAGATAAAACCCTAGACGAATTTTAATGTAAACTTAGGGTTTCCAAGCCCTCTTTTCCTTCATGTTCAATTGAAGATAAGTCTTCTTTTTAAAAATTCAATATGTCTATGTGTTGTTTGATTGATTGTTTATCTTGTCTTTATTTTAACATGCTAGCTTAATTCTATTTGTGTTTACTTAGATCTAATGAAACCTAGTTGTTGATTTGTTATTAGTTGATTTGGTTGATTGATTTTTGTGTTAGGCTTAAGATAACTGGCCATACTCCTACATGGTAATAGGCGTGAACGTCTTAAGAAACATAATCAGATGTGTACTATAATGTTGTTGGTTGTATTTAATGCATAAGTAACTATTTACGAGGCCTGAATAGGAAGAGATAGAAACTTATAGAGTGGGGAAGGACGTACACAGGCCCATGACTGGTATTAAGGAATACAACCCTTCATCCAAATAATTGTAACAAATCAATTAATCAGTAAGAGATAACTAGGGAGTAGTGAAATCTAAGTAAATACGCTTTCCCATTATAAAAAGTTCATCAATTTACTTTTCTGTTATTTTATTGTATTTTGCATTTGTAGTAATTTTGGGTTAGTTGACTAGCAACTAATTCTGCCCACTCTTCCAAAACCCGAGATTTTTACTTAAAGAATCATCCCTCACCTCTAGACCTAGTTTAAGTAGTTTTAGTTCCTAACGACAATATTCCCCTAGAGAATGATCAATCCCATGGTACTTGCCACTCACTATACTACATCGGTCAGGTACACTGCCTGGTAGGGATTGCAAGCTTCTCAAGATCCCTTGCGATGTAAAACCATTTGCAAGGTTGCAAAACCATGCATCAACTAACAGTACAAAGTGTTGAAGACAAAGTTGAAACTGCTAAGGATAACACTAGTAGTACTAACTGACTTAGTACTGTTAGTACAACAAGTTTGTACTGCTTATGGGCTGAAGACAGATTATGAAGATATACTTGGTGATAATTATAGAATGGATATTATGTATATCTTATACATTTAGTTTGATACGAATATTAGTTTACTTGTAAAGAACTCCTTGTGTTATAAAAGGAGATCCTAGGTTAGATGTTTTATATACAGATTTCCCATAGCACTCTAAGAAAAGCTTCAAAGTTGTAAACCCTAGTGATATTCTAGATCACTCGTATTATTAATAATATTGAAGCACTTGGTTATATTCTTGTTCATTGTTTACTATTCAATACAATACAACTGTTTCACTAAATCATATACAAAGTCTTCTAAGTATTAGTTAGTAAATTCCGCTTGCTAGTTAGTATATACTCAAAGTATCACCAACACAAATCTTGTGTTCAAGATCCTTCACAGTATTTTTCTTAAGATCGGCCTAATGAGAATCCTATTGAGTATATAAGTAGAGGTTTCTACGACATTACACCAAAACTTTTGTGTTATGGATTGTTCATT
This sequence comes from Artemisia argyi, assembly GCA_030686995.1. Taxonomy (NCBI): domain Eukaryota; kingdom Viridiplantae; phylum Streptophyta; class Magnoliopsida; order Asterales; family Asteraceae; genus Artemisia; species Artemisia argyi. Next base: position 113,106,950 of record CM060708.1, read on the forward strand.
CAACATTGTTCTCCTGATTTCTTGTAGAGTATGATTTTTCCTTTCAACAACGCCATTTGATTTTAGAGTGTGTGGAGTCGAGAAATTGTGAGTAGTACCATTAGCATCACAATAAGCTCCAAATTGCACTTCATTATCAAATTCCCTACCATGATCCATCCTAATGGAGACTATAGAACAACCTAGTTGATTTTGGACTTTTTTACTGAGAATTTCGAAATGCTCGAAAGCTTCCATTTTATTCTTAAGAAACCTTATCCAAATGTACCTAGAATAATCATCTACTATTACTAAGGTGTAGAGATTTCCTCCGTAACTCCGTACGGCGGATGGACCGAAAAGATTCATGTGAAGAAGTTCTAGGCATCTAAAGGTCGAGGCTACATTTTAGGCTTTGTGACTAGAATGTGCTTGTTTTCCAAATTTACAAACATCACAAAAATGTTGATCAAACTTAAGTTTTGGTAGATTCCTAACTAACTCTTTAGAAGCCATGGATTGAATCAAATGCATATTTTTTTGACCTAGTCTCATATGCCATAATGTAGAATTATCGTTAATAGTTGCTAGACACAAATTGTCATTAGATCTATTTCCTATTTTCATTACATATAAGTCACCTTTCCTAGTTCTTTTGCCAATGATTTTTCCATCCTTAATAATCTCATTACCCTCTTCGAAAAAGATCAGTTTGCACTTATTGTCGCATATTTGACGAACACTTAGTAGATTGAATCCTAAGTTGTCTACATGCTCAACATTTGTGATGGTAAGAGAGTTGTGGGTGATCGTACCTTTGCCAATTATGTTACCTTTGAGTTTACTTCCAAAACTGACATTACCTCCATTGCATGGTTGATATTATGAGAATAGCTTTTGATTCCCCGTCATGTGATTAGTACGACCACTATATTGAATCTATTCATCAGGCTTCAAGTCGATTCCCAAGCATATCTAATGAAATCATAGAACAACTCAAACATTTGGTCCCTAATATCTTATAGATCCAAGGTTGTTAGCATAAAATATCCCATGCATTTGTTGCATTTGACTTGGATTCCCTAAGGTACATAACTATGTTGGAAGTTACTCCATGCTATAGGATATATGTTTTGATAGTTTTGTCTTCTAGGTTGTGTTGTTCTAACTTGTCTTTGATAGACATTTATTTTTCTAGGTGGTGGAGTTTTGATTTAATCACTTGTTTATTAAATCTTACTCCGGGTTTTAGTGATGGTTTATAAAAATGTTTGACTTCATTTACACTAGTAATAGGTACCTTAGTATTCATCATAGTTAAATGTTTCGATGCACGACCTAAAATGGATTTTGACAAAGATACGGATTTAATTCCTGCTGGAGGTCCTTTAAACATGGGATAGTCCTTTATATTTGAGGGACCATTTGCCTATTTTTGGGGACAGTCGGTAGAACGCTCAATTACCTTGAGTTTCACGAATTTAATTTTTTTTCGTGTTTGTTGATGCTTCAAATAAGTTAAATCATAGACCCGTTTAATTTCCGGAGGAATTTTGAATGTTTGACATTTCTTTAAGTGAATGAGTAATCTTTTCAAATTGAGTTAGCTTGAAGGCTTCCTCTTTGAGTTTCGCATTTTTAATTTTAATATCTTGACATGACTTACATCCAAGATCAATTTCCTTGCCTTTCTCTTGTTTAGACACTTTTTCTTTCAATTCAAAAATTTCTTTCACTAATTTAGTTTTAATATATTTTAGTGATTTACTTTTGTTTATTATTTTTAGACTCATTTTGCAAAGATGATCATATTCATTATCTAATTCATGAATATCTAGAGAAGATGTTTCATCATTTTAGTATTCAGTTTCGGAATGTACCTCTTTTGAGGTTCCGCCATTAGACATGTTTCATATTTGGTCTTGTCATTTTCTTCTCTATTGCTATTGCTCTAAGCACTTCCATTGTACGCCTTTTAGTTCTTTTCTCTTTGTTACTGAGGACATTCTCCGATGAGATGTCTTGGATCACCACATCTAAAATATCTTCTTTTGCCTTTACCATACTTGTCATCTCAACTCTTTTGATATGTCTTCTTTTCATCTCGAAGTTGTCTTACAAATCTACCTCTCCTTTTGAAGAACTTCTTGAAGTCTCAAACCGCCATGGCATATTCTTCGTCTTCACTTTCCGAAATTGAACTTTCATTATCACTAGATTCCTTTTTAGCCTTTAGAGCAAGAGATCTCCTTTCACCATTGCTTTTCACTATTTCGAAGTCATTCTTGATGATTTGTTCGTGAACTTTTAAGTTCCCGATGAGTTCATCAAGCGATAGTGAAGTTAAGTCTTTGGATTCTTCAATTTCCATGACATTTGCTCTCCACTTTGGATGTAAGGCCCTAAGAGATTTTCTCATGCAATTCTTGATAGAGTAGCTCTCATCAAGAGGTTTTAGACTAGTAATAACAGTGTTAAATCTAGCAAAAGCACTATCAATAGATTCATCTTCAAGAGTGACGAATTGTTCATATTGTTACACAAGAAGATCAATTTTGTTATCTTTGACTTGATTATTACCTTGATGAGTGACTAACAAAGTTTTCTATATTTCTTTAGCCGTATTACACATAAAATTTCTTTGTAATCCCTTTTTCGGCAAAGCATTATAAATTTCCATTTTAGCTTCATCGTTTTTGGCTAATTTGTTTATAAGATTATCTATTTGTTTTTCATAAGGGGGTATTTCATCCTTTTTATTTCCTAATTTTGTTCAATAGGTTTAAAGTCACTCATGGTAATAATATGCCAAAGATTAAGATCTTTTGATTTCACATAAGTTTTGAATCTTGTTTTCCAATAAATGAAGCAATCAGCTTCGGAAAATGGTGGTCTTTGCATATACTACCCTTCTTGATATTTGTTGAAATACATTGATCGATTCAAGTTTTTAAATACAGTTTACTTTAAAAATCTTGGTTAAACCTCGCTCTGATACCAATTGTGGAAACTAGAAGGAGGGTTGAATAGTTTCACCAAACTAATTTCGTTTTAAACAAATTTGTTCTTTTAGAAAATCTGTTTGATTTGAAGTTATGTGATATCAATTAATAATATATGAATGAAATAAATATAAATGACGATTAATAATAAAGTATGAAAGTAAAGATAGTAATGAGAAAGAACGATCAAACCGATACGAAGAGATCTATAGTGGTTTGGCTACGAAGTTCTATCTTCACCCTACTCTACTCCTCGAGTATCACACTCAAGAGTTCACAACCACTTTGTCAAAAAGCTCCCTTTAGGCGGAGAAAATCGTACACCGTTGCTTACACCAATTTAAGACACTAATCAAAATATCAAGTTCTAATCTTAGCTAGAGCCAATCTACTAACCACCACATACAACACTTCTCAGACTTACACACCGTCCGGATATACACTTACACAATGATTCCTGACTTACACAAGTCGGATCTACAAATGTTGATCCCAGTTATATACTGTTAAGAGCGTTTTAGCTCGAGGTTGGTTAGACCTCATCTAGGGATTACATAATAATAAAGATAAAGAACATGTACGCAGCGGAATAAAAATAAGGTTTCTCGTCATCATCTCTAACACTAACAAACACCAGAGCCCCAATGCTACGTGATCAAGTGTAGCACGGTTACATCCTAACATGAATCATAAGATCCTTGGGGCTTAAAACAAACACAATAGTCTAGGCACTGGTACATAAACTGGTATTCATCAAACATGGTCGATTTTGAACTGTCACACTGTAACATATTTACGTAACTAAATGTAGGAGAATAAAATAAACTGCCACACTCGATCCGACTTGTGTGACCATTTCGGAATATATATGTCACATATTTGTGTATTTGTGTGAATAGAGGGTAAGTGGTAAAAAAATTTCTATTATTTAGTCACTTTTAATTCGTGACGTGTGATAGATACAAATCAGCTTTAAACATTAGTCACACTATAGATATACATATGTGACAAATGTATGTCACACAATTGAAGAGTGTGACCAAAATAGATATATGGTCACATGAAGTAATTGTGTATGTGGCTAAATTATATAGTTAAGTTTGTCACACATTATTTAAACGTGACTGCTATTCTTTGCTGAATATTTAGCCACATATGAATTTGAAATGTGTGACAACTGAAAAGTAAGTTTGAAGTGCTAGTCACGATCTGCATTTAAAAGTGACAAATATATGTCACACACTTGAACAGTGTGACTAAATGTCATATATGGTCACACTAAACCATAGACATACATGATTAAGTGTAACGAAAATTCGATACATATGGTCACTTAAGTTAATATGTGTGTCTAAAGTTTAGTGTGTGTTTGCTTGCCAAATCCTAATGTGTATAGTCACATTTAATTGAAGCACGATCATGTGACTATAGGATTTACAATTCTCACACCATATCACAAATGCGTATCTAAATTATGTTTATTGCCACATTATAAGGGTATTATATGTGACCAATACATTCAAAATAGTCACATTGTGAAATATTTATGTGACTATTATTTATAGCAAAATGTGAACTCAGTTATCATTAACCTTGATATTAGTCACATTGAGTGTTTGTGTGACTAAATTCAAGATGTTATATATGGTCACATGAAGTATTTATTTAGGTGTCTAATTCATAGAGTCATATTTTGTCACACATTATTTAAGTGTAGTCACAATTCGATACATATGTTATGGCTTGTGTTTTCTTTGTTTCTAGACTAATAAAGCTGTTTGGATTGGAATTTGGGTGAATGCTAGTACTCAGAACTTAATGCTGCTTGGCATAACTTAATGCTGCTATGCATAAATTACTGTTGCTATGCATAAATCAAGCTTAATGAATAGATGAAAGATAGTGTTTGTCACACAGAAACCGCCAACAACATATCACATGCCCTCTTGAAGTGCTTCATCGTATTTGTGCATATCACTCTTCCTAATGATGCATTGGATGCAGTTTGCCTAGTGGAAACTGAGTATTGCAGAAACATAACATTGAGATAAAAATAAAATGCCACAAAAATTAAACGATTCATATTCAGTTCATTACTTCCATTAAATAAAAAAGGATAAACATAACAATAGAAATAACAAAACAATCTAAAAGCTAAACTTATGATCCTTCTCTTGATCATAAGCAAGATGAAGATTGTTTTCGAGTTATATATGGAAACCGATTAATTGAAGTGTTGGTGGTTACAACTATAGAAACCCCAACAACATTAAGGTAGGATTTGGGACGTTTTAGGGACCTTTTTTGTAACAAAATCCCTAAATATTAAAACGTTGACATTGTGAGTCTTGGGAAACGTTGTGACTGTTAAAATACTTATTGTAAACCGGTGTAACTTTAAAAAAGTTATTGTAAACCGTTGTGACACTTAAATACTTAATTGTAAACCGTTGTGACACTTAAACGTTGTGACATTGCGACTCTTGTGTGCCTATAAATACACAAGAATTACAACCAACTTCTTTAATCTTTTCAATACATATTTAATTTTTGTTTGGAACGCAATGCATGGCTTCATCATCTTTAAATCCTTCAAAGAAAACAAAACGTTCAAGGGATACTTCTCCTCCTCCTCCAATGCCAGAAAAATATAAACCACGGCCTCACCCAAGAGTGCTGGGACAAATGCCATTCTGCAGGCCAATATGTTACTGAACCACAGTTGGTTGAACTTTACAACTAACGAATCACGCGGTTGGAAGAACAGAACAAAAAAGACCAAGAGATCATACTGGGGCATCAGGAGATCATACTGGCGCATCAGAACAAAGTTGATCTTCGGAATAAAGAAATAGAAGAAATCCGTGGAAACATTGTTGATATTTACAAAGACATTCAAAATAGTTTGTATAATTTTCATTGAATTTAACCTGATGTAAGATGATACTAATCATTATTATATTATTTTAATGTTTTAATCATTCAGTATGAACCACTATGTTACCATTAATGTTTTTGTATAATTGTTATTTACATCGGTGCTTGGGTATGTTAACGTACACAGTTAATGTTGCTAGTAGATAGTTTACGCTGCTAGCACCTTTAGTGTTGAGGGACGTTTTAGGGACCTTTTTTGCGACAAACTCCCAATATATTAAATGGAGGAACCAGACCCCCAAATCCCCTCACCAAACTTATTTATTACTAAATTGGGCTTTCAAGAACGCATTTGTTAAATGACTTTAGAAGTATCTTTTGAATTTGAATATTTTTTTTTATCAATTATGTTATGTTTCTTTGTTAATCAAGTTATTGATTACTAAATGATCAAGTTATCTTTTTGTTAATTAATTACGTTATGTTGCTTTGTTGACTATGTTATGATGCTTTGTTAAAAGTCAAACAAAGATTGTCAAACTTGATTGTCATTTGCAAAAGTCAAAGACTCTCCAAGTGAATTTGGGCAATTCCGGGTTTTGATTGAAATTTGGGTGAATGCTAGTAACTCAGAACTTAATGCTGCTTGGCATAACTTAATGCTGCTATGGATAAAAATGAAATGCCACAAAAATTAAACGATTCATATTCAGTTCATTACTTACATTAAATAAAAATATATAAACATAACAATAGAAATAACAAAACAATCTAAAAGCTAAACTTATGATCCTTCTCTTGATCATAAGCAAGATGAAGATTGTCATAGTTAATGTGATCCAAAGGATCATCATGGCTGACAATTTCATCTTCTTCAATTTTAGCTTTCTTCTTTCTTCTTATTACAGCCTTGAACTTGTTTGCTTTGTACTTCTTCCTTTGTTTCTTTCCATTCTTCTTCCAAGCCTTCATCTTCTTCTTCCTCATTTGCTCCATTTTTGCAATGTACCAAACTGCAAGATGTTGTGGTGTGGATGATGCCGCTGTAAAACATAAAGCAATAAAACGATTAGAAATGGACCAAAGAAAATGATGTTACATATATCTAAATACAGATGTTTGTAGAGATTTTATAAAACTGATAAATATGTGTAAGAAACAAAAACCACAAACCTGCTTGATCCATTTGCAGATTAGAAAGTATGTGTTAATTAGAAATGGTTTGAGAATGATGAAATGCAGTAAAAAGGTAAAAGTTTTATAGGCCTAGTAATTCGACAGAAATTAATTGTGGAATTTGGAAGGTTAAAATTTCAACTTTGACCATTAACCATGTACACATTTGTCCTTGTAATATAAATGAAGTTGTTGTAATCTACTTTAATTATGTTAATCATTACCTAAATAGATTAAGTTAGTTGAAAAATGAATTTAGATAGGATTGTTTTATTTTTTTTTAAATTTACAAAAATTTGCTCATTGTTTTAATACAAATTTTAGTTTTAAATGTTTGTAACAATCATTTAAAACTATAATCTAAAAGTTATCGATTTGATTGGGGATTTAAACCCTTAAGCGTAAATGTTACCAATGCACCCTTGCACTCTCATATCTAGCAATATAAACCCAGCTGCAGTAACGTTTTCTTAGCAGCAGAAACTTTTGATTAACATAATACAAAATATATCCTAAGTTCTTCTTAATGAACACAACAATCAAAATATTGTAACAATTAATGAGAAAATTGAGCAATGACAACATGTTTATTTATAAAGTCAAATAAAGTAGTACAAAAGGATTAAACAGGTTTAATCAAATTACTTCCTAACTCAACTAATACATTTTCTTTTTACCCTTCCCTTTTGAACAAACTTTGGGCATTTTTGGTTCCCATGGTTTTATACCCTTGTCTTCACAAGTCTTAGCATTGGGCAGGCCTAGCACCTGAACCCTCTCATCAAAAAGCTCTTTGGCAGTCTTTTTTGGAGTTTTAACCTTCCTAGCATCTTCCTTTTCGTCTGCCCATGTATTTGGAGGACCTTCAGAACTGCTTGATATGTGAAATGAACTTGAGTCACTTGAGTCATTGCTGTCAATGTTAATGATTTCTGCAAAAAAAATAAAAAATATATTAAAATTAACAAAAATAATAGTGTAAATGAAATAAAAGATAATGTTGCAATTCAGGGTGTGTTTGAAACAACCTTTGTTCTTAGAACTCATTGTTTCAGTAGGTAGAATGGGGTTGTGGGAGCTTAGTTGGTGTGTTTGGTTTTTATAGAGAAAAAGGTATGCTTGGTTAGTGTTTCAAAATTTCAAAAGTAGTCAATTGATAGTTAAGAAAAAAATAGTGTTTCTTACCCTTCTTGCAGGCATGAAATTGTGCAGTCATGACATTACTTTTTCATGTGTGCAAACATGAGAAAAAAATAGTATTTGCAGTACCAAGGCCAAAAAGGCAGGGGTGCAAAGACCAAGGCCAAAACAGTCAACTAATGTTGACAAAAACAGTCAATGTTGCAATTCAGGGTATGTTTGAAACAACCTTTGTTCTTAGAACTCCAATGGCAACATTCCTTGGTGGATGGCTGGTTTTAGATCATAAAAAATAATGGAATGCAATAAACCAACATACGTAACCCTTTTGAGTACCCACTACATCTCCTTTTGTCGTTTCAACTCCCTTTAAGCAAAGGACTGCACCAGCCGCATTGCTAGATTGTTGAAAAAACAAAAGGAAATGTTTGGGCACTCAGAATGGAAAGGTATGTTGAAATTCCAGACTCATTTAGATCATAAAAAAAATGGAATACAAACAGAGTGATACAAACAATCTAGAAATGTTGAGTAAAGAATAGAGTCTAAGTAACATCACTCATCTTGAATGCTATAATGAATGAGTGTGGCCTATCATGAACAATACACACTATATCATCATCGCATTGAAGAAGTCTCAATGATCAGGCCAAATCTATCTAACATTGCAGAAAGGTTCCATTGCTTTGTTTTTTGGACACCGTCTACTGCCGTTTGTGTGGTTGATCTTGATCACAAGCTTTGGCACTTTCAAGAACGTATCTTCATTGTCGGGACAAAAGTTTTAATCAAGGTACATTACTGAAAGAGCCAAAGCTTGTGATCAAGATCAACCACATAAACGGTAGTAGTCGTTTTCCAATTTAAGCAATGGAACCATCTACAACGCTAGATAGATCTGCCCTAATTATTGAGCTTTAAGTTATTAGAAAACATATTCTTACTATTATTTATATTACTCCCTTAGATGTGACGAACATACATATTAATTATGTAGATTCTATGACATTAGAGAGCTAATCGTGCATGAATGAAATCATATTAAATTTATATTAACAATGCAATGAACTACCATCCTTTCTACCCTAGCCAACAACAACATAACCTACCAACATGCTGGAATACGAAGACACTAAATTCAAGTATCGAACCTACAAATTATACTTGGTAATTGTTTCTGTATTTTGACAAAGAGCAAAGATGAATCAACAATGGATGAACAACACCAAAATATGTTTATGTTCATACTTGAAAGTGGTGTCTGTTCACCCATCGTTGATACTTCTTCCATCTTTGATGCTTAGATGATTTAGCCTAAATATTCGCACAAACATCCGCCCCTTTTCTTCCTTATTCTCTAAAAAAAATGCAACATAATTCTTATACCAGATAGTCAACCTAAGCCTAAGATAAAATAGCCCTAAGGGAATGCCAACTCCCAAAAACAGCCATAAACCCTAACAATAAAAAACACGATATACAGATACATATTAAGGTTTCCAATGCATAAAAACTTGAAAATTCTTTCTCAAGCATCGAACCAGAATTATTATTTACAACTTATACTTGATAATTGTTTCTGTATTTTGACAAAGAGCAAAGATGAATCAACAATGGATGAACAACACCAGAACAAGTTTTTGTTCATACTTGAAAGTGGTGTCTGTTCATCCATGTTTGATACTTCTTCCATCTTTGATACTTGGATGTTTTAGCCTAAATATTCGCACACACATCCGCCACTTTTCTTCCTTATTCTCTCATAACAAATGCAACATAATTCTTATACCAGATAGTCAACCTAAGCCTAAGATAAAATAAGCTAATCCAAGCAAATCTTATTATCTCTTTTGCTCTAATTATTCACAAAAACAACACAGCGTGTTCTTCCTTATTCTATCAATACAAATGCAACATACTTCTTATAACAGATAGTCAACCTAAGCCTAAGAATAAATAGCTCTAAGGGGGTATTTGGATTATATTAATTTATGATCTTATCAGCTTTTGAGATTTGGGATGCCAATAAGCCTATGTTATTTTAAGTGGATAAGCTAATAAGCCAACAAACAGTGAGCTTATTAACTTTCCCAAAACTCAATAAGCTGATAACCACACAAAATAAGCTAATCCAAACACACCTTAATATCTCTTTTGCTCTAATTATTCGCAAAAACAACACAACATAAATCTAATACATAAAGTAACAAGTCTCTAACAAATGTAAGACAAAACTGAGAATAAAGGATCAAAACCCTAGATCCGTTTACTTGGTCAATTGTAACCAAGTGAGTTTTATAACTGTGAGAGAGAAAGAGAGGATTATGTGGAAGTGTGTGAAGCGTATTTGATAAGCTTTGTATAGTGTATATTATAAGTTTAAAAGTGAAGTGTGTTTGATACTCTTTGTATATATTATAAGTTTAAAAGTGAAGTGTGTTTGATACTCTTGTATATATTATAAGTTTAAAAATTATTAAAAGTATTAAAAGTATAAAAACTAAAATTAAAAAGTAGTAAAAGTTTTAAAACTAATAAGTATTAAAGCTACATTTGTATTTTAGGGCATGCTTGGTAGGTTAGTTGGAAGATTTTAACTATCCATCGTGGGGCGGGTAATTTATTTTTATTACATACGGTTCGTTCGGTTAACCACGGATATCTAAAAGTAAAAACCAAAACCGAACCGTGATAAGCGTTTTTTCCGGTTTTGGTTTCTTCGGTTTCGGGTTTTTTTCGGTTTTGGATTGAGAGGTTTGTCGGTTTCTCGGGTTTTTTAAACACCCCTAATGCTTGGTAGGGGGTTATAGGGGGTGAATTGAAGAATGGGAAAGGTAATGAAAAAATATGCTTGGTAAAGCATAATGCAATGACCCATTACCCAATTGTGGAGAATGGATCATTACCAAATAAATTGGGGGGGGGGGGGGGGATCGATTTTCTTTACCTTTCCCTTTCCCGGCCATTATCTTACACTTTCCCTTTCCCTTTTCCAAGTTTGAACCAAGCTCACCCTTTAGTGTATTTTGTATTAAAAAATTCGCCCATGTGAATTAGCCATTATCACTGGTCATGCATGGTTTCCATTACACTATAAGCGACTACAACCCAATGCACATGACCCATGACCCATGTTAATTACCCATTGTCGATCACCAGTAATGTATTGGTCGATAACATGACGCTATAAGCCACTATAACCCAATGCACATGACCCATTACCCATGTTAATTACCCATTGTTGATCACTAGGAATGTATTGGTCGATAACATGACATGTACTATAAGCCACTACAATCCAATGCACATGACCCATTACCCATGTTAATTACCAATTGTCAACAGTCATGAATATGTCGTAACATGACACTCTAAGCAACTATAAACCAATGCATATGACCTATATGATGTCAAATACCCATATTAATGAATGTGACAAGTGATAACCTAATGCACATGACCCATGACCCATGTGCATTAGCCATTATCACTGGTCATGCATGGGTTGCACCGGCTTGGTAGGCGTATACCGTTTGTCACAGACACTAAGAAGCAAGCCACCATCACCCTCTCGATCATGTTATTCGGGATTGAGAAAGTTTAAACTCGGCTAGAGCTTGACTCGAAAAGCTCGATTTATCTGTAAAGATGTGTTTTCTTACACAAATTAAAATTGAAATATAACCTAAGAATTGAATTCGGTTCGACTCCAGCTCGAAAAGCTTGATGCATTCATAAATAACTATTTACACTTAGTACACTTACATATTAAAAAAAACATATTTTATATCACTTACAAGCTCGAGAACTCAACAATAACTCGAATCCAACTTACATAAGGTTGAGCTCAACTCATTAAACATTTGGAGCTCACCTTTTTCCCCAAAATTTCCATCTCTGGCTCATGATCCCGCCCCTTTTTTCCCTAAAATTTCAATCTCTGGCTTAAGATCCCGCCCCTTTTTCACCCAAAATCAAAACACTAAAACTAGTCAGATATATCTTCACTCTATTATTCATCTCTTCTCTTTCTCTCTAGAACCGACTCACACACCACCACCACACTTCACCGCCGTATCTCGCCGTCGTTCCACCAACCATCGCTCCTCCATGCCATCACCGTCATCAAGACAAGGGAGGCAATGGGTGAGTTTGTTTGCTTCGGTTGTTTGGTTGGAGATAACCACCACATCCACCACCATCACAGTCAAGCCACCATCACCCCCTCGATCATGTTATCCGGGATCAAGAAAGTTTGAACTTGGCTTGAGCTTGACTTGAAAATCTCAATTTATCTGTCAAGATGTGTTTTCTTACACAAATTAAAATTGAAATATAACCTAAGAATTGAATTCGGTTCGACTTTAGCTCGAAAAGCTTGATGCATTCATAAATAACTATTTACACTTAGTACACTTACATATTTAAAAAATAAATAAATAAATAAATAAATAATAAAACATATTTTATATCACTTACAAGCTCGAGAACTCAACAATAACTCGAATCCAACTTACATAAGGTTGAGCTCAACTCATTAAACATTTGGAGCTCACCTTTTTCCCCAAAATTTCAATATGTGGCTCAATATCCCGCCCTTTTTTTGCCCAAAATTTCAATCTCTGACCCAAGATCCCGCCCCTTTTTCACCCAAAATCAAAACACTAATTAACACTAGTCAGATATATCTTCTCTCTATTATCCAACTCTTCTCCTTCTCTCTAGAACCGACTCACACACCACCGCCACACTTCACCGCCGTATCTCGCCGTCATTCCACCAACCATCGCTCATCTACGCCAGCACTGTCATCAAGGCAAGAGAGGCAATGGGTGAGTTTGATTGTTTCGGTTGTTTGGTTCGAGATAACCACCACATCCACCACATCACAATCAAGCCACCATCACCCTCATCTCACCTATCCTACTCTGTTCAAGGGTATGCTCAAACACATATTTAATTTATATTTTTCTTGAATGTGTAATCGAATATAAAACGATTTATATTGATTTTCATGGATTAAAACTAGCCTAAAACATGTTTTTGATTATAAATTCATGTGGTGATAATCGTTGCAGGTAGACTTATTAAGACGACATAGTTTTCCTGTTTATTTGAATGGAGACAATCGATGTGTTCTAAGAGGCCACTGTTTTGCTCGTAAAGGGAGTCTTACTTGGTTTCCCCTCCGGGAGGATGTTGCTGAACAGTTGGAGTTTGCTTATCACAGTTGCGTAAGTTATCTATCAAAAGATTAACATAACATCTGTTATATAGGAAATTATCTCACATATGGTTGCTTTTTGTAAAACTGTTTCATTTGTACCAAATGTGAGTGATTTGCTTGCTCGGTAATGTGTTTGACATTTATTCGTTCCAGGTTTGGCACTACAGAACATTTCAACCAATTGTATATTATTTGTTGCCCGAGTTGATATGCAACCCGTATGTTTGTTTTTTATGCTAAACTTATATTTGGGACATCTAATTTTGTCGTCTTTTATGTTAGCAATAATCACGTTACTTGTTTCTTGCAGGGGCTACATGCTATTTTCACGGGTAAGGATGATACATGGGATGCCTGGCTAAAAATTCCCTCATTTGGATTTTCTAGCACACTTCATTTTCAAGGGTAAAATTAGTAAAGGTTTGAGGTAAGACCAGGTCGTCCCAAGAGAGGTGATTGTTCTTATAGTTAGCTAAAGGTAACAAAATTAGATTCCAATGATTGTCACTTATCACTAAAACCGTTTTTGTTGGATTTAAGATTTTTGAAATGTTTTCCCAATTGATATTAAAAATATCTTTGTTAAAGGCAGAGCACATAAGATGAATGAGCATATGTATCATAAACAATACTTTGACAAAGCATAAAAGCAAAACATGACTGGTGATCTTGTAAACTAATATATCTCCTTGATGTAAAAGAATATCCTTTCGGCCTATGATCCTAGATACATTAAGTGCATAAAGTATGGTCCAAGCATGAAGTATCAAGTATGCATTTCTCCTAACCAAGTCGCTAGACGTGAGGCCAGGTCTTAAACATGTTATGGTTGAGGCTATCATGTGCTTTACTATCCAATTCTCACAAGTATAGCAATGACTCGTTATAGACAGACGATTCATAATATAATCAAGATAATTGCATCTTTTGACCTGTAAACAATTATAATGACCAATCAAGACATATGATAGGAGTCTAAACCATAATATTTCAAATACATTAAAGATAGATTCAATAGTCATAATACATAAACGGTTCAAATCATGGCAAAGATGCCTCTAACAAACATAAGAGTACTACTCCATATTTATGTGAAAGTAAACTAAGTAAACAAGTGATGTTGTCATTATACCGAGTTTCCCAAGTGTGTTCACGTTCCAACTGCTTGCTCCAAGTGTTTCTCCGGCTTTAGCTAGTGGTTTTGGTGTAAACCACTACTAATCTTCTTCTTATGATCAATTGTGGTATTTGTTGAGGTGTGTCTTAGAGTCACGAATTGTGCCTCTATTTATAGTGTAAATGGAACCCTAACATGGCCTTGATCAGTTAATGCAAGCAAATAATCGGTCTCATCATTGAAGTAGCTTATTAATGTAGAAGATATAATTGTCATGTGAAGTACGCTGAGCATTTGGTGTAAAACCGGCGAGCTTTGTTTCGCGTAACCGGCGCTTTTATAATATATAATCGGTGCTCTTCATGTTTGACTCATGTATATATAGTTGACCAAGAACACCCGTAAGCGGCGCTCTTCATCCTTATTAGCGGCGTACTTTAGTCCAAACTATGTCTTTTTCCTTATATGTCCATAAAGTCATCATTTTCGTGCGTTTCTTGCACTTTTCTCCAATTTATCGTCCTGCACATATATTTTCATATTAAGTACCAAAAGTCCTAATAACATGGTTATTTATCATATATTTCACATAATATCAGGGGTAAAAATATGTATAATACGAGACTCATCAGCCATTGAAACTTTGGAAAACGTACCAGTAATGGAAACAATGGTAAG
The DNA here is from genome assembly GCA_030686995.1 of Artemisia argyi. Lineage (NCBI taxonomy): Eukaryota > Viridiplantae > Streptophyta > Magnoliopsida > Asterales > Asteraceae > Artemisia > Artemisia argyi. The sequence goes on from CM060708.1 coordinate 113,122,146, forward strand.
TAATAAAACATCCACCTTTGATTTTTTTAGTTTTACATACATGACTAATGTACCGTGTTTTATATATACATACAGGAACCTGTTAAAACTATCGGACATACGAAAACGCTTAAGCCACGACAAACCGGTTCTACAGGTTACACCACCAACTACGATACCAAATATTACTGAACAAAATACTGACTAAAATTAGTACCAACGAAGCGAAAACATTTGGTCTCTAGTGAAACCTTGCAAAAGCAAGCTAAGGCGGCGAAGAGTCAACAGGTTTTAACTTATGATAGTTGAGAACTTGATTATATACAACATTACAATTGTATATATATTTGCTTCATTTATATACATTTGAGTTTTATTCAATTTGAAATACAATTGTATATATATTTGCTTCATTTATATACATTCTGTTTTATATATATACTAGCAGTAGTAACTCTGCTCCAGCAGTACTAACGTGGTACTAGTAGTAACTCTCTTATCATGTTTGTGCAGATAGTTGAACCAGTGGCTCATCTAGTTTTGTTATGTTGTGAGCTTTGACATGTTCTAGTTCTGCTCTCATCCTCATGTGTTGATATGCAGCAGCCTACATTTTCAAGGCTTTTATATCCAGATGATGAAATTAGATCAATGGGAGAAAAACTTGTAAGTTTAACTTCAAATTTTATTATTATGTTCATTGTTTTGGATTAAAAGTCTTCATGATGTTGTTTGAATTACTGCTGATCATGTTTGTGTTAATATTGCTTAGATGGATTTAGTGCAGCTCATGAACTTCAAAGAAAATGTGCCAAGTATTTACTACTGCTAGTACAAAAGTTACTACTGCTAGTGAAAGTTGGTACTGCTCAGAGATTAAGACCGCTCGAAATTGGTAGTTGCTTATGGAAAAGATTATAGATACTTAGGAAACTATTGTAAGCCAACTAGGACTCCTTGGTGTATAAAAGGATGTCCAATTTTATACTTGGTTCGGTTATATACATTCCAATTTTATTGTATTTGAATTTGTTTGATATATATTTGAATTGTTTTGATATATATTGATTTTTAAATGTGACTAAAAGATGCATATAGTCACGCTTATTAACACTTTTGGTCACTGTTTGCTTAATTCGTTGTGTGACTAAATATTATAAAAGGCCACACAAACATAAAATTCATGTGGCCATTGGATGATCAATAGTCACACAAAATATACATTTCTTCACTTTAAAGAACATATGGTCACACTTATTAACATTTTTGGCCACTTGATGCTTAATTGTATGTGACTAAATACCCAAAACAAAGATGCTTTGTGTGACTAAATATTACAAAAGGCCACACAAACATAAAATTCAAGTGACCATTGGATGAACAATAGTCACACAAAATACACATTTCTTAACTTTAAACAGCATATGGTCACACTTATTCACACTTTTGGCCACTTTTTTTAAAAAAAAAAAAATTGTATGTGGCTAACTCAAAAAAAAACAATACCTGTTGTGTGACTAAATCATCACAAACGTCACATTTATTATATATTCATGTGGCCACAGGACGGGAAATAGTCACACATAATACACATTTACTTGAATAAATCATCTCAAATGTCACATATATTATATATTTATGTGGCCAAAGGACGAACAATAGTTACTCTCAAAAAACATTCGTGTGACTATAAAGTGTTTACGGTCACTCATACTGACTAATCCAACAACTTGTGCCTAATTTGTCACACATATTCGGGGTTTTGGTTACTCTTTTTCGATCAAAAAGGCTACGCACTCAACAATGTGACCATATGCTACCTACGGTGGCGGGACCTTTGGTGACACACAACGAAAAAAACGTGTGTGACTATATGCGTATCGTCACACATATCTGGCGTGACCAATACAACTTTTTGTACCAGTGAGACGTTTACATAGACTACACGCCCTAGACTTACACACACATTTACTGGATGTTTACATTGTGACTCTTAAATGAATAAAACCTGTACCCTATGTCTCTTTATATAATAGAGACATTAGGGTTTACAAAAAATATTCCTACTATAATAAAAGATTTCCTGTAATCTTTTCTTGTATATGAAGTTTCATTCTTTGTCTTCTTTAGTCCTTCATCTTTCATCTTTCATATTTTGACAATATCAACTCAAATATAAAACCCAACAATCTTCCCCTAGTTGATATGACAAAACCAAGTATATGAAAGATGTCGTCTTCCCCTTAAAACATGCATATCATCAAGGATCTTCAAGTTGCAATCTTCAAAATATTCTTCTTTCCCTTTTTGTCATCATCAAATAGGGGACAAATGTAAGCAACCTTGATCTTCACAAGCACGAATCAATATTACTCGACCAATCCATCTTTTCAATGTCTCAAATCACCCACCATTAAGTTTTCCGCACTATAAATGGACTTGAAACAGTAGAAATCAAAAACCAGCAGTAGTAATAACAACTAGTAGTTGTAAAAACCTTCACCTCGATGGAACATATAAATGGTTAAACATTTAAACATTAAGCTTCCCTTGAAACCCATATGTTAACCATCTCTTGAATGTAGGCTCTATGTAATGATCACTGATGAAGAAAACTAAGTATTACCAACTTGATGCTGAAGTAGAACAACCCAAACTTGTGTGTTATGTCTTGTACTAAAACTGACTGCGAACGTATACTTAATGTATAAGGCGATCGCAATCTCTTGACAATAAGCACTGAGCACAATAACGTAACTCCTTCAAGTGTTTGTCAATTCGTAGTCACCTGAATGAACAAATAAGTTATCTTTAAAAGTAATGGAGCCATTTAAGATATGATAAGAACATGCATCTAAGAAACTCCACTTCAACGTCAAATAGGTGATAAAAACTTTTCTTCGCAACCAATTAGAACAAATAAAAACGAGCCTTTGTAATTTGTTAAGAATCAATAAACCAAACTCCAAAAACCTTCTTGTGTGTGTCAAACTATATCTTTATATCAAACTCCTTGTGTGTGTATTGGAACCACCTGTTCCAAAATAATAATATAAACTTCCCTTCAATTCTTGTAACTCATGATATATGGAAATAGTTGAACCAAAACGTAGCACCATGTGTCTTCATTAGATCAGTTCCCCTAATAATACTTGTACCAAGAAAATAAATACTTTAGTAACTGACCCAAGATATAGCCCAACCAATGTCTAATCAGTATGTTCGAATGAAATACCATCAAACCAAGTGAACAATACTTTAATCAACCGACCCACAATCTGAATAGAATATTAAATAACTTACCGACCCATGATGATTGTTGAACCAAGTAGTAATAACGTGGACCATGTAGTAGAGATCATGCACATGGTCGGTTATCATGCAATTCCATATACTTGACAAATATGATCACCAATACCAGACTCACATAAAGAATTATTACATTTGTATGCATGTACTCCAACCAATGACATTAGTTAACCTTCCTTTTCACAACTCAAATAAGTCCAACGATTAGAGTGCATTCATTGTATAAAAGCAGTAGCAACTATAAAGGTAGCAGTGGTAACTATCTAGGCAGCAGTGGAAACGATCTAGCGTAGCAGTGGAAAGTTGAAACGAAGCAGTAGAAACAAAATACATTAGCAGTGATAATGTGAAGCTAGCAATGGAAAAAATTGAAGCAACAGACTGAATAATAAACTAGCAGCACCTTTAACCCACATCTGGCCAATTGATTAAGACGCTTCATAAAATCAGTACGAGATAGGACCACCAGCACCTCGTATACCATGCATTGTGTCATCAGAAAAAAAAAAATTATTCTCATGATACTAGTAGCCTTACTGTAGCACCAGGAACCTCACACGATGTAACAGTAAGCATATATCTTGAGTGCATATTCACCATACGTACTAGTTAAGGTTTTTAACCTATCCAACTCCAATCTCTTCCCTCTATCAAGCATATAACTTCAATAAATTCAGCATACACCAGTAACTTATAATGAAGTAACATTAATTTGAATGGCCAGTAGCCTTATAGCCTTAGTCAAAACGTAATCTTGCTAACTGTTCCATCAGTATGCTCAATCAATATGCAGCTTCCTTACACCAGTTAAAGATCAAAGTGCTAATGAACCATCAAAACCCTAATATTGATTAATCTTGAAAACATAGGGTTTAGTTGCTGAAGTACGAAGTAGAGAACAAGGCACTCAAAATCTTTGTGCAGGATTTATAAGAACACAGTAGATCAGTACACCAAAATCCTTTAAGAAACCCTAATTTAGTCGATATAACCAGAAAACCCTAAAATTTTCAGAAACTTTAATAGTGATCGACCAATCATACATTAAAGCTGCTTCCATTCGTGAATTATAGACACCAAACAATATATATCCAACTTCTAGAATGAATTAAATCAACTAAATATGAAATCATGAAGTTGAATATCAAAGAAACCTTAAAAATTAGACTTACAAAAACTGTTTCTGCAGCAGACTTTAAGACGGTATATCTTTTTACTGAGAGCTCGGATTGAAGATCCCTCCAGTGAGAATCTTCCTTGCTATATAGAGAACCTCCAGTAAAAATTTCGTTAAGATCCAACGGTTAACGAATGAGATATCGCCTGTTGAAAACTGCACTGCAGAAAGTTGCGAAAATTAAAACAAATTCGAATTTTTCTTCCATCTTCGACAACCCAAACCTTGTTTAATCCCACGATCACGAGACCCTTAGCTCTGATACCACATGTTAAGATCGTTTTAGCTCGAGGTTGGTTAGACCACACACTAATAAAGATAAAGAACATGTACGCAGCAGAATAAACAAAACATCTTTTATTATTGTAACAAGGTTTCTCATCATCATCTCTAACACTTACAAACACCACAGACCCAATGCTACATGATCAAGTGTAGCACGGTTACATCCTAACAGGAATCATAAGATCCTTGGGGCTTAACACTAACACAATAGTCTAGGCGTTTACATAGACTACACGCCCTAGACTTACACACACATTTACTAGATGTTTACATTGTGACTCTTGAATGAATAAAACATGTACCATATGTCTCTTTATATAATAGAGACATTAGGGTTTACAAAGAATATTCCTACTATAATAAAAGATTTCCTGTAATCTTTTCTTGTATATGAAGTTTCATTCTTTGTCATCTTTAGTCCTTCATCTTTCATATTTTATCAATATCAACTCAAATATAAATCCCAGCATATACTTGACCGAATTCCCTTATCTTGTAAAGGTTAAGCTATGCTAGATAAACTAACACAACTAGAATAGAAAATGCGTTGAATTAACTAAGGTTTATGCGGAATCTAAACTCTAATATTAAGAAGAACAGTAACATACAAATAAACAAACCAGCAACTTCAATATTATTAATACGAATACTCAACAGTATTAGGGTTTAAAACCTTGAAGCTATATGAAAACACGTTTTCTAGGTATCGAACTCAATGCCCTAGGACCTCCTTGTATAGACTAAGGAGTGCTAGTTGGCTTACAATAACTTTCTATACAAGATAAATCTTTAATAATATTTTCTATAATTATCTAACCGGCTATACAAGTTTATCTCTTAAGCAGCATTAACTAAGACTCAATATAGACTAACAGTCTTAACTCTAACTCTAGCAGCAGTAATCCTTCAACAGTTGTAATTCTGGACTAGCAGCATTAACTTTTGGTCTGGCAGCACTAACTACTTAGTGTATTTTCTTAAAGTTCTTCAGCATCACCAGCAGTAGTAAAACTTGTATTAGCAACATTAATGACTTAGAGTATTTTCTTTGTATTTCCTGAGCAGTCTTAATCACATGAGCAGCAACAACTCTTAGAAGCTTTAATTCCCAACAACCAATATACAAGAATGGAGATTGAGAGAGTTTAGATTAAGAAGAGAATCGTAACAAAGGTTACGTATGTAATGCTTATTCTATAACACTTCGTTTCTTGGTGAATACGAGCATTCTCTTGCAATTGATGTAGAAAGAAAGGTGATCACTTATAAACAAATAACAACTAGTTAATGTGATCAAAAGAAAAGAGATTACGAAGATAGAAAGTTTGTGTGTGTAAGAGGTGACGGTCCCTTATATATAAGGGGTCGTCCTCCCTATAAGGGACCGTCTATAGGACGCTCCTAATTTTATCCTGTTATCGTGAAATATTTATCTGGTGAAGGTGTTATCCTTTTGGGCGGGAAAAACCAGATTTTGAATATTTTACTAATTAAAACATTTTTTTATAAATACAATAATAATATGTATAATTTATTTTTGTAAAAAAAAAAAAGTTTTGTCATATTTATAAAAATTTGAGGCTTAAGGACAAAAATATTTCTTTTATCACTTAACAAGTTTGATATGTTGTTTGTTTATACCTTAAATGATATTGTGTCGAAATGGACTTTTACGACTGATAACTTGGTTATGTATATTTTTATCTAACGTGTTCTTAGATTTTATGATTATCAAAACATATGAAGGTCAAAACATATAAATAACGTTTTTGACATTATTTGTATTAACATGCAAGTTTAGTTATTCCATGATAAGATCAAAAAAGTGTATATATATATATATATATATATATATATATATATATATATATATATATATATATATATATATATATATATATATACAAAACTTTCAATTGGTAGGTTTCAGAGTATAATGGTGGTCAGGGTTCAAAATTGGATGTAGGGTGACTGATACGTGGGATAGCACCCTCGCAACCGGTTTTACCTCTCAAGGGATCTTGAGAAGCTTGCAACCCCCACCAGGCAGTGTACCTGATCGTTGTAGTACAGTATAGTAATAAGTACCGGGGGATTGATCGTTTAACTCAGGAATAGTGTCGTTAGGATTAGAAAGCCTACTAAACTAGGTCTAGAGGTGAGGGATGATTCTTTTTATATTTTTTATATTTTATGAAAGCAAGTAAAATATCAGGTTTTGAAGGAGTGGGCGGAAATAGTTGCTAGCCAACTAACCCAAGTAACTACAAAAGCAATCAAAATTAACTAAAAGAAATGAGAATAAACTAATATAATTATGTGGTGGAAACAATAATGAGAAATTTGTGTTTACTTAGATTTCATTACTCCCTAGATATCTTTTACCGGTTGACTAGCTTGTTACAATTGCATGGATGACGGGTTATATTCCTTAATACTAGTCGTAGGGCCGTGTACAATATTCCCTAACCCTATAAGATCCTACTTCACTCCTATTTCGAGCCACTTAAAGCTCCTAACATGGGATCATTAGAATTCAATTATGCATTAAATACAACCAAAAATCGTAGCACACCTCCGATCATGTTTCTTAAGACGTTCAAGCAAGTTACCAATGGAAGTATGCCAGTTTTCTTAAGCCTAACATCGAATACAATCATGCGTAACAATTATAAACAAACAATCAACCAATAATCAACATCTAGGTTTCACTACATCTAAGCAAACACAATAAAAGCCTAGCCTAACATGTTAAAAGAAAGAGAAGCATAAGATAGAATCAAACAATACATAGACATATTGAATGATTATTGGAGAACTTATCTTTATTAAAACATGGAAGAAAGAAGGGTTTGTAACCCCTTCAATATGAAGGAAACTCGACCTAGGGTTTGTGTTTTGTATTCCAAAATTTTGTTTCCACCCTTTACAACGAAAAATTGGAAAAATATATATAGACATAGCATCCTGACGGCGTCATGTATTAACCTCTGACGCCGTCAACTCGCCGCCAAGTTGAAATTCGTATTGCCTAGATCCAGTCTTGACGCCTTCATGTGTAAATCTACTCTGGGTCGTCACTTGTATTTGGACCCTGACGGCCTTGGTGACGCCGTCAGGCCAATTACATTGAAAATGTTCTGGGCCGTCACGTTATAAGTTCCACTTCCACCTCTTTTGTCACTCTTGATGCCGTCATGTGTTATTGCTTGACGTCGTCAGGTACTGTTCCCAGCAAGGAATTTGAGACTTTGCCGTTTTCTTCACTTTTATGCTCCAAAAATGTCCAAAACGCTTCCTTTTCCAGATTTCTCCTCAAAAGTACCTAAAATGACAAAAGGAACGATTTAGGGCAATAATTGATAAAATAATCACGAATTCGGGCTTAAATGTCCCCTTAAAAGCGGTACACTTTTCGCCTCAACAAATACCCTTACACTTGAGATTTGCTTGTCCTTAAGCAAATGCACTTTTATTCTAATCAAAATACAAGTTAGGTGTCATTTAACACTAATATAAAAGTAATTACAACAAATAATCGTTCCACTAAAAAAACAAAAACAAGTACGGAGGTCATACACTAGCACCTCACAAATAGTGTTTAGATACTCACATCTCTCGGGTGTAATAAAGTATATATCACAATAAGGAAATGGCAAACATCTCTCACTACCTGTCATAACAAATAGATTGCCATACGCTTGGGAAAGGATCAAACCTCCACCACTTGGCGTAAGCACCTAGGATAAACTATCAAAGAGGTCTTTTGAAGGGTTATAACGTTAGGTGTAGGGATATGGAAAACACGGTTTTGTTGGATAAACGCAATATTTACTGGTGGCGAGTTAATAATCTTGGTTAATTACATGTACAATAAGGCGTTGCTAAGCTAAGACAAGACTCGACTTAAGCTAATAAATCAAAAATAACAAAAACATAAAACAAGCATAAAATGAAACGGGATGGTAGTCCGTATGTTTTTTCTCTTTTTCTTTTTCTTTTTTTTTATGATTTTTTTTCATACGCTTTTACGCTACCATCCAAAATAATACATCATAGGGAATGTACATTCCCCTTACACTTGAATTTTTACATACTTTACAATAAATTACTCTAATGACTCGATTCAAGATAATCATAACACTTTGAGTACTTTTTAAGATGGGGGTAATATATGATGTTCTTCCCCATTACTCCATAACACTAGTACTTTACCCATGAGTCCCAATCGTCCCAAAACAATATGTACAAGATATGACTCGACTTAGCAACCATGTAATCAATTAGATAATTAAATAAGGGTTTTAAAACATAACAATAATGCACTAAAGATGAGTGCATGTACGGAAGGCTAAGGCGATTTGGTTGCACATTTGGGTGGGTTGTAACAAATTCTTCCTTTAAGTAAAATGCTTAAAGTTAGAAACGAAAAGATAGGCTCGGAGGGGTGTACTAGGGGTATCGTGTACTAAAAATGAGTACAACGCTAAGGTGTGGGAAAAATTAATTGACTTTACTAGTCAAGTAATATGACTTAAATGGTCAAGTAATCATAATACGGGTTTAACACAAGGGTGATCCTAATGCCTCTTATCATGTAGTAAATCCTAACTACACGAATGTAGTTTCACTAGCGGTCTCGGGATGCATCACTAACGCAAATTCTAGAATCTGAATGCTACCGGTAAACTCATAAGCACTAATAATAAATGTTTTTCCTATCAAATCTAAAGGCGAACCTCACATATTTGGGTGGAAAATTTTTCTGAATGGTATGGTTTTGTGCTAGTCATATAACTCCTATCCATGAGACGCTTGTTAAGGCTAAAGTTTCACTCCTAAATGTTGTAAAAAAATTAAATTTGGCGCTAAAATTACACTAACAAGTATTTCTCTTAGTTTTATTACACACCTACTATCAAACAAACAAACTCAAGTGCAATTGTATCCTATAAGGTATCATCATTTACCCTCCCCTTACACTTAGGATGAACATTGTCCCCAATATTCAATTAAAGAATGTAAAAGTAAAATAGGTAAAAGAATGAAAACAAATACTCCCCTGATTCGTTCGGTGTGGATAGTGTGTCAACAAGGTTAGATCTTCCTCCAAGAAAATGAACGTTGAAAGCTTCCCTCCGGAAATATAAATCATCTTCTTGTCATATATAACCTGTTAAACCTGAGAAAACAATCAAGGCAACCTCGCGTAAAATCGGCGGCAATCTATATATACTAACAAATCCTAGAAATCAATTTAAGATATAATGCTTGTGGAATGAATGTTTGCAGATTTCCTGGAGTTTACAAAACTAAAGAATCAACAAAAACTTTAAGGTTCCGGTTTAAACAAAACTCGCAAAATTTTTCAGAATTTTGGTACCTGACGTCGTCGGGTTTTAACTCCTGACGCTGTCAGAATGTTCCTGGAAAAATCTTATGTTAAGTTTCCGGAAAATTTCTGGAAAAACTCATGCCTTATTTCCTGGAAAATCCTGCAAAACATCATTATGACTCGATACAAGCATTTGACTCAAACAATTACTAATATACATGCTCATTTAATATTGTGGCGAATCATGATCATTTTCGTTTTTATAAACAAATTTGGGTTTCCCTTACACTTAGCTTTTGCAAAATACCTTTATATGTAATTAAGACGAAGTTAAAAACAAAATAAAGCATTTTCACAATTTACTTTGAAACATGATCTACCAACAATAAAAATAAAACACGCATATGGAAACAAATAACATCGAACAAATAAAAATCAAACAAATAAAAACACACAAAACATGGGTTACCTCCCAAGAAGCGCTTTTCTTTATTTACGAGTCTTGTAGCTAGACTCTAGGTCATGGGCTATCCTATATGTGTGAGCTCCTCGTCGAGGACATCCTTGGGATCAAACTTAGGTTTCAATTTCCCATCGGTTTTCTTGGTACGGTATGACTTCTCAAACTTTTCTCCATCCGAATCATATAGAATCATCTTCATATGCCATGATCCGTCACCTTCCTTAGGTGGCTTGTCCCAATTCCATTTACACTTATCCCCTTCCCTTTTCCACTTGTTCATCTCTAGGTTGATAGGCATTACGCTTAAGAACTCAATCATTTTCTTAAAGACTAGGGGATCCTCAAAAGGGTTTAGTTCCTCATCTCTAGCTATGAGTTGTTCCACCGAATGTGTCTTATCAATGAAATCTTTTTCTAGATAGAATGGGCGTTGAGGTCCTATAAAGTTCCTTTCTATCCAAGGTCCATATCTAGATGGTCTCCTATTCATCTCTACCCAATGTGGTGTCGGTTCGTCCTCACAATCGTAGCTATTCTTCTTAACATCATAAACCAACCAAGTCTCACCATCTCCTACCGCTATCTTAGACTCCTTACAATCTATCATGGCACTAGCAGTTGCTAAAAATCCTCTTCCTACTAACAATGGGCATGTAGTATCACTAACCATATCTAGGATGTGAAAATCCACTAAGATAGTCAACCTTACTATGTGAACTACTACATCCTTGATCATTCCAACCGGGTGGGCAACACTTCCATCCACTAGACCAATTATTACCTCCGTCTTGTAACAATTCACATTTTTGTATTACTATTTACTTTCACTATTCACTCTCAAAATTTTTATTTCATATTCTCGTAAGTTAAACTATTTTAATGATAGTCAGAGAGTTTGACACTTGTCGGATCATTTCTGCAAAAATCAGGAAACCGTGTCCGAGATTTACGTGTAGGTTTAAACGTCATTCCAGCATCCCGATATGTCCATAAAACACTATAAACAATAGAAATATGAATTTCTCTCATTTTACGAAAATTCCAAAAGTTTTGGAATTTTACGTTTTTCAGTTCAGCGTTTTACGCGAATTACACGTTTTAGACCCGCGTTTCCAGTTTTAACAGCGTTTAAGCAACCCGATGGAACTTACCACTCATTTAATAGGCTAATATAGAGTATATTGATAAGTTTTAACATATTTATAAGTTTCATATTTTTAGGATACCCGATTTTAAGTTTCGTGACTTAACGACTTACAATTAGCGATTAACGGGACCAAAACTCACTCTGTAACATAAGATAATACCAAGACTAAGTATCTAGTCACCCTTATCTCATCTTGGCCGACTTATAGGGGGGGAGTCACCTAGTATGTGTCTTGATCTCATACTTGAAGACTTGGATGGATTACATGTGTTTTAAGTAGCAAAATTGGTTACTACTAGCCTACAATTTGCACCTCCTCAAAGGAAACTTCCTAACACCTTCCTAGCACCTCCTCAAGGCCCTATATAACCCTCCTGATCCTCTCTTGGTCGTTCATAACCTCACACACACAAACACACTCCTAATTTTCTCTCTACTTCAAGTTTTATCCAAGAAATCAAGTGCTACATCAACACATAAACTCTTGTTAGGTTTTGATTTAATCCAAACTACTTCAAATTCTTTGAAACTCTTGGTGATTCTCTTTAGTTTAGATCCACTCAAGTCACCTAAACCCTCATCACAAATCCTTCAAGAATACAAAGGTGTAGAAGGATTGCCATAGTGAAGAGAAGCTTGTCAATCAAAGTCCAATCCTTACTTGTTACTTTCCTTTCTTAGAAAGCCTAAAGTTGTAAGAAACCCTAATACACTTTCTTGCTCAATATCACTTTCATGCTATTTATACTTCATTCATACTATATATGGTCTTGTTATTATGTTCATGATGTATAAAAATTGGCAAAAAAAAGTTATGAAAAATATATGTTAACTTATGTTAATTAAACAAGAAAAACTAGTGACTTCCATGGTGAAATTTGACCAAAATGGTATAATCATGATATTGGACAATTATATATTGTAGTAGAGGACTTAACAAGGAAAACATAGCAATTTGAACCACCTAAAATGAGTATATGAGTAAAAAGTTATGACTATTAGAAGTTACTAAAACTTTACGGCAAAACTGCCTCAAAACTTTCTGTAAAAGAACCTTAAACACGCAAAAAGAGGCCCTTCTGGTCCGTTTCATCAAAATGTTAAAACACGAAAGTTGTCCAGAATGATGTTTTATTCAAAAACTCAGGGGCACGAGCCCAGAAAACCAATAATGAGTGATATTTTCTTCAATTTCTTAACAGCTATTTTGAATACCCAAGTGACTATATAATGGTTATGGTTAAGTAAAACCAAGAGGTCTAAAGACCTTAAAGCCAAGACCACAACCATGGCTAAGGCCAAGGATGAGTCTCAAGATAATGGTAATAATGATCAAAGTCACGGCAAAGCCACGGCTAAAGACCATATAAACTTACCAAGACGAAAAAGAGTTAATGGTAACATAAACATCCAATTTGGATCGACTCCATCAAAATAACCATGAGACTTTACAAGTAATATTCATACTAGACTTAAGAAACTCATTGAAATAATAATCTTCATTTAAAAGTAAATTTTCCTAAGTTTATTCAATTATTTGGACATGTAACTTTTTGGATCAAATACTACAACACTAGGGAGCTTCATGTGAGGGGTTCATTAAAGTAAACCGTCAAGATGAGTTGTGGATTTATGAATTAAAGTGTCCTGGCTCCTCGAATGTTTACTACATGACCTCTGAATTATGTCAGCCCGAACGGTAGTAAGCGATATACAAACTATACATGTTTCATAAACCATTTTTATTCAAAGACTTACACTATATACTAAGTACTACATCATGGACTAAATGCAAGACATATATAGACAATTCTTCATATTCTTTGATATTAATCCAAACCTAAGTTGCAACATTCTATTATAGGTTGCTCATAGGGACCTTCGCGATTCGACCATCATTTTCACTACTTACTACATAACTTAAGGTGAGTTCATAGCCCCACTTTCCATTACTTAATTGTTTTACAAACCCTTGGGGGGAATACATGTTATTTTAAACCGAACACAATGATTTGAAATTGTATGCTACCTGATTGTTTTATTATTACTAAGTACCATCCTTGCTAAATCCAATATCCCTTATTATGAACCATTTAATCACTAGTAATAGTGAGCACGAGTATTGTGAATAGGCCTATTGGGATTGACGAATCCCATTTGTATTGACTAAGTTCAAACAAATGCACTATATTTGAGATTTAGGTATGACAGCAAAGTACCTACCGGGATAACTCCGCCGATTGATATTGGTACCCGTTAACGTTTTGGTGTCATGAGCTTAGTATAATAATATCTGTTTTGTTTTCCAACCATTGGTGTGAGTCTAATTAACTCACACTACCAACATATTGTGTTCAATCATTTAATAAACTCTATGAATTTCACTCAACCTTTGTGTTGACCTCTTAAGCATGTATTTCAGGTCCATGATGATCAAGGATGGCACGGAGGGGCACGGATATTCAAGAGGGCTATAAATTTTATTATCATTCGAAAACTCATTTAATGTAAATTGTAAACATGGAACCATCTGGGACCTCATTTTGAAATCTCTGATATTTATATAATTTGAATGATAAATCTTTTAAAATGACTCAATTAGAGATCGTTTTCTATTATTATGACTGTTGTGCCGTCGAATAACACCCAGTTTGAATTCCGCTGCATCATTGAATTGGGGGTGTTACACGTCTCCTCTAACTTTCCTAGCTTAAGAGTGGTGAAAAGGGATAAGGGAATCAATTTGAGGCTTGATCCTAAGTCGGCAAGTGTGTCGAAAGCTTCGGATTTTCCTATCTCACAAGGCAAAACAAATATACCCAGATCATCAAGTTTCTTAGGCAACTTGTTTTGAACGAAGGCGGTCCCATTTTTACTCAATTTAAGTTTCTCATATTTTTCTAGGAGGGCACTATAGTAGGGGGCACGGGCTAAGACATCAATAACGGGGCGTTCAAGGTGGAGCTCCTTGAATTCATCGTCAAGGTCTTGTGTAGGAGGTGTTTCAACTATGTTATCGACCAGTTTAATATCGGATGTTTTATTCAATTGGTCCTTTTGAAGAATTTGGGTTTGCTTGAAACACGTGTTCATTGCTTTGACCGAATAGTATTGTGGACAAGAAGTAGGTGACGAAACCGAAGATATGGCATTAACGTTTAGTTTCGGGTTCTTGACCGTGTCACTTGGGAGTGCTCCCATTTCTTGGTCATTGAGAACTTTCAACACTGTGTCAATTTTATTGGTCATCACTTTGCTTTTGTTTGAATTTGGTTTCAAACTTAGCTATGCGAGCTTCTTGAGATGTCATAAACTTGGACATCAATCCTTCAAGATTATTGGTACTACCATAGTTTTTGAAAGGATTGTTGTTGAAAGTACGGTTAGAGGGTGGACCGTTTGGCTGGTAAAGATTACGTGGATTGGAAGAATTGTTTTGGGCATGTTTTAGTTTTTTTTCCACCTAAGGTTCGGGTGATTTTTCAAAGAAGGGTTCTAGGAATCACCGTAAGGGTTTGGTTGGTAACGATTACGTGGATTGGAAGAATTGTTTTGGGGCATGTTTTCGTTTTTTTCCACCTAAGGTTCGGGTGATTTTTCCAAGAAGGGTTGTAGGAATCACCGTAAGGGTTTGGCTCGGGTTTGAAAGTGCACCACTTGTCTCCCACTTCATCGGTACGCGAGGATGCGTAGTCCGCAAAATCTTGTCCGGGGAGTTCCACGCAATCACGAGTGTCATGGGGACCACTACATAATTCGCATGAAGAAGTGATTTTGTTCATTTGGCTTGAAGGTTTAGGAGCTTCGTAGGATTTCATGAGAAACTTGACTTGGTCCTCAAGTTCCATGATCCTACGGTTGGGAGTGCTAGAATTGTTCGAAGGCAAAGATATTGCCCTGACCGTTTTGTTCAAATGACGAGGATCATTCCAACTTTCGTTGTCATAGAGAGCAAGATCTTCTATGAGTTCCCATGATTCTTCCGAACTTAGATCACGTAGCTTGCCACCGGCCGATTGGTCAATGGTTCGCCTTGTGGAGAGATCGATATGGTCATAGAAGATTTGGACTTGGAGCCAAAGATCTATGATGAGTGCTCAAACACTCATCATTTTTGGTCATTCTGAACTGCAAAAACATACAAAAACACTCAGTAATGCATCAAAATACTAAAAATATTCCAAAATTGTGTTTTATATGTTTTAGATGCAAAATGAGTAAAAACAAATGAAAAACGTACAAAGTTTGCAAATTGGCAGTTTCAGTCCCCCAACTTTCAAAAAAATGACAAAACTAGTCCCTGTTCATTCAAAATATGGAAAATTATCACCAAAGGTCCTTTTGAAATCATAAATTGTCATATTTAGTCCTTTGGTGAAAAATCTCAAAAGTTTTGGAAATTTACAAGTTTAGTCCCTGGAGTTTAAAAATTGACAGAATTGGTCCCTGGGAAATATTTTTGGATAAAAAGTCAATTCAGGTCCTTGGAAATTCAAAAATATTCAATATTGGTCCTTGGATAAAAGTTTTTCACAGTTTGGCAAAAATGACCCCTAAACTTTGCAAATTGACATATTTGGTCCCCAGTGTTTTAAAAATGAAAAAAAATACATTTTGGATCATTGGGTTATTAAAGTTGTCAATTTTGATCCTTGTGATAACTTTGGGGAAGTTTCATTTTCAGTCCCTAAACTTTTGGTATTTTGCATATTTGGTCCTTGTGGTACAAATAAACAAACGGACCCTTATTTCTATTTTACCCAAAACCAAACGTAAACCCAAATACTAACACCCTTAAAGCCCATGTACCCCTTGGCCCAACTAAAACCTCAGCCCACCCCTTTCCTTTTAATATTACATCCGGTCAAACACCACCCCCAACCCTTGACCCGTCCTCAAAACCATTTCCTTCTCAAACCACCCTTCTGCAATACCACCCTCACCCTCATCATCACCCCTATACTTCATCCACTGCCACACTCAAACACCCCCCACTCCAAAACAACAACAAAACTACAAACCCCCCCCCCCCATGCCAAAAGCTATCTGCCAAATTGATAATGCCCCAATTTCCCGCCAAAAATAATTGAAATGCTGGGATCAAATTACACTCATCCAATGGACGAAAATGAAGCTGGGAAAAGACAAAAAGGGTCCTAAAAACCCTAATTGAAGGATATAAATGGGATGGGAGCTATGAAGAAGAGTTAGTTAGTTTTAGTTCCTTAGTGTAATTTAGGTCTCAATTAGTTTTAAATTTATGTAATGGTTTAAATTAAATTGTGTAACCCTCTCTTTCAAGTAGTGTAATCACTTTATTTTATTTCATGTGTAATCCATTCTAATATCTTAGCCTTAAAATTCAATTGTGTTTGAATAGCTGTCATAAGCTCCCATTTCTGAGGAATAAGTTCATTTAAGCTAACTAAAGCTTATAGTGTTTCTGGCTACCAAGTTTCTACTTAATTGGTGGAATAATTTTTAGTCAACAAAAGTCAAGGGTGGCTTATGATGGTGAATATGGGTATATAGATGTTTGGTTCACGGTTCCTGGTCTATTTGGAGCCTATCCCAAGATAGGTTGTGTTCAAATGATTCTATTATTCAGCTAGGGATCCTTGTTGTAAGTTATCCTCCATATCTCATTTTATAGAAACTGCTTATTTACTATTTAACCAGTGCTTATTATGAGTATTAGTTGTTTACTTAGTATAGATTAGTTGATTAAATGTTTATTTGATCTACTTCAGTTACTAGTTTCATTATTTGCTCCTTTCTCAATAAATAGTCATAATCTGCATCATCTGTTTTAGCCTATTACACTGCTTAATTATGCTTCATTCTAGCTTTTACAACTTTCATTTAGCTTATAAGAGTGGTTTTTAACATTATCATAGTTCAAAATTGCATGTTGCTTTGGAAAACTCATGGCAGTCAAGGATTAAGGGGTGTTTGGATAAGTAGTTTAGGTAGGTTTCTAATCTGTTTCATGTATGGTTTCTGGTTGTTTCATGATTAAAAAGGTTAAACTAGGTTAGTTCAACCATTAGTACTAGTATTGTTTCAGTTAAAAGTCAAAGTCTTGTTCAATCTCTTTTTATTGGCTCACTATTTGGAATCTGTGTTTCTTATCTCATCACTACATTGCATAATCAGTCATTATAGCTTATTTTAGTATCATTCTAGCTTATAGTCTCAATCTCATTCAGTAGAGTAGGATTAAACCACACACAAGTCAAATTGTGTGATTTTCTCAGAAGTCACATTTTCTAAGCTAGTCAGATTTTTCTAATCTTAGGGTACTTTTCATGATTTCTGTGGTACATGTTAGGTTCTGAGCTTTGTGGATTCTTAAAATTTGGGAGCTCAGCTTTTTCATGCATATTTAGTTCATTTTTGCAAATTTTTCTTATTGCTTAATCATGTGCTTCTTCTGGCCTATTTGACCCATGCATACCCTGCATCAGGGTATATGGTGCATCAGCCATATTTCGTAAGCTCACAACTGGTTCAATAGTGAATCTTAGATTGAGCTTTTTGCTGACTTGTGAAGCTCTCCTTGCCAGCTCTTTATGCTTGTACTCTATTTGCTTTTTTTTTTTTTTTTTTTTTGCTTATTCTCAAGCTTATTTTTGCCCTCAGCCTTGTCCCATCTCTCTATATACACTGAGTCATCAGTGTATAGGACCCATATTCACAAGCTCTTTTTGAGTTTGTTTATGAGTTCCACTGAGTGGATTTAGGATTTCTGTGAAGCCCTTGCTCCAAACTCATTAACTCCAAGCTTATTTTGATATTTTAGCTTGTGGGATAGCTTGTGTCTGGGCTGCAATACATCCCCCAGACTTGTGCATCAGGTTAGAGCAGTCCAAACCACTCTACTTCCCATGGTTCTCAATAGCTGATTAGTTGGACCCAGGGCTAGGTCCTTAGCTTTTTGAAAAGCTTTCCTAGCTGGCTTTTTAGATTAAGTTTCACTTTGGTCCCTGGATCATCCTTGTGGGTCCCACAGAGCCCTGCATATGGCATGTTGATGCCTGTGTAGTTCTGTGGTGAATGGGATTGCTTATTTGATATTGTTGGCTTAATATTTGTGCTTATTCAGTTCTTTTTGGCTTAATTGATTTCCTCCCTGCAGTTTGTAGCTTGTTAACTCATTTGTAGCTTAGTGGTGGCTTATTGCTCAAAAAATCAAGTTTCAAAAGCTTATTAGAATTTTCTGTTTCAACTTTAGCTTTGTGCACTGCTTATTAATAAGCTTCCATCAAAGTTCCTTTGTAAAAGTTTTCTATAATCAGTAGTTAAGTAGGTTTGTAAAAGAAAATTCCAAAAAAAAACCAAATTTAATTTCTAGTGATAGCTTCTATTTAACATAATTTAGCTTTTTAATTTTTCTTTTTAAATTTTTGACAAGTACTTATATGTTTTTATATTTTTATTAAATTCCTAGTATATTAAAATATTTGTAGGAATTTTTTCAGATTTTTCTCCTTTCATTTAGTATTTATTATAATTAGTATTAGTTTATTAATAATTAAGTAATATTAGATAATTAAATAGGTTAATTAATTTTTACTTAACAAAAGTACTTTTTTCTATTTTTCCTAGGTTTTATATATCATAAAATAATTTTAGGAAATTTTTCATAATTTTCACTATTCATTTTCCATTTTTCTTAATTTTAGTTAGTTTAAAGTAATTAATAAATAGTAGTTAATTAATAATAAATAGAGAAAAAGTAGGAAAAATATATTTTTAGTTTTAAAATTACTTTTATGTTATTTTAGAATTTTTAGAATTAAATTTTCATTTTTCTAGCTTAATTTCATAATTAGTGTAATTTAAATATTATTAATTAGTAATTAAATAGTAATTAATTAAATAGTGTAAAAATTATTTTTCTTTTTCTAAAAAATTTCTTTTATTATTAGGATTATAAAAATGTAATTTTCATGTTCGTAGGTATTTTATTTCACTAAAACTCGCGTTTTATTTCGTACGTCTACGTAACTTTAAATTAAACGAACGCGTTTTAGACTTAGCTCACGTTTTCAGCGTATCTGATTATCAGTAAATGTTAATATAGTATTTCTAAGTTATTTTCATTCATCATCTCGTAGTGTAATCATTCACAACCCCTTTCTGTCCAAATTCACCTGATCACAAACCCGTTTCGATTACCATCACACCTCGTCGGGACAAAACGACCCGGGGAAACCCTATACTTCCACGGAGATTGATTCTAGGTAGTTTGACATAGTTGACCATTCTTTGGTCAATATAAGTTGATGGTTTAGCGTCAACCAATTTTTGGCGCCGCTGCAGGGGAGGTTGTGCGCGCTTTTCTAAACGGTTTTGCGTATTAGTGATTTTGGAATTCATTCCATTGTACATTTATCCATCCTTGTTCATATTCTCTTCTTATTTTCATATAAAAACAAAACTGTTCCCGAAAACATTTTAAATCAGTTTTCAACGAACACAAAAAAACACAAAAATATTTTCTTTATCATTTGTACAAAATGTTTATCCAAAAATCCAAAAACATTCATCTTTACCCTCCTACCCTTTTGATTCTTCATTCCTACCCCTCCCAAACCTTTTGATTCTTTCTATGTCTCATCCACACTTTCTGGTTTGCCAGTGGTGTGGTAGTTCTTATAATGGTGGTAATTGCCCCAGTTGTGGCATGGTAGAGTCAGGAAACGGGTCTGTCTATAACCAAGATCCCTATTCCTACCATGACACGACTGATTTATTCCACCAGCTACCACACCATGATTCTCAGCAGTTTTACTGTTGTGAGTATTGTGGTGGTTCACACTACAGTTCTGATTGTCAATCGGGAAACACGCTTGTCTATGAGCAGTTTCCCGATAACAATCATGACTCTAGCACATAGGACTCACAGCCTCAACAGTTTTACTGTTGTGATTACTGTGGAGGTCCACACTTCAGCTCAGTTTGTCAAACGGGTAATCCATATCCTTGTGACAATTTTGACACACCTTATTACGACCAACCTCCAGAATACGATATAAATCAAGCACTTCTTCCAGAAATGCAAAATATGATGAAAATCGTTGATGAGCTTAAAGATTTAGTTAAAGACTTTGCCCAAAGACATACTCATCAAAAATCCATGGAAGAATTGCTGGCTGAAGAGCAGGCTGCTAGAATAAATTCCCAAGATGCCTATCAAAAATCTGTGAGGGAATCAATTGCAAAAGAAAAAGCAGCCAGATCTAGCTCTCAGTTCCATTTTATTCCTGATGACAGTGATGATGAAGATACACTTGATATCCCTCAATTCTATAAAGATCCATCAAGTTCATCAGTTGATATCCCAGCAGTTAAGATTCCATCTCAAACAACTGCTATCACACCCGAAGTTCACACTCACTCTCTAAACATGGGGGATGAGCATCTTAGCACTGTTCCTAATAAGGAATCGGACGAATTAATAAAGTCTAGTGTTGAGATCCTTGTTCCAATCCCAAGAGAGTCACAGGGAACTCTTGAGCATATGTGTGATATTCCTTCCCCTCTTGAGTGTTCAAACGATCATTTTGAGACCTTCTCAGATTTTAATGATGATTGTACATCTCATGGAGACATTGAGTACATTGAGGCATCACTCACACAATCTGATGTTGATCCTCTTCTTGAGGAGTTCGCCGATGAACTTACTCACATCATTCCACTTTCATTGGAAAGTGATGATGGTCTCCTCGATTTCGAAGCCGATCTAGTAGAAATTGAAAGTCTTCTTTATCATGATCCGTCACTCACTTCTGATCCCGACAGTCCAATAGAGAATGTTAATCTCTTTGTTCCGGAAACATTCAATACCACTCTCACCAATCCTCTATTTGAATTCGAATCTGAATTCAGTTTGATTTATGATAATCCACTCTTTGATATTCAGAATGAGGATTGTGATGAGTCTATTCCGGAACATGAGTTCACAGATTCACATCTTGTGAATAATTCTCTTCAAGAGGAGTTCTCCGGTGAACTCACTCATCATATCATGACTCCTCCGGAGTTTGATAGCCCGGGGGAGATGCACTCAATCATGAGAATTTGCAAATTCCCACCCACCCTCCCGGGTTGTTTACGAGCTTAACCTTTTAAATCCAAATTCAGGCTACTGAGCCTGCTCTCGAGGAAGAAGATCAAATCATGATTTTCATCATGGTTTTCTTCCTTTTCTTCACCTATAAGGTGACTTCTTCTCTTCTTCACTCCTTCGGGAATGAAGACACTATATTTGACCCCGGCATTTTCATGTATCATTATCTTTAGTCGGATACTTATCTCATCGGTGTGGAACTTTCACGTGCTTCAAATGTTTATCCAAACATCTTGAATGAAAGTCCGATTGAGATTGCTTCTTCCACATCATGCTTCCCCAAGGACAAATGAATTCGGGGTCGAGTCAAGCTAGCGACTCGGTAAACAAAAACAGTAGCATGCTTATAGAGTTTTCACCCTAAGTGTGGGGGGAGTTACCCCACTGTGGTTACAAATGAAGTGAAAATACAAAATGGTATTTCCACGCTTAGCTTGTAATGTTGCCCTTTTACGTTCAAAGAGTCGGCATAATAGCCGGGACTTTGAATATTGAGGACAATATTCATGCTAAGTGTGGGGGGAGGGGTGGTATTTCGCTATTCTAGCGAATTTTATCACATTTTACTATCTTATACCCCCGTTTTTGGCCAAAATTTCAAAAAAAATTCAAAAATTTTTCACTGGTGCTTCAAAAATTTTGTGGTTATCAGTCCGCCTTGTCTAACCGACAAAAGGGATTGGCTAATCCAGGAGCAAACGGCTCTTGGTAAAGATATATCAAATCCATTTATGGCTTGCAATTTGCCCAAAATTGTATGGTACCTCAACTCGCCATATCCTAAAACGCGAATGAGTTGGCTAGCCCGCAAGATTATGGCTTGTGGTAAAGGCAGTGGAAAATCCATAATTGGTAATCAGCTCACCAAGATGTTGACTATTTCATCAAGAGTTGGCTAGTCCATAAGCAAACGGCTTTTGGTAAAGAATAATCAAATCCGTTGACAGCTGGTGGTTTGCTCAAAATCACACGGTTATCAGGTGTGCCACAGTTCTTACATCTGGCTACTCCATAAGTGATGGATTTTGGTAAAGAGTTTAAAATCCATCAAGTTTTCAAAACAGTTATTGCTAGGGACTAGCAATAGTTTAGTGTGGGGATTGATGAGTGCTCAAACACTCATCATTTTTGGTCATTCTGAACTGCAAAAACATACAAAAATACTCAGTAATGCATCAAAATACTAAAAATATTCCAAAATTGTGTTTTATATGTTTTAGATGCAAAATGAGTAAAAACAAATAAAAACGTACAAAGTTTGCAAATTGGCAGTTTCAGTCCCCCAACTTTCAAAAAAAATAACAAAACTAGTCCCTGGTCATTCAAAATATGGAAAATTATCACCAAAGGTCCTTTTGAAATCATAAATTGTCATATTTAGTCCTTTGGTGAAAAATCTCAAAAGTTTTGGAAATTTACAAGTTTAGTCCTTGGAGTTTAAAAATTGACAGAATTGGTCCCTGGGAAATATTTTTGGATAAAAAGTCAATTCAGGTCCTTGGAAATTCAAAAATATTCAATATTGGTCCTTGGATAAAAGTTTTTCACAGTTTGGCAAAAATGACCCCTAAACTTTACAAAATGACATATTTGGTCTCCGGTGTTTTAAAAATGAAAAAAAATTACATTTTGGGTCTTTGGGTTATTAAAGTTGTCAATTTTGATCCTTGTGATAACTTTGGGGAAGTTTCATTTTCAGTCCCTAAACTTTTGGTATTTTGCATATTTGGTCCTTGTGGTACAAATAAACAAACGGACCCTTATTTCTATTTTACCCAAAACCAAACACAAACCCAAATACTAACACCCTTAAAGCCCATGTACCCCTTGGCCCAACTAAAATCTCAGCCCACCACTTTCCTTTTAATATTACATCCGGTCAAACACTACCCCCCAACCCTTGACCCGTCCTCAAAACCACTTCCCTCCCAAACCACCCTTCTGCAATACCACCCTCACCCTCATCATCACCCCTATACTTCATCCACTGCCACACTCAAACACCCCCCACTCCAAAACAACAACAAAACTACAAAACCCCCCAATGCCAAAAGTTATCTGCCAAATTGATAATGCCCCAATTTCCCGCCAAAAATAATTGAAAGGCTAGGATCAAATTACACTCATCCAATGGACGAAAATGAAGCTGGGAAAAGACAAAGAGGGTCCTAAAAACTCTAATTGAAGGATATAAGTGGGATGGGAGCTATGAAGAAGAGTTAGTTAGTTTTAGTTCCTTAGTGTAATTTAGGTCTCAATTAGTTTTAAATTTATGTAATGGTTTAAATTTAATTGTGTAACCCTCTCTTTCAAGTAGTGTAATCAGTTTAAAAATTAATGAAAGTCACTTTATTTTATTTCCTGTGTAATCCATTCTAATATCTTAGCCTTAAAATTCAATTGTGTTTGAATAGCTGTCATAAGCTCCCATTTATGAGGAATAAGTTCATTTAAGCTAGCTAAAGC
This sequence comes from Artemisia argyi, assembly GCA_030686995.1. Classification (NCBI taxonomy): domain Eukaryota; kingdom Viridiplantae; phylum Streptophyta; class Magnoliopsida; order Asterales; family Asteraceae; genus Artemisia; species Artemisia argyi. The sequence goes on from CM060708.1 coordinate 113,146,442, forward strand.
TTATAGTGAGTCTGGCTACCAAGTTTCTACTTAATTGGTGGAATAATTTTTAGTCAACAAAAGTCAAGGGTGGCTTATGATGGTGAATATGGGTATATAGATGTTTGGTTCACGGTTCCTGGTCTATTTGGAGCCTATCCCAAGATAGGTTGTGTTCAAATGATTCTATTATTCAGCTAGGGATCCTTGTTGTAAGTTATCCTCCATATCTCATTTTATAGAAACTGCTTATTTACTATTTAACCAGTGCTTATTATGAGTATTAGTTGTTTACTTAGTATAGATTAGTTGATTAAATGTTTATTTGATCTACTTCAGTTACTAGTTTCATTATTTGCTCCTTTCTCAATAAATAGTCATAATCTGCATCATCTGTTTTAGCCTATTACACTGCTTAATTATGCTTCATTCTAGCTTTTACAACTTTCATTTAGCTTATAAGAGTGGTTTTTAACATTATCATAGTTCAAAATTGCATGTTGCTTTGAAAAACTCATGGCAGTCAAGGATTAAGGGGTGTTTGGATAAGTAGTTTAGGTAGGTTTCTAATCTGTTTCATGTATGGTTTCTGGTTGTTTCATGATTAAAAAGGTTAAACTAGGTTAGTTCAACCATTAGTACTAGTATTGTTTCAGTTAAAAGTCAAAGTCTTGTTCAATCTCTTTTTATTGGCTCACTATTTGGAATCTGTGTTTCTTATCTCATCACTACATTGCATAATCAGTCATTATAGCTTATTTTAGTATCATTCTAGCTTATAATCTCAATCTCATTCAGTAGAGTAGGATTAAACCACACACAAGTCAAATTGTGTGATTTTCTCAGAAGTCACATTTTCTAAGCTAGTCAGATTTTTCTAATCTTAGGGTACTTTTCATGATTTCTGTGGTACATGTTAGGTTCTGAGCTTTGTGGATTCTTAAAATTTGGGAGCTCAGCTTTTTCATGCATATTTAGTTCATTTTTGCAAATTTTTCTTATTGCTTAATCATGTGCTTCTTCTGGCCTATTTGACCCATGCATACCCTGCATCAGGGTATATGGTGCATCAGCCATATTTCGTAAGCTCACAACTGGTTCAATAGTGAATCTTAGATTCAGCTTTTTGCTGAATTGTGAAGCTCTCCTTGCCAGCTCTTTATGCTTGTACTCTATTTGCTTCTTTTTTTTTTTTTTTTTTTGCTTATTCTCAAGCTTATTTTTGCCCTCAGCCTTGTCCCATCTCTCTATATTCACTGAGTCATCAGTGTATAGGACCCATATTCACAAGCTCTTTTTTAGTTTGTTTATGAGTTCCACTGAGTGGATTTAGGATTTCTGTGAAGCCCTTGCTCCAAACTCATTAACTCCAAGCTTATTTTGACATTTTAGCTTGTGGGATAGCTTGTGTCTGATCTGCAATACATGCCCTAGACTTGTGCATCAGGTTAGAGCAGTCCAAACCACTCTACTTCCCGTGGTTCTCAATAGTTGATTAGTTGGACCCAGGGCTAGGTCCTTAGCTTTTTGAAAAGCTTTCCTAGCTGGCTTTTTAGATTAAGTTTCACTTTGGTCCCTGGATCATCCTTGTGGGTCCCACAGATCCCTGCATATGGCCTGTTGATGCCTGTGTAGTTCTGTGGTGAATGGGATTGCTTATTTGATATTGTTGGCTTAATATTTGTGCTTATTTAGTTCTTTTTGGCTTAATTGCTTTCCTCCCTGTAATTTGTAGCTTATTAACTCATTTGTAGCTTAGTGGTGGCTTATTGCTCAAAAAATCAAGTTTCAAAAGCTTATTAGAATTTTCTGTTTCAACTTTAGCTTTGTGCACTGCTTATTAATAAGCTTCCATCAAAGTTCCTTTGTAAAAGTTTTCTGTAATCAGTAGTTAAGTAGGTTTGTAAAAGAAAATTCCAAAAAAAAAAAAATCAAATTTAATTTCTAGTGATAGCTTCTATTTAACATAATTTAGCTTTTTAATTTTTCTTTTCAAATTTTTGACAAGTACTTATATGTTTTTATATTTTTCTTAAATTTCTAGTATATTAAAATATTTGTAGGAATTTTTTCAGATTTTTCTCCTTTCATTTAGTATTTATTATAATTAGTATTAGTTTATTAATAATTAAGTAATATTAGATAATTAAATAGGTTAATTAATTTTTACTTAACAACAGTACTTTTTTCTATTTTTCCTAGGTTTTATATATCATAAAATAATTTTAGGAAATTTTTCATAATTATCACTATTCATTTTCTATTTTTCTTAATTTTAGTTAGTTTAAAGTAATTAATAAATAGTAGTTAATTAATAATAAATAGAGAAAAGTAGGAAAAATACATTTTTAGTTTTAAAATTACTTTTATGTTATTTTATAATTTTTAGAATTAAATTTTCATTTTTCTAGCTTAATTTCATAATTAGTGTAATTTAAATATTATTAATTAGTAATTAAATAATAATTAATTATTAGTAATTAATTAAATAGTGTAAAAATTATTTTTCTTTTTCTAAAAATTTTCTTTTATTATTAGGATTATAAAAATGTAATTTTCATGTTCGTAGGTATTTTATTTCACTAAAACTCGCGTTTTATTTCGTACGTCTACGTAACTTTAAATTAAATGAACGCGTTTTAGACTTAGCTCACGTTTTCAGCGTATCTGATTATCAGTAAATGTTAATATAGTATTTCTAAGTTATTTTCATTCATCATCTTGTAGTGTAATTATTCACAACCCCTTTCTGTCCAAATTCACCCGATCACAAACCCGTTTCGATTACCATCACACCTCGTCGGGACATAACGACCCGGGGAAACCCTATACTTCCACGGAGATTGATTCTAGGAATTTTGACTTAGTTGACCATTCTTTGGTCAATATAAGTTGACGGTTTAGCATCAACCAATCTATGCCATGATGAGGGACTTTTTGGAGTAAGTCCTTGAAACGAGTCCATGCTTCATATAGAGTTTCACCTTGACGTTCGAACATCAAAATGTTATTTCTAAGCTTAGTAGTTCTCCCCGGTGGGAAAATTTGAGCAAGGAAACGAGAAGTGAGATCATCCCAAGTGGTGATGGATCCAGTGGGAAAATGTTCAAGTCATTGACTAGCTTGGTCACGTAGAGAGAATTGGAATAGACGTAATCGCGTCGACTCTCTAGTTGCAACATCAAGGTCTATGGAATCTATGATTTTTAGGAAATCCTTGAGATGTTGATTAGGATCTTCGGAACGAAGTCCATGGAATGCACATCCGCTTTGCACCAACCGGATGGTGTCGGATCGCAAGGGGGACACATTGGCTCCTTGAGTGAACTCAATTGTGTTTCGATAGCCTTGGTGACTAGGACGGGAATACTCTCCTAAAGTTTGAGGTCTAGGAGGTTGGTTTGGTAGTGGTGGGTTTTGTGGGTGGTTTTGTTGTGGTGGGTTGATGGGATCAAAGATATTACCACCTTCCATGATGTCGGATGGTAATGGTTACGAACAAAGAAACGAAGAAATAAGATAGACTAAAGAAAACCTAAAAATAAAGATAAAACCTTACTAGAAAGGAATCTAGTAAGTAGACCTAATAAAAAGAAATTCTAACCTAGACAATAACTATTCCTCGGGCTGCGGCGCCAAAAACTTGATACGTGGGATTGCGCCCTCGCAACAGGTTTTACCTCTCAAGGGATCTTGAGAAGCTTGCAACCCCCACCAGGTAGTGTACCTGATCATTGTATTATAGTATAGTGACAAGTACCGGGGGATTGATCGTTCAACTCAGGAATAGTGTCGCCAGGATTAGAAAGCCTACTAAACTAGGTCTAGAGGTGAGGGATGATTCTTTTTGTATTTTTATATTTTATGGAAAGTAAGTAAAATCTCGGGTTTTGAAGTAGTGGGAGGAATTAGTTGCTAGTCAACTAACCGAGTTAACTAAGATGCAATCAAAATAAAATAAAAGAAATGAAAATTAAATTAATTTACTAATGTGGTAGAAACAATAATGAGAAAAGTTGTATTTACTTAGATTTAATTACTCCCTAGATATCTTTTACCGGTTGATTAGCTTGTTACAATTGCATGGATGACGGGTTATATTCCTTAATACTAGTCGTAGGGCCGTGTACAATATTCCCTAACTTTATAAGATCCTACTTCACTCCTATGACGAGCCGATTAAAAGCTCCTAACATGGGATCATTAGAATTCACTTATGCATTAAATACAACCAAAATCGTAGTACACCTCCGATCATGTTTCTTAAGACGTTCAATCAAGTTACCAATGGAAGTCTGCCAGTTTTCTTAAGCCTAACATCGAATACAATCATCCGTAACAATTATAAACAAACAATCAACCAATAATCAACATCTAGGTTTCACTACATCTAAGCAAACACAATAAAAACCTAGCCTAACATGTTAAAAGAAAGAAAAGCATAAGATAGAATCAAACAATACATAGACATATTGAATGATTATTGGAGAACTTTTCTTTATTAAAACATGGAAGAAAGAAGGGTTTGAAACCCCTTCAATATGCAGGAAATTTGACCTAGGGTTTGTGTTTAGGTATTACACACTTTGTTCCACCCTTTACAATGAAAAATTGGAAAAATATATATAGACATAGCATCCTGAAGGCGTCATGTATTAACCTCTGACGCCGTCAACTCGCCGCCAAGTTGAAATTCGTATTGCCTAGATCCAGTCTTGACGCCTTCATGTGCAAATCTACTATGGGCTGTCACTTGTATTTGGACCCTGACGGCCTTGGTGACACCGTCAGGCCATTAACAAAGAAAATGTTCTGGGCCGTCACGTTATAAGTTCCACTTCCACCTCTTTTGTCACTCTTGACACTGTCATGTGTTAAGGCTTGACGTCGTCAGGTACTGTTCCCAGCAAGGAATTTGAGACTTTTCCGTTTTCTTCACTTTTATGCTCCAAAAACGTCCAAAACGCTTCCATTTCCAGATTCTCTTCAAAAGTACCTAAAATGACAAAAGGAACAATTTAGGGCAATAATTGATCAAATAATCACGAATTCGGGCTTAAATGACCCCTTAAAAGCGGTACACTTTTCGCCTCATCAAAAGTACGGTTAGAGGGTGGACCGTTTGGTTGGTAACGATAAGGTGGATTGGAAAAATTGTTTTGGGGCATGTTTTGGTTTTGTTTCCACTTAATGTTCGGGTGATTTTTCCAAGAAGGGTTATAGGAATCACCGCAAGGGTTTGGCTCGGGTTTGAAAGTGTACCACTTGTCTCCCGGTTCGTCGGTACGCGAGGATGCATAATCCGCAAAAGCTTGTCCGGGGAGTTCCATGCAATCACGAGTGTCATGGGGACCACTACATAATTCGCATGATGAAGTGATTTTGTTCACTTGGCTTGAAGGCTTAGGAGCTTCGTAGGATTTCATGAGAAACTTGACTTGGTCCTCAAGTTCCATGATCCTACGGTCAGGAGTGCTAGAATTGTTCGAAGGAAAAGATATTGCCTTGACCATTTTATTTAAATCACGGGGATCATTCCAACTTTCGTTGCCATAGAGAGCAAGATCTTCTATGAGTTCCCATGACTCTTCCACACTTAGATCACGTAGCTTGCCACCGGCCGATTGGTCAATGGTTCGCCTTGTGTAGAGATAGATATGGTCATAGAAGATTTGGACTTGGAGCCAAAGATCTATGCCATGATGAGGGAATTTTTGGAGTAAGTCCTTGAAACGAGTCCATGCTTCATAGAGAGTTTCAGCTTGACGTTGTTGGAACATCAAGATATCATTTCTAAGCTTGGTAGTTCTCCCCGGTGGGAAAAATTAAGCAAGGAAACGAGAAGTGAGATCATCCCATGAGATGATGGATTCCGCGGGTAAACGTTCAAGCCATTGACCAGCTTGGTCACGTAGAGAGAATTGGAATAGACGTAATCGGGTCGACTCTCTAGTTACAACATCAAGGTCTATGGAATCTACGATTTTTAGGAAATTCTTGAGATGTTGATTAGGATCTTCGGAACGAAGTCCATGGAATGCACATCCGCTTTGCACCAAATGGATGGTGTCGGATCGCAAGGGGGACGCATTGGCTCCTTGAGTGAGCTCAATGGTGTTTCGATAGCTTTGGTGGCTAGGACGGGAATACTCTCCTAAAGTTTGGGGTCTAGGAGGTTGGTTTTCTAGTGGTGGGTTTTGTGGGTGGTTTTGTTGTGGTGGGTTGATGGGATCAAAGATATTACCACCTTCCATGATGTCGGATGGTAATGGTTACGAACAAAGAAACGAAGAAATAAGATAGACTAAATAAAACCTAAAAATAAAAATAAAAATAAAACCTTACCAGAAAGGAATCTAGTAAGTAGACCAAATAAAAAAATTATAACCTAGACAGTAACTATTCCCCGGGATGCGGCGCCAAAAACTTGATACGTGAGTTTGCTCCCTCGCAACAGGTTTTACCTCTCAAGGGATCCTGAGAAGCTTGCAACCCCTACCAGGCAGTGTACCTGATCGTTGTAGTATAGTATAGTGACAAGTACCGGGGGATTGATCGTTCAACTCAGGAATAGTGTCGCTAGGATTAGAAAGCCTACTAAACTAGGTCTAGAGGTGAGAGATGATTCTTTTTGTATTTTTATATTTTATCGAAAGCAAGTAAAATCTCGGGTTTTGAAGGAGTGGGATGAATTAGTTGCTAGCCAACTAACCCAAGTAACTACAAAAGCAATCAAAATTAAATAAAAGAAATGAAAATAAACTAATGTAATTATGTTGTGGAAACAATAATGAGAAAAGTTGTGTTACTTTATTTCGTTACTCCCTAGATATCTTTTACCGGTTGATTAGCTTGTTACAATTGCATGGATGACGGGTTATATTCCTTAATACTAGTCGTAGGGTCGTGTACAATATTCCCTAACTCTATAAGATCCTACTCCACTCCTATGTCGAGCCGACTAAAAGCTCCTAACATGGGATCATTAGAATTCACTTATGCATTAAATACGACCAAAAATCGCAGTACACCTCCGATCATGTTTCTTAAGACGTTCAAGCAAGTTACCAATGGAAGTCTGCCAGTTTTCTTAAGCCTAACATCGAATACAATCATCTGTAACAATTATAAACAAACAATCAACCAATAATCAACATCTAGGTTTCACTACATCTAAGCAAACACAATAAAAGTCTAGCCTAACATGTTAAAAGAAAGAAAAGCATAAGATAGAATCAAACAATACATAGACATATTGAATCATTATTGGAGAACTTATCTTTATTAAAACATGGAAGAAAGAAGGGTTTGAAACCCCTTCAATATGCAGGAAATTCGACCTAGGGTTTGTGTTTTGTATTCCACAATTTTGTTTCCACCCTTTATAATGAAAAATTGGAAATATATATATAGACTAAGCATCCTGAAGGCGTCATGTATTAGCCTCTGACACCGTCAACTCGCCTCCAAGTTGAAATTCGTATAGTCTAGATACAGTCTTGACGCCTTCATGTGTAAATCTACTTTGGGCCGTAACTTGTATTTGGTCCCTGACGGCCTTGGTGACGCCGTCAGGCCAATTACATTGAAAATGTTATGGGCCGTCGCGTTATAAGTTCCTCTTCCACCTCTTTTGTCAGTCTTGACGCCATCATGTGTTATTGCTTGACATCGTCAGGTACTATTCCCATAAAGGAATTTGAGACTTTGCCGTTTTCTTCACTTTTATGCTCCAAAAACGTCCAAAATGCTTCCTTTTCCAGATTTCTCCTCAAAAGTACCTAAAATGACAAAAGGAACGATTTAGGTCAATAATTGATCAAATAATTACGAATTCGGGCTTAAATGACCCCTTAAAAGCGGTACACTTTTCGCCTCATCAGTGACAATATTAATTGACAATGGTTACGGTTTGGTGGGCGACGATGATGGTGGTTCTGAGTCCGGAGATGGTTAGGGTTAGGTTAGCAGAGGTGATACGTGGAAGTTTTGTGACAAGAAAAATAGGTTAGAAAACTGGATAACAACTAAAAGTTTGGGTTGTAAAAAGTTTGGGCAGTAAATTGTTTGAGCGGTAAATGAACATAGATTGGCACGTGCATACTAGCATCCCTTACTTTCATCTATTGACACGTGCAGACTAGCATCCACCAAACACTTCTTTCAATTAGATACGTGAAACGTATCATGTACACCACTCAATTCCTCAGCTAACTTCCACCGGTATGCCACAAATCCAATCCTTTACGAAATCCCAAACGGTCCTACACATCTCAGCGCTAACTTGCCTTTCTTACCGAAATGCACAACACCTTTTCAAGGAGTCACTTTCAGCATTACACGACTGCCAACACTAAACTCCAAGAACTTACGACAATTATCTGCATAACTCTTTAGCGATCTCTCGCTACCTTAAATCTCTCTCTTAAATCTGAAAACCTTATTCGCAGTCTCTCATTCCAGTTCAGGACCAATTAGTTGGCTTGTTCCAACCTCTGTCCACAGAACAGGAGATATACATTTCCTTCCATACAATACTTCAAATGGCACATTCTTAATACTAGAATGATAATTATTCTTATAGGAGAACTCAACAAATGATAAATGCATACCTCAGCTCCCTCCAAACTCAAACACACCCATGCTCTCATCATACCATCCAACGCCTAATTTGTACGCTCACTTAGTCCATTCATTTAAGAACGATAAGTCATACTAAACTTCATACGCTACCTCAAGGTTCCACAAAACATTGACCACAATCGCGAAGTAAGTATTTCATCTTGATATAAGTTGATTGACGCGACACTCCACGTCTTTCTACCAACTCATCAAATGTAACGTCTTGCCAACTCTTCCTTAACACAATCTTTAGGTATCTCTGACTGTTGCATCACCCTAATAATCATTGACATTAACATTTACCTTCAAGCGTATCAAACACTTGCTAAGGTATCTGTATTCCTCTTCACACTTGCTCCCCAACACAACTCTCGTTAAGGTAATAATACGTCTTATCCATCCTAGGATGTATCAAATACCTTGCATGATTGATGTCTTTATGCTTCCTTCTAATGAAACCAATAATTGGTCCGCGAAGTACAATCCTCCATCATCACTCCTTTCCATTAGCTGATCTAAACCATGTAATCATTCTCCTCACCCAACTTCTCTTCTACATATATTATCCTCTTGTCAAATATATGCTAAAGATTCTTATGATCTGTGTAGACAACACTCACTGCTTCATACAAATATCGTCTCCAAGTTCTACTCCAAAACTCTAAGTCATGCATCACATAGTTCCTCTTATGGATCTTCTACCTCCGCGATGCCTACGGAATCTATAAAAAGTTTGAAATGAATCGTCAATAGTACATGCCAATCCTAAGGACAATCGTCTCTCAGATGGTTTCTTAGGTACTTTCCACTCTCCACTACTTCTATCTTACTAGTTTCCACGAAACTCACTATCGGCGGCCACATACGTGCAGAACGTACATCTTGAAGCTAAACTTGTCACTTGAACAACTTGAAAAACATCCTCTTCTTCTTCACAATCACAATGATAACCAAATCGACAATCTATCCTAAAGAAACGCCGTGAACCATGACCGATCGAACCAAAACGTATATCAACGAACTCAAAAAGGATTACGAATTACCGACTAGCATAGTTGATGAGGCCAAAAGTGTACCACTTTTGGGGGATCATTTAAGCCCGAATTCATGATTATTTGATTAATTATTTCCCTAAATCGTTCCTTTTGTCATTTTAGGTACTTTTGAGGAGAAATCTGGAAAAGGAAGTATTTTGGACGTTTTTGGAGCAATTAAGTGAAGAAAATGGCAAAGTCTCAAATTCCTTGATGGAACAGTACCTGACGACATCATAAGCATTCACATGTAGCATTCACATGATAACATCATAAGTCCAAGCTTTTAAACAACACATAATCACAGTAAGTCAAAACATTTATCACATGCATCATTCCCATCCCAAATTTAAAACAAAGTAAAAAGTGGGACTATGAACTCACCTCAAACTTTGCAGCTTCCACAAACACAAATCACAAATCTATATCATACAAAATAGGTCCACGTTACACATGGTCAAGCTAAAAGCCATAACCCATGTAATACGCATATGATGGATGTCTAAGATTCATATGACCCACCATGGATCTCCTAGACCCCATGCTAATCACCACCAAATCCTAATGCTCACTAAATCCCTTGTACTTTTAAAATCAGAAAACGCAAAATTTTAGGGTACATTCGCCCACATAAAATAATGACATTAAAAGCTCAACAACTCACACCAAAAATTTACCATAGTCTCTCATAAGCATACATGCTAATCCCAGAAGGCCATGGTCTAGAAACACACACAAGTATCCTTTGAAAAATCAAACTTAAAAACTATCCAGATTCGGATCTGATAGCATACCAAAAAGTTTTAATTAAATTAAAATACTTCTACAATTTTTTATCGCAAATCCTTCGCGTGGGAGTCTAAGTACATGTGAAACTTGACTCAACCAGAAGGGATAAATTAAAGCTCACTTTTTCATCCACATCTCACTACCAAACTTATGACCTAAATCTGTCCCGGTTTTATAGCTTTGACACCGTAACAAAGAAAAATCAAAAGATTAACTTCCGGACCTCAAAATCGATCGTGGCCGGACTTTTTGGAAAACGGTTTCATTAAACTTCAATTTAAACTAAAATTTAGTGATCTAACTCAACACCATATGTTAAATACCTTCGAATCTTTACAGCGCTAATTTTCTGTCCAAACCCTAACTCAATAACTAGCATGTTTTATGCTCAATTCTCTTCACCAATCATCATAATATAATCATTAATTGATCCCAACATGTTTTAATTAATTAATTTACAGAATTTTATAAACCCTAAATCCATCATACTTAATATTACATGAATTCCAATAATTAATCAATTAATTGAACATAGGTTTTAAGAATTTTACCTTGATTCTTGATTATAGCTTCAAAATTATAAACCCTAATTTTTCTTCTTCTCTTCTCCTTGTGTTCGACCAAAATTGCAAGAAAAATAGTTTTGGGAGCTTTGGTTTTGTATTTAAATTAATTATGGATAACCCTTGGGCCTAAGAATCCTATTTGGACTCAAATTGGGTTTCCTTTTCCCTTCCCTACACCATAATCGGCCGCCCCCGAAGTGACCTGCTGTCAGGGCTGCTTGATGTTGACCCTGGAAGGAATTTCCGTTCAATCATTGAGAAATACATTTGTAATTCTCTCATAAACGTTCTCGGCAGATTGCTAAGATCTGCGAAGGACTCGATAATTTACAGCTGATGTCCATTGATGTAGAACACCAGTTGTAGATATACTAAGTGTTCCTAAGAGATCTTTAATGTATCTCATGGCTCTAGACTCGATAAGTGCACACTTAGGTTTCCTATGCGGAGATTAGGGAGATGTCTCCTGCTTCAATATCAACCATCTCTAAGAGACAGGTCGATAGATTACACCGGTTCCCCGTGAGAATGAAACAAGCTCTTTTAAGAGAACTTGAGTGGTTAAGAAGGTTTAGTGCAGTGCGTCACTGGGTCCATGACGTCTTTGTCTTCAATACTGGTGTCACCTTAGTAACAACCAGTAGCATACGAATTGTACCCGGTGTCTGCCCTAAGGTTGAACATATGGAGGGCTATTTCTTTTCACCCTTTTTCATAACTTTTCTTTTTAATTCTTCAACCCCTTCTTTCTCCTTTCTCATTTTCTCCTTTTTTCAATCATACCTAAGGACTTCTAATTCTAATATATTGGATTTGTCCTTAGGTAGATCCCTCCGGCTCTGGCGGATCATAGGACGGTTTTTCCTAACCTTAGTCACCTTATAACTCCATGACTATCCTATAATTGCCATGAAACCATTTATGAAAATCTCTCAAAGTGTTTATGATAATAAAACACATTGTTGTTACCACTTTGAGAGTTTTGCAACTTTTGAAAGACTCCCCCTTCACATGTGCTCATGGATTTTTAAGAAATTTGCACATACGTGAGGAGTTTGCACTTTTTGAATTGATCCACTTTCATTGAACATGACCGATTCGAGACACGCTTACATCACTAGTTAGACTAGCCTGAAGTTATTACCCGTCCTAGTCAAGTCCAAAGAAAGTCTCTCGATACGGTACATTCTACTCAGACAAGTCCTATTTGAGACACGCTTACATCACTAGTTGGACTAGCTTGAAATTATTACCCGTCTAGGACAAGTCTTTTCGGTTACTGACATTTAAAGCTTCGTCAATTCATTGGTACTTTCTGAGTCGAGCTCTTTTGAGATTCTGTCACAATATTTAAACATCTTTGATCACATTTTAATCATGTCTTCTCCCCCTCAAAAATAGCATATCGTGATATTTTTTATATCAACGGATTAAGAAAAAGCTTTTTGGAGAGACAGACAGATTTCATTTTGCATGAATTCAGAACATTTTTGTTTTTGTACTCCCCCTTAATGATAGCTCATTTTAAAATCAATTAAGGGTTTTGTGGGAGTTATCTTGAGCACTCATTTGAAATATTTTGAAAAATCTTTTAATTAATCTTGAAAAAGTGCTCAAGATTTCTGTTTGGAAAAACGAGTTTTTGTTTGAAGTCTTTTTCGTTTGTTTAGACTCGAACTTTTTGAAAAAGATTTCGTCCTTGAAAATACGAGTCCTTGATTTGAAATAATCAGAAGTCATCATTTAAGTCCGGGTTTCGTACTGAAGTATACGAAAGCCATTGTGAAGAAAATTTTGAGAAACGACATGTTTTAGAAAAACATTTAAAAGAACTCCCGTTCAAGCATCTGTACATGTCCGTATCATTGTTGAATGACATTTCTAGAAACGTACAGAATATTGATTTATACGAGAGACATGTCGTGAGAAGAATATTTTTGGATTTTTTGATTTTATATTGTTTTTGTATTTTTTGAAATTTTATATTTTTGTATTTTGTTTTTGTTGGTTTTTCAAATTTTGTATTTTGTTTTTTCAAAAATATTTACAGCGAAGCGATTTTGAAAACATTTTTCAAGAAGATTCGAGAAGACGTTCTAGCTCCTCAGAAGTTAGGCTTCGCATGCCAATTCGTCGAACTAAATAGTCAAACCATTCTTTTGGAAGGGCTTTAGTAAATAGATCGGCGAGTTGGTAATCAGTCTTAACGAAAAATAATTCAACAGTACCCTCTTCCACGTGTTCTTTGATGAAATGGTAGCGGACTTTGATATGCTTCGTCTTAGAGTGATGTACGGGATTGCACGAGATGGCTATGGCACTTTTTGAGTCACAATACATAGGTATTTTGTCAAAAGTAAAGCCATAATCTGTGAGTTGTGTCCGCATCCAAAGAACTTGGGCACAACACGCAGATAGAGACACATACTCGGGTTCGGCAGTTGATAGTGCAGTACAATCTTGTTTCTTTGACGACCAGCTTACAAGTTTTTCACCCAAAAATTGTGCTCCACCTGATGTACTCTTTGCTGTAACTTGATCACCGGCATGGTCGGCATCTGAAAAAGCTGTTAGATTAAACCCCGAATCCTTCGGATACCAAAGTCCCATGTTAATGGTGCTTCGTAGGTACCGACAAATCCGTTTAACCTCTTTGAGGTAAAGTCCCATGTTAATTGAATATCGGGTCGACTAGCAAAAATATATATTAAATAGCAAAAATATATTAATATATATATTTTTTATTTTTTTCAATTAAATTAATTTATTACACTCAAAACCTCATACTTTTGATATTTTATATATATACCCATATCAAATCCTAACGTCTTACGCGATAAACCTTAATTTTACGACAAACCGGAAAAATTATCATTTTCAAAACAAAGTTTCCAAAAATAGATTTTGACACCCTTTAAAAGTATAACACATAAAAACAAACTCCTCGTAACTTGCTAACGCTCAAAACTTGAACGAAGACTCGTTACACAAAAACACAAATACACCAAAACTTCACAAGTCATTTCCACACCACTAAGGCAATCAAAATGAACTTATCACAAAATCAACATTACTCACTCACAAAAACAACACCACGCAAAGAGATTTAGTGCTAAAACTCACTTATACCATACATATATCACGTCAATCACCTAAGACACACCAAACAAACATCAACCGAGTCAAGACTATCAGTCAAACTGACCTGCTAAAACCACGGTTGTTACATCATCCCCCACTTAGGGAAATCGCGTCCCGAGATTTCAACTACTCTAGTCACCACTCACAACAGCAAAAGAAAATTTATGGATATTTAAACGGAATAATACCACTCCATAAAATAATAAATCATCAATAATTCTTATGACTATGTTGAATTCTACCACGCCATAAAAATCACAGAGAAAGAACCACAAAAATGTGAACCGACTAAATACCCGAATTCACACGATAGAAAACATTCCGACACTCCAACGATACACGCAAATAGATACACTCCCAGATCAATAACACCAATGATCCAAACGACTTCTCACAGGTAGGTACGATACCCCCGAACCCAAATGAAAATCCGAACGGTAACCGCAAGACGCACTCACAAATAACAGATACCCATAAAACAAACATTTATGAATACCCTGCATCTAACTTCCATGTCCTAAATCCAACTACAACTAATCTACTTCACCAACCACATCTGCAAACAAATTTGGGTACTTCAATTTTATCTGATCCTCACGTTCCCAAGTAAACTCAGGATCACGCTTAGAATCCCACCATACCTTTACCAACGCTATCTCACCACACTTCAAACCCTTAACATCTCGATCCATAATCTCAACAGGTTTCTCGACAAAACGAAGAGTTTTGTCAACCCTTACTTTCATCTATTAGCACGTGCAGACTAGCATCCGCCAAACACTTCTTTCAATTAGATACGTGAAACGTATCATGTGCACCACTCAATTCCTCAGCTAACTTCAACCGGTATGCCACAAATCCAATCCTTTACGAAATCTCAAACGGTCCTACACATCTCAGTGCTAACTTGCCTTTCTTACCGAAACGCACAACACCTTTTCAAGGAGACACTTTCAGCATTACACGATTGCCAACACTAAACTCCAAGAGCTTACGACAGTTATCTGCATAACTCTTTTAGCGATCTCTCGCTGCCTTAAATCTCTCTCTTAAATCTGAAAACCTTATTCGCAGTCTCTCATTCCAGTTCAGGACCAATTAGTTGGCTTGTTCCAACCTCTGTCCACAGAACAGGAGATATACATTTCCTTCCATACAATACTTCAAACGGCACATTCTTAATACTAGAATGATAATTATTGTTATAGGAGAACTCAGCTAAAGATAAATGCATACCTCAGCTCCCTCCAAACTCAAGCACACCCATGCTCTCATCATACCATCCAACGCCTGATTTGTACGCTCACATAGTCCATTCATTAAAGAACGATAAGTCGTACTCATCTTCATACGCTATCTCAAGGTTCCATAAAACATTTACCACAATCGCGAAGTAAGTATTTCATCTTGATATAAGCTGATTGACGCAACACTCCACGTCTTTCTACCAACTCATCAAATGTAACGTCTTGCCAACTCTTCCTTAACACAATCTTCAGGTATCTCTGACTATTGCATCACCCTAATAATCATTGACATTAACATCTACCTTCAAGCGTATGAAACACTTGCTAAGGTATTTGTATTCCTCTTCACACTTGCTCCCCAACACAACTCTCGTTAAGGTAATAATATGTCTTAGCCATCCTAGGATGTGTCAAATACCTTGAATGTGTCCTTATGCTTCCTTCCAATGAAACCAATAATTGGTCCGCGAAGTACAATCTTCCATCATCATTCCTTTCCATTAGCTGATCTAAACCATGTAATCATTCTCCTCACCCAACTTCTCTTCCACATATATTATCCTCTTGTCAAATATATGCTAAAGATTCTTATGATCTGTATAGATAAAACTCACTGCTTCATACAAATATCGTCTCCAAGTTCTACTCCCAAATTCTAAGTCATGCATCACATAGTTCCTTATGCTTCTCTCTACGTGACCAAGCTAGTCAATGGCTTGAACGTTTACCCGTGGGATCCATCACCTCTTGGGATGATCTCACTTCTCGTTTCCTTGCTCAATTTTTCCCACCGGGGAGAACTACCAAGCTTAGAAATGATATCTTCATGTTCCAACAACGTCAAGGTTAAACTCTCTATGAAGCATGGACTCATTTCAAGGACTTACTCCAAAAAGTCCCTCATCATGGCATAGATCTTTGGCTCCAAGTCCAAATCTTCTATGACCATATCGATCTCTCTACAAGGCGAAACATTGACCAATCGGCCGGTGGCAAGCTACGTGATCTAAGTGCTGAAGAATCATGGGAACTCATAGAAGATCTTGCTCTCTATGACAACGAAAGTTGGAATGATCCCCGTGATTTGAACAAAACGGTCAAGGCAATATCTTTGCCTTCGAACAATTCTAGCACTCCCGACCGTAGAATCATGGAACTTGAGGACCAAGTCAAGTTTCTCATAAAATCCTATGAAGCTCCTAAGCCTTCAAGCCAAGTGAACAAAATCACTTCTTCATGCGAATTATGTAGTGGTCCCCATGACACTCGTGCTTGCGTGGAACTCCCCGGACAAGCTTTTGCGGATTACGCATCCTCACGTACCGACGAAGCAGGAGACAAGTGGTACACTTTCAAACCCGAGCCAAACCCTTACGGTGATTCTTACAATCCTTCTTGTAAAAATCACCCGAACCTTAGGTGGAAACAAAACCAAAACATGCCCCAAACAATTCTTCCAATCCACCTAATCGTTACCAACCAAACGGTCCACCCTCTAACCGTACTTTCAACAACAATCCTTCCAATAACTATGGTAGTACCAATAATCTTGAAGGATTAATGTCCAAGTTTATGACATCTCAAGAAGCTCGCATAGCTAAGTTTGAAACCGAATTCAATCAACAACAGACGGAGATGACCAATAGAATTGACAACTTGTTGAAAGCCCTCAACAACCAAGTGCTAACTACACCTAGGAAGGACACTAGGGACACTAGTAGCGGAATCCAAATTAAGGACCCCTCATCATCCAAACACGTCCACTTTGTCAAAGTTGTCACCATTAAGCCAATAGATATGAATATAGAAGAAAGTGACAAGGATGAAGTTGGAATAGAAATTGGACCTAAGGATGAGATTAAGGAAGTTGAGGATATAAAGGAAGAAAAGTTAGAGGAAGTAGAAAATGTAGAGGAATACGTTGATAAGTTACCCACCAAGGAAGAATGGGAATACCATAAGGATCTATTCGATGACCCCGAGACACCATACGTCCTTGGTTCACCACTCATCAAAACGGGTGATCCCTCTAACATCAACATACCATGCAATATTGGGCATATGCATGTGTGGAAAGCCTACATAGATCTTAGATCCCTCATAAACATTATGACTAGGACCTATTATAATTAGGTAATGAAGAAGCAACTTGGATATAGGATGATGCCCAACACGGATTGGATGAGAAACTTTGTGGGAAGAGTGAAAGGATTACATGTCTTTGTAGGAAACTTCACTTATGTTACCGACTTTGTGATTGTAGAGGATATTCGTCCGGTAATAGATAGTTGCCTAAGTCAAGTAGTGTTCGGAAAACCGTTTGTTGAAGCCTCTAAGATGAATTATGACCCGTCCCTAGGGATAGTTAGATTCAAGGATGAGAACGATGAAACAGCTTACCAAATGCCCTATAAGATTGAACAATTCCGTCTTCTATCAAACCTTGAAAAGGTACACAAGCAAGCGGTTTACTATAGGAATGATGAGGATAGACGTAGAGGAAGATTATGTCATGAGTAGAATATTCAGTTTCTACAAGGAATGTTTGCAACTGGGTCCTGAATACAAAACTAAGATTGAGGATGACCTAGAAAATGTGACCAATGATGAGGTCACGTAATTGCCCGTGACCTTGAGTCTAGCTACAAGACTCGTAAATAAAGAAAAGCGCTTCTTGGGAGGCAACCCATGTTTTGTGTGTTTTATTTGTTTTTATTTTTAATTGTTTCCGTATGCATGTTTTATTTTTATTGTTGGTAAATCATGTTTCAAAGAAAATTATGAAAATGCTTTATTTTGTTTTTAACTTCATCTTAATTACATATAAAGATATTTTGCAAAAGCTAAGTGTAAGGGAAATCCAAATTTGTTTATAAGAACGAAAATGATCATGATTCGCTACAATATTAAGTGAACATGTATATTAGTAATTGTTTGAGTCAAATGCTTGTATCGAGTCATAATGATGTTTTGCAGGATTTTCCAGGAAATAAGGCATAAGTTTTTCCAGAAATTTTCCAGAAACTTAACATAAGATTTTTCTAGGAACATTCTGACGGCGTCAGGAGTTACAACCTGACGGCGTCAGGTACCAAAATTCTGAAAAAAATTTGCGAGTTTTGTTTAAACCAGAGTCTTAAATTTTTTGTTGATTCTTTAGTTTTATAAACTCCAGGAAATCTGCAAACATTCATTCCACAAGCATTATATCTTAAATTTTTTTTCTAGGATTTGTTAGTATATATGGATTGCCGCCGATTTTACGCGAGGTTTGCCTTGATTGTTTTCTCAGGTTTAACAGGTTATATATGACAAGAAGATGATTTATATTTCTGGAGGGAAGCTTTCAACATTCATTTTCTTAGAGGAAGATCTAACCTTGTTGACACACTATCCACACCGAACGAATCAGGGGAGTATTTGTTTTCATTCTCTTACCTGCTTTACTTTTACATCTCTTTAATTGAACATTGGGGACAATGTTCATCCTAAGTGTAAGAGGAGGGTAAATGATGATACCTTATATGATACAATTGCACTTGAGTGTGTTTGTTTGATAGTAGGTGTGTAATAAAACTAAGAGAAATACTTGTTAGTGCAATTTTAGCGCCAAATTTAAAAAATTTTACAACATTTAGGAGTGAAGCTTTAGCCTTAACAAGCGTCTCATGGATAGGAGTTGTATGACTAGCACAAAACAGTACCACTTAAAAAAAATTCCACCCAAATATGTGAGGTTCGCCCTTAGATTTGATAGGAAAGGCATTCATTATTAGTGCTTATGAGTGTACCGGTAACATTTAGATTCTAGAACTTGCGTTAGTGATGCATCCCGAGACCGCTAGTGAGAGTACATTCGTGTAGTAGGATTTACTACATGATAAGAGGCATTAGGATCACCCTTGTGTTAAACCCGTATCATAATTACTTGACCATTTAAGTCATATTACTTGACTAGTAAAGTCAATTAATTTTCCCACACCTTAGCGTTGTACTCATTTTTAGTACACGATACCCCTAGTACACCCCTCCGAGCCTATCTTTTCGTTTCTAACTTTAAGTATTTTACTTAAAGGAAAAATTTGTTAACAATCCACCCCAAATGTGCAACCAAATCGCCTTAGCCTTCCATGTATGCACTCATCTTTAGTGCATTATTGTTGTTTGTTTAAACCCTTAGTTAATTATCTAATTGATTACATGGTTGCTAAGTCGAGCCATATCTTGTACATATTGTTTTGGAACGATTGGGACTCATGGGTAAAGTACTAGTGTTATGGAGTAATGGGGAAGAACATCATATATTACCCCCATATGTGCGTTAATATTTAAAAAGTACTCCAAGTGTTTTGATTATCTTGATTCGGTTCATTAGAGTAGTTTATTGTAAAGTATGTAAAAATTCATGTGTAAGGGGAATGCAAATTCCCTACGATATATTATTTTGGATGGTGGGGTAAGAGTGTATGCAAAAAAAAATAAAAAATAAAATAAAAAATAAAATAAAAAAAATCAAAAAAAAAATCGAAAAAAAAAATAGAAAAAGAAAAAGAGAGAAAAAACATACGGACTACCATCCCGTTTCATTCTATGTTTATTTTTAAGTTTTTGTTAGATTTTGATTAGCTTAAGTCGAGTCGAGTCTTGGCTTAGCAACGCCATATTGTACATGTAATTAACCAAGATGATTAACTCACCATCAGTAAATATTGCCTTTATCCAACAAAACCGTGTTTTCCATATCCCTACACCTAACGTTATAACCCTTTAAAAGACCTCTTTGATAGTTTATCCTATGTGCTTACGCCAAGTGGTGGAGGTTTGATCATTTCCCAAGCCTATGGTAATCTATTTGCTATGACAGGATGCATCAAATACCTTGCATGATTGATGTCCTTATGCTTCCTTCCAATGAAACCAATAATTGGTCTGCGAAGTACAATCCTCCATCATCATTCCTTTCCATTAGCTGATCTAAACCATGTAATCATTATCCTCACCCAACTTCTCTTCTACATATATTATCCTCTTGTCAAATATATGCTAAATATTCTTATGATCTGTGTAGATAAAACTCACTGCTTCATACAAATATCGTCTCCAAGTTCTACTCCCACATAGTTCCTCTTATGGATCTTCTACCTCCGCGATGCCTACGGAATCTATAAAACGTTTGAAATGGAACCTCAATAGTACATGCCAATGCTAAGGACAATCGTCTCTCAGATGGTTTCTTAGGTACTTTCCACTCACCACTACTTTTATCTTACTAGTGTCCACGAAACTCACTATCGCCGACCACATACCTACAGAACGTACATCTTGAAGCCAAACCTCTCACTTGAACAACTTGACAAACATCCTCTTCTTCTTCACAATCACAATGATAACCAAATCGACAATCTATCCTAAAGAAACGCCGCGAACCATGACCGATCGAACCAAAACGTATATCAACGTACTCAAAAAGGATTACAAATTACCGGCTAGCATAGTTGATGAGGCGAAAAGTGTACCGCTTTTGGGGGTCATTTAAGCCCGAAATCGTGATTATTTGATCAATTATTGCCCTAAATCGTTCATTTTGTCATTTTAGGTACTTTTGAGGAGAAATCTGAAAAAGGAAGCATTTTGGACGTTTTTGGAGCAATTAAGTGAAGAAAACGGCAAAGTCTCAAATTTCTTGTTGGAACAGTACCTGACGACGTCAAGGATTAACACATGACGGCGTCAAGAGTGGCAAAATAGGTGGAAGTGGAATTTATAACGTGACGGCCCAGAGTATTTTCAGTGTTAATAGCCTGACGGCGTCACCAATGCCGTCAGGATTGGTTTACACATGACGGCCCAGAGTATATTTCTACATGAAGGCGTCAAGACTAGGTCTAGGCAATACGAATTTTAACTTGGCGGCGAGTTGACGGCATCAGAAGCCAATACATGACGCCGTCAGGATGTTTCATCTATATATATTTTTTCCAATTTTTCATTGTAAAGTGGGGAACAAGTTGTGGAATATTAGAGCATAAACCCTAGGTCGAATTTTATGCTTATTGAAGGGGTTTCAAACCCTTCTTTCTTCCATGTTTGAATAAAGATAAGTCTTCCAATAATCATTCAATATGTCTATGTGTTGCTTGATTATATCTTATGCTTGTCTTTCTTTTAACATGTTAGGCTAGGTTTTTATTGTGTTTGCTTAGATGTAGTGAAACCTAGATGTTGATTATTGGTTGATTGTTTGTGTATAATTGTTACGGATGATTGTATTCGATGTTAGGCTTAAGAAAACTGGCAGACTTCTATTGGTAACTTGCTTGAACGTCTTAAGAAACATGATCGGAGGTGTACTACAATTTTTGGTTGTATTTAATGCATAAGTGAATTCTAATGATCCCATGTTAGGAGCTTTTAGTCGGCTCGACATAGGAGTGAAGTAGCATCTTATAGAGTTAGGGAATATTGTACACGGCCCTACGACTAGTATTAAGGATAACCCGTCATTCATGCAATTGTAACAAGCTAATCAACCGGTAAAAGATATCTAGGAAGTAATGAAATCTAAGTAAACACATCTTTTCTCATTATTGTTTCCACCACATTAGTTAATTTTCATTTTTTTTATTTTATTTTGATTGCATCTTAGTTAATTGGGTTAGTTGACTAGCAACTAATTCCGCCCACTCCTTCAAAACCCGAGATTTTACTTGCTTTCATAAAATATAAAAAAATACAAAAAGAATCATCCCTCACCTCTATACCTAGTTTAGTAGGCTTTCTAAATCTAACGACACTATTCCTGAGTTGAACGATCAATCCCCGGTACTTCTCACTATACTATACTACAACGATCAGGTACACTGCCTGGCTGGGATTGCAAGCTTCTCAAGATCCTTTGAGAGGTAAAACCTGTTGCGAGGGCGCAATCCCACGTATCAATAGTAAACGAATATCAAAAATCAAAGCTAGAAAACACAATGAGAAAATTTTTTACCAATAAAAGTAGACGCAAATCAAATGTTCATGAAACACCCATACAAGAAAAGATAGAATACACGTACTCATAGAAAATCCACCAACTTACCACAACGAAAGAAACACTTGAGGAACCAAATACATATCAAATTTGATAAATGAGAACCATATATAGTTCGTATTCCGGTACCCGTCCTATCCCAACCAAAAAATGAATTTCGCTTTTCACAAGATATACCTTAAACTTATACATTTTTTTTTAAATATATACAAACCATTTTATGTAAGAAAATCATCTCCGACTTAAATTCCATATTAGGCATAGTTTTTATGACACCAAAGATTAATTATATTAATATAGTATATCACCTTACTTGTTTAAGATATTTAAATCATGGTTAGTGGCACAATAAAATAAGTAGACTTTCATAGCAGATTTGTTATAAGTAACTTTGACGATAGACTGATAACCATTTTCTTTTCACACCTCATTTCCCATAAAAATATTAGTTTCCAACAAACGACCTTGAAATACCCAAAATGAATTGTAAAATGCCATAAAGACTCTAACACAACCTCTTAATCGAATGCGAAAGACATGGAAGAATCACGTAATCAAAATAATCATCAAACGAACCCATACCAGTGAACACTTACGCAAGTACATTGCAAACCAAGCGAAGAACGCAAAGACTCATTCATACAATGAGCAAATTAAGATCATAGAAAAACATCGACACTAACAGGTCGCAAAAACATGTCACGAAATCCAATTGGTGTGCAAGTGAGGGATTAAATATCCGCACCAACTCGCCACGAACCAACAATACTCGAAGAACAATATAATATTCCTTAGAGAAATGAATACAAGGAATAACCAAGGAAAACGTACCAATTCCCAATGAAAACAAATCCGAATGACTAATATCAATCATGACACCGAATAGGAAGGATGAGAAATTCATACTAACATGGTATGAACAGGGGCGCTAAACTTAAGATTAGATATCCGAACAGAGTGTCCAACAAACAAATCAACTTAAATATCACCACATAAGTACCAACAGATAATCGGGGTATCAGCATATGATAGGTAGGATGGAATGTTACCACCTACACACCCCAACATATAACGACTGCCCAAACGGTTAAGAGAACACTTCTCTAACCATACAACCATCATCAACATGACATCACATACCATCTACCACAACATATAACAATAAACATCAATCAATGCAATAATGGTCACAAGTCAACGGGTGTGATACCCTTATAATTATGTTCGCGACCATAGTTATAAGCCTATTCCACACGCATACTTACTTCCAAAACCACACATCTCAATGATAACACACATATACCACATAGCACCTAATACACCATGCAATCCATGCTATCATACTTGCAAGTCCACTTGTGTTGTGACGCATGTATATTATGTTGGCCACCATAATTATCTATGCCCCCTTTCACAAGTTTACTCCCTCCTATGATAACACATCATGCAAACAATCATGCAAACAAAAACAAAAGACGTCGCAGACAATCATCTCACATGGAACAATTCCAACGATCACATAAACCCCAAAATCAAAAACACTTGGATAAAATCGATCCAATACTCAAGAGTAGTCATGCTCCAACATGGCTTCAGACGGCAAAAAGGCAATATAAGAATTTCAAAACATGACACAAAACAAAAGACATCACATAATGGCTCAAACTCCACTCTCGCACTTATCTCCCCACTCAGATCAATTCAGCTTACTACTCGTTGTTGACTCTAGATCTGAATCTACACCATTCCATCCTAACTCTCCTTCATATTTACTCAACCACCCATTCCTGTTTCCTACATGTTGAGTTAGTCGACAACATGCAAAACCATCTCTATTTCTTTCTTCCAATTTCGTATGATTCACAAGTGCATACAAATCACAAGGTTTAGACTAAACCACCTCTCCTTCCTATGTGAAGTGAGGACACTACCAAGGGTATTTGGTAATGGCTCCATCTACAGAAGTCACCGTGGTTACAAACCTCTCCACTTCTTCTCCACCAATGTTTTCCGTAAACGTCCTCTCCTTGTCCGAACATGGATACATGCTATCGGGAACTCGGATTCTCCGGTTAATCTGCTTCATCCTACCACTTCTATTGATATCAAAATAATAGCCCAACGAAACTTCTTACGTGAGGGAAGATGACATACTAAAATCGACATATACAATATTACGTATAGAGGCTCAATAGGCGTCCAAAACTCGATAAAAACATCTCATAAACTTAGGGAAAAAAATATACGTATAAAATACCATACTTATACATAGGCCCTAAATGCAACTATATGAGGGACTCCTAGGTTATAGTCTAGGTTCAACCACCTAATTCTCTATAACCAAGGCTCTGATACCAATCTGTCACACCTCGCCAAGGCGGAAACTAGAGGGTGTAACTTCATGGATATCATCACAACACCTGGTGTCTATATAGAGAACAACTACATGCACAAAAATAGAGCAAAGTACAAACACAAAGTGTTGTAACAATACCCCAAAACAAAATCTGAAACAATACATAAATCCAAACATAGATGATAAACCACTTCCAATGCAACTAGGGTCTCGTCTAATCACATCCTTCTATCATATCCTTATAAAGCTCACCTGAAAATGATGCTTAAAACGTCAACATAATGTTGGTGAGATTCATAGGTTTAAGAATCACACACAATAGGCAACCGATTCACTGTGATTATAAAACATTGCTAGACAAATAATTAAAGTTATCATATAAGCTAACATGCAATCACACAAATAAAAGGCAACCACTGGGACAGAACGTGTCCCCCGCTCCAATATTGCATCAATTAGGTCGCATGCGCGAGCAACATGATAAGCATCCTCCCAATTGAATCACATATATATCTCTACACAAACTTGGCATCAAATGGGTCCCAATTGAATCACGTATAATCTCACAATCATATCATCACCGCATAATCATCACATATAACATTCACATGATAACATCATAAGTCCAAGCTTTTAAACCACACATAATCACAGTAACTCAAAACATTTATCACAAGCATCATTCCCATCCCAAATTTAAAACAAAGTAAAAAAGTGGGACTATGAACTCACCTCAAACTTTGCAGCTTCCACAAACATAAATCATAAATCTATATCATACAAAATAAGTCCACGTTACGCATGGTCAAGCTAAAAGCCATAACCCATGTAATACGCATATGATAGATGTCTAAGATTCATATGACCCACCATGGATCTCCTAGACCCCATGCTAATCACCACCAAATCCTAATGCTCACTAAATCCCTTGCACTTTTAAAATCAGAAAACGCAAAATTTTAGGGTACATTCGCCCACATAAAATAATGACATTAAAAGCTCAACAACTCACACCAAAAATTTAACATAGTCTCTCATAAGCATAAAAGCTAATCCCGGAAGGCCATGGTCTAAAAACACACACAAGTATCCTTTGAAAAAACAAACTTAAAAACTATCCAAATTCGGATCTGATCGCATACCAAAAAGTTTTAATCAAATTAAAATACTTCTACAACTTTTTATCGCAAATCCTTCGCGTGGGAGTCTAAGTACATATGAAACTTGACTCAACTAGAAGGGATAAGTTAAATCTCACTTTTTATCCACATCTCACTACCAAACTTATGACCTAAATATGTCCGATTTTACAGCTTTGACACCTTAACAAAGAAAAATCAAAATATTAACTTCCGGACCTCGAAATCGATCGTGGCCAGACTTTTTGGAAAACTCTTTCATTAAACTTCAATTTAGACTAAAATTTCGTGATCTAACTCATCACCATTTGTTAAATACCTTCAAATCTTTACAGCACTAATTTTCTGTCCAAACCCTAACTCAATAACTAGCATGTTTTACGCTTAATTCTCTTCAACAATCATCATAATATAATCATTAATTGATCCCAACATGCTTTAATTAATTAATTTACAGAAGTTTATAAACCCTAAATCCATCATACTTAATATTACATGAATTCAAATAATTAATCAATTAATTGAACATAGGTTTTAAGAATGTTACCTTGATTCTTGATTATAGCTTCAAAATTATAAACCCTAATTTTTCTTCTTCTCTTCTCCTTGTGTTCGACCAAAATTTCAGGAAAAATAGTTTTGAGAGCTTTGATTTTGTATTTATATTAATTATGGATAACCCTTGGGCCTAAGAATCCTATTTGGACTCAAATTGGGTTTCCTTTTCCCTTCCCTACACCATAATTGGCCGCCCCCTATATTAATATATATTTTTTTATTTTTTTTATTAAATTAATTTATTACACTCAAAACCTCATACTTTTGATATTTTATATATATACCCATATCGAATCCTAACGTCTTACGCGATAAACCTTAATTTTACGACAAACCGGAAAAATTATCATTTTCAAATCAAAGTTTCCAAAAATAGATTTTCACACCCTTTAATAGTATAACACATAAAAACAAACTCCTCGTAACTTGCTAACGCTCAAAACTTGAACGAAGACTCGCTACACAAAAACACAAATACACCAAAACTTCACAAGTCATTTCCACACCACTAAGGCAATCAAAATGAACTTATCACAAAATCAACATTACTCACTCATAAAAACAACACAACGCAAAGGGATTTAGTGCTAAAACTCACCTATACCACACATATATCACTTCAATCACCTAAGACACACCAAACAAACGTCAACCGAGTCAAGACTATCAGTCAAACTGACCTGCTAAAACCACGGTTGTTACATATATTGTATAAATGTAACAAAATCACATAATCTCCAACCTACTTGCGATTATAAGCCACTCTCAACCTCTTTCATCTCATAGCTCCATAAATTATCGACTATTGCATCTAGATTGCCGCAAGATTGCGGTTACTTTATAATTATCGTCACTTATAAAGTTATTGTAAAAGAAAATATAAAATTAAACACATTCATTGAGAATTTTTATTGCAGGTCTTCGTCGCTGCTTTGTATCTTCAGCCTGACTCAATTTTAAAATACATTTCAACTCTTAACCCAAGTCACGCCACGATAGGCCACCACCTCTAGCCGTAAAAGAAAAGTATCTATCGCTTCATGCGAGTAGCATGCTAGTGTATTCATGTAACTACCTTTTAGCTAACAGGGACGGAGACAGTGGGGGAGTTAGGGGATGCTCGGTCCTCTTTAACACATTAAATCACTTTGTTATTTATCTTACAAAATTCAATCCTATGACCCAACTATAGGCAAATGACTCTCAACCTTTAGATGACAAAAAAATTAAGAAAATTTTGACACCATTTCATGCACAAGATTTTCATCTAATATTTTTTTATTAGTTGTCAATGTGTAAATCTTATCAAAATTTGCGTTATTGACCTAGCATATGTGATCATTAGAACCTATCATTATGTTTTAGTTATATTACTTTGTTAGTTTGAGAAAAAAGTCTGCCCCCTTATTGCTAATTTCTGGCTTCATCCCTGACTAACCAGTTATAGTTTGAAGTTTCAACTAGGCAAAAATAGTTGTTGCTGTTGCTGTTGCTATTGCAAGTGATGTTGCTGATGTTGGTGGTGTTGCTGGAATATATTAAAATTGTAGCTTTTTTGTTATAGTGATGTTTGGCAAACTACCTTTAATTGTGGAGTAAAAGTGTAAAATGACATAATTGAACATACAAATAACAAACCCAATATGAATAGGAATACTAAACAAAAAGGCAAAACGGTAATTTTGTGAAATATAATCTCTAGAATGTTTTTAAAAGCTTGTTTATGCAACTTATTTTCTAAAATAATTCACAATCTTTGCTACTCAAACATATATTTTTTTTAAAGTGACATCGTTTTTAACAAAATAATTATAAGCTCTTATAATTTTTAATAATCTACCGCGCCCAAAAAACACGCTAGTTTTGGGTCCAAAAGTATGGAAGTATATTGAAGGAACTGTTTTGGAAATACTTGATGATAATGTACGAAAGTTGGTTGGAGGAATTAATTGTTTTGACTTCATCATATGAATTTCTAGAAAGCATTGATTGTTTTGACTTCAAAATATGAATTACTGGATGAAAATGTGTGGAAGTTAGTTGGAGGAACCGTTTTGGAATTACTAGATGAGAATGTACGGAAGTT
Source organism: Artemisia argyi (assembly GCA_030686995.1). Lineage (NCBI taxonomy): Eukaryota > Viridiplantae > Streptophyta > Magnoliopsida > Asterales > Asteraceae > Artemisia > Artemisia argyi. Next base: position 113,174,995 of record CM060708.1, read on the forward strand.
GGTTGGAGGAATTGATTGTTTTGACTTCAGGATTGGAATCACTAGATGAGAATGTATGGAAGTTAGTTTGGAGGAACCATTTTGGAAGTTTGGAGGAACCATTTTGGATGAGATTGATGCAAAAACAACGTGGAAGTGTTATATTTTATACTTGCATCTTCTTTTCATATTGTTAGCTTGCAACATTTTTTATTTTTATTATTATTATTTTTTTAAACTAACAATTTTTTTCACACTTATATCACCTATCTCACAAATGCCTTCAGCGAAGCTTGAACCCACAACCTCTAGATTGGTGAACAACTCACGTACTATTAACCCAAACGCCTTGTGTGCAACATAATATATTGATTTCATTTCTAGGCTTGTCCTATAAGGTGTATGTAGTCATGTACTCATGTACTTATATCATTAACAGGCTTGTTTGTAATGTAGCAAGTGCTTTTGATATGATACTTGTAGGGGTGTTCATCGGTTCGGTTATCGGTTAATCGGTTTATTCGGTTCGGGTTGTTCGGTTAAAAAAAAAATTGGGTCATAACCAAAAACCGAACTGAATCGAAAATATTTATAACTGAACCGAGAACCGAACCAAAGTTCAGTTCGGTTATGGGTCAAAACCGAAAACCGAAATTTATACTTGAATTACACTATTTATATATTTTTTTTTAATTTAATTATATATATTTTTGGCAAAAAAAAATTAAGCATAAAAAAGTGTTTTTTATATTAGTATAAAATTTTAATGGATATTTTTTATATATAAAATAATCTAAATATATATAAAAAAATCTATATATTTATATAAATTCGGTTTTCGGTTCGGTTTTCGGTTTAGATAGTCAAACCCATATCCAAACCGAAAACCGAATTTTTAATTCGGGTCGGTTCGGTTTTAACAAGTTCGGTTCGGTTATATGTTCTGTTCGGTTTTTTTTTTGGTTCGGTTCGGTTTGATTTTCGATTTACTCGGTTTATTACCCGACCCATGAACACCCCTAGATACTTGTAGATTTCCGGGTTGATTTATTCTATTTCCTATGTTTCAAAACAAAATAAAAAATTGCTTCAAATATAATCATGTCCGGTCCACGTCAAAATTGACCTAATTGATTAATATTGAGAAAAATAAAAAAGAAATGCTGACAAGTAACCATCATCTTAATAAACGAAACCAATAAAAACTCAGTCAACAAAAGCACGCCGTGACAAAAAGACAAACTTCATAAACGAAACCATTCTAATTTATCATAAACTAGAGAAAGTCATAAACGTGTTTTGCCCGACAATAACTCAGCAGACCATGTGACTAATACTTCCAAGGGACCTATAACTTTTTCCTTGACTAGCTCTCGGAAATTTTTAAGTCAACATAAATCACCAAGAGACCTTATGACAAATATAGATTTCTACTTGTATCTTTGACTCATTTCATCACGACACTTGCTAAATTAAAAGAGTGAATGAGGAAAAATACATGGTAGGATACACAGATCGGTGTGAGTATGAAGATAAGAGTGTTAGACAATGATAAACCCCGTGGGTTAATCTTTATTAATCATTCACTATTTATAATTAGTGAAACCCTAATACTTTAAACTCACAAACCGGACTTGAGCTTATTCTTATCCCTTAACACTTTCCGCGAAATCGGGAAAGCTCGAACTGGAATAGCACTAGAAAAAAGAAAAAAGCAAAACATGTAGTCGACTCGTACCAACGATCAACTGTAGTCGACTGGTAACAAAGCCGTACGAACAATACCAGCACAAATAACATCCCACCTTACAATCGACGATCATACTGTTTGGTCTTCATTAATACTTTTGTGTTTCTTCACGTGTCCCAACCACAAACTCATAAGAAGAAAAGGAAATTGTTGCTCTGAATTGACTAGCGAATTGTTGAGGTAACCAATACATGTTGGGCTTGTTGGGCTGCAACATACCGTGGGAGAGAAGAAGACAAAACTGTGCCCTGACATAATATACGTATCTCATGCGATGCTTTATAGCATATAAACACAAACCAATAACTTTGTTTGACACAAATATGTACCTCATGTGAGGAGATGATAATATGCATTGAAGACAATACAATACTCCCTCCGTCCCATATTAAGTGTTCATATTCCATTTGCATAAAATTTTAGGAAATCCCACTAACTACACTCTCCACCAATCAAATATCATCTTTATCCACTAAAGTTTTTTCTCATTGGTTGAAATACAACATGGACACTTAATGTGGGACATTCCAAGATTTCATTGTGGACACTTATTATGAGACGGAGGGAGTACTATTGAGCAATAGAAGTAAGACAGTATCAAGATTGATCGGAAAGAAGACAAAAAAATTGGTGGCTGATAAAACTTTGACAGTAAACTAGGGCGGTAAACTAGGGTTTGAAATATGTAGGTGTGACGGGGTGGTACAAAAGTGGCGGCGGCTTGATGACCGAATAACTCTTAAGATCTGCTCATGATACCATGTTAGACAATGATAAATCCGTGGGTTAATCTTTATTAATCATCCACTATTTATAATAAGTGAAACTCTAATACCTTAAACCCACAAACCGGGCTTGGGCTTATCCTGATCCCTTAACAAAGAGTTGGAAAAATAAGGTAGAAAGATATACCATTACTCAAATCTTATTCGTACATACAACACTACTCAAAACTTAGGATTATACAATGTGCCAAGTAAGCTACACATTTTGATCTATAATAAACTAGACGAGTACCCGTGCATAGCAACGGGATTTATAGCGTCACATAATTATAGTGATGCTTTGATTAAGTGTTTTGTGTAACGTTTTGTGTAACTATAGTTGTTTGTCGCTAGAAAATCCCGTTGTTATGCATGAGTACTCGTCTAGGAATAAAAAAGTAGGGTTTTAGAGTAGATTTTCATGACAAGTATATAACATAAACTTTATTATCGGTTGATATAAAAACAAGCATAGCCATCTTAATTCTTGTTCTAAAGTCGACAAATTGTTGGAGATGTTTTGAATCGGTTGTTGAATCTATAATGTAAAGTCAGTTCTACCTGTTTAATTGTAAATTGCTTATCGGCTATTAATATAACAGTTTGAATATTAGTTTAACATTGAAGATTTCATCCTCAAATTCATTATCTGTTCCTAGTAGGATAATAAATGCATGTTGGCTTTTGGTATAAGTCAAAGTTGCTGGAGTTATTATGCTGTGAAATGATACACTAAAGGTCCTACATGATTAATACCTTAATTAATTAAGATATATTAATTAAGGGCAATTTAGTCAATACATTAATTTCAGTTTTTTCACTTTTCACTTTTTGACTTTTTGACAATTTTCTCTTTATATATAGTATAGATATGCCAAACGAGGATTAAATACTTGCACGTCGCGGCAGTGTACGATTTGATCAGTTAAATCATTTAATTACTTTACTTTTTTGCATCAAAAATATTGCATATGTCTATATAATTTGATTAGGAAAATAATTCCATCTGCAAAACAGCAGGGAACTACTCTGCTGCTAGTCTAATTCAGATATCACTTGTGTGCATAAGGCATGTTATCAAAGATCATTTGTGTACCATCAGGGACCATGCTTGCACTGCTGTAGCTCATAACTCCCTATTGCAGGAATGTTATCCCGATTTGATTGCATGCGCTCTTATATAACTAAATTGTATAATGCATTCACATTTTTTATTTATTATCGTCTATATCATTCAAACAATTGTAATCATTTTAACACATTACCAGAGTATAAGGAATTGATTTTAAACTTTCTTAGTGCAACATAAGCGCATGTGTATCAGTAACTTTTGCCGGTAAAACAAGGTTCACTATATTATATTAGCACAAATTTGAAAGTTCATGTATCATACAAGTAGTTTTTTTAGTACAATTATGATAACATGACATTTAGAAAAGTATAAATCTATTGTATAACTTAAACCCTTTACATAAATCAAAAATAAATGGTGATAATAAACCTTAAGGTGGCAATTTGGGTTAGGTTCGGGATGGTGGGTAAGAAACGTGCCTCCTGAACACAACTTGTATAGATAATCGGGTCAAGTTTGTCAACCCTAACATGTTTACATCTAACATGTACTCGGCCCATTTAACCTATTTATGTAAATAAGTTGGCGTGTCAAACCAATTACTCGAGTAAAGTGGGTTAGCAGATCAAACCGTTTAACATATCTAACCCAAACAACTTATTTAACTAATCAAAAGTTTAATTCATGTGTTTTAAAAAATTACTAAACGGGTTGGATGGTCAACCCACTTAACTCGCCCCCAATCCGAACATGACCTGTTTACTAAAGGGGTTAAGTGGGTCCACCTAAAAACGACCCAAAACTTGTTTTTACTCGACTTAACACGTTAATTTTCATGTCTTTTGTGTCGTGTTAGTTAACCTATAATGTAAAAGTTCTAAACCAATCAGTTTTGTCTCAAAATTCAAAAACGAGGAGACCATCTGCAGAATTGTTAACAAATCTACTTCTGAGTTCGAATAAGCATATGTTAGAATTAAATAACATGACAATCATATAAACAGGTAAACACATATGCGGAAGCGTTGGAACATCTATAACATATAAGAGATTAACATAAATTAAATAGGAACGTACCTTTAGTGATTCTAGCAAAACAAGAATCAATAAATAATCTTGAACATGTGATGAACCCTAATTAGGGTTTATATGGATCAATGATTAACCCCTTACCGTTTTGTTAATCGATCCCTTGATAACAACAAAAGTATGTTGTTACCTCGTTCTTGTACACACAAACTAATACATAATCAAATTAATTGCAAGATTAAACACAAGTATTATTTTGATATAAAAAGTTTCGATCAAACCCTAAGGGTTTAGGGATTCGATCGGATGGAATAAACAAGAGAGAAAAACACAAATTTAGGGTATTGTGTGTGCACAAAAGATCACCAAACAATAACCCTTTGATTTGTATTTATACTAGATTAAATCTTGGAGAGCAAGACAAAGACATGGGTCGACCCCTTTGGGCTTGGTTCGACCAGCCATGCACACCAAAGGGTGTTCCGGATCCTTCTTGTCATCCAATTTATAGTCTAGTCCTTTCCGTTTCTTTTAACGATAATTAGTCCATACATTTAATAACTAACGATCATTAATCCTTAAACTTGTGTTATTAATAAATATAACTAACAATTAATATGTATTAATCTTTGACTCTCGTTTGTAATGTGTGCAATCCCGAGGTCTCGGGTTCGATACTAGACATTTACATATTAATATTTATCCAATATTTTAACAGCTCCCACTTGGATATCTATTAATAGTAAAATGACATTGGTTGGCGTCTTGCAACACTCCAATGCCCCTAGTTCAACTCGAGGTAGTTTTCCTGAAAAAACCTTTAATGATTCATCATTATTATCATCCTTTTGTTTCTAATACTACGTTAATAAAGATATGGATCTTAGTCATTCTTTAATTAACAATTCTGTTTTCGTTGTTTATAATTGAGCAAGATTACCAAAATATCTGAACGTATTCCAGATAGACTTTGGGCGTGCGCACACAAACATCTTGTCAACCCTACGAGGGGCCCAACAGTATTAAACTTCAAAACAAATTTGAAGGAACAAATTCTTTCTTAACTACAAGAATAACCCATGAACTTTGCAACACTTTTGAAAACAACCCTTATAACTCCCTGTTACGGTGAGCGGTAGATTGCTTCACAAAAATGCACTACATCCATGACTCTTATCTGGTATCTCAAGTCTGAGGATAACAAATTCATGATTTACTTACTGACAAGATCCATAAAGTAAAATCATGTAGTTGGGATAAGTCCTATATTCAATTCATCGAATATCATGTGAAATTGGTATGTCAACGCATCAATATACTTTCAAGTATATTCTTAACCAATACTCAGATTTGTCTTAGTTTAATGATATTCCCATATCATTAATCGACAATGGACAATTTATAATAATATTAGTTATTCACGGATTTTAAACATGCAAATATATGACACAATATATTATTAATGAAAACAAACGTACTAAGTACTTTAATTCATTATAAATAATAATTGCTTAATGTCCTTTATCCAAATACCAAAATAGATCAATGCATGATTATACTAGTTAATGAATTTTCCTCAAGTAATAACTTGAAGACAATTATGCCTCAAGTAATGACAATCATACTTGTTGACAAGGCATTATTTCATCTAACTATGATCTATCCGAATTTTGAGAATACTTCTTTCAAGAATTCAATAATTAAAATTCTTGTATGTGTAAATCCAACTATCTTGATATAGCCACATAATTTTTCATAAATAGTGTGATATCCTCAATCACCAACTTATGACAATCAAACTTTCAAACCTTTTAAAGTTTAAAGTATTCTAATTCTTTAATGTTTAATGCAACTATGCTCTTAGTTGAGCACAACTAGTTCTCATGAAATCCTTCATGACTAGTTACTGAGTGTCATCTCAATTAAACCAGCATCATTGTATATTAAACACAATATGCTCTTTCAAATTTTTCCGTAAACTTAATATCCATTGTGTAATGTTTAGGAGATATTCCAGGTTAAGGATCATTATTCTAATTTCAAACATTTTCCATTAGAATATCTATTACATAAGTTATATAATAACTTTTAATTGGATATCAAATATTGTCAAATCATTAAGCACTTAAGCATGATACAACAATAATATAATGCATATGAAAATCCTTCAGTCAAACTTAGAGTTTATTCATGTTTGATCTTTACAAATATGTTTATCCATTTAGTCTTCCAAAATGATATATCATATTCTATTTAGAATTTTATTTACCGCACTTGTTCGTTTAATAATAAACTTTAGTTTCAAGGTTGTATGTTTTATTTCCTAAATCTTTCAAGTAAAGTTTCATTCCAAATTAAGTCTAACCTTTTACTTATATGGAATGTTACTCTACAATATATATGATTTAGTAAATCAAACATAATACTCCCACTAGTTTTCAGGAATACTTAGAAATTATCTTATTTCAATTATAAACTAATTCATGGATATAATAATTAAAATTAAGAACAATTTCCTAGATGCATGCATTTATCCATTCATGGATTATTGCACTTTGTACACTACCAAAGATTTACTTGAATTCATAAACTCCTCTGATTACTTATCGTCCTCGCTTAAGTAATTATTCAAGAAAGAGTTTTGATATTTCATTGTCAAATTTCATATTCATGAAATTAAGTATGACAATTACCATCTTTGTATCTCTAATGTGTTTTAGGAAAGAGTATTCAAACATAGTTAATTGCTTAAGTATGATTAATAATCTTGTCATAAGACATGCATTAAGATATGTGTACAATTTTTGTCCATATGATTTCTACACAAAGATTTAAACCTCTAGGGTTACTTATCTTTGAATAAACTCATCTTCATTCTCTAACCATTAAGAATTAAGATAAATCAAATTTAAAATTTGAATATCTTTATGAACAGTATCTCCAACATTCATAATATGAATAATTTACCCAATTCATTATTTTGGTAATACTACATCATATAATCGTCAGCATATTAATTAAATATCTGAGATATCCAAGTGGATCTATGAATGAGAATTCCATCATCTTGAGATTTATCATTTACATGTTAAGCCTCATCATGATTTTAACTAGTGTGGTTTTAGAAGATTATGTATCTTGTAATTTTATCCTTTTAAGATAAAATACTCCTACTTGCTTTTAGTATTATATAGAATATAAATACTTAGCATTTAAAGTGACAATACAATATTATCTTTTTGGGATATTACAAATACATATTGACAGTTCCTGACATTCTTTTGTTAATGACCTTCACATAAGTATGTTAACAAATTCAGGACTCCAATTTAAGACTTAATGTGATTCATCACATTTCATAATGTCTTATTAATCTTCTAGGAGTCTAATTGAGCATATTCATTACATAATCAATTTTCTAACCTTGATAACTTTCGGAAGAAAAGAAATCATAGTTATCTTTAATCAAACTTCTAACAAGAGTTTGATTTCCCTAACTTAACATACCATTATAATTTGGTATTTAAATTATAATAAATATTGTAAGAAGATCTAATAATATATATAAGATAACTATATTCCTTTTGGCATACCTATTTACCAACTAAGTCAACTTAATGATATAATAGTATTTCCAAACCAATTGCATGCTTTTTATATAACACAAGTACTTTGACCAAGTCACTTCATGTTCATGTCTCTTCAAAACATGAACGTGTTATATTCCCACTTTCCGTTATTAATCATTGATCATCTCAATGACTTCTTGTATATGTCTTAATTAAAAGACCATAACAAGCTAACGTCTTACTTTATTATAAGTCTTGTAATACTTAGAAGACTTCATGTTTATAAATATACAATAATGTATAAACATGTATAATTAAAGTAATCATGAACACCATCATTTGGTTTCATTAATATTTTCAAGTTAACACACTACTTCATTTTTATTTATGTCATTCTTAGAATACATAATTATTGAAGTAGTATTATATTGCTGCATGTATTTATGTCATTCAAATAATACATAAATGTTAAAGTTGAAGTAGTATTGTTATTGACACATGTTCTAATAGATGTCTAATTTAGAAACTGTAAATTATCCATGTTGGTCTCACGCATACATGGAAATTCACCTTGTTGTTAATATTTAGCCTGCGTCTCACGTTTACTAAATTTCAACACCAAGTGTTTCTTAGATTAGATTTATATAAATCATATTAGAACTATAGTCTCTTACTTTGCAGTTAAGTGAATCCGTTAAATCATATTCTTATGTGTTGTACTTTGCACATAATGAAGATTTCTCCCACTTGTGCATGGTACAACACCATGTATCATATAAACAACACGCACGCGTTTGTTAATTTGAACAATATGATTTGTGTCATTAACATAACTTAGTAGATATAGAGTTTACTCAATCAATCAAGGAAACGTACATGACTATCCTTGAAAATATTAGTGTCTATATTTGGAAAGTAATTACCTTGAGATATTCAAAAGATAATCTAAGTTACAATCAAGACAATAAGTCTTGTAACTCCCACTGAATTAGAGAACATTATAATAATCCCTTATTCAGCCATAAGAACACAATACTCCCACTGAATTTGACAACATTGTAAATGTTTCATTAATCAGTGAAAAGAAATAGTGTACTTGTTTACTTTCCTACATCTTTTAAGAAAACTCATTCAAACAATTATATAGGTTATAAAAGGATGTAATCTACTACATAAATGTGATTCATCACATTCCAAACTATTAACTTGAAAAAAAAATCTGGGCATGCAATTTCTTCCTTTATAGATTTACCATTCCAACAATTGTATGTAGTATCTGTAAATGGTCAAACCAAAACAACTAGATAAAATAATCTAATTCGTCTTTTACCATTATGCAGTAATCAGTCTAGCTTCTAATTTAATAACTCATAAGGTGCATATACTCTTACTATTAAAGTTTGCTATGAGTTATGTATTTAGAATTTAGACAATTCTAATCATCCTATTATACCTTTCTCATTCATGAAAAGGAATAGGATTTAAGTCTCACACTTCTCCTAATGGAAAGAAGACTATATTTATTCCTTTTGTAAATATTGACTCTAACCAAAAACCCAAACGGGTGTAGATCAATTAAAAGAATAACTTACGTTTACGGTTTTGAGTTGCATTAATACATTTAAAGAATTTACAAAATTCAATTTTAGTATTTTCGATAATTTATATTTCCAAGAAAATATAATACCCAAGGATATATTCATATAACCAACCTATTTTCTTGAAAATCTAGGATCCAACTTTACATAGATTCCACCACATCAGTTGATCTGCTAGTGGTGAAAGTATAAAAGATGGTAATCTGTCGAACAATAATTGGCAAACACTTTTCCAATTCCTAGATGATTATAGGATTTACATCAAATTGATTCATCAATTTTTCATGTAAGCATGTTTCATCCCATCTCATGCCTTAAGCTCTAGGTCTCACGCATCAACTTAATTAAGTCGTCTAACTTAGAAACTGCAAATTCTCCATGTGTGGTCTCACGCACACTGGGAAATTTACCTTGTCATTAAAATTTAGTCTGCGTCTCACGTTTACTAAATAATAACTTCAAGTGTTTCTTATAGTTAGATGGCATGTAACTTAAATTTTAGGGTATAAATTTTTGATGTGAAAATCAAAACATGTATAAAGATGCATGCACTCATCTTTATAACATAAGTTTTCAAAATCTTTTTATTACCAATTCGTGAAATTAATACACAAAGTTTTACTTGAGGTTTAATAAACCCTAAGATGACTTACTACAATTATGATTTTAAAAGTAATTCGTTTAAGACATATTCAAGATTGTGATAACCAAGGCAGACTCTAAGGCTCTTTTCTAAGCCTTCAAATCACGGTTATGAATATCGTCTTAAATGACTTAATTTTAAAAGCATATTTGTACAAAACATCAATCAAGCAAAAGTTTATGGATTCAATCTCAAAATCATGTAATAAAGTATGAATTTTGCTAGTCTCGCATGGGAGCTAATTACCGTGCGAATCGGACCACTAGCGGTACTTAAGACCTTGCAAGATTCTTACTTTATCACTTTTGTTTCACCGTTATTAGTCCATATTATTTTCTTTATAAAAATTACCCTTTTATTGCTTACAAACGTGTCCAACAATTAAACAATAAAACAAGTAATAAAGACAAATCAAAACAACTAATAACATAACAATTATAAATGTGAAACAATTAGCCACATGCAATCTTTTTAAAAAAGATCCTAACAAAATCAATTCTAGGTTTTTATATGTATATAATTAACTAGGGCCTTCACCTCTTAATGGAAGTGAGCCACATACATTGGCAAGTCAATTGCGTAGGCCAAAGCTAATCACATACCACATAACACATAATTGATTTTAATAATTATGGGGTCTTCCCCAATGTTAGATCTATCTAAACATGTGAAAAAGCTTAACAATTAATAAACAATTAATAACCCATGACTAACATGCATGTTTTATCATGGATCAAAGCATAACAATTACCAATTAGGTCAAGGATACGCCCAAATAACACATAAACATGTAGGCAACTTAGGGTTTCTAATCCAATTAATTAATAAAACCACAAACCCTAATTAGGGTTCATGGAATAAATCGACCCCCCCCCCCAAAAAAAATTAGGGTTAGGGTTTCGAAAAAATTAAAAAAAAAAACAAAACCGTAGATCCAAAACATGTATCTAAAACAATCAAAATTCGTTTTTGTATGTGTTTTATGTAATCAATTACATGTTATAGCAAGCTCGTGATACCACTGTTAGAATTAAATAACATGACAATCATATAAATAGGTAAACACATATGCGGAAGCGTAGGAACATCTATAACATATAAGAGATTAACATAAATTAAATAGGAACGTACTTTTAGTGATTCTAGCAAAACAAGAATCAATAAATAATCTTGAACATGTGATGAACCCTAATTAGGGTTTATATGGATCAATGATTAACCCCTTACCGTTTTGTTAATCGATCCCTTGATAACAACAAAAGTATGTTGTTACCTCGTTCTTGTACACACAAACTAATACCGAATCAAATTAATTGCAAGATTAAACACAAGTATTATTTTGATATAAAAAGTTTCGATCAAACCCAAAGGGTTTAGGGATTCGATCGGCTGGAATAAACAAGAGAGAAAAACACAAATTTAGGGTATTGCGTGTGCACAAAAGATCACCAAACAATAACCCTTTGATTTGTATTTATACTAGATTAAATCTTTGAGAGCAAGACAAAGACATGGGTCGACCCCTTTGGGCTTGGTTCGACCGGCCATGCACACCAAAGGGTGTTCCGGATCCTTCTTGTCATCCAATTTATAGTCTAGTCCTTTCCGTTTCTTTTTAACGATAATTAGTCCATACATTTAATAACTAACGATCATTAATCCTTAAACTTGTGTTATTAATAAATATAACTAACAATTAAGATTTATTAATCTTTGACTCTCGTTTGTAATGTGTACAATCCCGAAGTCTCGGGTTCGATACTAGACATTTACATATTAATATTTATCCAATATTTTAACAGCATAGCCAAAAGAAAATTAGAATTAATGTTGTTTAAAAGTGAATTAATTAGCTAGAGAATGGGTCTCTATATGTACTACTAAAACTAGGAAGTGTTTGTATTATAATATAATTAATGGCAATAACATGAAGTGGATGACGGTTCGGTTCATCACCGTTACGGTGTCAATCGAGTCGTGTTCGTTTTAACCTATTCGGGTTCGCGTGTTGGCGGGTTGAAATAACATCTACCTAGACACAACCTATTTATTAATCGTGTCAAGAAGCTCAACCCTAACCCAGACCTGCATAACATGCGTAACCCATTTGTGACATGTTCAACTTGTTTAAGTAAATAGGTCGATCTGTTAAAAGGTTGATGGTTTGTTAATTTAACTAGTTTAAATGCAAAAATAATATAAGTATCTATGATAGAAATAACAAAAATAAATAAATAATAACTATACGACAATTTCAATAATATGTGAATTATAAACGTCAAATTTTAGTTATAATCGTAATTCACTAATATTAAGTACATAACAAAACACATTTAATCAATATCCAACATTTAAACCAAGTTACATATTTTATTTTTAAAGGCTTAATGGCTTATATACTTAAATGGGTTCACGTGTTAACATGTTTAACACTTACTCAACCCAAACACGACCCGTTTATTAAACGAGTTAGATAGGTTAACTTGTTTCTTATTTATCTTCAACCCAAACATGTTAAACTTCGTGTCAGGTTCGTGTCATTTATCGTGTCGTGTCGAGAATTGACACCCCTAATCACCGTCATGAATAGAGATCAATAGGAGTCTAGGGTTTTATGTTCAATTAAGAGATTGAGAGAGAAAAAAAATAATTAATTAATTTTGAAAGTACTTAGTATTTTGTTAAATGTATTTTTAAAACTCCATGGTCAGCCAAAAAAAAAAAAAAAAAAAATCGTCAAACATCATATCATCATGCTTTGACGTTGAATAAAGCACTTGAAAGCAGATGAATTGTCAAACATGTTGCTGACTATCACAAGTCAAAGCTATGATCTCACTTCATATTGACCTGCTTCGGTCTGAGTTTGAAACCTTGTGAGCAGGTGTAGGTAGACTCTTCAAATCCAGTTTATTTGACTTTATGCCAGACAGAGTTATGCCCATAATTTTGAAGCCTACTTGAAAGGTAGGCTTTACATGTAGTTCTAACCCATGCACACAACCACGAATCAAAGACAAGGAATATACAAATTGGCCTAATATGACGACAGACTTTGACATATCTATGGATCACAGGTCAAAAAATTAATTGGATATTTTTTACTGGCTTTTTTAATACTCTCAAATAAATACGTAGAAGAAGGTTTTAGATTTGAAAACTAAAATGGGTTTTAATTACCGGACATGAATTATGTTTACAAGGGGTAAAAGAATCATACTGTAACTAATGACTAATCATAACTAAACCTAAGAAAATCAAACCCATCATCAACTGTGGCAGTAATTAATTAGTCACTGAATGGATACAGATTAAAGAATGGATCAGAGTGACACCTTATCAGCAACTATATTTACTGTTCCATGGTTTGCAGTGAGATTGGTAGATGATACAACCGAAGGGAGTTGAAATTGCACCACTACTGAGTCAATTGTTTTTCCAGGATCATTCGGGATTCCAACCATCACACTAACACGTCATGTGCCGGACTCTGAACTCTACTGAGGCTTTACACACACATATATATATATATAAAAGAGTATTCCTTACTTAGTTTACTTCCTGTAGTAGAGCACTACATATTCAGTTTTGAACAAAATGGCAATAACATTCCTATTCGTATTATAAAAGATCACGTAATGATTTTCAGTTCCACAAAATATGTATATATACCTGTAATCGTGAGCTTAAACAGTATATTTACTTGGACATGAGGATGAAACTGCACATCACTTATAATCAAAGGGTTTGCAAATGAAAGAGTCAAATCAGGAACTCCTAAAAGGCGAGAGTTCAGTTCCACCACACCAAAGATTTCACACTTCACTAACACCAGAAAAAATCTCAATCATCAATTGCGAACGCCGGCCACCATCTTCAATGGCAACCGAAACCGCAACCATAACAAGAAAATCATGCCACATGGAAAAACCTTTTGTCAGAAGCTATTCCCCGCCGCTACTATACACGCGTACCCTACTAGTCTAACAAATAAATCCTATCTCTGCTATTTTACATGTGATACGTGCACATGAAAACACGGAACTTGTCAATATACCCCATTGTAATACCTGGAACTGGGATAAGACCATAAACTATGGTCTTAACCTAGTCATCTAACAGGATCGTGACACAAGATATCACTTTTAGTATAGATAAGCTTCCAGTTCCAATAAGAAGGGATATACAGTTTATTTTGTTGAATTGATTCCACGCACAACACATGCCCCACATCTTACAGCAAGAAGATCACTGAACCTTAGAGTCATAACAACTTCCAAGGGACAAATATTCCGTCATTTTCAAATCTGAATCTTATATACGGTAAAACATGTAGCAGTGACTGATTATATAAACCACATGTTGCAAATCCATTGATACACGTCTGCCATTTGGGAGGTAACTTCAGTGCTATTATGTGCCCTTGCTGTTGGTCTTTGAACCAGCTTGGAATCTTGCTTCCAGTAATAGCAATACATGAACAGTTATCTACAGCAGCGCATTTCTGTATTAAACATAAAGCAAAAAAATTAAGTGCTTACTTATGCATGAGCGAGAAAATATAAAAAACTGATGTAGCATATATAAAGATGCTGAGATTTGTCTCAGCAAGTGATTTTCAAGAAAAAAGTCGCTAATGGCAGTATCTTTAGATTTTGGGACTACATATATGGTTTGGTGATAATTGCTTAAAGACTACTTTTGCTAGACTTTACTCGTTAACAGTGTCTCATCAATGAGAGATGTAGTATGCTCAATGGTTCTATTCACTTTACTTGGGCTTGGAGGCGCAATCTGAGGTTGGATCATGAATTGCATCAGTTGCAAACTGTTATGGGTCTTCTACAACACCATTGCCTTTCTCCTATTGATGATCGTTGGGACTTCACACTTCACCACTCCAACATGTACTCTGTATCTGTCATGAGAAAATATATCGACTCTACCTCTTTATTCACGGGGAGTAATCGGAGTAGATGGAACAAATTAGTCCCGATCAAGATCAACATCCTTGCATGGCGTTTGATCAATGATAGACTTCCTACACGTTCAAACCTAGACTCATGTGGTATCGATCTTCACTCCTTGTTGTGCCCGGTTTGTGATGACAACATAGAATCTGCTGAACACTTATTTGTGCACTGCAATTTGGCTTCTAATCTATGGAGTTCAATTTTTAAATGGTGGAAAATGGATAATGTTCCTAATACCCTTATGGACCTAATAACCTGGGCTGATTCAACAAACCTTCATGCTTTGATTAAAAGCTTTCTGGATGTAGTTATTCTAACCACTGTTTGGGTAATTTGGTGCTACCGCAACTAGATTTGCTTCGACGAAAAGCCACCACGGAAAGATACCCTCATGGATGACATCAAAACTTTTTCCTTTTCTTGGATTGTTAACAGGTCCAAAACCTTTCGGCCTCTTTGGTTCGATTGGCTAAATGAACCTATGTCTGCTTGTAAAACTTGTTTGTAAATTGTTTCTTCTTCTAGCTTCTTGCTAGTTCAATAAAATCGCCGTTCAAAAAAATAATAACAAAAAAAAAAAAAAAAAAAAAAAAAAAAAAAAAAAAAAAAGACTATGTTACAGACTAAAGATACTGTGGAGCCTTTTCATATAGTTAAACTCAAGTCTGTATAACGAGAGAAGATAAATAGGGGAAGGTTCAAATGAGAACCAAAACACAACATGGACAATCAATTTAGGCACTTAGTAACAAGAAATGAAGAGTCCACATCACATTGTGAGATTTTTTTTTTTTTTTTTTTTTTTTAAATTATTATTATTATTATTTTTGTGTGTTCACATGTACATGGATGTTCAAAGTATCTAATCATATGTGACTTTCACATATGCACATGTGTGATGTTTCTCGTTTAAACCTGCACCGATATATGGTTTGTGTATATACAGAGGTAGAGATAGACAGAGGCTAGTTACCTTTAGGAAAGATTTCTTGAGTATGTTATCAAGATATCATTCATTTTAATTTCTTCATCCTCTAGAAGTTTCGGGCAATCAAGAAGGAATATTTTATACAACCACTTGTACTGGTTTGAAAGGTCTTGGATCTTTTTCAGTGACTTGCAACCTGTTGCCACCAGTACTTGTATTTCTGATGGGAGTGCATGCAAATTCTGAAGTTTGCAGTACTCATTCATGTCAAGGTATTTAAGGCTAGAAAGATGCGAGATGCTTTCAGGTTGGATCAATTTCTTGTTGCCACTTAGGTATAATTCTTCCAAGGAGGAAAGTGCAGAAAGATTTTTTGGTAAGTCTTCGCCTCTAATTTGTCTCCGGCGACAGCATATGACAGCTACCAAGACAAAGAGTATTGAGATGCTTTAACTCAAAGACAGAGTTTGGAATCTTTTTAAGACTAGCACATTGACTAATGTTTATAATGCTTAGATTAGAGAGATATCTGATTGATGATGGCAGTCCCCTTAGTTCAGAACAATAATTTATGTTTATATGTGATAGTTTAATCATACATGACGAGAATTCTGGGAGTCTTTCAAGTAAATGGCATTCAGAGATAATAAATGTCTCCAAGAAGTCCATCTAAAATTTGGATGACAGAAACTTGAGACTCGAGCATCCATTAATTTTCAAGTAAAGCCTTTTTAGAAATCCGAAAGACTCGTGAACCTCCACCAAATTCCCATAGTTTGACAAGACCAACCTCTCTACATTTGGGCCATTGGAGACGTTTGGAAAACTTGTTAGGGAACGCAAGCTTTCCAGTTGAATGACTTTCAAGCTCAGCATGCTCTGCAAACATAATAATAAACATATGATCCATGTTACTCAATCGTTGAATATGATTAAGAAATTTAGGTAGTTTATGTATGTACATCATGAGTTAATAACAGGTTCCTTATGCTAAATAAATACCTTTCGCCCTTTCCATAAATGTTTAATGCTACCTTTGAACATTTCAAGCAAAACAAGCTTATCCATGTGTGATATAGGCAGGGAAGAAAATGGATAGTAATCTCAACGAAGCGACCGCAACTCGTCAGGGAAAGAGGTAGGTTCAGCAGAAGTAAACATACGGTAAACATGGAGTAGCCGAAGACTCTTCAGTCTTCATCCTTTCAAATACATCAGCACTAAAACGCAAATCAATGTTGTCATTCTTTTTTGGCACCACTATGGCTTCAATAACTGCTACTTCCTTCAACAGAGAACAATTTTTCTTTTTTTGTAGAGAGCAGCTTGCATAAACAGATTTATTACCCTGTTTTTCTTAATGAAATGATAGATTTGTTCGATTTTCCATAACCTGCTATTTGGAAAACTCCTACGAGTTATTTGCCAACCCATTTCATGTATGAGATCATGCATATCTATCTTTTTGTTTGAAATGGTTATAAGATTTTTTTCGATAAGAGCACTAATCCCTATGACTGGGTCAAAATCAAAGCTATCGAGTACTTGTGTCACATCTTCCAGACATTCACCCTTGAAGAAACAAGCAATATCTAGAAATATTCTCTTCTCTGAATCATGTAACCAATCAAAACTCATCTCTAGTGTCTCAAAAAGCTCCCTATTTGGTGTTTTGGCTAGTCTGTTTAAAGCACTTTCCCATACACCTGCTTGTCTTCCACGGAAGAAAGAGCCTAAAACTTTTAGGGCAAGAGGAATACGGCCAGTACAACGTATTGCACGATCTGAAAGCTCCTTATACCCATCTGGAGGGTTACTTTTATTGAAAGCATGCCTACTGAAGAGCTCGACAGCTTGGTCCATAAGTAAAAGAGCAGGTTTGTGCGTGGCATTTGCATTTGATAACAAACACTCATCTCTAGTAGTTATTGGGTCAAACCCAACCCAATGGATAATCACACCCGCTGTCAAAACAACAGTTACAAGAAACAGTTACAAACCGTTTTAATAACTGTTTTACACTTATTTTCGTAGGGACACAATGGTTCAAAATGAACCATCACAACTTTTACTTATACCTTTTCATTTGTATAAATAGATAGGCAATTTGTAAGAACAATAATGTATGACAGATTCTGAAATTATAGCAAGTTTAATAGCAAGATTATATTTCTGGTATATTTTGATTCCAAATTAGAAAGTTCGATCTAACAGTAGTTATGATGATTCTACTTCCCGGACCAAACCACTCATGTGTTTCAGCTAGGAACTCTAATTGCTTAATATCATCCACATCATCAAGAATAAGAACTTTCTTATTGCAAAGTCTTGTCTGTATCATTTCGGCACCATCATCTGGATCCTTAAGCTTGGACTCTTGATATGTCAGTAGAATATCTTTTCAAAATCTTATCTTGCAAGTCACATATACATCTTTTACTATTTTCTCTGACTTTTAATAAAGCTACTACCTTCAAACTTATAACAATTCTTCTGAACAAAGCCTTGGCAATAGTTGTTTTACCAATTCCTCCCATTCCGCATATCCCCACCATTCGCACTTCTTCAGTTGCTTCCATACCCAATAATGAAGTTAAATCATCTACATGAGCCTTGATACCAATAAGATTGTTCTCCATACCATGAGGTTGTATAGCGCCTAAAATCTCGTGAACAATTTTCATGATAACTGCAGATTCACCCCTGTAGATTAGAGCGTTCTTAGTAACTTGACATGCCAATTGCATAAGGATGAACTCTAGATGAAATATAGTTTTGGGGTTCTTCATCAATTTTCCATACCTTAATTTGGACTGTAACTCGTATCAGAAAAAGATAAGTTACTACCATATATACTGTCCATACAACATGACTGGTTCAGTTATTCTAGGGTGCAATACTATTTTGCATGTGCAGTTGTGATTATTGGACAATTAAGCAAAATTTTAATACTAAATCACTAACACTAATTTTGGAAAATGTTATGCAAGTGGATAATTGGATTCCGTGGATTTAGACCACCTCATTATTGGTTTGCTATTTGCTAGCCATGATATTAGGCTATTAGGGTTCTAAATTGTCCTATGTTATATACAACAGTGGAGATTCTGCAAAGTACTTGCAAAAGCTTGCTTTCCATGTTGCAAATTTGATAAGAATACAGTTATGTTTGTTAGTTGTAGTTAGTTATAATATTTTATCCAAACCAGGCATGTTGGAGTGACTTCCAACTTTTTTTTGTTAGATAACTGATACTAGCTCAAACACAATGCGAGGACGTATGGTTTTGCCCCCAATCACTGATATCACAATACGCTCCATTGCTTAAATCATTAAATACTTAAGGACTGTTGATATTTAAGCAACCAACAACCTGAAACTAGAACGGAATTACGCCGATCTTGGATAAAACAACAGTTTATGAATGTCGATAGGTGTCGTTTGTTTTTATAGAGATTTTGTCTTTATCTGCAAACCATGTCTGCAGAAGAAGAGGTACATCTAAAGTTTTCATATGCAAGGAAGAAAATCGTTTGTTTTTTTGTGCTTTTGAAAGAAAATAATGAAAGAGAAATGGATGGGGTTTGTGTTGAAGAAGTGAGAAGAAGTAAGAAGAAGTGAAAGCTTATGTCTAATTTTTTAAGATGTGAGAAGTGAAAAGAAGCACTTATGTCTGCAAAAAAACAACAAACAAAAACCTATGCGCGCCTGCAGACAAAAGAAGTAAAAAGAGGGAAAAGTGCTTCTTCCAAAAAACAAGCACAAGATAATAACCCTCAACCGAACATTTTATTAATCGATTGAGCTTGAAAGAAATGAATGAGAATATGCATCACCCCCTCACCTCTATCTATAGGAGATGAAGGGGTTAAGTACTCCTAATCCTATAAGAACTACAAAACCGACTGACATAAAAAAAACATGAGGTCGGCTGAGGACTTCCTTGCCATGCAATGCATAAACCGAACCTTCTTATACTCCTATTCCTACTTGGCTAAGCTATATATGATTAAACTAACACTCCCCTAATGATAAAGACTAATCTTAACAACGACAGAATAATAATTCATACTTAGTCAGATTGTGGTTGTGGATATAGGAAGTTGTAGTGTCACCCATCAGCAAGTCAAGAACAAGATGAAGGCTAACTCACTCTTTGAGTGTTTTCGATATAGGTAATCCAGATAAATTGGCAGCTGCAGTTAAAGCTCTCCTCCACTCATTTACTTTATTACTTTCCCCTCTAAACTTCTCCTCATGCTGCTGAAAGGCCGTAGTAAAGTCTCGTTTTTGTCCACGGACATCAGACGGATCGATGTAGTAAAACACCGGCAATACCTTCTGTTCTATTTGATCATGACACTCCATGATTTTTGCAAGCTCCTCCAAACACCATGAAGAATTCACATAATTTTCTGAAAACACAACCACAGCACACCTAGGCACTTCAAGGGCTTTCAGCAGCTCTGGAGAGATTGGTTTCCCTCTTGGGAGGGTCTCATTGTCTTTGTATGCATGTATTCCTCTCGATCTGAACAAGAGCTGTATATAAATGATCTACAAAATTGTGGCGAGTGTCATCTCCTCGGAAGCTTAGAAAACACATCATATGTCCATCCTCTTGTTCGTATAGTAGAAGAAGATGAACAAGGCTTGGAAACTGCCATTTAAGTATACACTAAAACGATGGTTTGAAGAAATCGAAGATGTATATCAGCAATATGCCCAAACAAGAAGGCTAAGAGTGCCTAGCTTGTTTTGCAAAGGATCCTGTGTTGACTAAAATGTCGTAAAGTGGGTACTATATTACTTTTAATGCGTGCAAGAAATATCTTTTTACAAAGTTATTTTAATTAAAGTGTGCAAAGATCCATAATTGCACAATTAATACAAAAAAGCACATACTGTATTTGTTAGTGCATGTGTATAAGATAAAACGTTATGAATGTGAAATTTTTTTATGAAAATTTATTTGAAACATTACATGGTTTTGGATGTGTAAAAAGCAGATGGTATTTCAAATCGCATAAGATTGGTATTTTTATACAAACGACCGTAAAATTTTAGTGCAAATGCTAAAACTAAAGGCTGCAGCGATATTCACAGATGGTCGACAAAATACAAACTATACTGAAATTCGCTAACAAAACCCAATATCCAAAAGTGACATCAAAGAAACAATAAAGTTTGTTAAATTAAAAACCGAAACCAGAAGCATCAGCAACTAGCTGGAGAATAATCCAACCCAAAACAAAAATGATGACTGCCAAACCAAACCCTATCGCCTAACCAGCACGACTTACGCTTTACCTTTCTGAAAGGTCATATACAAACATGATTTGCCTATAAAGTGAAATCTCACAAGTACAACAATGCCCAAACCGTATTGTACTTTTTAACGCAATTTACCTCCAATGTCAACCATTGTAGCGACATAAATTTCATGGTTTGACATTGAGGGGTCATCTTGAGAGCTGATTAATTGTGAAATATATTGCTGACCACCACAAGTTAACACTATGACCTCACTTCATATTGACCTGCTTCAGTCTGAGCTCGAAAACCCTTGTGAGCAGGTGTAGGTAGATTCTTCAAATCCAATTTATTTAATTTTAAGCCAGATAGAGCTACACCCATGATTTTGAAACCTACTTGAAAGGTAGGCTTTACATGTAGTTGTTCTAAGCCTTCTTCAAGCACCAACGTTCCAGACATTTGTGGGGCTTTGTCTTTCGGAATCCGTCCGATAGACCAGCTACATGTCTGCCATATCCAATTTACAAAGTGTTAAACAGAAACTACATGTGAGATCAAACACATGCACACAGCCACGAATCAAAGACAAGGGATACAAATTGACCTAATATGACAGGGCGGCGACTTTGTCATATTTATTGGCCCTGGATCAAAGAAAAAACTTGGGACTTCAAAGACTGACATTTCTATCAAATTTAAAACATAGTAGGTTTGAAATTCAAAAATGAAACCGAGTTCTAGTCATGGGACATGAGTTGTGTTCATCACATCTGGATACCAGCAGTTTAGTTATGTAGGCCATTATACTTGTAGAGAACGTAAAGGGTAAAAAGATCAAACTGCAACTGTCATAACCAAACCTAAGAATACGAAACTTGTCAACCACTGTGGCGGTAATTGATGAGACATCGGATCCGTTAAAGATCTTGCACCTCCACCTGAGGTGGCAAGACCAGCGATTGGACAACAGACCTAAAGAAGTTTGGGTTGACACTGGTTGCTTTTATTAGGGGAGAAAACAGGTTTTGTTGACCTTGGAAACACATTTTGACCATTTAATATAAATGATCCGTAGTAAATGCATTACACATGATCATCAAAGCTATATCATTACAACAATAATGTATGCTTTACGAATTAGGAGGTTGTAAGCACTAAAAAGACATGCGGGGCTACTTTTGACCATTTGACCCATTTACCTTTTAGCCAATAATAACTGCTGGGCACACACAGATCACCCAAACCCACTCATCTATACATAAATGGGTCAAAACTGCCCCATTGACCCACCATCTACTGTGAAAGCTCAGTAGTCAAGCATACTGGTCGTCTCATATATAAAATGGCGTGTACGTAATATGAAAGCACGTATATGTAGGACTACCAATAGATTCATACAGACATGTGAGTGTAAGTGGATGGATACAAATTGAAGAGATATAAAATCGGTACCTTATCAGCAAGTATATTTACTGTTCCATGGTTTGCAGAGAGATTGGCAGATGATACACACGGAGGGAGTTGAAACTGCACCACTACTGACTCAATGGGTTTTCCAGGATCATTCCGGATTCCAACCATCACATTTACGCGGCATGTACCAGACTCTGAACTCAACTGTGGCTTTACATATATAGGTATATTCCTTATCTTCTTCACCCTGTGGACCAAAACATAATCAGAGTTGAATAACTGATAACGTCTACGGTTCCCATACGTCCAGATTTTTTATGTTTAATAAAAATACATTTTAATGAACAATACAAACAGTTCTCACTCCAATGCCCATTCACCATATAAACAATACGTTACTATTTCAATTATTATGATAAAAGATCATAGAGTGATCAGTGATGTTCAGTTCCACAAAAAATGCATCATCACCCTGTACCTGTAATTCATGAGCTTGAACAGTCCATCTGGAGGTACAAAGGAGAGTATTTGCTGTGATTCCCAGGGTCGAAATCGGACACAAGGATGAAACTGCACGTCATTCAAAATTGACGGGTTTGCAAAAGTAAGAGTCAAATCAGGAATTCCCGAAAGGTGAGAGTTCACTTCCACAACACCAAAGATCTCACACTTCACTAATACGCCATCACTGAACATAGAAAGTCAAAGCTTAGGTTAGCTGGAGCAACATATTGCATCCATTAATCACAATTAGAAGTGGATACACAAATACTGGAACAATATTATCTAAATCAATTAAATTAATCCCAATATATTCGTTATATATACGCTCTGTTCAAAATCAGAAGATGAAAAAAAATACATCATCCAGATTGCGGAATAAATCTGGAGTGGGTAAAAACGGATTTGGATATATTTGGCTGGTCCACAAACACCTTTTTATCCACGTTTTCTTAACTTTACAAAAAATATTGTGAAATGATTACAAAAACTATATTACTACAATATTAATGTAACTTTTTAATACTAAGTTAATTAAGGGATTTATGAAGTTTTATACAAGTTGGGTGATTTTGACCCTTTGACCCGTTTCCTTTGGTCAAATTTTTAGCTTAACCCATCTGACCATTCAGAGATAAATCATTAACCCGAATTGACCCAAGACAAATGGGTCAAAATTGTCACATCTAAAATTCATGTGTCCACTTTAACAGTAAAAGAAAGGAGAAAATTAACTAAAGGTGAAGAAAGTTATGGTGCATGCCTGTTTATAATTGTATCCATCTCCTCAACAAGATTGACATAAACATCATTGTTTGTATGCTTCAGTTGCGTAGTCCTCCAAGGTACACATGATGATGTTGCACCTGGAAGGGTATCGTTCATGTTAGAGCTGTTACCGGTGACAACACTCAGCATTTTGCTTACAATGTTCGGAGGAGCTATCATATCCCTCAATATGTTAGGTTCTGTTGTTAGAGGAAATCCATTGTCTATCATTTCGTCCAATAGCTGCAAGTGACAATAGCAGGAAAAGAAAAGTACCAGTCACTTTAGTTATGGGAATTTTATACCATGGACATTTACTTCAACAAATGATGAAACAGAGGAATTAAATGATGAAATTAAATGTGGAAAAATGGTTTGAAAATGGGCAATTTTGGGACGTGGAAAAATGGGTCAGGTCAGGTTTGGTTAGTCAAACACCTTTGTCCAAATCTCTAACGTTCTGGACTTCTGGTAATTACTTAGAGTGTCAGATATCAGAACAAAGTTTATATTATTTCAATAGTTATCTAACTGTTGAATGAAATGATTTTGAAGGTTTTATGCATTGATCACTCAGCAATTTCCGTTGAAGCTGAAAAGATTTTTTACCTTTCAGATTTTGACACGTTAGATAAAGACACAACCCATATGACTTATTCAGAAGAAATGATTCGATATTTCCACCTCTGGATGAAATCTTCGAAAAAATTGCATAACTTATCATCCTCGTAATTCAGTTTAAATAAAAAATTACAAGATCACTGATCATATTTTTAGTGAACATATTACATATTTGATACTTTACACAACAAAGAACACACAAGGAGGATAAAGAAGTTCACTACAAACAAGTAAAATTAACCTTTAGTATAACCCTACAGAAAATAATTGGGATAGATTTACAATGCAAAAAAGATACTATAGCCCACGTACCTCATATACAATAACAAAATTATCCTTTATTACGTCTTCATTCAACCCCCCAAGATAATCTGAGAGGACATCAGCTACCCTGCAAAGAAACTAGAACTTGACCAGTCAAACACATTTATTCTTCCATGATCAATGTATGATGATCGATAACACAGCTTTAAATATGAACAAAAATACGAAGTACGCGAAAAAACATGGAGAAACCTAGTGGGAGTAAATGCACAGAATTGCAATTCTTGAATAACTATTGATTTGACATCAGATTAACAATGTTCAGATATGTAAGGGGTGGAAAACTTGGGAAAGACATGCAGTGAAAATAACACACAACATAATGTGATTACAGAATATGTGTCTTTCCTTCTTAGTGGGTGTTTGTTTAAGCTTATTTAAAGGGCTTTCATTAGCTTTTAAGCTTATTTAGAGGGCTTTTATTAGCTTATATAACAAAATATGCCTAATCAAGTGTTTGGCTAAGCTTATACGTTTGGGTCTATGAGTTTATATGAGGGGGTTTGATAAGCTCCAATTTTGTGGCATATTTGAGGGGATTGGGCTTATATAAGGGATGTTATAGAAAAAAGACTATTATACCCTCATTTAATAACTACCTTGGTTTTAAATTGCGTGATGCGATCCGTTGCGCTCGAGGTCCAAAAGACCGATGCGTGATGCGTGATGCGGTTGCGAGCGCATCACGGACGTGCGGCGATAGGTAATAAATAAAAAATATATAATATTTCTACTTAAATTACTCTACAAATAAATGATTAAATATTAAATAAGTGACGTGCATAATGATACTACTTAATGTTATAACACCAAATATGTCAACTTAAAGGTTTGACCAGAAACAAAAAGTCAACGTAAACTATAAAAGTCAAAATTAAAACTGTTGCGAAGTGATGCGTCCATTGCGTCCGATGCGAGCAACAGACTGTTGCGATGTGATGCGTTCGCATTAGGTCGCATCCTGGAACAACCTCGCATCAGGTTTTGCGTTGCGTTTTTTCAAACGCATCACTCTGATGCGTGATGCGAGCGCAACGATGCGCGCAATTTTAAACCAAGATAACTACAACTCTTAATGTCCAGGTACTTTTTTGTCAATTTACCTTATTAGTTCTATAATCTAAGCCAAACACTAAATATGGCTTTATGAGCTTATTACTCATAAGCAATAAGCCGCTTATGATATATAAGATTAAGCCCAAAAGAAAAGCATAGACAAACACCCCCTTAATCTTATCATTACCTAGCATATAGTTAGTCACTGTGGAAGCGTATAAAAGATGTGAACACTTCTTAACCAAATATACTGCCAATTTGATCCGAAAAGGCACAGGTACCTGAATCAAAATTGCCAGTCTACATAATAGGAAGAAAGTTTGTAAGATGTCATCATGATACCTCATAGCTTATGGGATATTAGGTTCTACACAAAATTGTTATAAGTGGTTAAATGTTTTCAGATTTACAACATATGAAACGGAAGAAAGTTACTTTGAAGGATATAAAGATATTCTACATTCCAAGTTGCTTGGTTTTTTCTATCAAACATTTAGATACATAAGTAAACAAACGCTTGTACGGTAGCTTCAATTTGGTAGAATTAGTCATTTACATACATGTAATGATGAGTGAACATCTGCATTTATATGGATGCCGGGTACTCATCATCTAAGTTACACACATTGAGCAATCCAAAATTTGATTTAAAATCATTATTAACTCACAATATAACAAACTGTTACGAGAGGGAAAAACTAAGCTACATTCGCATTGATATATAACAAAGAGCTGAAATGACACAAACCTCAATTCCCATGAGAGGAGGCATTTCAACTTGAGTACACGCCAAAAACGTAATCCCTTGGCGCACAATTTGGAATATATAATGCGTTGGGGACGCAATAACCGGTAATATCTACATTTTTATTAACATTTAGCCAAAATCAATACCCACAATCATAATAATAAATGGAACCACTAAAAAAATGATTTTGTACTTTGTGTGAGTCGGGTTGGGAAATGGATTGTTCCCAAAACCACGCACAGATGGATCGATCAACGCGGTGTCCGGTTAACTGTTTCTCTAACATCACTTCTCTGCAAATAAAAATGTGAATTTTTTTATATAGGAAACAGAATCAAATCAATAACTGTAGTAGAAGTAAAAAACTATTGTTTATACCCAGAATCGGAGAGTAGGAATATGCACTGTAACATGTTTTGATTGAATTGAAGATTTTAGGATTTGCTGGAATAGGAATCAGTTCCGACCAAGATTTGAGTTTTTTTTTTTTTTTTTTTTTTTCTGGTGGGATTAAATCCTGTTGTTGATCATTACACCTTTACAACTAAATTTAACAATTTCTTTTTTTACACTGTCTTCTCGTATAAAGTAAAGAAAACGAATTAAAATAAAATAGGTTTGTGGTAGGGGCGTAACAAAAACCCGAAGAGATTATTCACGGCGGGCGGGTTGCTCGGGTCAAAAAGTTTATTCAGGTTATTCGGATCAACTCGAATACTAAATAGAGTCTTCATGTCGGGTTACTCGAGTCAAAAAGTTTATTTGGTTATTCGGATCAACCCGAATACTAAATAGAGTCATGTATTGGGTTGAAAATATTTGACTAACTCAAGTTCGGATTGACCGTTTGACCCAAATACGAGTCTTTTTTAATTTTATTTTTATAAATTATCGACCTAAACTACAACAAATATGCAATTCTATGAATCTTTTTAGTTGACCTATAAGTAAAGGTTTTGTTGGAAAAATATGGTCAAAGGTGTTGAATGACAATTGATTTGTCATAATGTATATTAATGTGAATTAAGAATAAAATTAATTTATGATTTTATTTTAATTCATGAGACATTAGTAAAATTAATTTTGTTAATTAATTGTGACCGTTTTTCTTCCATTCCTATTCGCTATAAATTGAGGCTTGTTCTTTCATTTTAAGTACACCGAAATATACACAACTCATCACTCCTCTCCTTTTGTGTTAAACGTTTTTCTTGTGTATCCATTTTGTAATAGAGGGAAGGCACAAATTTGGTTCGCCTTGATAACCCGTTTGTGCTAACGGAGTTATCCGTTGTTGTTGTATCATAAGAGATAGACGTTCACGATTCTCAAGCACTGTGGTGAGGACGAATCTGTCTTAAGGAAAGTGTGAACATCACACGCCTCAACATTTTCCTTATTTGTGTTCTTTGAGTCTATACACGCAAAAAGTTTACGGTATCATTTCTCTACACTTCATAATTTATATTATTGGTTATTTATCTCTAATAGCAATACACATGATATATATATAACAATCTTAAGACAGATTCCTTTGCTATTAGAGGCTAAAATATAATGCGTGAATAATTTTTTTTTTTATTTGTAGAAGAAATGTTAAACTGGTTTGTTTCATATAAGTGAAATAAAGACATTAAAATATTACTACCTCCGTCCTATAATTATTGTCCACGTTTGACTTTTGAAGTCTTTATTTTATAACTTTGACCTTAAATATTTTTAGAGTAAACTACAAAGATGGTCCCTGTGGTTTGCGTTAACTTTCACTCTTGGTCCTTTGACTTTTTTTTTTGCATAGACAGTCCCTAACTCCGAAACCCTAAACACTCATAGTCCCTTGACCAGAAAATGTTAAGTTTGACTGTTAAAAACCCCTCATGTGACTTGCACATGAGGGTATAATCGTCATTTTATATTTTCTAGCCCACCACAACTACCCTTCTTCATCTTTAATAAACTCCCCACCACTACCAATCAAACCATAATTTTTCCGGCCACCTCCATCAAATTCCGACCACCTCTTATATGAAAGCGTTTTAAGCCATAATTTTTCCGGCCACCTCCATCAACAACCCCTCATGTGACTTTAGAGCCATAATTTTAAGTCTAATATACCTGTGTCAATAAGGTTGTGTGGCTTCAAGGTCAACTCGTTACGGTCCAGTAACATCAAATATCAAACTGAGACATCTTTCATCACGCATTTCAAAATTTAACAGGTTAACTTTCACATTATCGTCGATTAAAATACGTACTTACGCTGACTTTCATCATCAAACTGAAACACATGATCAATCTAATGACTAATTCAATGCACATTTTCACCATTTTGCTACCTCTTATCCACACAAAAAAGCCATTTTGCTATCTCTTTATAAAACTAGAATTAACTCAAATTGAATTAGTGTTCCAAAAAGTGACAACCACTTTAAAGCTTTGCTTTTTAATTTAAGACTACTACGCAACAGCTTGGAATCAAGAACATAACACACTTTAATTCGAATCAAACAAGTTTACTTTAGTGACAAAAAAGAACACTTATAATTCGAAATACATTATCAAGATCTGGTAGCAAAGGCTCTAAATTAAATCTCACTACTTACATCACCAGATTTAAAATCTAAATCCGAGCAAAACCCCGCTTCAACCCACACCAATATCCATCACACTCGCCGTCACGCGTCACCTGTAGACCCCCACCCTCGCGACCATCACTCCGCCAAATCGTCAGATTTGTATCCAAATCACCACCACCAAATCGCCACCATCACCATTATCAGTCCACCAGTAAACCCCCACCCTCGCGACCATCACTCCGCCACCATCAGCCCACCACTAAACGCTCACCCCCGCCACCATCAGTCCGCTACCAAACCCTCACTCTCACCACATCATACCGACAGATCTGGTTGTTTTCTTGGTAGGGAGAAAAAAAAATCATGCCATTTATTATTTAGATTTGTTGAGGGTGAGCGGGGCTGCTAAGTTTGGTAAGGCATGGCCGGATTCGTCATGGGTGGCCGGATTCCATCGTTGGTGATCTGTTGGTGGTAGAGGAGAGAGAGAGAGTGAGAGTGTGAGTTATGTGTGAGATATGTAAGAGAGAGTAATTGTTTTGTGTGTATGTATGTGTGACAAAAGAAAAAAGAAAAAAGAAAAAAAAGGAAATGTAAAAGACTATATTACCCTCGCATGCAAGTCACATGAGACGTGTTTAACGGTCAAAGGGGACGCCGTTTGGTCAAGGGACTATGAGTGTTTAGGGTTTCGGAGTTAGGGACTGCCTGTGCAAAAAAAAAAAGTCAAAGGACTAAGAGTGAAAGTCAACGCAAACCACAGGGACCATCTTTGTAGTTTACTCATATTTTTATGTATGTTATATAATACTTGATGAAAATTATACGAATGAATATACATTTAAAACTTAATCCATTTATATATTTTGCATCAAGTAATATATATCACAAAGAAAAATATTTACGGTTAAAGTTGAAAGCTAAATATTGAAAAAGTCAAATGTGAACAATATGTGAGTAATTGATAGATAGTTATAGTATTTGGAAACTAAACTGCTTCAATTCACTAGTCAAATGAAAGTTATTCTAATTACTAGTTGACTACAATTACACGAGTCGTGGAACATTTTGGCCTTTTGGTGTTTGGACATAATTTGAGAGAATCAAAACCGGAATGCTTTGCCACTTAAAAAAATTGATTATGTTGCATTGTTGGACAACTTTTGGTCATATAAGCACATTTGCATTACTTTTGAATATATGGTTATATGGTACTGCTTGTTTTGTGAAATAGCATAATTATATATTTGTTGTACCTTCACTATATTGTTTATGATGATATTTGGTTTAGAAGAAAAAATAGCATTGTATGTCATCACTCATTAATTGTATTAAAGGTTCTTTACTTTTTTGAAGTTACCTTGATTTGTGATGGTATTGATCAACCATATTTTAAAAACAAACGTGAACCAAATGCAACAGCTTCTTGCATAGTTAATTCTTTATAATGGAATATAAATTGCTATGATAATGACTGTCATTAATTTACATATGAGTAATTATGTGGTGAATGTTTGAACGGTCTTAGCTATTTGGATGGTTGTTATATTATGATGTTCTCTCATTCATAATTGAATATAATATACAAATGGATGAAGTTCATTGTGGAGATATTAGTGTTTTTCGATCCGAAGAGTTGTGCATAATTCGTATGATAAAGCGTTTTGTCTGCTGAAATTTTGTGGAGTACAATGAGGTTTAAAGGGTTGTTTGTTTGCTTAATTTTTGTGCAAGAAATGTGATCTTAAACGGTTGTTTTGGTTACATAAATGGAATCAATATCTTCTTTGTGAATATGTCACACCTAACTATGAACCTTTTTGAACCTGTCATTACGGTACTTTTAAGAAAAATTTGAGTTGTAGTCTTATGGAATCTTGTTGAAAGATAAGCAACAAATTGGTTGTATTTTCATTGATTCGAATGTTCTTTTTCATAGAACAATTGAGTGTTTCGAAGCATGTTGTTTAAAATTGTGGCGTGGTACTGGTTTGTGTAACTAGTATTGGTTTCATGATCAGACCTTTATCATTTTTGCGGAATGCGAATTTTGGTGTTCTTTGAAATCCAAAATATTTGCTATCACAACTATGCACTCGTGAAAAAAAATGCGTTGTTCGCATAATAAACGAATGAGTTTTGATTCCAATTTCGTTATGTTGCACTTTACGACTTTAAACTTTATTTTTGGAAAGTTTGAATCGAAATTGGTGAACCGTTTGGTCACAAAGTATTTTGGTACAACAATTCATTTTGAAAAATTGTTGTCACAACTATGCATTCATAGGAAATGCGTTGTTCACGTGGTAAACATTAAATGGGTGAACCATTTGGTCATGTTATTTATGTTGGTACATCATTTCCGTTTGGACTCGTATGTTGCCACAACCGGTATGTCATGGAAAATTGTGTTTTCGCATGGTAAAAAAATGAGTTTTGCATCTATTTTTTTCGATGATTATTTAACAATGAAACATCTTAAACTTGATTTTAAAAAAAAAATGTTGAGCTTAAACGGAAGGATCGGATTATCGCAGTTTGTATGTTAGCAAAAAAAAATAATAATAAAAAAAAAATAAATAAATAAAAAAATCAAGCACCTTATATATTTTTTTGTGCTAATATTTGTGTTGATTGGATGTTGTTTGGTACAAACAATTTTTAGTTGTTATAATACAAAATTATGAAATTTTTGTACAATGTTCAACGCAAAATTATTTGTTTCATTTGGTGCAAAATATTGTGGCAAAATAGTGCCTATTTAAAGTTGTTTGGTGCGGTTTTGTGCAACTAATTTTATAACATGAGAATAAACAAGTCGCTCAATTTTGTATCGAATATTGGAAGTTTGGATGTTGCAAATATTCTGTTGTGAATATTGGTGCAAATTATCAAACTACTTGTTATTCTAGAAAGAAGAATAATCGTCAAGACTTGTTATAACAATTGCTAATAATCGAACGGTTTCTCATATGTAAGAAATGACTATGTGTTGAATATAACCATGTTGGACATTGTGAAATGTCAAGAAAGATCCAACATATAGATGACAACGATTACGCTGGTTTATGTAACTAACTTGAATGGTGTGATTGTTGTCCAATGTGAGCTATTGTCCATTCGCTAAGTTGGACATAGTTTGATTGTGTAAAATGATTACACATTGATTTTATGTGATTATAATCACATAATAAGAGATTAAATGTGATTATATATATAATCACAAGTGAACTGGAATGACATCTTATAAGTGTAGGACTTACACATATAACTTATGGGATCCTCCTAAAACATGTGTGGTTTAAGGTGGTGATTTGTCTAATAGAAGAATGTTATTAGATGAAGCTATGAGTAATCAGAATGATGCATCTTTTGTCATACTCTTGATTCCATGGTCTATAGCATGCTAGATTTGGAATCTGTTAATTATGATACGGAAAATTATTAACATAAGACATTCAAAAAGTGTGCATACACTAGTATGAAAATTGTGAGATGACAAATTACTAATGATCTAGGTGTCTTATCCATGTGAGAGAAAAAAAATCTTATAAACAAGATTAATATATTGAAAGGGAGAACCTTTCTACAAAATTCTTAAGATAAATTCCATGTGGGGGATTCCGGCCTAGCTAGAGTTCAAAAGGACATCAACAAACATGAAGTTCTTGCCTATTTGGAATACTCAAGAATTACTTGGAGCATGATATACTTAAAGTTGAACGAAACTCGAATTTTTACAGACATATTATGTCGATACGACAACTACTCTCAGTATGAGTTATCCCTATTGACAATGTGAAGTCATAGAATAACATTGTGGATCCGCTTGCGAAATGCTAAATGTGAGAGGTAGTTATAAAGTCGTGAAGAGGAATGAGACTAAAGCCTTTGAAAAGTTTATATGAAGAAAAACCTAACCCAGCTGACTGGAGATCCCAAGATCTGGGTTCAATAGGACAACCTACTTGTATAAACTGATGTAACACCCCCAAAATCGGGTCCAGCGGAAGCATATGTTACTGGGGTGCTACTTGATTGATATCATAACACAAAGTATAAAGAATGGTTCTTACCTCAATCGATTAGAAGAAATTTCATTGTCAAAAGTACTTTGTTTAAATCTTTCAAAAATTGTGCGGAAATATAGGCCCATAAGAGTATTTAAACGGTCCCAAATGATTATCAGAGTCATCTATAACCCTGCCATGCCATTCGCCAAGAGCCTCCAAGAGTAAGTTATCACCTGAAATACATGCTAAAAAGTGTCAACACAAAGGTTGGTGAGTTCACAGAGTTTATAAGTGAAACAGTTGATTGAAAGAGTTTCGAATTTGTTTGATAATTGCAACAAAATGAATCGTGGGCTACGTTGTTATATGCCCATAGTTTGCTTGATTTTCCATAGTATTTGTATAAAACATCTGAACACAAGTCAAGTAGTAATGAAACAATAGCATTGTAGTGTAGGATATTGCACTAAGCCTCATGACACACAAACCTTAACATTGTTCTGCAGCCATAAGAGATGTATAAAAATCTTATGGGAAGCCTACACATAAAAATATGATGCAGGTAATAGTGCCCTCAGATACTAGGAGGTTGCCATATTCCTATGATATTCAAATATAGTGCATTCGGTTACCATTCCAGGCTAACTTCAAATGGGGCATCAACTGCCAATAGATCTATTCACTATATTCGCGTTCACTCGCAAGTGATTAATGGTTCATGAGATGAGGGACTTTTGGCAACAACGGTAACTTAGGCAATATCAATCAGGATAGCATACAGAGAAATAATTGTGTTCAGGTTCGTAACATTTAATACGTTGCAATAAACAAATAAAGTGTTTCATAAATCGAGTAAAATGTTTAAGATAAACGAGTAAATAGTTTAAGATAAACGAGTAAAGGGTTTAAGATAAACGATCATGTATCTCTCCCAAAGAGTTCGAAATAGATAAAAGAGGGGCTATGACTCACCTTAGCAATAAGCAGTCTGATAGTGAAAAGAATCAAGTAGTGATAGTGAGCGGCACCGACACGCGACCTAGATTAGTATGGCAAGTTCAGTTCATAGTTCTTGTTTTAAGACACGATGAAGTTTAGATAAGTTTAAAAGTTTTAAGATGTTTGTGTTGTGATTGCTTGTGTGGCAGCATTTAAGTTTAAATAGTTTGGTAAGTATTGGCTCTTGGAATGTGCATAAGTAAATACATAAATATAAAAGTATACAAGGCGGATGAGTCTTCGTTAAAAGTATTCGAAAGACAATGTATGAAAAATAATCACAAGCAAAGTGTCGTGAATAATAGACGTGGTCGGAAGATATAAAAAAAACCGTCATTAACTAATAGTATACTTATAAGTTTTAGTTAACAGAAATTAATTTAATTAGCGGAGGATAAATTTATGCATTTATAAATGTGTATGTTTGTATGTATTAACATAAGGTGGTCAGTGTAAAATATAATAGTTTCTTTTTAGTCTTTTAGTCGGGTTTACTTAAAAAACATACTAAGTATAGAATTTGACAAAAGTCGGGCATGACCCATTCGTAAATATTAGTTTTGCTTTATAAGTCGATTGCCACAAAAATATCTCATGTTAAAATAATAGTTTTACTAATTAAACGTACTTAGTTTTATTTTGTTGGAAGTTATTAACTAGCCCTTAATAGTTTAAGTATTAAATGTGAAATAATGTCAATAAGTATAAAAAATGATAGGAAGAGGATTCGAAACTTGTACCTCTCGCTTAAAAGCCAACGCCCTAACCATCAGACCAACCCAACTTCTTGTGTTATTCTACCCAACAGTTTGTATAGAAGGGTCGTTTGGACTGTGACTTATTTATAGGTATATAACAGTTTGTATGTGTTTGTGATTCGAATTCGTTTTCGACGATACCAAACAAGTTCTTAAGTTTAGCAGTGTTTTTAACAATTAAATAAACACTTGAGTTTTTAGAGAAAACCAAATAGGCACAAAATGAGCAGTTCGACAAATACCATTTTCAAATCGAAACGAGATTTATAACTAATTAGCATATAGGTTCAAATAAGCATATGTTTTGCCAAAATACGTTGTAAGTTTCCGCAATAAGCACTTTGACTTCGTTTGACCAAAATAATTAAAATCAAACTCACCCCACTGTCGGACAGTGGGTCTCAACACAAAAATGATACAAACAAAAAGGCACTCTATTGATTTGAAATTGCAAATTGTGACAAAGAAGTAAAACTGTAAAACTATTAGTCTTCACTGTTGGGCTTGGTCCCAAATAGTGGTTCGAACAAAACACAATTTAACCCAATTCATGATTAGTTACAAAATTAATCCAACAATTTAGATGTTACACAAATTAGTTATTATTGCTTTTGAAGTTAGTATTTGTCTATTTGATGTTCTAATTGAAACAAGCCAAAAGTACCCAACTGTGGTGCTCGAAGAGGGGTTTGACAAAAGGCCAAACACAAATATATTCCAAATAGAGCCAATACTTAAGTTTTAGTAGGTTTTAGTTGAGGTTTTATTCATTTATACCACACAATAACAAACAACAACAATACAAGTTTTCACAAGAGCAAGTCAATTGACAATGGAAAAAAAATGTTAAACATCATCGCCGTTTGCAACAATAATTTCAGTCGCGAGTTTATTAACAAGTAACATTAACAAATTACAAAGTAGGAGGGAAATCGAAGGAACCCTTACAATATTACAGATTGATCGACAAGGAGAATCAAAAGAGATTGCATACAAGCGAGCCCACACCGATCCAAGCAGGAAACCACCACAGCTTATCCTTTTGATTTTTGAAAACAAATTTGAGGTTGGCTCACTGTGGACTGATTGGGGGATAAAAGGAA
Organism: Artemisia argyi; assembly: GCA_030686995.1. NCBI lineage: Eukaryota > Viridiplantae > Streptophyta > Magnoliopsida > Asterales > Asteraceae > Artemisia > Artemisia argyi. The sequence goes on from CM060708.1 coordinate 113,211,436, forward strand.
AAGAAAACAAGAAAAGTTAAACTATCTTTTTTGACATCGAGCAGAGGAGAGACTATTTTGAGTAAAGATCACCATCATCTCCATCTATCTAAACAATCTCGTGATATTGACCATGGGAGAATCGAGGCTTCATGGAAGAAGGAGAAAAGTTGAGAGTGATTTATCATACCTGTGTTTTGTGTTTTTAGTTTGACTTTGAAAACGGAGGTGGGTGGTTATCAAGAGGTGAGAGGGACGGCTATTTTAGGATAAGGAGGGATTTGTTTTTGTTTTATTATAACACCGTGTATCTCGTGTCCCGTTGAGCTAAAATGTAAGCGCGGTATCTCGGTTTTGTAAATGCGAAAAAAAATGTATTTTTGGATACGTTTTAATAAAAGTGGTATAAAAATGAAATCATCGACTCCAAAAATTTATTATAGAGCTTGTGCCATTTCTATTGCGGTGTCGGTACACGTGCGGGCTCGCTCGAAGTGAGATATGAGATACGTTACATAATTGTTGACGATTATAACTCGTTGTAAAAAAAATTAATTCGTAAAAAGGGGTTAATTAAGCTCTCAAGTTGATTACTTGGTATTTGACATAAATAAATGACTTGGTAAATTACGGGTTGTTACAGTACCTACCCCTCAGACTGGATTCGTCCCGGAATCCTAAGTTGTGGCAGTTGTCGGGGTTGTCTTGGGAAATAAGGATGGGTGATACTCTTGTCGGAGGATGTTTACTCACTACAGGGGAAAGCTAAGGGTCTTACTGTCGGATGCGACCTCTGATTATTCCAATGTAAATGTAATGTCCCGACCCCAAAAGGTTATGCTATCTAAAACTCCAAAAGGGCACGTCGTTTCTTGAGTAATTGATTATTTCAGTCCATACGCTTCTATCAGTGTGAGAATCTTATCTTATAGGGTGAGTGGGAAGGTTGTACTTTGAAGGAATGGTGTCAAGGTATACATATTGCTATTGTAAAACTTAGGCATGTCAGGTAATATGTAAGTGTAGCAATTATTTTCGAGGTTTGATCCTAAGATTCATTATGGGATTAAAAAGAGTTGTTCAAAATTTTTATTTGAGTAACCATTTACACGAAGCTGGCCAAACGAATAATACATAAGACATAAATTTCTTTGTTTGAGGTTAATAGTCGGGTAAATTTGTGTGACCCAAAAAAAAACAAATGTTTAGATATGGTGTAAATTAGACAATTCCATAGAAATCAATATTTAGACGTTTGTTAACATGCAAAAGTTTGATAAGGTCTGACTAAAATAGATATGTAATTTAGTGGTGTGGGTTTTTAACCATGGTGTAGATAAAATAACTTCACAATAATTCATTCTTAGTTGCTCTTTAGTATGGAAAAGTTTTTGATATAGTTTGACCAGAGAAAATTTTTAACTCCACAAAATGAGTATCTCGGAAAAACTATTTTTGTAGTTGATATAAATGCGTTTTTAAAGAAGGGTCTTTGAAAGTGAAATCATTGAAGATGAAGATATAGACATTTATATATGTTTCTGAATGTCCAAGGATAAAGTCTAGTTTCCAATGCTTGGTAGTGTTTGGTGGCTAAATGTCAGATGAATCTTATAGTTGTGGTACTAAACCCACTTTGGTAGTACTGGGATGTATCATGACTTATATTGTTGTGCTAGTGGTCTGAAATGAATGAATCAATCAGATATTAAGTTGTGGGGGTGTTTTCCTTGGTTACAAGTGAAAGTTGTGTATCATCATCTCCATCTATCTAAACAATCTCGTGATATTGACCATGGGAGAATCGAGGCTTCATGGAAGAAGGAGAAAAGTTGAGAGTGATTTATCATACCTGTGTTTTGTGTTTTTAGTTTGACTTTGAAAAAGGAGGTGGGTGGTTATCAAGAGGTGAGAGGGACGGCTATTTTAGGATAAGGAGGGATTTGTTTTTGTTTTATTATAACACCGTGTATCTCGTGTCCCGTTGAGCTAAAATGTAAGCGCGGTATCTCGGTTTTGTAAATGCGAAAAAAATTTATTTTTGTATACGTTTTAATAAAAGTGGTATAAAAATAAAATCATCGACTCCAAAAATTTATTATAGAGCTTGTGCCATTTCTATTGCGGTGTCGGTACACGTGCGGGCTCGCTCGAAGTGAGATATGAGATACGTTACATAATTGTTGACGATTATAACTCGTTGTAAAAAAAAAAAAAAAAAATCGTAAAAAGGGGTTAATTAAGCTCTCAAGTTGATTACTTGGTATTTGACATTAATAAATGACTTGGTAAATTACGGGGTGTTACAACTGAGGTCACTATGTTACTCCACATTTATTTAAGGGAGTTGGTAAACTTCCTAGTCTATTCCTATAACAGTGGCAATATGAGGATAAGCATATGGCTTTTAATGATTAATCGAGAATCACCTATGTGAGAGAGAAGTGGGGTCGCTTCTAAGGGAATTGTGGGGGCACAATTCTTAACAGCTCTCGCAGAACCAGGCTAATGTTCATGACCAAAACGAACATAACAATGAGAACCAAAAAGTGTCAAGGAGATATTTGTGTGAATATATATTGTCGTCTCCACAAATAGCAGACAGTTCAAAGATGTCGAGTTTTACTGGCTGCTAGGAGTCTAAGTATATTTCACAAGGGAAGGTTCAAAGGGTAACACCTACCTATCCTTTGCAAATATCAACTGCAAAACTCTATTACAACTTCGTGTCCTTGGAATTCGTTTCCCTTATCAATTTCATTCATGTGGGGGATTGTTGGAAAAATGTGGTCAAAGGTGATGAATGACAATTGATTTGTCATAATGTATACTAATGTGAATTAAGAATAAAATTAATTTATGATTTTATTTTAATTCACGAGACATTAGTAAAATTAATTTTGATAATTAATTGTGACCGTTTTTCTTCCATTCCTATTCGCTATAAATTGAGGCTTGTTCTTTCATTTTAAGTACACCAAAATATACACAACTCATCACTCCTATCCTTTTGTGTTATACGTTTTTCTTGTGTATCCATTTTGTAATAGAGGGAAGGCACAAATTTGGTTCGCCTTAATAACCCGTTTGTGCTAACGGAGTTATCCGTTGTTGTTGTATCATGGGAGATAGACGTTCACGATTCTCAAGCACCGTGGAGAGGACGAATCTGTCTTAAGGAAAGTGTGAGCATCACCCGCCTCAACATTTTCCTTATTTGTGTTCTTTGAGTCTATACACGCAAAAAGTTTACGGTATCGTTTCTCTACACTTCATAATTTATATTATTGGTTATGTATCTCTAACAGCAATACACATGATATATATAACAGGTTTTTTGTCCGTTGACCCGAACGCGACTAACTCGAATTCAAATAGGGTCGTGTTCGGGTATGTTATCTTTAGCCTCAGCCCGACTTTGACCCGACCAAAGTTACCTGAACTCGACTAACACGACCTGATTAACACCCTTTAATTGAGTATCACCTATGACTGAAAAAAAGGAAAATGAGTGAAAAAGAAAAGTAATTTAGTTGATTTTGAATGAAAAATATTTTTTATTAAAATTAGGGTGAAAATATTTATTTCTTATTTTTTTACTTAATTTTTTACTAAAATATTGAAAACTGAGCATTAATACACAAGTAAGTTTTTAAGATTGTTTAATTATTTTTTTTAGTTTACACAGTGATGATAATATTCTGTTGCGTTAATATTCTGCGTGTATTTTTTTAGTTGATAGAACTTTAGAGAACTTAATTATTTAATAGTTGCAAATATATTATCTTACTCTTAGTGAGTATAAGAAAAATATCAATTTTATAAGTATGTGTAAATAGAAATAAATAAATAAATAAATAAGAAAAAAACATTAAATATAGTTTTAAATTTTGTTGCAAATGTGAAGTAAACTTTAAAAAGTTGACTTGAGAATATCTTACTGAAATGACTGAAATCACTTTACTCATTTTGTATTATAAAAAACATTTTTTCCAAGATTTTTATTCTTTCTTTAATCATTATACTATATACTAATAGGTAAAGATGATGTGACAATAATTACCAAGCTTAAACTCTTAATGAGTGTGTAATTCGCATTCCTATTGGTTCACAAACTCATATTAGGCCGAGTCAAAGCCCGAATAGTGTTAGGGTGATATTTTGTCAAAAGCTCATTGGCTTTCAAACATTGGGAGTTATACTGTTCAAGGATTAACATCCTTAATGACCTCAAACATATAGTTAGTGGGAATATGAAGCCACCATGCCTACCTAAAATTGTACCTCACCATGTTCATTCGTGTTGAGGAAGCTTCTTGAACTAAGGTCTCACAACTCCAATCACAATCAAAACAAATATATATATATATATATATATATATATATATATATATATATATATATATATATATATATATATATATATATATGATCCGGTTCCATTGAGAAGGTTTTTATTTTGAGAAGATTGAGAAATCTTCGTTTGAACAAACTGATTCATGTTTTTGTTTTGATTCACAAGTAAACATCATTTTATGGTGAATCGAATCTATAAATCACAAATTTGATTCACAAATCATTGTTAAAATCGAGTTATGATGATGATTCATTAAATTTGTACAGATGATTCAGTATTCTACATATATCGCAAAATCAAGAGATTTTTAACATTGATTCAAAATTTTTTTACACATTTTGAATTTTAATCACATTAAAATGAGTTTTATGCTTGAATAATCAAAGTTAAAAGTCTATCGTTTTTTAAAACCTTCTCAATCTCTCAAAATAAAAACCTTCTCAATCGATCCAGATTCTTTCTCTCTCTCTCTCTCTCTCTCTCTATATATATATATATATATATATATATATATATATATATATATATATATATATATATATATATATATATATATATATACATTATCATTCTCCAAAAGCCACCACATTCATCTCAGATCAACATCATCTAAAACCTAATTAAAGGAACATCAATCGGTAACATAATCTTTTATTTTGATTATTGATTTCAACAATATTTAAAGTTACTTCCTTTCGTTGATTATCTTCACTGTTTTTTAACTTTATTTGATGAAGTGATTTTTATTGAATTATAGATGATTTATTCGACTAAGTTCTTGTAAAAAAAGGATTGATGCTAGGCCTTTGTTTATAGAAGATGTTAGGGGAGCTAATCACAAATACCCTTATGTAAGTTTTTTTTGTAATTATTTTGGCGGAAGTAAATTTTTTGGTGGTTTCCTTCGGAGTGATCTGTTGTTTTTTGGTTATTGATGCATGTTGATTCTTGGAATTGGTGAATGAAGATTTCGGTGTCAATATTGGTGAGTTCTCATTTTTCGCTAATAATATGGTCTTCAGTGGTGTTTGGGATTGCTTATCAGTGATGATCCAGGTTATTGAGTATTGATATAGTGGATGAGTAGTCTTAAGGATTTTTAGGATTGCTTATGAGTACTACAGTTGGTTGAAGGTAGATATATGGATAAGCAGTTGTTTAAAACATCCAGCAATACTATGAGGTTCATTTAATATTCATGATTAATACCTTTTCACATTTACCATGGCCTCACTTAAACCCAAAAGGGTATGGTAAATGTGAAAGGCGGGTAGAACTAAGAAAACAAGAAACGAAATTGAAGGTGTAGCAACAAGAGTTTAAATCTCATTTAAAAGATTATATTATACACAAAAAGGCTGACATACCAACTAGCTTTTGAATATAGATATGCAAAATATAAATGCCTCTCTTTTTAGTCCTTACTGCAAATATCGTCATCCTTAGTAATGTTATCAAAAATTTGATCACAAACTTGGACTAGAATTTTGCTAACAACTTGCATTTCAAAAAAAGAGTAATAGCTTTATAAGTACATATTCCAAGATATATGCATTATGTATAACATATGTTATCGTATATATAAACCCGAAAAATATAAATTGAAGCAACTTATAGTGTATCTGTTTATTGTGATTTGTGAATGAATGTAGCTCATCAAGAGACATTGAAGGCAGAAATAGAGAGGCTTAAGCAAATGTGTTATACCTTATTCCTAAGAAAACCTCAAAGCGGATACACCAACATTTTTAGCATTAATGCAGACCAGTGTTCACGTGATTTCTTTTGAGTCATTCAGCTTTACACGATTGGCGACAGCTTCCTGATTGAGTCTAAACGGTCAACTAAGTTGAACAGGTGATAGTCAACCAAGTCAAACGTCTAAAACCAACTAACCAAGGAGTACAGTGTATTCCTGGGTCGTTATGTCCCAGCGAGGTTAGCAATAGTATTTAAAAACGTTTTAAGTGATCGGGTGATTTAACAGGAGGATCAGGAATTTGATTATTATGATTAAACTACGAGATTATGATTGAGAATAGCTTAGAAACACTATATTAACAATTACTGATGATCAGATAACCTAAAACGTAAGCTAAACCTAAAAACGCGCGTTTGAATTTAAATTAAACGCAAACGCGCAAAATAAAAAGTGAAACGTGAGCAAATAAAGTCCTACGAATGTGAAAATGATATTTGTACAATCCTAATGTTATAAGAAAATTTTTGGAAAATTAAAATTATTTTTACAACTACTTAATTAATTACTATTAATTAATTACTAATTACTAATTACTTTTTAATTAACTAAATTACACTAATTATTAATTAATTATGAAAATTAACTAGAAAAATGAAAATTAAATTTAGAAAAATCTAAAATATTATAAAACTAATTTTAAAACAGAAAATCTATTTTTTCTACTTTTCAATTAATTATTAATAATTAAAATCTATTTATTTAATTAATTTAAACTAAATTAAATTATAAAAAATACTAAATGACCAAGGAAAAATCTGAAAAAAATTCCTAAAATTAGTTTAACTAAAAAGGAACCTGAGAAAAATTTAAAAGTGAGAAATGCTTATAAATAAGCAGAAAATAAGCCAAAAGGGCTTAAATAGAAGCTATCACTTAACTTATTTTTGGTTTTTCTGAAATTTTCTTTTACAAACCTAATTTAACACTGAAAATAGGAACTTTTTGTGAAGGAACTTTTCTTGGGGCTCAGGAATAAGCCCTGTGCTTATCAATAAGCCAAACAGTGAGCTATAAGCTTGATTAAGCTTCAATAAGCTTGAAACAAGCCACACAGAGTGCCTAGGCCAGAGATTAAGCTACAAACAACTTATGTGTGCTAGGAAAAAGCTAAAATGACAAGGGAGTTCAACTGAATAAGCCAATTAGCCAAATAAGCAATTCCAAATCCACTTCAGGTACAAACAGGCCAACAAGGGTCTTTTGGACCTCTGTGGGGTCCACAGAGGTGAAAGAAGGTCCAATTTGGGACTTGACCTGCCAAGGGTGACTGGCAGGGTACAAAATAAGCCAATAAGCTCTGCTTATTGCTTATTAATGAGCTCTGTGTGAGCTTGGGAAAGTTGGGTCAAAACTGAAGGCTCAATGTAAAGTCTGAAAACAGGTCACAATGTTTGGTTCAAAATAAGCTATGCCAAATAAGCCAAACCCCAAACTAACCCTAGGTGATGAGACTAGAGCTGATAAGCTCTCAAAAATCCCAAGGTCTAGAGGTGGGGTCCATTGAAGTGATTACAATTGATCAAAGAAAATGAGCCAAGGGGCCTGGTGCAGGGGAGATACCTAGCCCTGCAGCCACAAATAAGCTTGTGCACACACTTCAAGAAAAATCAAAAAATTAAGACAAACATAAAACTTTGTAGTTTAGCTGGAATTCTTTAACCACAAAAATTTTCAAAGTCTGAAATCCAACTCAAAATTCTAGAAAAATCTCATAAAAAATGAGATTCTGCACAAGATGAAAATTTTTGACTTTTTGGTATACACTCTAATGTTGACTTTAATGAACTTTTACAGAACCTAGATTATTACTTGAGATGTTTTAACTTAACATTAGACTAATTTAAGTAAGCTTAACTAAATTTAAAGCTAAAAAGATGATTTGGACTTACTAATTCCTAACAGTTAATTGATTAACTGAGATTCAAGCTAACTTTGACTTTCTAACAAGTGTGACAGAATTATTTGGTTACAATAGCCTATTTAAACTTATTCTAGTATGTTGGAATCAAGAACTATCACCACCATTCCCTCTGAGATCCCAATCTCAGCAGAACCAAACACCCCTTTAAACTACTATTATGAAGGAATTTCAAAGCAACTCAGAGGTTTTAAGCCATAAATCCACTGAACATGTTACAATGTGATGGGTGGAATTGAATTAAGCACACAGGAACCAAGTTTAACAACTTTTGTCAACAAATCACCAATATGCTATTTCAACAATGCCAATGATCAAAAACTGAGTAAACATGAGATTTTAATCAACAAACTAATCATTCTAAGCAATATTATATCTAGGATACATTAAACAAAAGAAATCAAATAGAACTGATAATCCATTAAACATAGTTATACAAGAAATTGAGTAAAGGGCTCACATGGTGCATTCCTGCTATTCAATCTGAACCAAGGATCAAACTCAAATCCCTATCATTCCCCATGGAATTCTAACCCAAGGCCATCCCAAATTAACCTTGCTCCACTGTTCAATCTCCTTCTCCACTGATTTTTTTATTTTATTTTAAACCTATTTCTTATTTTTAGGTATTTTTGGTTTTATTGCATTAGACTGTATTAAGTGCTTAAAAGCTTTTAAAAACTCATAACTTAGCTTAAGGGAACTCAATGGAACTGATTTTAACCACCTTTAACAAGTTTCAAGTAACAAATGTTAAACTCTTTTGAAAAATTTCCACAACTGAATTCACAAAAGCAAACTTGAGACTAGGATTAGATAAAGTTAAATTTGCATTAAAAAGAGTGATTACAACATTTTTAAGCTAAAGAGTACAAATGAAAACCAAATTGACATTAATCCGACATACAAAATTACAATAATAATAAAAACTAACTAACTCTTGCTTCCACTGCATCTCTTTCTTTTTATAGGGGAGAATTAGGGTTCCTTGAGCTCATTGAAGCTTTCCCACTTTACTCCTTAGCCATTGGATCACTCCACTCAATCTTGGCCGTTTATTAGTTTTCGCGCAAAAATGTGTTTTGGCTTGTAGCCTCTGATTGCTTGTGCCAGGGTTGCAATTTGGACTGGTGTGTTTGTTTGGAGATGCAAGGGGGAGGGTTGGAGTGTTGCAGAGGAGAGGCATGTTTAGAGGTGATGATGGGAGCTTGGATGGTAGCAGTGAGTGGGTTGTGAGGTGGAAGAGATGGTCAAAGGAGGGTGTTTGACCCCGTTTTATTATTTTGAAAATGAAGTGGACTGAGGGAGGAGTTGGGCCAGGAAGTGGTGGGCTAGGTGTTGTGTTTTGGGGTGTTGGGTTTACATTTAATAACAGGGTCCATTTGGTTTGTATTTTCACAAGGACAATATTTGCTAAAAGCTAAAAATCCAAGGATTGAAACTGTAATCTCCCAAAATACTCATAAGGATGACTCTTTCCAAGTACCAATAACCCAAGGACCTTGATTGAATATTTTCCAAAGTTGAATTTGCAGGGGTATTTTCTGCCATTTATGAAACTTCAGGGACCAATTTGCAATTCTTTCAAACTTTTATTCCAAGGACTTGTTTGTGATAACTTGTGATTTCCCAAGGACCAAAGTTAACTTTTTCTTCCAAAACATTCCACCAGGGACCAAATCTGCCAATTTATGAAGTTCAGGGACTGTTTATGCCAATTGTGAAACTTCAGGGACCAAACTTGTAATTTTCTCAAACTTTTTTACCCAAGGATCAAATTTGATAACTTTTGACTTTTAAATGCCTTGGGTTGACTTTTCTTTTGTTTTAAACCTTCAGGGACTAGTTTTGTCAATTTATGAAACTTGAGGGACTGAAACTGCCAATTATGCAAACTTTGTTCGATTTTCATTTGTTTTTAAACATTTTGCATCTAAAACATATAAAACACACTTCCTGGAATAATTTATGTATTTTAATGCATTTATGAGTGTTTTTGGATGTTTTTGCAGTTCAGATACGATAAAAATGATGAGTATTTACACACTCATCACTTCCCAATGGTTCGAGGTTTGCCCCTCTCTTACAACTCGACTTTTTTTACTTTTACATTGTATTGTTGTGACAGATGCTTAGTGTAAAGTCTTAGGATACACGGGTATGCAATGGTTCAAGGTTGCAAATGTTTCTTTCGAACTATTATAGAAGAAAAAAAGGCTGGATTTGAAGGAAATATGTAATTTAAATTTCAGACAAGTACTCATATATAACATAGTAACAAAACTCAAACTGAATATTTGTGACAACAACTGATTTTTTTAGCTTTCTCAAAATTACAGGTTTGATAAGATTTTTTCCGGTAAGAATTTTCCATAGTGTAAAAAAATTAAATGCACCAGTGACACTCCGTAATCTAGACACGTTGCATAGCATTTTCCATGAAAGTTGACTAAATTAGTGGGTCTAATGTGTGCATCATCCAACTTATTACTAAGAGCAAGGGGTACCCTTGCGTTTTGGCTTCGCGCCATCCTACCAGCCAAGAAAACCCGACGGCGCACGGTACCGCTGGTGGCGCCATCGGGCCTTGCGCAGTGGGGAATTTTTTTTTTCTTTTTTTCTTTTTTTTTTGAACTTTTGGAACGTTGGAGCATGTGTGAACGTTGGATTTGGTACTTTGATGTATATGAATCACAAAAATTAAACCCTTAAAAAAGCCTTATATATACCCCTTATTAATCCATACTTTACACACATTTTCAATATATTTTTTCAAACAAAATGAGTAAATTCAAATTGAAATTCAAATTCAGGATACGGGAAAACAATACATAAAACATCGTTACGCAACATTACACCAAGTTACAAACGATACCGGAAACAAATAAACACGATACGGAAAAGAAATAAACACGATACGGAAATACTTAACATAAAACACCATTACACATTGTCTCTGTCCCATGCCAACGTGTTTCTCATAACGAACCACACATGTTTATATTTAATTCCTCGCCCACCATGGCGTTCATGATAAATTCGGTTTGCATTGCTGAGACAACAAGGGTCTTGACTTGTACGCTGTAACTCTTTGTAAATAACATTATATCTACGACATTCAAGGTTGATTCTATTCCATTGAGCCGTAATACTATTTTTATTATGGTGCTCACCATCAGTCTGATCGTTGAACCTTTGTGTAACGTCATTCCAAAAAGAACGTTCATTCACACGGTCTCTAGAATCATGAACTTCAAGCCATACGTTAGCTAGCAAGTATTCTTCTTCCATTGACCAACGATTAGTCATTGTAAAATGATGTAGATATTGAAGTGAGTGAAAAATTGAATTGTATCGTATGGTATTAATAGGGGTTTATTGAAAGCGGGATATATTTTAAATTCAAAATTCAAACAGAAGGCGGGATACATTTTAAATTCAAATTCATACAGAAAGTGGGATCTTTTAAACTTTTAAAATTCAAATTCAAAAACACGTGTGGATAATATAAGTTGAAATTCAAATTAAGAAGCGGGATATTTGTAAACTTTTCAAATTCAAAAAAGGCCCTATATATAGGCTTATCCCCTGGCTGCTTTGTACGTACACAACACACACAAACACACATAAAATTTATCAGCTCTCTCAACAACAATGTCTCGCAAAGACTTCTCCCAACAATTCCCAACTCACCATGACTTCTCCCACCAATTCCTAACTCACCGTGACTTCTCCCAGCAATTCCCAAGCCACCATGACTTTTTCCAGCAATTCCCAAGCTCCAGCAAGATTCTGAATGCACCGCTAAACACTCCACCGGAAGACATCTTTCCGGTATTCACACCGGATAATGAACCGGTACCCAATCCACCGGTTGTCCAACAACAACCCGATTAACCGGTGAACAATCCACCGGTGGAAAACCAACCCATTTGAAGAGGGTTGACTGATGAAGAACTATTTTAGCAAGATATGCAAGAATTGTTACGTGTTCAAGCTGCGGAAGAACGTGAGGCAAGAGAGTGTGAGGCGTACTTAAAAGGTAAAGAGGATCGGAGAAACCGTCGAGCAGAATGGCAAATACGAATGGGATTGCCCCGTGTGCCATCGAGTGAGGACGATTCGAGTGCCTCCTATTCGAGTCACGAGGGCTATGTGTCGGATGATTCGTTTTTTTGATTCGTATTTTAGTTTAATCGTAGTTTATATTTTAGTATCGTAGTTTAATTTAGATGTTTTATGTTTAATTATCGTATTTTAATTAACATGTTTTATGTTTAATTATTGTAGTTTAATTGAAATGTGTGTTTTTTAATTAATGGAGTTTATTTTAGTTAATATTGTGTATGTTTAATTTTATGTAAAAGAAGAAAAAAAATAGGGCGACGGCACCAGAATTTCTGGTGCCAACGGATATGGCCAGAATGTGGTGCCGTGGGATTTCTGGTGCCGTGGAGATTTCTGCTGACGTGGCAGCCCTTTTTGCCCATGGCACGAGCTCCACGGCTCAAGGGTTAGCAATGCTCTAATTAACGTAACTATCCGAGCCTCAGTATATTATACATACCACTAATAGACGTAACTTGATTCAAAATACAAAATTGTAATAACCTGATTTGAGTCGCGCTCATACTTAGGACCATGTACTCATTTAACGTAAATTAAAGGAATACGACCGGGGTTTGAGGATGAAATCATCCTATAATTGAAAGCAAACAAGCTTATTCGTCAGTATGCTATTTAATAGTTGCAAACAAGATGTTAATTACCATTTAAGTTATACTTATTTTGGACAATTTGTTGTTGTAGTAGGCTAAAATGAAGGACTAGCAAAGGGGTGCAGTATTTCGCGTTGGAATATTGGACCGACATGTTATGCACTCGCCAACCAGGGTAAGTGAAGTTATTAAATCCTTTGTAGCAGTTGTATTTTTTTTATTGTTTTATGTGTCATTTCTGTCTGCTGCAAATATGTAGGTTTTATGGGTGTTCCAATCAGTGACCATAACTGGATTTGAAATAGCAGAATACGTATGTAGAGTGAGGCTTCTCTTCATTTATAATTTCTTTTAAATTCTCTTTTCTTTTATTCTAGCCATATTTAAGGCTTAACTAGGAACAAAGTTTGGAATGGATAGGAAATGCTACAAAATATTGATTATCAGATATATGCAATTAAGCTTATTTTATGTAGTGGTATTTGTTTGTTTTTGTAATTATAATTTAAGCTTTTGTGACAGTTTGATATAATTTCGATGGTATGATTTGTGTTAATATTAGTTGTGATTGATGCTTTTGAAGTGGACTAGTAGAATCTGCTTGAAAATAGTTTACTTGGTAACTGAACATGTGACTAGGATTTATAATGGGTTGATTTTGTAAGGGATCAAAAGAGGTTAGAGTTTAAAACTTAAGATTTTTTTATGTAGGTGAATGATGCAACATAAGATACTGTGGAAGTCGATGCTAGGAATGTTTTATGTGATGTTGTATGCAAGATATTTGCTTCAAGTATGGATGAGTCTTCAAGCAGATTATAATGCTACAGTTGGTATTGCTCTTATGTATGCAGACTCTTTCTAATTGTGGCTTCAGGGGTACATTCCTAATTTTATTTTTTCCAAGAAAGAGATTAGGTTATAACATAAACGAGGAGTCTTTGGATTAGATTATAACAGCAACGACAAGTAATTAAAGTGGACTGCAGGTCTGCAAATATATAAATTATGTCATTGCATAAATGAAGCACGTTTAAATGAGGTAAGTCAGTGTGATAATAAGTTGTATTTGGATCAGGTTACTAAAGATATAATTTTTGTTTAATGCTTACAAAAAGCCAAACCGTGGTTATTTATATCTTCAAAAGCCTGATATACTTTTTATGTTTAAGTAAACTTGCAATAGCCAAGGAGAAATATTATATTTCTATGCTTACTATTGTCATTTTTTGTTTTTATAATTGTTCAAACTAATTCCCAGGTTAATAATACATTATTGTTTTTTCATTTCTAAAAACTAATTCTACTACAAAAAATTTGTGTCTCAAGAATTTTGAATGTGTGCTTCAATTTTTTTAAGTTGTTATAATTCAAAGTTATAATAACCAAACTTAAGTGTTTACTAAATTGTGACAGTTAAGGATTTGGGAATGGAAGAATTGATGGCATGATCTTTCAAAGTTTTCTTGCATTTCAAATGAATGTTTGTGGTATACTGGTATGTAGTTTATTGTTGATTTTTAAAGGTCTTGACTACATTAGATGCTCATGACTTAGCCAACACATACCCAATTACTTATTGGTCTTTTATAGACATGCATTAACACAACACTCCTGCAGCAATGGATTTTCTTCACATGGGCCATCTCCTATAATGACCAAAATAGCCATTGATAAAGATATTAGTAGATATATGGCCATTCATAAAACGGCCGCATCGCAGCATCGCGCGGGCTATTTTGCTCGTGAAAACTACTTTGGTAAACTAAATAATTTGAGGTATTATTGTAAGAATATGGATTGTGTTATTCAATGAATGATTATTACATACAAATGAGAGAGTATATATGTTGGGTCTGTTAAAACCCAAACTCCTTAATCTAGGATTTGAACATAAAACATCCTAAGTGTTTGATAACTGAGAACACCAAACAAGTCACTGAATGCATAGTCGTTCAGTGAGTCATCCTCAAGTTGCTCAGGGCGAATCTATAAAGACAGGTTCACCATTCAGTGAGGCGGTTCTCAGTGAATGATACCTGAGCCAAAGAAGAAGATGATGGACTCAGTGAGGGATGACAATAACTCACTGAGTCCCATGACTCCTCACCAACTAAGAACACTGAGTGAACAAAGACTGAAGATAAGAAGACTGAAGTAAAGGCGGGATTAGGCGGGATAAGTTTGAATGGATAAGGGAAGGTCCTTATCATGCAAAGGTCAACTTTCCCTGAATGACTATAATACCAAGACATGTGTCAACACTGAAGACCAGAAAGCATCCCTGCGCTTTACTACTTATAGTCATTTGTAACAGGGACAAAATACCTATGTATTTTGTCCAATGTAGGCAGATTTAATTTGTCTTGTAGTCTTTGTCTATTAGGTATGTGTTAGAATCTACTTGTGTATAAATAGAGAATAAGTAGGAGAGGTAAAGATTACGTTTGTGCACTTAATGGTTAGACATTCACAAACCAAATCTTTACTCTCTCCAAAGAACAACACAATCCCTGAGATAGCTCAGCTGGATCTTAGTTGTCACTCAAACTTAGTTTGAGTTTAGTGAGGAGTATACCATACTTGTCATTGCAATCCCAAGTGTTGTTCCGCAAACACTTGGGTATAATTCTTTTGATTAATTTCTAATAAATAATTAAACGTTGAAAAACTTTGTGTCTTATATTTTACGGTTATTTACTTTTGATAATTAATCAATACCTCGCTACATCATGGAACTTGGTTAGATTAACTTTGTAGTTAACCGTAACCAAGTAAAAGGGTCCAACAAGTGGTATCAGAGCCTCTGATTTGTAAAACTTCTCAAAACCTTTTTTTTAAACAAAAGAGTGCTCAAAGTTTTTAAAATCAAGATCCCACCATGGCTGATAGCGATGTACCCCAACTAGTTGATAAAAAGGGAGGTGGCTATTCAGCTGTTGCTCCTAAACTAGAAGCTGGTAAATTTAGCAAGTAGAAAAAGCGTATGCTTTGCTACTTGACTAGTATGGAACCATACTACATCACATGCATCAATGAAGGTCCCTTTGTCCCTAAGACTGCTCAAGGTTTGCCTAAACCTGAAGCACAATGGACTCCTGATGAGAGGAGGGTGGTCAATCAGGACCAACGCCTGAAAAGCATCATTATATCGTGTCTCCCTGACGATACAATGAAATCAGTCATTAACTGTCCTACAGCCAAACAAACCTGGCTTGACTTGGTTCACAGCTTTGAAGGTCCCTCAGATACCAAGGAAAATAGGATCATGGACCTGAAACTTGAGTATAACACTTTCAGGGCCAAAGAATCTGAAAGCCTCTCTCAGACCTATACCCGATACAAAACCTTGCTCAATGAGCTCTCAAATGATGGTGTAGTGCTGTCTAAGCATGAAATTAACGTTGGCTTTGTCAACAGTCTCCCTGAGAAGTGGTTAAACTTCTCTCAGGGTCTTAGGAATGCTAATCACATTCAGAATCTCGAGCTCCCTCAAATTTATGGGAAGTTTGTCTATGAAGACAAGCTAATCGCTAGGCGATACCTTGAAAAGTCTCAAGAAACCAAAAGGGCACTGAATGTTTCACCTACATCCACTGCCTTCTACTCTAATGGTGTTGTGCATGATTTTCAAGATGATTCTGATGATGAGGTTGACGTGAGAACCAGTGAAGAGTATCTCAATGATATTCAAGTTGAATTTCAAGAAAGAGCTCTTTTAGCAAACTCAAAACGTTTTATTAAAAGAAACAAGTCAAATTTTCAAAAAGCTAAGGTTAATGAATCCACTGAATGTTTCAACTGTGGCAAAAAGGGTCACTTTGCTAAAGACAGTTTTCAAAAACAACCTCAGACCCTTCACACAAACCTTCTGGTAGTAGTTCTTCTTCACGAACTAGCAAGTTTCAACCAAAAATGCTTCAGTCTACTCAACATTTTCAAAATGCAAATATTCAAAAGGACTTTGAAGCTAAGTATAGAAAAGCTAAAGCTAAACTTGCTCTCATTGAGACAACTCCCTCAATACCCCAGGCTGCACCTTCCAAACCTGTTCAGGGCAAAAACAAGGTACTTGTTGCTGAAGCCTATGATTGAGACGAGGAAGATGTCTCCTCTGATGAAGAAGTAAGGGTCAGTGCACTGATGGCACTTTCAGATGATAACAAGCTCGCTGTTGGAAAAAGCCACGCTAGAAATGGAGAATGGGTCAACATCACCATGAAAAAGGTAAACATTCTGTTATCTATGGATGATGATGCTGATTGGCAATTGATTGATGCTAAACAGTCAACTCAAATTGACCAAATAAATGGTCAACAAAGTCAAACTATCTAGACCAATACTCCGAGTAATATAAGGTATCACCAGGTCGTTAAATCCCGACAAGGTGTGAATTGTAACTGAGCGTGCTGTGTGATCGGGTGATTATTCACAGAAAAGGGTTGTTATGAGAATTATTTGGAATTTATTAACAGAAATAGCTTAGGAAAGCTATGTGATTGATTACGGGAATTAAGATTAAGAAGATGTGATCTAAAACCTAAAAACATACGTTTTAATCAAAAACGTATACAGACGATCATGAAAGAAAGTACAACTGATGAACAAAAAAGGCTATGAATGTGAAATTTGTATTTTTACAATCCTAATAAACAAAGAAAATTTTAAGAAAAAGAAAAAATATTTTTACACTATTTAATTATTTATTATTAATTAATTACTAATTATCTATTTATTAACTAATTATATTAATTTAAATTATTACAAATTACTAAAAAGACTTAGATAATTAAGAAGATTTTTATAAATCTAATTAACCATCACAGGAATCCTAAAAATTATAAAAAGTTGATTTTATGTATTTTAAACTAATTTACTAATTATTATTCTAATTATTTACTAATTACTAATTAAACTATTTATATTAAAAAAATAGAAAATGAACAGTAAAAATTCTAGAAAAATTTATAAAAATGTTTTAACTTATATAAAAGCTAGAAAAATTATAAAAACTAGGTGTTACTGAATAAAACCTAATTATGCTAATTAATTCTTAATTATTATTTAATAATTAATTAAACTAAAATTAATTATAAAAACCACTAAAAGACAAAAGAAAAATCTAGAAAAATTTATAAAATTACTTTAATATAAAAGAGATTTAATAAAAATATAAAAATGCTAAAGTGCTTATAAATAAGCTAAAATGAAAATTAAAAAGATAGTTTCTATTAAATAGAAGCTATCACTAAAATTAAATTTGGTTTTTTGTGTTTTTTCTTTTTCCAAACTAATTTAATACTAAAAACTAAAACGTTTTACAAACACACTTTTTATGGAGCTCAGAAATAAGCACTTTGAGTGCTTATTTGTTCAAACAGTTGACTTTCTTTGACCAAGAAGGGAAATAAGCACAAATGGGCTTATGTGGGGTCCATAATGGTGAAAACTTTTTCACTTGAGTTACTTGGACATGTTTAAGTTAAGATCACTCAAATAAGACAACTGAATAAGCCAAAAGTCCACAATAAGCACTAGCTTATTTTGGTTCTGAGATAGAAAAGGGGACAACCTTTTGAGGTAGTTTCAAGTGGAGTCCACAAGTTCCAAGGTCAAACCAATGGTCAAACCTTGATGCCTACCAGGGGGGTTGAATGAACCAAGATTGGGTCAGTGGGACCCACTAAGGTGGCCACAATGAGCCACCAAAGTGGTAGTGGTGACTGGGTCTGCTGATGCACAGGGCAAGGCCTTGCCCTGCAAGTGTGTTTGGAGGGCAAAAAGGTCCTTAAGAAAAATTAACAAAAATCAAACAAGTGTAGAAATAAATAGTTCTACTGGTATACAATACCCACAACAAGTTTCAAAGGCTAAAACAACACACAAAAATCTAGATAATTCATGCCATATTTGAGATTTCTGCACAATGCAGTTTTTGACTTTTTAAGAAAAACTTGGGATTTGACTTTTATGAACTTCAAATCACTTTTGTTGACTTAATCTGTTATAATAAGCTACAAAAGGACCAAATTAAGTTACAACTCAAACTTATGAATTGATTTGATGGGTTTTGGATCTAAATGTCACCACAATTAACTGTGGTGATGATTTTTCTTGTGATTTGGACTTTCTAACAAATGACTACTATGTTTAATGGTTGAAATGAACTAAATAGACCTAAGATGATATATCAAAACCAAATTCCACCACAGTAACACACAAGGATTTGCTTAAACAAGCAGTTCCAAACACTCCTTATCACAAGCTCATGTGAAGTTTTTCAAAGCAAATCAGTGATTAAGACTGAGAAAAGGGTTCATGAACACTCACTATGTTTCACTGAGTTCATATGATCACAAAAACACAGATAGTAACATCATATAACCAAGATTCCATGTAGATCATTTTTATAGTGAAAATGAAAATGATAAACAACAAAGAATCCAATTGAGCAAGCATACAATGTTAACCCACAATCTTACTTAAATACACCTAACAAGTATAAAAAACACAGGAATGAACAAGGATCAACAGTTGAACAGCAAGCTACAAATTGAGAAAAATGGCTTACAAGTCCTACCAAGCTGAAAACATAGAACCAAGGACCAAAAGAACCAACCTAATGACCAAAAGAACCAACCTAATGACCTCCCACGAGGTCTCTAACCCACAGCCATCCAACATATACTGTGCTCCAGCATTCTTCCACCTGTGATCATATATTTTTTATTTTATTTTTATTTTCCTAATATTTTTGATTATTTTTCTGAAAATTTGCTTCTTATTGTTACAGAAGCTTATAAAGCTTTTAAATGATTTCTATTTTAGCTTAAGTGAGTAGACAAACAACTGAGATTAACTAATTAAGCTTAAACAAAACTTGAAATTCTTACACAAGACTTAGAAATTTGAAACTGAGAAATAACTTAAAAGGAAACTTTCATTGATTGAAAACAGAATACAAAGATAAATTAACACTAAAATTAACTAAGTTACAAATCCTACATGCCTCTTAGGCTTACATGAGCTTAATACTTGTAATACGATTCAAAATAAGTCACAATCTCTCCCACATGTGTCCCTGTTGCACTTTTTTGACTCCCAATGGTTTCTTTGTTGACCAATGACCAAATCCCCATCGTTCAATTAGGCTTTGATGCATCCAAACCCTTGATTGCATTTTCCCGCCAGAAAGCTAAGTGGGCAATCCTGAGTGGTGTGGTTGAGGGATATTAATTGTGGTGGTGGGGGTTGGTTTGGTTGGTGAAGCACATTAATTGTGGGGGCTATGGGTGAAAAAGGTGAGGAGGGGGGGGGGGGGGGACAGGGATCCCTGGTTTTGCGTTGGTATGTTGGGGGGAAGAAGGAGGGTCAAAGGGTGTTTGACCGGGGTGATTTTTTATATAAAATGGGAAGTGGGCCGGTTTGGTGGTGGGCTGGGGATTATATGGGCTTGGGGTAGTTTTGGGATGGATTTGGTTTTGGTATAAATAATAAGAAAGGGTCCGTTTGGTTTATGATGTAACAAGGACCAATTTTGTAATTTCCCTAAACATAAGGGACTGAATTTGTAATTTTCCCAAATTATACCAAGGACCAATCATGCCACAATTCCAAAGTCCAAGAACCATATTTGCATTTTTCATTTTTCAAAATTCCCAGGGACCTATTTTGCCAAATTTGAAATCTCAGGGACCAAATGTGTAATTTTGAAAAACTTATGACCCAAGTATAATATTTTGTCAAATTTGACTTTCTAAACCTTGGGTTGACTTTTCCTTTCAAAATAAATGCATAGGGACTAATTTTGACAAGTTTTGAAACTTGGGGGACTGAAACTGCCAATATTGCAAACTTTGATCGTTTTTCATTTGTTTTTGCTCATTTTGCATTTAAAACACATAAAACACAATCCATGGGATAATTTAAGTATTTTGATAACTTTTTGATTGTTTTTGTATGTTTTGACAGTTTAAATACGACAAAAATGATGAGTATTTGAGCACTCATCAGCAATCCTATTTAAACTACTTAAATGTGGATCTTAAGTTCATTGAAGAGCAAAGACAAAATTTGTTTTCAAAATTCAATAAGTTAATTTTGAGTAAAATAAGTGTAGAGATGAATTACTTGTTTTAAAACAAGCAAAGCTTGAGGCTGTTACACTTCAGATTCAAAACACTGAACTAGTAAAAAAAATCATGCTCTTTAGGATGAACTTAAGAAAGAAAAGGCTGTGATATATAAGTGGACTCAGAACAATCCTTGGGTTTTTGACTCAGTGAGTCTCACACCAAGCAATAAGAAAGCTATTATTGGTGAAGATCAAAACACTGAGTCCTCAAGTGAGAATCATGGTGAAAAGGCATTTATGCCTTCAGGAATATCCTTTAACAAGGAAATGGCACCAAAACCCAGTGACTGGATTGAAAGAGTCAACCCAGATAGCAAACTACCAAACTTTAACACTGGTAAAATATTAGAACCTGAAAGTCAGGCCATCAAAAATATGCTTGGTGTCACTGATGAGTCTAGTTCTCCTGAGTCCATTAATGAGTCTGAACCTGTATCACAGAATCCACTCCCACCACTAAAAGTTCTTTAGGGAGCTGAACCTAGCTCTGAGCTAACACCCTTGGTGTATACTCAACACTCTCCAAGAGAGAAGGCTGGTTTAGGAAGAACTATCTTGAAAAGACAACTCACTGAAGTCTCAGTTCCCAATGATGACTCTACAACCTCAGTCTCAAATGAGGCTATCACTGACAGCCCTGACTCCAAATATGATCAGTTGGCTGAACTTGTTAGAAAGTTGAGTGAAAAGATTGAATCATTTAAGAAAAAACCTTAACCTTTAGGAAAGGAAATTAAACCAGCTTCCTCAAGTTCCACCAAATCTAAGGCCACATCTAAACCAAAACTGAGATGTGAATTGTGTAATTATACCACACATACCACTGATGACTGTTATAGAATCCTTTTTTGCATGATATGTGTAGGATCTACCCTTGATAGATCTTGAGCCAATGGATCGATAGCTTACTAATGTAATCACTAGCAAAACTATATGGACAATCTCTGTATGCTTGTATCTATGCGGAATATAAATACAAACAATATACTAAACACTTTGATCCTCTATGGATCGTTTTATTATTCACTAAGAATGTTTTTCAATTCGTACATAATACATTAACTTTGGGTTCCTTTTATACTATAAGAAACCCTAACCTCTTTTACAAGAAATGAATATTCATTAGACTATAAAAGATATTCTACATATCTTATCCTAAAATAACAAACTCTATATACGGATTAACTATATCCGCAGAAAATATATCATTAGCAGAATCCAGATCATCAGCACAATCCATATACGCTTCAGCAGAATCCTGTCACCAGTATCCATCAGCAGAATCTATATGCTGACTTCAATAATTCCTAACAATCCTCCCCTAATCTTGAAGTTGACATGGTTAACTCCAAGATTCTTGATAGATCTTTAATTCCCAGAAGAGAGGATTGAATGTGAACCTCAGCAGGAAAGAATCGCATCAGCAACATCTCTATGATCAGCAAAAACTTTAAGTCTCCATTCTTTGCAGCAACAAATGACAAAATGTACATCAAAACATAAGTTTCATACTATTCTCATCACTTCCAGGTGTGTTAACTCCTGTGAGAGGTGAATCATTTAAAATAATGGATTTGATGTCTCTTTAGCAATAGCCATTACTAGTGGAGTAGCCAAATGTCTCAGTTCACAAACTATGGTACACTGATAACCATATGATTTTTAGCAAATCATCAGCTATAAACGAATTTGAGATATCTTTACCTGTAGCCGTTTGCTCAAGACTAGTCAATTATTTGGTTGATTAAATCACCTTGGTAAATTGAATACCAAGTATGGTTTTCCACTGCCTTTACCACAAGCCATACACTTGTGGGCTAGCCAATTATTTGGAATCCTAAAGGAAATTAAAATCCATGGTTAATTGAAAACCATCCAACTCTCAGCTGCTAAGCATGGGTGAGTTGAGTACCTAATAGTTTTTAGCAAACTATTACAGCTATCAACAGATTTGACTTGTCTTTACCAAAGCTGTACCCTTTGGACTAGCCAACTTTTTGATGGAATAATCAACATCATGGTAAGTTGATAACCATATAAGGTGTGGTGAATAACCAACACCAAAACCTGCATACAACAAACATAATACTATACAAATCTATTAATTTTTTTTATAATTAAAATAAGAAAGAAAATAAACATACAGAAATACACAATACCAATCACCTCAGGGAAGTCTCAAGATGAACACCATGCTGAGCCTCCAATTCCATTTTAACAAGAAGACTTCTTCTTATTGCTCTGACAAGTTGTTCAACATGATGCATATCATTCCCAACCATATCAGGAGGAACAGTTAACTTCGCCTCAAGCATTTGCTTCAAAACCTCTATAGTAATTGGATATATCACATCTCCCTACATATAAAATGTTTTCCCAGTGGTAGTGAAGATCATATGAACATTAGGATGAGGAAAATATTTCCAATAATCTACAACCCAATCCTGTTGACCCTTCTAAGCATGAAATCCCTTGCCCACATAAGTAGAAGAATCACACAGAACATATAAATCTCCAACAAGAAATATACCAATTCCTTCCGGCTTATGAGATTTATAGTAATCTGTAACCCATCCATATATTGAGATGATATCCTATCTGTCCACCATATGTAAAATTTCACTAAGAAAAGTGAAATGCTTTGTGGAACCATCTTGTATATGAAGCACATTGACCTGTCCTTGACCCACTGTGGACTCAATAAGCTCACATCTAACCACTTTTTCCCAAACAACAGGATCTTCTTCATCATCAGAATCAAACTCAATGAAAGTGCTATCTTCAGCTGGCACAACAAGATCTTTAGAAGCCTTCCTCTTCTTGGCAACACTCTTTGTTGGTCCCTTTTACTTGGTTATCAGTAACTAAGAAGCTAAAATAACCAAGTTATATGACTTTAAACAAGGATGTAAATGATTAACAATAAAGTAACGTAAATAGTAAGAGACAATATTTTTCCAACGTTTAATTCTTTATTAGAAGTTAATCACAAAGAATCGTACCCAAGTGTTTGCGGAATAACACTTGGGGTTGAATAGACAAGTATTGTATGGACTCCTCACTAAACTCACTAAATGAGTGACAACTTAAATTACCCACTGAGCTATCTCAGGGGCTTGTGTTGTTCTTTGGAGGAGTAAAGTGGTTTGTGAATGCTTTGCATTAATTGCACAAACTTGTCAACATTTACTCCTCACATTTGCTTCCTATTTATACACAAGTATAGAACAACTAAATATACATTGGTCCTAAAGCTTCCTTAACAATATCTTGAAAGATATTATTCTTCTGGCAAGGAACCTTCATTGAGTTAGATCCAAAAGGCACTTTCTGATGACAGACTGGTTTTAACCATTTGGGGAAAGTTTGACATTAAAGTGATAAAGCACTTTAATAAAGCAGCTCAGACTTTCCCGCCCAGTCCCGCCAAAACTTCAGTCTTCATGTCATCAGTCTTTAGTACGATTAAGTTGTTGAGGAGCCATTGGGGTTCAGTGAGTTATTGTCATCCTCACTGAACCCATCACCTTCTTCTTGGCTTAGAACACACTTCACTGAGTTCCGCCTCACTGAATGGAGAACCTTTCTACTTAGGCTCGGTCTTAGCATCCTGAAGGTGACTCACTGAGTTACTGTTCACTCAGTGACTTGTTTACACTTAGGGGATTTTACGTTCAAATCCTTGTTAGAAGATTTGGGGAATTCAGTGACCCAACAATCTCCCCCTATTTGAACATACAAATAGCCTAAGTGATACTTGATTCAGCTTGAGTTGTCAGGGTACATCTTCTCTTGCTGAATGTTTGTTGTAATTGTAAGTAGGACATAACTATTTAAACAAAACATCAGTTTATTCATTAGCTATTACATTTTCCTACAAATTACAAACAAAATAAAGATAGTTGTTGCAGATCAGATGTTCAGATGATAGCCAAGTCCCTCAATCTTAGCTTTCTTTGATCTCAGTAGGTGTTTCTCAGGATGCTTCTCAATCTTCGTCCTTAGGTCCTTACAGAACCTTTGGTTTGCACCACTTTGTATAGGAGAAGCTAACATCAGGTACGTTACCATTGCCGTGACCCCTGCCTTGTCGATATCGGACCATCTTTGGAAGGCAAGGTCTCCATATTCATCCGTAAAGCATAGACCTCGTTCAGGGGTTTCAAGCACAGTATTGTTCACGAAGGTGATTCCTTCAGGAACAGACCTATCACAATCCAGTCCTGGGACCTTGACCTCAGGCTCGGATTCAATGTGCTTCCTTTTTCTTTTGGTGGCTGTTGAAGAAGCAGTTCCTGTTGTTGGAGCAGGAAGAAGGGAGGGAATGTTGAGGGCTTCAGGCATTGCTCTCAGTCTGTCATACCTTTCGCTCAGTGACTTGAGAAGTTGATCAACAACGGCACCATTTTTCTTGGCGATGATGGGTCGGAGTTCATCAAGTTCAGTGATCCCAAAGTCAGCGAATTTGAATGAGTTATGAGTGTCCATGATTCTTTTATCAGCCCCCTGAAGACAGTGACCATTGCGGGTTTGGTATTCCTGTGGATTTTGATGTCAGTGATGGTTTCAGGCTTCAATCTTTCCTTCATCACCCAATGATATCTTTCAACCCTGGTCTTTCTGATTTGAGCTTGCCTTTTCAGCTTTTCTTCCCTTTCCCTTTTCAGAGCATTCATCTGTTCTTCCTGAGCCTTTTTAAAGGCTGCACCAGCTTGCTCATTAGCTAGTGACTCAGTATCCAGACCAATCTTTTCAGCCTCCTCATGAACAACCTGTATCAGTTTAGGCTTGCTCAATTTCTCTTCTTCAGCTGCCTTTGCCGCTTTCTCAACTCTTCCCAAGTAGTCTTGTATTTGGTCATGAGTGAGTTGATAGATTTTTCCATTAATTTCATACGGGACCCTGATAGGTTCATCAGGGTCAACTCTGACAATTTTGGAGGCAGGCTGGAGTCTTACTTCAGGTTCTGAGGTGGTGGCTATGCTTTTTCCTCTGTCCTGAAGAAGAGTGGAGGAGACTGGTTCCTCTTGTGGGGGAACTTGAGTGATTGGTGTGGCTTCAGTGACATGCTCCCCCTCAGTGTGAGAGTGCTGTCTAGCTTCTTGTTCATCAGTAACAGGGGTTTCAGGAACATTCTCCCCCTCAACAATTGCCGGAGCTGCAGTGATGGCAAGTGTTGGAGTTACTGAAGATGAAGTAGAAGTACCCTTGAAGGCTTGAAATATTTCCGTCATCATGGACTTGATCTCCGCAGTATCCTGATGAATGAGAGATACCCTGGAGTCAAGTGAAGCCTGAGAACTTTCAAGGGCAGTCATTCTGGAACCCATTGTCCATGCCAGAGATGTGGACTTCTGGGATTGAGCTGTCACTGATGCTTCCAACTGAGTGAAGGAAGACTTGAGGGACTCCACCGTGGAGCTGAGATTCTGAACATTTGAATCCCTTATCAAACCAAGTAACTCAGTAAGAGCCGCCGAGTTGACCTGGTACGTCTCAGATGCCTGAAGAATTCTTTTGTTGAGCGCAGGATCATCCTTGACTGATTCTTGAACTGACTTAACCCCTGTAGCCAGCTCCTTAAGGGATTCCAAAAACTGATTGATGTACGAAGCCATTTGTGTCAGGGAGTGAGTGACAGTGGAATTTTGCTCCCTGACATCTTCAGTGTAATCTTCAACAGCATCTTTGAGGAGGTGATAGTGGACTGCTTGCTCAGTATGCAGATCAAACACCTCTTCAGTGACCCCCCTGTACAAAACATTAGTCATTTTCTTGATGAACTTTTTGAAGGCTCTTTCAGTGAGAGGAGTTGAAGCGTCTTCTGAGGTTTCCGGCTCGGAATGTTGTTCATCTTCATCATGGTTAGAGGGTTGAGGAGACTGAGTAACAGGTTCAAGGACTGTCTCCTCATCCTCCATATCATCTCTGGCCGTGAAGACTTCCTCGTCACTGTTGAATTCATCATCAGAAAATAAGAATGCCTGAGCATCCGCCAGGGAGGTTATCTGCAACAAATGGAGGTTATCCGGCTCCTCTTCATAAGAAGATTTTCCTTCGTTTTGGCCAGGTCCTGACCCCTCAAATCCGGTAGGTTGGGTTTTACCTACCTGGTCTTTAAGGCCAGTTCCCAAGTTATGCGCACCTCCGGGAGTGGTTATGGGTTCCATATCAGCGGGTGGTTTATATCCCTCTGAATCTTTGTCCCCCGTGACCCCTTCAGACACTGATGGGTGTTTCTTTGTGCCATCACGAGGAGCCGTGATTGTTGTGTCCCTATCAGTGGGTTGTCTGTTTCCCACTGAGTCTTGGGGATGAGTAGGGGTGCCCTCAGACAAAAGCTTTGATTTGCGAATGTCCTCATCAGGCAGATGAGTGGTTGAGTCCCCCTTTCCAACAGGCTTGTTCTGGCCTGTCGAAGGTTTAGGAACATGAACTCCCTGATGCTTGGGTTGTGATTTACCCGAGCCTTTAGCAGGATGTGATTGTTTGTGGACCCCCTTCTCAGTGGAGTAGTGCTGCCCCACCAAGGATTTAGGATCCCTTACTCCCTGAGACTCTGGTTGTGATTTGCCAGAGCCTTTAGCAGGATGTGAAGGTTTGGTTTGTTTCGGCTCAACTGTCTTGTTTATGACAGAAGAGTCTTTGGAAACGGGTATGCCCGAGGACACTGAGTGTGATGTCTCAGTGCCCTCCGTTGGCTTTTGTTGCAGGCCTAGTGACTGGGTTATTATTCTCATGGTGTCATCAGTCAAGGGCTGTTGTGGTTGCCTCATTGTAGGCTTGGGATCAGAGGTCTCAGTGTCGAGTGACTTGGGTTGAGCCACCTTCCTGGACCCCTGTCCCTTCTTCCTCTTCACCTTTTTGGTGGGAGAGGGGACTGGTGAAACTTTATTGTCACCCTGGATAGCAGTACGCATGTACAATGTCAGGGTGACAGGTGTAACCTCAAGAGGGTCACAAGAGTAATTAGCCTTGTGTAACACTTCAGGCTCAAAACCTACTGCATCAGGCTTTGCATACTCAGACCCAAGCAAGTCTTGTAGGGCACAGGAAATGAATCTAGGGTATGACATAAGCTTTTGCCTAGACTTCCCCCCTAACTTTGTTATGAGGTCCTTGAAGATCAATTCTCCAAGGTCAATAAATTTACCCTCAATGAGACTGAACAATATCATTGCTTGAGTATTGTTCAATTGCTCAGTAGAGGATTTATTTCCCCCGAGGACCTGAATGACAAAGGTCATTATTATCCTCCAGGGAGCTGGGAACCAGGTCTTGATAATTGGGGCTTTGGCTAGTAGGGCCCCTGGTGCCACTTCAGGATGAAGTTTGTCATAAGGCCCTAATGTCAGTAAGACCTCCTTCACATCTTTATCAGATGGTGGGACTTCGAAGGTCTGTGTGTAATCAAGCCCAGTGGCTTTGGCAAAAGTTTTATAGTCAAGAGTTAGGGACTTAGTTCCATTCTTGACTGTAAACTTAATTTTGGCCTCTTTGGGCACATCAGGGCTTTCAACCACTGCTGTGCACCAAAATTCCCTCAAGTATTCAGGGTAGATGACTGAGGGGGTTATTTTGAATGCGGTGGTCAGAAAGCAGTTCTGAAGGAACTTCACCACCTCCCTGTATTCAGGGAACCCTTCAGGGTAGGCAAAGTTCCCCACCACATTATTCTTGGTGAGGTCTACGCTTTCCATTTGGAAATCCACATTGGGTGCGTATTTTACGACCTTTGAAGTAGCCATTTGGTATGATAAAAAGCCTGGTTTTAGTTTGGAAATGGGTATGGGTGAGAGAAACACACGCAGTTTTGAAAAACAATTTGCAAGAGTTTAGTTAAGATTTTAAAAACGTGTGTGTGTTTCTCTTTTGTGGGGGTATTTATAGTGGAAATTAGGGTAGTGATGTTGCGGATATCAAAAACTTATAATATTCAACCGAAACGGCATAATAATATAGGTTTGAGATCCGCATTAAATATCACGATTCCCACTACCCCCTTTTTCTCTCACCCTTTGGGGTGTCTCTGCAAATAATGCACTTTTGCAGAGGAAGAAAGCATCACACTTTTTGTATGTGAGAGAGCATTTAATGCTCAGTGGTGTTTGGTGAAAGAGATGTGGGGGCCCAAGATGTGGATGCCAGTTGTGTAAGTGACATATATTCCTATATTTAATAGGAATCAGTTACCTACCTGGGACATTTACTAACTAAGTATTCGGAACATTTAGTTAGGGTATTGAATGCCATTTTTCATCCACAGCCCCCTGAATGAATTATTATTCAAAAAAATTCAGGAAGGGATGTGATCAGGGACCTAGAGAATATACATCATGTTGGAACACTTTTTGATCAGTTCCCTGATTCTATGTCCAACATGCCCAGTTCAGCTTTCAATCTTGTGAAAGTGGGTTCATCCAAAGGTTTAGTGAAGATATCAGCTAGCTGATACTCAGTGGGGATGAAATGTAGTTCAATTTCTCCATTAGAGATATGGTCCCTGATGAAGTGGTATCTGATGTCAATGTGTTTGGTTCTTTGATGAAGTACTGGATTGTTTGAGATGGCTATGGCACTTGTATTATCACAAAAGATAGGTACCATCTTATACTGAATGCCATAGTCACTCAGTTGGCTCTTCATCCATAGTACATTAGCACAGCATCCTGCAGCAGCCATATATTCAGCTTCAGCTGAGGACATGGCCACTGATTGTTGTTTCTTTGTACTCCAACACACAAGTTTACCACCAAGAAATTGGCAGGATCCTGAAGTACTTTTCCTATCCATGTTACATCCTGCATAGTCAGAGTCAGTGTACCCTTTGAGATCAAATCCTGAACATTTTGGGTAATACAAACCAAGGTTTGGAGTACCCTTCAGGTACCTGATGATTCTCTTGACAGCAGTGAGATGTGATTCTTTAGGGTCAGCCTGGTATCTGGCACACAGGCAGACTGAGAATTGGATATCAGGCCTTGAGGCAAGTAAGTACATCAGGGAGCCAATCATTCCTCTGTATTGGGTTTGATTCACTGATTTTCCAGTGAAATCAGGGCCAAGGTTGTTTGGAGGAACCATAGGGGTTTTCACTGAAGAGCAGTCAGTGAGCTCATACTTCTTCAGTAGGTTCCTGAGGTATTTTTCTTGGCAAATGGATATTCCTTTATCAGTTTGTTTGATTTGAAGTCCAAGAAAGTATGTGAGTTCACCCATCATGCTCATTTCAAACTTTGTGGTCATAAGTTTTTCAAATTGTTTGCAAAGTTTGTAACTTGTTGAGCCAAAGATGATGTCATCAACATATACTTGGACAAGAATGACATCATCCTTTGTTCTGTAGATGAACAGCGTGTTGTCAATTCTTCCTCTGACAAACTTGTTTTGGATCAGGAAGGCTGAAAGAGTTTCATACCATGCCCTGGGTGCTTGTTTCAGTCCATAAAGGGCTTTGTTAAGCTTGTAGACATGGTTGGGGTATTCACTACTTTCGAAACCAGGAGGCTGTTGCACATAAACATCTTCTTTGATGTTACCATTCAGGAATGCACTTTTAACATCCATTTGGTAAACTTTAAAGTTCATGTAAGTTGCATAGGCAAGGAAGATCCTGATGGCTTCCATTCTTGCAACAGGTGCAAAGGTTTCCTCATAGTCTATACCTTCCTGTTGATTATATCCTTTGGAAACCAGTCTTGCTTTGTTTTTGATGACTGTGCCATTCTCATCAGTCTTGTTCTTAAAGACCCATTTCATACCAATGATTAAAACACCCTGGGGGCATTCAACAAGGGTCATGACATCATTTCTGTCAAATTGTTCCAATTCATCTCTCATGGCCTGAACCCAACTTTCATAAGTCAGGGCTTCTTTGACATTTTTAGGCTCTATTTCTGAGAGATAGTCAGCATAAAGACATATATTGGCAGTGGCAGCCTTGAGTTTGGCAGCCTTGCTTCTTGTGAGCATGCCTTCAGTGGGTTCACCAATGATGTTCACAAGCTCAATGATTTTGGATCTAGTCCAGATATCCTGGGGTTTGGGATAGGAATTTGAGCTTGTAGGAGCCTGATTAGATTCAGACCCAGGAACATGAGGTAACTCATCAATATGTACTTCAGTGACAATAGTAGGAACAATTTGTTCTGAGGGTTCCTGAACAATTTGTTCAGTGGTGTCAGTCTCATTTGAGACAGGCTGAGTTTCTATGAACTCACTGATGGGTGGTTGGGTTAGGTTGTGAGGGATGATGTAATAGGAGACATCAGCATCAGCTTGGTATTGGGTTGAGGGATTGTTCTCAGGATGATACTCATCAGGAGGATATCTTGATGAGTCATCAATACCAATTTCTTCAACTGAGGAATTTGAGAATCTGATGGATTCAGTACTCTCATCAACAGTAATGTGATAAGTTTCCTCAGTTTGTTGTCTCCTTGTGTTGAACACCCTGAAGGCTTTAGAAACCAAGGAATATCCCAGGAAGTATCCATCATCAGCTTTGGCATCAAATTTACCTAAGTGATCCTTGTGATTATGTATAAACACAGGACACCCAAATACATGAAAATAGCTGATGTCAGGGATCCTTCCTTTGAATATCTCATAAGGTGTCTTATTATGCCTTTTCACAATGATTGACCTGTTTTGAGTGTAGCAGGCTGTTTTAACTGCCTCAGTCCAAAAATGTTTTGAGAGGACTGAGCCATTCAGCATTGTTCTTGCAGCCTCAATAAGTGTTCTATTTCTCCTTTCAGCTACTCCATTTTGTTCAGGAGTATAGGGAGAAGTGAAATTTTGAGAAATTCCTTTCTCATCACAAAAACACTCAAGGTCTTGGTTTTTGAATTCAGTGCCATTGTCAGTCCTTATCTGTTTAACTTTGACATCATTTTGATTTTCAATGTTCCTGACAAATGACATGATTGTTTCAGCTGCCTGACTCTTTTTGGTCAGGAAGTAAACCCAAGTATATCTTGAGTATTCATCCACTATGACCAGAATATACTTCTCATGGTGAATGGACATTGGACTGACAGGTCCAAAAAGGTCCATATGAAGAAGATGTAGGCAGCTTTTGATGGAAAAGGTTTGTTTGGTTTTGAATGATGCCCTGTGGTGTTTTCCTTTTTCACAAGCAGAACAAGGCTTGTCTTTGGTATACACCAGGGATGGAAGGCCCAGAACTTTGTTCTGTTTGGCCAGGTTGTTGATGCTCTTGAAATTGAGATGAGAGAGTCTCCTATGCCATAGCCAGTTGATTGTCTCACTTGCCTTTGAGAATAGGCAAGTCCCATTTTAAGTCAGGGATGACATGTCAAGGACATATACATCATCCCTCCTGAGGGCAATCAACACAACTTCCTTATTGGCATTAAAGATGGTCCCTCTCTTGTCATCAAACTGAACTATGTATTTGGCATCACATAGTTGGGAAACACTTATCAGGTTGTACTTGAGACCATTAACATAAGCTATTCTTGTAAAAACTATACCATTGCAGTTTACTGAACCATAACCTTCAGTGGGAGCTGATGAGTTATCACCAAATACTACTTTGGGTCCTGGTTCTTCCACATATTTGTGCAGAAAACTTTTCACACCAGTCATACTTCTGGAGCATCCACTGTCTAGATGCCAGGTAGGATCCTTGATGTGTTTCTGCACAAACAGTAAACTGGGTTAGTTTTGCTTGTTGACCCACTTTCTAGTGGGCTTAGTCCTCAGGGACTTTTGAACTCTGTTAGTGAATCATGGTCTGAAGTTGTGTGACCTGAGCTTCCACATGTTTTACATTTTGTGGAGGTTGATGCCTCAGGTGACTGAGAAGTGTTGATTTGGTTTTTCCTTCTGGACTGAATCACTTTGTCATGCCCCCTGGTTTCATGGGAGGGATCCCCACAGATGTCACAGCATACTTTAATCATACAATCATCAGGAAGATGATCATTGAAACCACAGTGAGGACATGGTGAGAAAGGCTTAGCCTTCAGTCCTTGTTTGGAAGGTGTGGCATACTGATAGTCTTGGGTTTTGTATTGACCCCTTGCCTTTAAAGAGGCAGTGTGGGGAATGTGATCACAAGTTCTGTGGTCCTCTTGCTTGCATATCATACAAAACAGGACTCTGTAGCATTTATCAGTGCTGTGGTTTGGATAATTGCACAGTTCACATCTCCCTGAGGGTCTGAGTGTGGTTTTTGGTTTGGAAGAACCTGAGGATACTGAGGGCTTTGTTGATTTAGAGTCAGAGTTTTTTTCAGTAGACTCAATTTTCTCACTCAGCATCCTGACAAGTTCAGCAAGCTGATCAACCTTTGAATCAGTGCTTTCAGGCTTCACTTCAGTAGTTACTGAAGGTTTTTGGTGTTCAGTGGGTGCAGGAGTAGGTCTTTTCAGTATAGTCCTTCCTAACCCTGATTTCTCTTTAGGAGAATGTGGTTGAAAGACTAATGGTGCAAGATCAGAATTGGGTTCTGTTCCCTGAAGTTGTTTCAGTGGAGGGAGTGGTGAATCAGACTTAGACTCAGTGATGGACTCAGTAGGACTAAGTTCATCAGTGACTCCTAGCAGCTCCTTTATAGCCTGACTTTCAGGCTCCAGGATTCTTCCAGTGTTAAAATTTGGCAATTTACTATCAGGATTGTTTCTTTCAATCCAATCACTGGGTTTGGGAGCTAGTTCTTTGCTAGAGAGAATGTTGGTTAATAGAAAAGTTGTAGAATGGCTATTTTCCCCAGAAACTTCAGTGAGTTGGTCATCACCCAGACCAGCCTTTTTGGGGCTGGGTGAGAGATTCAATGTTTGAAAAAGTTTGGGGTTTTTCTGAGTCCATTTCCAAATAGTTTCCTTTTCTTTCTTAAGTTCTTCCTGAAGAGCTTGATTTTGTTTTACAAGTTCAGAGTTTTGAATTTGAAGTGTAACACTTTCAAGCTTGGCTTGTTTTAAGGCAAGTAATTCATCTCTGCTATGATTTAATTCAAAACTCAGTTTGTTAAATTTTGAAAACAAATTAAGTCTTTGCTCTTCAACATACTTAAGATCAACATTAATATAATCTAAGTAAGATTTCCAATCATCATCATCATCCATAGAAAGTAAAAGATTTACCTTTCTCATCGTGATGTTGACCCATTCACCATTTCTTGCATGACTCTTTCCCACAACAAGTTTGTTGTCTTCTGACAGAGCCATCAAGGCACTGATGTGAACTTCATCATCATCAGAGGACACTTCAACCTCATCCCAGTCATACGTTTCAGCAACAAGCCCTTTGTTCTTGGCTTGAGTAGGCTTTGGAGCCTGAGGAGGCTGAGACACTGTTGAGGATGATTCAAGAAGTGCAAGCTTAGCTTTTGCCTTTCTGTACTTTGCTTCAAAGTCAATTTGAGGGACTTTTTCAAATCTTTGACTAGACTGAAGCATTTTTGGTTGAAATTTGCTGGGGCCTGAAAATGAGTTATTTCCTGAAAACTTGAAAGATGGTTCTGAGGTTGTTTTTGAAAAACAATCTTTAGCAAAATGCCCCATTTTGCCACATTTAAAGCATTCAGTATTGTCATTTGCTTTAGAAGGAAATTTGTTTTTCTTAAAAAACCTTTTTGAATTAGCAAGGAGTGCTCTTTCATGAAATTCAATATGAAGATCATTAAGATATTCCTCACTGGTTCTTTGGTCAACCTCATCATCAGATCCATCCTGAAAATCCTGCACAACACCTTTTGAATAGAAAGCAGTTGATATGGGTGTAATTGTCAAGGCCTTTTTGGTCTCCTGAGCTTTACCAGGGTATCTCCTGGTGATAAGATTGTCTTCATAGACAAACTTCCCATAGATGGCAGGGAGCTCAAGGTTCTGAATGTGGTTTGCATTTCTCAATCCCTGAGAGAAGTTTAACCACTTCTCAGGGAGACTGTTGACAAAACCAACATTGATTTCATGTTTTGACAGTATAACACCATCATTGGTCAGCTCATTCAGGAGGGTCTTATACCGAGTATAAGTCTCAGAGAGACTTTCAGAATCCTTGGCCCTGAAGGTATTGAATTCAAGCTTCAGGTCCATGATTCTGTTCTCTTTGGTATCAGAAGGCCCTTTATAGCTATGAACCAGGTCAGTCCATGTCTGCTAGGCAGTGGGACAGTTAATCACTGATTCCATTATATCATCAGGAAGGCATGATATAATGATGCTTTTCAGGCGCTGGTCTTGATTGACCACCCTCCTTTCATCTGGGGTCCACTGAGCTTCAGGTTTGATTAAACCTTGGGCAGTTGTTGGGACATATGGACCCTCATTAATCAGTTTGATGTAATAAGGTTCCATCCCAGTTAAGTAGCAAAGCATTCGCTTTTTCCACTTGTTAAATTTTCCAGCTTCAAGTCGAGGGGCAGTTGCTGAATAACTTCCACCCTTTTTATCAACAAGCTGGGGAACATCTATGTCAGTCATAGTGGGATCTTGATTTTAAAAACTTGAGCACTCTTAAGTTTTGAAAACAGGTTTAAGTTTTACAAATCAGAGGCTCTGATACCACTTGTTGGTCCCTTTTACTTGGTTATCAGTAACTAAGAAGCTAAAGTAACCAAGTTATATGACTTTAAACAAGGATGTAAATGATTAACAATAAAGTAACGTAAATAGTAAGAGACAATATTTTTCCAACGTTTAATTCTTTATTAGAAGTTAATCACAAAGAATCGTACCCAAGTGTTTGCGGAATAACACTTGGGGTTGAATAGACAAGTATTGTATGGACTCCTCACTAAACTCACTAAATGAGTGACAACTTAAATTACCCACTGAGCTATCTCAGGGGCTTGTGTTGTTCTTTGGAGGAGTAAAGTGGTTTGTGAATGCTTTGCATTAATTGCACAAACTTGTCAACATTTACTCCTCACATTTGCTTCCTATTTATACACAAGTATAGAACAACTAAATATACATTGGTCCTAAAGCTTCCTTAACAATATCTTGAAAGATATTATTCTTCTGGCAAGGAACCTTCATTGAGTTAGATCCAAAAGGCACTTTCTGATGACAGACTGGTTTTAACCATTTAGGGAAAGTTTGACATTAAAGTGATAAAGCACTTTAATAAAGCAGCTCAGACTTTCCCGCCCAGTCCTGCCAAAACTTCAGTCTTCATGTCATCAGTCTTTAGTACGATTAAGTTGTTGAGGAGCCATTGGGGTTCAGTGAGTTATTGTCATCCTCACTGAACTCATCACCTTCTTCTTGGCTTAGATCACACTTCACTGAGTTCCGCCTCACTGAATGGAGAACCTTTCTACTTAGGCTCGGTCTTAGCATCCTGAAGGTGACTCACTGAGTTACTGTTCACTCAGTGACTTGTTTACACTTAGGGGATTTTACGTTCAAATCCTTGTTAGAAGATTTGGGGAATTCAGTGACCCAACACTCTTCTTCCTAGTACCAGGAGTAGAAGGAAAAGAAGTATGTGTATCAGCATTTTGGTCAGCAGAAGCATCATCAGTATTCTAAGGATCAGTAGGAACTGATTCTGAGTCATCGGTAGGAACAGGCTTTGGGTAATCAGAAGAAATAGTATATGTAGTTGGAACATCAGCAGACATAGGCTCTTGAGCCTTGGGAGCATTAGAAGAACCAGCAACAGGAACAAAATTAGATGCATTAGTATCCTTAGGATCAGAAGACTCTCCAAGCTTTTCAGTAGATGGCTTATCTGAAGTATCAGCATGATCATCTACTTGAGTTAAGACTGAGGGAGAATGAATGGTACCCTCATCAGCAGTCAAAGACTTAGTAGAATCCTGATGAATGTCAGCAGAATCATCAAGTCTTAATCTTTTAGCTGCTGGCTCACCCAGAAGTCTTCCATGCTTCTCCAAGGGATCTTGAACATTGATGCCTGACTTATGAAGAGTAGAAATAAGCTTTTCATATTATGCAGATAACTTAGTGTCTGAAAAACCCCAAACTTTCTTCCTGGTCCAACCTGAACCATACATAGCACAACCCTGGTTCTTGACAAAAGTTCCATATAATCTTTTATATGTGCTTTGGTCCATGGTTTGTCTCTCTTTTCTTTGGCCTTCCTTTCTGCCTCAGCTGTTGATATAAATAAATGCTTAAAAACGTTATTCATATCTTTCGATATCTCTATGTTTTGATAATCACAAAACGAAAACTCATCAAACCAAAGATCATGACGTAAAATAGTATTTAGTAGTGAATACTCACTTTTACCATCTAATCACTTAAAGTATGAATAAACAAAGTGTCTAATGCATTATAAGATCAAAGGAACATTTTTATTAATCACTAGATTTTTTTATAAAATGTCACAAAACATTTTTTTATCTTTTATAAAACATTTTTGGAATTAAAAGAATATGTTTAATTCATTATAAATATATGAATTCAAAATTTCAACCAAAAATGGCAAATCTAATCCAGAAAAATTTTCCTCACAAAAAGACAAAGCTGGGCAACGTTCTGGAGGGGCGGCCTGTTCGATATAGAAGCAACCAATGGGGAGAGAAGGATCAAGAATATCGGACAAGATTACCTCGAGGGTAATAAGACGTAAGAATCACAAATCAACCTTTTGTTAAAAAGGTTAACGCGTAAAGCCTACAAATACGATATTTTGAAGAGTACCGGGTAAGTTATTTCCCGAGTCATTTCCTGACGAGACGTGAATTGAGGATATCGATTAGGGTTTGGAATTAAAGTGCTTGATTGACGATTTTGAGATTTGGAAATTTAAAACTACGGGAATAATGAACGAGAAATAAAGTTAACGCAACTAAATCATGAATCTAAGCAAGAGAGGCTAAATAAAACTTAAAAACTAATTAAAAGTCTACGGGAAAGATAATCGGTAGCTAAGGGAATCCTAAAACGCAATCTAAATTAAAAATGTAAAAGTTAATTTAAATAAAACGTAAGTGTACGAAATAAAAAGTGATTTTAAAGCTACACTAATCCTACGGGTGTAAAAACGGGTTTTCTATGATTCTAACGATAAAAGAAAATTTTTTGAAAAAGAAAAATATTTTTTTGCTTTTTAAATTTTTTATAAAGAGTTAAAAAGTAAAATAATAAAATAAATGATTTAAAAATAGTAAAACTATTTAGAAAATTATGAAAATTTTTGGAAAGTTTATTATACTAAAAAGGAGCTGAGAAAAATAAGAAAGCAAAATAAGCAGTTCAAATTAAGCAGGAATTAAGCAAAATATAAGCTGAAATTTAAATAAGCTAAACAAAAAAAAAAAGAATATTACTATAAATACTAAAGAAAGCACACAATAACAAGAAACATATAGAGCATAGGTGGAAGGGGCGTTGCTTTGTGTCTGTTCTCTTTAGCCAAGAGGTCCCAGGTTTGAACCTGCCTCTTGGTTTTTTTTGAAAACTATTTTTTTCTCACTTTTTCTTTTTGGAAACTTTGTATTAACCAAAAACATCAAACTTTAACAAAAAAAAAAAAAAAAAAAAAAAAAAAAAAAAAAAAAAAAAAAAACTTTGGTAAAACTTCAAATTATGCTGAGAACAAAGACCAAAATCCTAACAGTTATATAAAAAGAAAAACTTTTTAAGAGAGATTAAGAATACAAACAGCTACTTATAACAAGCTATATATATAGACTAAACTAGAGATGCAATTACACTAAAGGCTACTAGGGGAAACTTAAAATAAGCTATGGGATCAGAATAAGCAGATTGGAAGCCTAATAAGCACCTAAAAAGCCTATCTTAACATATGGCTACAAGGACTAAAACAGGCCTAGTGGGGCTACTTCAGGCTACTAAATAAGCAGTAAAAAAAATTCTAAAAATAAAATAAAAATACTACTTAATCAACAGGCTAGCAAAGAGTAAAAGTGCAAAGTTTCAAAGAAATTGATCCATGAATAAAGAAATTAAAAATGCAAGTCTAAAGGGCTATTGGACTATGGCTGCTGATGTTCAGTTATGGTAAATGGGTGAAAAAGTGCACATTTCACCTATGAAAGTTAACTACTAGATATCAACCACTTACACTATCCTATTTGGGACTAAAATGAAGCAAATAAAACAACTAACTGAAGCTTAAACTAAAATTCTAACCTAAGCTATATGTAAAGACAATTAAGATAAAAAAGGTTTTGGAACCCAAGCTAAAAGACTTAAAAACTATTAGAAAATGTAAAACTTTGATCTAAAACTACCAACAATAACAAAAGAAAGCTGAATGAAGTTATAAGTTTTGTAAAAACAGTTTATTATGCTAAGAAAATGCTTGTGCCAAACACCCCCAAAGGGGTGGGCTATTCGAAATTTTTTGAAAGAAAAAGGACTTTTGAGCTAAAGTTTGAAAAAGCAATTATAAAACAAGCTTAGTATGAACTAAATAAACAGAATGAATCAACAGATAAGTAATTGAGAGAAAGGAAAAACATGTTTTTTTTTTTTTGAAAACTTGAGTAAAACTTGACTGAGATAGTGAGATCAGTTTTTTAGGGAACCAAAACTCACAGAAAAGCTATATAAGCTTATGTGAGCGGTAAAGGCAGCTTGAAAACAACTTTTGCAAATATAAAAAAAGTATACTTGAAATGTAAATGACATGGAATTTAGAGGAAAACTTAAATTGCATTCAGTAAACTGAGATTACAATACTTAAAATGGCAATTACAACATGAATTTAAAAGGATTACACTATGAAAAACATTAATTAACAAGTAATTAAAAATGGTCAAAATCTTTCTAAAGCATGAAAAATTGGACAAAATTCAACTGTGGAGAGAGGCTATTATTTATACTAGTTGTCTCAGGTTCCCCCCTCTCTTGTCTCTTTCTTGTTTGTGTTTTCTTTGTGAGAGAGTGGAGAATCACTCCATCCTTGTGCTTCCTCAAACTTATCTCAGCCATTGATGTTTACTTGGTGCCAAAGGAGAGTTTTTGAACCGTTGATCAATTTTTGTGTCACTTTGGATTGCCAACGTGGAATCTTGATGGGACTTCATGTGATTTAGCTTTGGCAGGTTGTGGAAGTGAGCTGGAGTGGGACAGGGATGAGAGCAGGGGTTTTAGCGGGTAAAGGGTTTGTGAGTTTGACCTAGAGAGTCAAAACATGTGTGTTTGTTTATGTGTTACTGGGTGAGTTTTGGAATGTGGTGTGTGGGTCGGTTTTAGCTTTTGGGTTTATTGTGGAGTGGGCTGGGTGGATTTGGATAAATGGGTTTAGGATGTTAGTTATTAGGATAGTATTAGTAATAGATTTAAGTTTAGTTATTATTAGGTAATGATATTTAGTAAAATAAATAAATACTGAATTTTGTAGAACAATATATATATATATATATATATATATATATATATATATATATATATATATATATATATATATATATATATATATATATATATATATATATATATATATATATATATATTTAATAATAATTATAATAATAATAATATACTACTAATAATAAAGTAAAAATAAAAAGTTTTATCAAAATATTTTTGTGATTTATTTAAAAAAATGGTCTTTGATTTGAAAAAATATTTTTGAAAAAGATTTTGCAATTAAGTTTCGGGATTTAGGGTGATAAGGTAATTTTGGTGTCGAGGTTTCCATACTCACCCCCATGCCATGTCCCGAGATTTCTTCGACTCTTCAATTCTTCAATAAATGCTCCAAATTGTGTCGAATCGATCCGGTATTGCTCCGTATTGCTCCGGTTTCCTATCCATGCTCCGTTTTACTCACATTTGCCTTGTTTTCAATCCATTTGTACCTGAAATACACAAAAACATACTTAAAGGATATTTGCAATATTATATGGTCATTTTTTGGTGTTTTTGGTCGTTTTGGTGGGTTTTTCGGGCCTAAAATGATGAGTAAAAGGCCACTCATCAATCCCCCACACTAAGCAATTGCTAGTCTCTAGCAATCCAATCATATAAAGTAATGACGGGATTACAAGATTTATTATGTTACCAAGTTCACCCCGTTTTGACTTCTTATTCCATTCAAATACTTTAAACGATAACGAAATTAAATATCATGCTTGATTTCCAAATGATGGCATCATGGAACGGGATTCACACAATATGGGTGTCTCCGGGGAATTGTAATCGTCATTCTCTTTTTATACTTCCCAAACCAAGTCTAAAACCCTTGTGCAAATGTTTTTGTAAAATGCTAACGCTACTTATATTAGTAATCTGTGTAAGTCGAGACTAACTTTTCTCTCCCACAATTATTATTAGGTTAGGTGTGTGTGCTTGTTTTAAAAAATTTGACTGGAAAAATCAACATATATTACGGTTGTTATTTATTTAAGTTAATATTAGTTCACCGAAAACCGCAAAATCTAAGGGTCGAAAGGGCCTTTTCCATGTAGCGGCTTTCTTCTCAGCTTGTCCTTAGTAAACTTAGGAGGCTAGGCTTTCACCCTCGAGAATAGTACCGGAATCAGCGGGAATTCGATTCCAAAGATTTACGAAGCTACCGCTAAAGTAATATTAAGCTTAAATAGATAACAACCTACAAAGATTTAGAAATTAAAGATTCAAAGATGAGATCACTCCATGTGGTGACTTTCTTCTCAGATTGTCCTTAGTAAACTTAGGAGGCTAGGTTTTCACCCTCGAGAATAGTAGCGGAGCTCACGGGGTCTTTGAAATAAAAAACTTCCAAACATTCGTAAAATCTTCACAAGGTTTTGACAAATACTAATTAAAAGGTTTATTTAAATTTTACAACAAGCAAGTTTTGAACATTTATTCATAATCAACATACATATATATTTTTTCATTTTTCATTTTTCATTTTTTTCATTTTTTTTTTCGTTTTTTTTTCATTACTTTTCATTTTTCATTTCATGGCTTTTTACTAACGGAGCTTCACGGGGTAATTCCAAGAC
This sequence comes from Artemisia argyi, assembly GCA_030686995.1. Lineage (NCBI taxonomy): Eukaryota > Viridiplantae > Streptophyta > Magnoliopsida > Asterales > Asteraceae > Artemisia > Artemisia argyi. Next base: position 113,253,212 of record CM060708.1, read on the forward strand.
CTTAACGCCTTTCAGAATTAAGGATCCAAGGACCGATCTCGAGCCGTAGTTTATAGCACTTATTCATACTCAAAGCTTTAACTTTTCCAACTTTCAAGCAATTTCTCACTTTCATTTTGCATTCTTACTGCATTTTCATTAAAGTATGCTTGTTCCAAAATTTAAACAAAACTTTGCATTAGTACGTGTCAAAACCGTATAAAAACTTTGTTTTACTAACAAAATGATTTTTGTGTTCAAATTTTTGAAAAGAAGCACGTTATTAAGTCATTTTAGGAGCTCCTGGGAGAGAAAAGCCATAGATTACTTACATAAGCTCTAAAGAAAACCGCCATTCCATGCTTAGCATTTTCATTTGCACAATTCGTAAAGATTTAGCCTAAAACGTTAAGGAAAGCAGCTAGATCAACACTCTAGCAGAGTCGGGATTCCCCTTGTTCTAGCCTAATCAATACTAAACTTTCCACAAATACCGAAGTATTTATGTATAGCAAATTATTATTATTTGTGCAAAGCACTTCTTTTTCACGCAATTTTTAACTTAAATACGATAAAAATTTTAAAATTTTGGTCAAAACGGGGGTACTAGGGACTAGAAAGGTACAATATGTGAATTTTTTTGAAAATTGGGTCAAATTCGCAAGAATTCCCCCCCCCCCCCCCCCACACACACACACTTATAATTGAATATTGCCCTCAATATTCAACGTACCGACACTTAGCCGAAACTTTGAACGGAAAAAGGTAATACCACCATCCAAGTGTGGAAAAGGAAATCTTGATCACACAAAGGATTGTAAGATATCCCTGGATAAATGTTAATAATAAGGATCAGATATTGGGCGGTTGGATTGAAAACAAGCGCGTCAATCATCACGATCTACGGGATTCCTGAAAACAAAGGCAAATAACACAACACAAGAAGGCAAACAAGTGGGGGAAAAGAATGCATCTTGTCCTTGGTCACCTTGGTCTCTCGAATCACTTCCTTCACTGGAGAAGGAGTAGGAATCGAGGGTCCATCATAAGTAACACCACTTCGGGTGGTGATAGCATTCAACTCTTCATTAGGGTTGGGAATGGTGTTTCCCGAGAGAGTACCCGAATTTGAAGGTTGAATCATTTTGCACATAAATCTAGCAAACATGTTTTCAATTTTGCTTTGAGATTGTTCGATTTTGTTGTTTGTAGCTCGAATTTCATTCTTAAGCTCATTACCTTGCTTAATAATTGAGTTTTGGAAATCATTTTTCAAAGTGTTGATTTGGTTTTGCATAGCCGTCACATTGGCCTCATTTTGCTTAATATACCTAGCAAGTTCACTTGAGGGACCAATCGGGGCTTGGTAATTAGGAGCTTGATACCCTTGATTGAAATTGACTCCTTGAGTCGGGTATTGAGTAATCGTGGCTTGATATTGGTTTTGAACATTTTGCCCAAGATTTTGATTGTTTGACTGAGAAAAGCTGGGTGGTCCATTGTTAGCATGGTAGTTCGGGGCAACTTGAGGACGGTATTGGGTACCTCCTTGGTTTTGAGCCCCTGCTACGACATTCACTTGAAAAGGATTGCCATCGGTGGCAGTACAATTGTAATATGCATGTGCACCACCACAAGTTACACAAGTTTCTTCCACCGCATTGACTTGAGCGGGTGGAGAATTTGTGGTGTAGATTCTTTCTTTTGGGCGAGAACCAATGCGTGAACCGCTTTCATAAGCGTGTCAATCTTAGCATCGGTGCTAGAATTGTTCGGAGAAGAAGTAGAGGTAGAAGCACTCACTAGTGAAGTAATCGGTTTGCTTTGGGTGGTGCGAACCTTAAACTTAGTCTCGATGATTGACAAAGCATCTTTTGTAGTCCGATTTAAGAAATTACCACCGGCGACGGCATTGAGAGAATCTTGATCGGATTGGTTCAAGCCATTATAGAAACTATCGAGTTGATGAAGATCAGAAAAACCATGGTGAGGACATTTGCGAAGAAGATCTTTGAAACGATCCCACGCCTCACTAAACGACTCATCATATTTTTTTAGTAAAATTTGTGATTTCATTTTTCAAACTTGTTGTTTTCGAGGGAGGAAAGAATTCATTCACAAATTTTGACACGAGGTCTTCCCATATAAGAATAGAATGAGGGGTTTGTTTTTCGAGCCAAATCCGGGCGGCCCCTTCGAGAGAAAAAGGAAAGAGAAGTAATTTTATTTCTTCTTGCGGGACATTCCGACACTTGATGGTTGATGTGATTTTGTTGAACCATCGAATGTGAGATTGAGGATCATCCCTTTCAAACCCGTAGAATTGGTTTGAAGTAAGCAAGTTAAGCAATGTCGGTTGAAGCTCAAAAGAATCGGCAACGATTTCCGGGACAACGATGGCTTCTCCGTAACCCTCGGTGGGTGCTTGGAGAAGCTCGAGCATAGTGCGTTCTTCCGCCATCTCAACGGGAGGGTCAGGAATAATACGAATCTCAGGTTCGACTATTGGGGCAGTGTGTCACAACTCGTAAATTCTGGTCTTTTCCCGAACTTTCACATTTACTATTCATCGGTTACTATTCATCGATCACTATTCATCATTTCACTATTCATCTTTTTCGGAGTCAGTTTGTGATTCTGAGAAGCGTTCAAAAATTTTACTATTCATAAAACACTATTCACCTCCGGAGAAAAATTGTCATTTATGCGTGAGTTGCGTCATTTCTGTATACGTACGATTATCTACCTAATAAACGTTATCCTATAAACTATTACTATGAATAATTGATCCGATAATCCCAACTATGGTCCTAACACTTTTTTATACCCATAATAATGATATAAAAGTTATATTATTAAATTACCCGGTGTTTTCAAATCAACGGTTACGTTTTCCGGTCGAAGCTTATAACTCCGTCGGTTTGCGATATTTCAACCCGATCATTATTTTAACTTCCGATTCTCATCAGGAATATTATTTTACAATTTTTACAACTTCATTATATTTTATTTTATCTCGTTACAATTTATTTTTAGTTAACTCGGTACCCGGTATCACCTAAAACTAATAATATCTACCTAAACTACATCAAAAGTCCAAGAAATTCTTACACTCTCATCCTTTCCTTACAAAAACCCACCCTCTTTCCCCTTTTTATGGATCTTGTCTCATTTCATTAATATATATAGCTTATACTTGATCAATTATTTCTCATTTCACAAAAAATCAACTAGCAACTTTCTTCTCTTTTCTCTCTTTGGTGGGGATCGGCCTAAACAACAAAAACAAGAAGAAACATCAACTTTTCCAAGATCAAGTGTTAATCTAGTTCCTTTAGTGATCCTTGTTTGAGTTTTGTGATAAAAACTCAAGGTTTCTTGGGTTTTACTCATCCAAGCTCTATAATCTTTCTAAGTAAGTTGTCAAACTCTTGTTCATAATTTCTTCATGCTATTTTTATGATCATATGATTTCCATTCAAAATCTACATGCATATGTTAGTTATACCACTCATTTATATATATATATATATATATATATATATATATATATATATATATATATATATATATATATATATATATATATATATATATATATAACTTTTGATCCCTAGAAATAGATTATAGTTAGATCCTTGTTAGATCCACTTGATTTATGATGTTTAGGAACCCATGACACCCTAAGAAGGTGTATGGTAGGATTAGACTAGTTTTGTGGTGATTGAAAGTGGTTTGATTGAAGTTCGAACTAGATTAGAACCATAGAAATGGTTTTTGAAACTACATATTGACCTACTGTCCCTATTTTTGAAACGTGGGAAAATCAGTGGATGATGGGTAATTTTTTATCAAAGATTTAGAAAATACTTTTAAAAACGAAACTTTTGGCGAAAGAACGAACTAAAACGAGTTTATAACGAAGGAGATATGATTTTTGTAAATTTAACGACGAAAACTATTTTCTGAAAAACTGCATGCTGTTTGACATTTTTCGACGGACAAATAGAGATGTTAGACGTAACCTAGTGGGGCCGAGCTATCGAAAATATATTAGTATATACTAAAACGAATCCGTGGATATAAAGAACGAGGAAAATGAACTTAAAACGACCAAGTTATACATGTTTTAAAATCGTCAAAACTATATATATATTTAGTCACTACTAGAAATAATATAACTACGTACTAAATAATATATTTTCTAGATTTCTTATTCTAGGAGTTTATTTTTAATTAACGAAATACATACGACTCAAGGTTTATTAAGCGACTACTAGACACTATTATAAGGTTTTCAAGACGAGGAATATAACACTAACATTTTTATACGATATACTACGACAAGTGATATACTTCTTAATTTGGACTTATTTTCCTAAGAATGGAAACTATTTTACTTTGACAATAACTAGTATTTCCAAGTTACGAGTGGTATAGGTATCATGTGCATGCATATTCTCTTCATCATTCCATGATCTAAGTAGATCACTATCATTCATATTAGGTTGCGGTTTGAGATCGAACCTCATTTCTGTGTATCCACTTTATCATCGTAGCTATCGCACCAGGTGAGCCATAGCCCCTACTCTTTTAAATTGTTTTGTTAACTTTTTGGGGGAGAATACATGCTCGTTTTTACATGAATTACTACTTGACCTTTTGAACTTGACTTGACTTTTGAACTTGACTTAAACTTTTGACTCTAATGTACCGTACGTACTATGACCTAAAGTCTCGCCATTTTTGGTGGAGCGTGCAAAGTCTCACCTTATTGGTGTAGCGTTCTTAACCCTAAAGTCTCGCCTTATTGGTGGAGCGTGCTAAGTCTCCCATGTTCGGAGCGTTCTTAATCGTATATAATAGTTGTATGATGTACTGTTCGTACATTCGCATTGTTCGACGCCTATTAGTAGTATGGATAGCGCTATTAGAGGTCGGCCAACCTCTCGTCCACTATGTTATGGGACACATATTATTTAATTAGGGGCTTTGCATGGCATACATTATTATATATGTGGTGCTTATATTGTGACTTATTATGACCGCGGGTACTTGACTACTAAACATGCAACTATATTTTAGCAGTGGGTTGTGAACACACAGGTTGCAAGTCTCTTATGGCGGGACTTGTAACTGAGTGGATTTATGATGCCTTTGCTGTGTGATCATTTTCTATATACTTTATTTGTTAAACAAACTCTATAAACTCACCAACCTCGTGTTGACACTTTAGCATGTATCTTCAGGTTTTAAGCAATGGCACGCTACTGGAGGTTTTGGCAGGGCATGGCATGGTCATAGAAGACTCTGATTATTTATATGGGGACCGTTTTAAACTATTTTAAGGGCCTACTTCCGCACTACTTTTAACAATGTAAATACAATATTTTTTTGATTTAACTATTTTATTCTAAATGATTGAAGTGAAAACCATTTTTGTACTTATGTTGTGATACCGATTGAGTTACACCCCAGCTACACGTATGCTTCCGCTGGACCCGATTTTGGGGGTGTGACAGATTGGTATCAGAGCTTTGGCTATAGCGAACTAAGTGTTTTTAAAACCTAGACTATAACTACTTTTACGAAAACTTAACCCTATGACCGTCACGTGCCTGCCTGCCAAGATGATGCCTCACTTGTGGTTTGTTGCTGACTTAGGTGATTAGATTTGTGTCTCATTATCTGGTATATTATATTCAGTTATTCTAGTTGATTACTATAATTGTCTTCCCTATTAGTATGCTTACATAACTTATGCACCTCATGTTACGCATTCTCCTTGCATAGTTTCATCATTTGACCTCGAGTTTGGTCACCTGCCTTAGTCTTTCTGAACGTCTTGGTATTTTTGAAGGACATAGTATTAGTATAACTGAGCTGAGTATTTCAAAATTCATGGAACCTCGGTGGAATATAGACTAGTCACCTATATTCAACCCGGGATAGTGGGACATAGGCTGACTACCTATATCCGACTCAGAAATGAATTTTGCAACACTGAGAATGGTTATAATAAAATTCTGTCTGGATTGAATCCTCTACTCAATTTTTAAATGTTTCATTTATGTGTGTGTATACCCTCGTTGTCAGAACGCTTATACTTTTCATCACCTCGTAAACCGCCGCCTGGAAGCACGTCAACTGGTCATTTCATCTCATGAATTTTCACCTTTATAACACTTCAGAGACCAACGTTAACTGAACTTCGGGACGAAGTTCCCTTAAGGGGTAGAGACTGTCAAAACTCGTAAATTCTGGTCTTTTCCCGAACTTTCACATTTACTATTCATCGGTTACTATTCATCAATCACTATTCATCATTTCACTATTCATCTTTTTCGGAGTCAGTTTGTGATTCTGAGAAGCGTTCAAAAATTTTACTATTCATAAAACACTATTTACCTCCGGAGAAAAATTGTCATTTATGCGTGAGTTGCGTCATTTCTGTATACGTACGATTATCTTCCTAATAAACGTTATCCTATAAACTATTACTATGAATAATTGATCCGATAATCCCAACTATGGTCCTAACACTTTTTTATACTCATAATAATGATATAAAAGTTATATTATTAAATTACCCGGTGTTTTCAAATCAACGGTTACGTTTTCCGGTCGAAGCTTATAACTCCGTCGGTTTGCGATATTTCAACCCGATCATTATTTTAACTTCCGATTCTCATCAGGAATATTATTTTACAATTTTTACAACTTCATTATATTTTATTTTATCTCGTTACAATTTATTTTTAGTTAACTCGGTACCCGGTATCACCTAAAACTAATAATATCTACCTAAACTACATCAAAAGTCCAAGAAATTCTTACACTCTCATCCTTTCCTTACAAAAACCCACCCTCTTTCCCCTTTTTATGGATCTTGTCTCATTTCATTAATATATATAGCTTATACTTGATCAATTATTTCTCATTTCACAAAAAATCAACTAGCAACTTTCTTCTCTTTTCTCTCTTTGGTGGGGATCGGCCTAAACAACAAAAACAAGAAGAAACATCAACTTTTCCAAGATCAAGTGTTAATCTAGTTCCTTTAGTGATCCTTGTTTGAGTTTTGTGATAAAAACTCAAGGTTTCTTAGGTTTTACTCATCCAAGCTCTATAATCTTTCTAAGTAAGTTGTCAAACTCTTGTTCATAATTTCTTCATGCTATTTTTATGATCATATGATTTCCATTCAAGATCTACATGCATATGTTAGTTATACCACTCATTTATATATATATATATATATATATATATATATATATATATATATATATATATATATATATATATCTAACTTTTGATCCCTAGAAATAGATTATAGTTAGATCCTTGTTAGATCCACTTGATTTATGATGTTTAGGAACCCATGACACCCTAAGAAGGTGTATAGTAGGATTAGACTAGTTTTGTGGTGATTGAAAGTGGTTTGATTGAAGTTAGAACTAGATTAGAACCTTAGAAATGGTTTTTGAAACTACATATTGACCTACTGTCCCTATTTTTGAAACGTGGGAAAATCAGTGAATGATGGGTAATTTTTGATCAAAGATTTAGAAAATACTTTTAAAAACGAAACTTTTGGCGAAAGAACGAACTAAAACGAGTTTATAACGAAGGAGATATGATTTTTGTAAATTTAACGACGAAAACTATTTTCTGAAAAACTGCATGCTGTTTGACATTTTTCGACGGACAAATAGAGATGTTAGACGTAACCTAGTGGGGCCGAGCTATCGAAAATATATTAGTATATACTAAAACAAATCCGTGGATATAAAGAACGAGGAAAATGAACTTAAAACGACCAAGTTATACATGTTTTAAAATCGTCAAAACTATATATATATTTAGTCACTACTAGAAATAATATAACTACGTACTAAATAATATATTTTCTAGATTTCTTATTATAGGAGTTTATTTTTAATTAACGAAATACGTACGACTCAAGGTTTATTAAGCGACTACTAGACACTATTATAAGGATTTCAAGACGAGGAATATAACACTAACATTTTTATACGATATACTATGACAAGTTATATACTTCTTAATTTGGACTTATTTTTCTAAGAATGGAAACTATTTTACTTTGACAATAACTAGTATTTCCAAGTTACGAGTGGTATAGGTATCATGTGCATGCATATTCTCTTCATCATTCCATGATCTAAGTAGATCACTATCATTCATATTAGGTTGCGGTTTGAGATCGAACCTCATTTCTGTGTATCCACTTTATCATCGTAGCTATCGCACCAGGTGAGTCATAGCCCCTACTCTTTTAAATTGTTTTGTTAACTTTTTGGGGGAGAATACATGCTCGTTTTTACATGAATTACTACTTGACCTTTTGAACTTGACTTGACTTTTGAACTTGACTTAAACTTTTGACCCTAATGTACCGTACGTACTATGACCTAAAGTCTCGCCATTTTTGGTGGAGCGTGCAAAGTCTCACCTTATTGGTGTAGCGTTCTTAACCCTAAAGTCTCGCCTTATTGGTGGAGCGTGCTAAGTCTCCCATGTTCGGAGCGTTCTTAATCGTATATAATAGTTGTGTGATGTACTGTTCGTACATTTGCATTGTTCGACGCCTATTAGTAGTATGGATAGCGCTATTAGAGGTCGGCCAACCTCTCGTCCACTATGTTACGGGACGCATATTATTTAATTAGGGGCTTTGCATGGCATACATTATTATATATGTGGTGCTTATATTGTGACTTATTATGACCGCGGGTACTTGACTACTAAACATGCAACTATATTTTGGCAGTGGGTTGTGAACACACAGGTTGCAAGTCTCTTATGGCGGGACTTGTAACTGAATGGATTTACGATGCCTTTGCTGTGTGATCATTTTCTATATACTTTATTTGTTAAACAAACTCTATAAACTCACCAACCTCGTGTTGACACTTTAGCATATATCTTCAGGTTTTAAGCAATGGCACGCTACTGGAGGTTTTGGCAGGGCATGGCATGGTCATAGAAGACTCTGATTATTTATATGGGGACCGTTTTAATCTATTTTAAGGGCCTACTTCCGCACTACTTTTAACAATGTAAATACAATATTTTTTTGATTTAACTATTTTATTCTAAATGATTGAAGTGAAAACCATTTTTGTACTTATGTTGTGATACCGATTGAGTTACACCCCAGCTACACGTATGCTTCCGCTGGACCCGATTTTGGGGGTGTGACACAGTGATTGATGCTAAACCACCAACTTATATTGACTAAAGAATAGTCAACAAAGTCAAATAGCCTAGATCAATACTCCGGGTAATATAAGGTATCACCGGGTCGTTAAATCCCGTTGAGGTGTGAATTGTGACTTTAGCGTGCTTTGTGATCGGGTGTTTATTCACATAAAGGTTTTGTTGTGAGAATTATTTGAAGATTATTAACAGAAATAGCTTAGGAAAGCTATGTGAATGATTACGGGAATTGAGATTCAGAAGGAATCACTTAAAACTTAAAAACCGTACGTTTGCCGAAAACGCGAACAAACGTACGAAGAATAAAAGTGAACGAAGTGATCTGAGAAGGCTACTGGTATGAAAATTTACTTTTTACAAACCTAATGATGAGAGAAATTTTTTGGAAATTTAAAACTAATTTTTACACTAATTTTATAATTACTATTAATTAAATACTAATTTTCTAATTATTTTTAATTAACAAAATTAACCTAAATTATAAATAAATATGAAATTAATTTAGAAAAATAAAAATTAAACTTAGAAAAATCTAAAATACTATAAAACTAATTTTAGAAATGAAAATGTATTTTTAAGACTATTTAATTAATTATTACTCATTATTAATTACTTTTCAATTATTTAAATTATCCTAAATTCTAATTAATTATTAAAATACACTAGAAAAGTGAAAATAAAATTTGGAAAAATCACAAATAACTAAAAACTAATTTTAAAATTAAATTTATATTTTTCTGATTTTCTGATTAATTATTATTAATTATTAACTATTTAATAATTACTAAAAACTATTTTAAATTAAGAAAAATACTAAATGATGCAAGAAAAATCTGAAAAAATTACAAAAATTATTTTTACACACCAAAAGCCTAGGAAAATTATAAAAATGAGAATCACTTATTAATAAGCTGAAGAATAAGCCAATTGGCTTAAATAGAAGCTATCACTTCTATTAAGTTGAGCTTATTTGAGATTTTACTTTTCCAAATTGCTTATTACAAGTTTTTAAACAACTTTTGTGAAGTGGGGTTGACTGAGGTCAAGGAAATAAGCACTTCAAGTGCTTAAACCTATGACAGTTGACTTTCTTTGACCAAGAGTGGAAATAAGCTCAAATGAGCTAATGTGGGGTCCACTTTGGTGAAAACTGATGAAAATAAGTGCAATGAACAATTTTAAGCAAGTAACACACAAATAAGCTAACACAATAAGCCACAAACTCAGAATAAACACTTGGCTTATTTAGATTCTGAGACAGAATGGGACAGATTTATGAGGTCAAACAAAGTGGGGTCCACAGGTCTTGAGGTCAAATAAATGGTCAATACTACTTCCCTGGTAGGAGGGGGTTGTATGGAACCAAAATGGAGGTGTGGGACCCACTGGGTTAGCCACAAACTACCATCAAAGGTGGTGGGTAAGATGGGTCTGCTGAGTGCACATGGCACTGGGTTGCCCTGCAGGTCACTTCAAGGGGCAATTTATTTCATTTAAAAAATTCGCAAATATATAAAACTTGTGAAAATCAAAGGTTCTACTGATAGACTAAACACACAACAATTTTCAGACCTTGAATCAAAACACAAAAGTCTATAAAAATCTTGCCATTTTTGCAAAAATCTGAGATTGAACTTTTTGACTTTTTAGCAAAACTTGAGTTTTTGAATTTTGTGAGTTTTAGATGAACATTACTGGTTGAGAGGTGTATAACAAGTAATATTACAACTAAATTAGGCCAAAGTGACTGATTATGAACCAGTTTAATGAGTTTATGACTAACAATACCCTCACAGTTAACTGTGAGGGTGAAATGAGTATGATTTTGACTTTGGTTGTATTTGTAAGTAAGAAAATTGTTCCCCTAAGCTTTTATCCACCCAAACAACTGATTTGAACACAGAGTTGTGCAAATAAACAAGTAGAGTAGCATAAACAGATTACAACCAAACACTCCTTTAAAAACAGTTATTGATGAGATTTTGATTCAGACAAACATACAATACAACCTACTGATAGAAACTATTATAATAAACAATAAATGAGTAATTTAGACAATAACAAGTAACTAACTACTTAGGAAAGTGAAAATTAAAAGCAAGGCTTACATAAGCCTTCCAAGCTAAGCTGCCAAGTAACCAAGAACCAAATCAACCATCCTAATGACCTCCCATGAGGTCCCTAACCCACAACCATCCTTTATTAACTGTGCTCCAAGCTTATTCAACCAATGATCACCAATTTTTTTTTATTTATTTTTGATTTTTCTTGATTATTTTTAATATTTATAGAAACTGAGTTTAGGATGTTCACACAAGCTTATAAAGCTTATAAAACCTTGTTTTCTGAGTTTACATAAGCTTATGAATGACTTGTACACACATTAGAAGCTTTAATTAGCACTTGAGAATTTAAAATGGAACTTGAAAAAGTAAAACAGAAAATTAACTTAGAACATTGCTTTCATTAACTTTAAAACTGAGTACAAAGGAAAACTAAAACATAATTTAAACTAAGGTTACACTAATACACACTACAATGCTCAAAAATGAGCTACAATATATATCGAGGCAAAATTAGGTCTTTTCTCTTCCCACATGGCACCTTTTTGAATTCTGAAAGTCCCAATATCTTTGTGCTGACTCCTTGACCAAATCCCAGTCGTCCATTTGCATTAAGATCAATCACAGCCTTTGATTGTGATTTTGGCGCCAAAATGAGTTGGGGTAAAATTGAGTGGTACTGGTGGGTGTTGGTGTGGGAGTTTATTGTGGTGGGTTAGTTTGGTGGGGAGTATTAATTGTGTGGGGGGGGGGGGCTGGTGAAAAAGGTGAGAGGAGGGGGGAGGACATAGCCCTGGTTTTGAGGGATACGGTTGGGGGAGATGATGGTCAAAGGTGGAGTTTGACCGGGGGAGATTTTATATTAAAAAGGGAAACTGGCTAGGGGATTGGGCCTGGGTGGACTGGGCTGGATAGGTTTTGGTTTTGGATTTATGGATTTGGTTTAATAACAATAGAAAGGGTCCGGTTGGTTACTAGTTTTCACAAGGACCATTTTTGCAATTTTTCCAAAGATGAGGTGCTGAAAATATAACTTCTCCAAATTGCTTATGAGGACCAAATATGTCAATCATCAATAAACCAAGAACCAATTTTGCCATTTTTGATTTTTTAAAATTCCCAAGGACCTATTTTGCCATTTTTGGATTTTCAGGGACCAAACTTGTAATTTTGGAAAACTTGTTACCCAAGTGTAATATTTTGTGAAATTTGACTTTTAAAACCTTGGGTTGACTTTTCCTTTCAAAATAAATGCATAGGGACTAAATTTGACAAGTTTTGAAACTTGGAGGACTGAAACTGCCAATATTGCAAACTTTGTACGTTTTTCCTTTGTTTTTGCACATTTTGCATTTAAAACATATAAAACACAATCCCTGGGATAATTTAAGTATTTTGATATCTTTTTGATTGTTTTTGTATGTTTTGGCAGTTTCAATACGTCAAAAATGATGAGTGTTTGAGCACTCATCAATCCCCCACACTAAACTATTGCTAGTCCCTAGCAATCTTTTAGGAAAACTTAATGGATTTTAAGCTCTTTACCAAAAGCCATCACTTCTGGAGTAGCCAGGTGTAAGAACTGTGGCACACCTGATAACCGTGTGATTTTGAGCAAACCACCAACTTTCAACGGATTTGTTTAGTCTTTACCAAGAGCCGTTTGCTCCTGGACTAGCCGACTCTTGATGGACAACGTCAACATCTTGGTGAGCTGATTACCAATTATGGATTTTCCACGGCCTTTATCACAAGCCATAATCTTGCGGGCTAGCCAACTCATTAGCTTTTGAGGATGATGAGGAGTTGAGGAACCATACAATTTTGGGCAAATTGCAAGTCGTAAACGGATTTGAGTTATCTTTACCAAGAGCCGTTTGCTCCTGGATTAGCCAATCCCTTTGTCGGTTAGACCTGGCGGACTGATTACCACAAAAATTTTGAAATAAAGTGAAAATTTTTTGAAAATTTTGGCAAAAAACGGGGGTACTAGAAGATATATTTTGATAAATTCGCTAGAATTTCCCCCTACACTTAGAAACGAATATTGTCCTCAATATTCAAAGTCCCGGCTATTATGCCGACTCTTTGAACGTAAAAAGCCAAGATTCGAATCTAACTGCGGAAATACCAATTTTCACTTTATTTCTATATATATACAACTTCTCTTTTTTTATTTTATTTTTTTTTTATTATTATTATTTTTTTTTTAAAAACTCATATACATATATACATTTTCAAATAGCGGGGGGTTGGCCATTCCCCCACACTGGGTGGTAGAAAGTAGAAGGAAATCAGAGATACGGGTGAAAACCCGTATTGTGCTATTGTTCTTGTTCATCGAGTCGCTAGCTTGACTCAATCCCCGAATTCAATTGTCCTTAGGGAAAGTTTGGAGATCCGGGACAACCATGGATGGTATGTCCTCTCCAAAGTAGTGCTTTAAACGATGTCCATTCACTTTGAAACTTGGACCGTCATTTTGAGATAATTCGACGGTACCATATGGATAAACTTTTATGATAGTGAATGGACCAGTCCATCGGGTTTTGAGATTTCCCGAGAAGATCTTGAGTCTAGAGTTGAAAAGAAGGACTCGATCACCAACGTTAAAAACGCGGTTTTTGATTTTTGAGTCATGAATCTTCTTTGTTTTTTCTTTATAGATCAAAGAGTTCTCGTAAGCTTGATCACGAAGTTCGTTTAATTCATTTAGTTGAACTTTTCTATGATCACCCGCCGTTTTGAGGTCAAAATTGGCATGCTTGAGAGCCCAATAGGCTTTATGCTCAAGCTCGATCGGAAGATGGCACGCTTTCCTGTACACAAGTTTATAAGGCGTACTGATGAGTGCTCAAACACTCATCGGTTTTTGATATATTTAAACTGCCAAAACGCACAAAAACAATTAAAAAGATATCAAAATACTTAAATTATCCCAGGGATTGTGTTTTATGTGTTTTAAATGCAAAATGTGCAAAAACAAAGAAAAAACGTACAAAGTTTGCAGTATTAGCAGTTTCAGTCCCCCAAGTTTCAAAACTTGTCAATTTTAGTCCCTATGCAATTATTTTGAAAGGAAAAGTCTCCCCAAGGTTTTAATAGTCAAAAATCACAAAATATTACACTTGGGTTGCAAGTTTTATGAAATTACAAGTTTAGTCCCTGAAAATCCAAATATGGCAAAATAAGTCCCTGGGAAGTTTTGAAAATGTGAAAAATGGAAAATTGGTTTGTGATCTTTGGAATCTTGGCATAAGTGGTCCTTGGAAGCACTTTGGGAAATAATCTACTTCAGCCCCTCAACTTTGAAGGATTTGCAAAATTGGTCCTTGTGCCTAAACTAACAAACCAGACCCTTATGTTATTTATAAGCCAAAACCCAAAACCCAAATACAAACCCACCCCTAGGCCCAGTCCACCACACTCGCCCAGCCCACTCCCCTTTTTATTAATAAAAGACGGGGTCAAAGGGTCAACGAAGGTCAAACAGACCTTTGACCCGTCTTCTCCCCCAACAAGCCAGCGTGAAACCAGGGTGCCTCATATCCCCCCTCCTCACCTTTTTCCAACCAAATCCCCCCACAATTAATACCCTATACCTAACAAACCCACCACCATAAATGCCCACAACAACCCCTCACTAGTACCACTCATCTTTGCCCCATTCCATTTTGGCGCCAAAATGGTTATATACGGCTCAGATCGATTTCAAAGTAATTGGATGCTTGGGATTTGGTAAATAGGTCAATAAGAGCTATGTGGGTCATCCAGAATTCAAAAAGGTGCCATGTGGGAGGTCCTAGAGATTATTTTGCTTCATTATATATAGTTTAGCTCACAGGAGCTTAGAATTGTGTAATCTTTTAGTTTTTTTATGTATTTTCAGTCTATTTTTAATGCATTGTAACTTCTTTTTATCAATGAAAAGTCTAGTTTAAAGTTTAAGTTCATTTTCAAGTTTCAAGTTTTATTTCAAATCTGCAAAGTTCTAATCAAACTCTTTTATGTGTGTACAAGTACTTCAAATGTTTATGTGACCTAAGAAACACAGTTTAGAAAGCTTTATAAGCTTGTGTGAATACACTAAGCTCAGTTTTAAATATTTACTAAAAAATCAAGAAAAATCAAAAAAAAAAAAAAAAAGGTGTTACATATTGAAGAAGCTTGGAGCACAGTGTATTTAGGATGGCTGTGGGTTAGGTACCTCATGGGAGGGCATTAGGATTGGTTAACTTGGTTCTTTGGTCTTTATCAGTTGCTTGGAAGGCTTTGTAAGCACCATTTTTCATTTTTGCTTGTATCAAGTAGTCTCAGTAGTTAGTTTGTGCTTTTCTTAGTTAAATATTACTTACTAGCTTAATTGTGATCAATTGGTTGTGTTTCATGTTTGTTTGATCCTAGATTTCATCATAAGTATCTGTTATAGGGGTGTTTGGTTTTAGGTTGTTTGCTTTGTTCTACTAGTTCATTTGTGCATCTCTGTGTTTCTTTTAGTTGTTTGGGTTGTGTTAGAGTCCAATTGACCACAATCTAAGTCTCAAACTCAACCAAAGTCAAAATCAAAAAGAAATACTCACCACAGTCAACTGTGGTGAGTTTTGAAGTCCAAATCCATCAAACCATTTCACAAGTTGGATTTTTAACTTAAGTTATTTTTCATACAGCTTAACATATCATTTTAATTCATTAAATCAGCTGTCTAAGTTCCCAAAAGTCAAATCTCAAGTTTCTCTAAAAAGTCAAAAAACTCAGACTCAGATTTTTGCCAAAATGGCATGAATTAAATTGATTTTTGTGTTTTGATTCAAGGGTTGAAATTTGTTGTGAGTTTACACTACCAGCTGAACTTTGGATTTTCACCATTGTTACATTTTTGTGATTTTTTTTAATGACAAAAATGCCCTTGGAAGACACCTGCAGGGCAAGGTAGTTGCCCTGTCTCAGACTACTCAGTTCACTCACCACCCTTTGGTGGTTGATTGTGGCTAACCTAGTGGGTCCCACACCTCCAACTTTGCACCATTCAACCCCCCTCCTACCCAGGATCAAGGGTTGACCTCTTATTTGACCATAAGACCAGTGGACCCCACCTTATTTGGCCCCCAAAGTCTGTCCCCAGACTGACTCAGAACCAAACAAGCCAAGTGCTTATTTTGGTATTTTAGCTTATTTTCTTGGCTTATTTGTGTAATACTTGTTTTAAGTTGTTCATAGTACTTGTTTATATCTGTTTTCACCAGAGTGGACCCCATATAAGCTCATTTGAGCTTATTTCACTTCTGGTCAATAAAAGTCAACTGTTGAGGCTTTAAGCACTTGAAGTGCTTATTTCCTTGACCACAGTCAATCTCATTTCACAAAAGTTGTCTAATAAGTTGTAATAAGCAGTTTGGAAAAAGAAAATCTCAAATAAGCCCACTTTAATAGAAGTGATAGCTTCTATTTAAGCCATTTGGCTTATTCATCAGCTTATTTATAAGCATTTTCCATTTTTACAATTTTCCTAGGCTTCTGGTGTGTTAAAACTATTTCTGTAATTTTTTCAGATTTTTCTTTTATCATTTAGTATTTTTCTTAATTAAAAGTAGTTTTTAGTAATTAATAAATAGTTAATAATTAATAATAATTAATTAGTAAATCAGAAAAATATAATTTAAATTTTAAAATTAGTTTTTAGTTATTTTTAAGTTTTCCAAATTTTATTTTCACTTTTCTAGTGTAATTTAATAATTAATTAGAATTTAGGGTATTTTAAATAATTAATAAATAGTTAATAAATAATTAATAAATAGTTAATAATTAGTAATAATTAATTAAATAGTCTTAAAATTATATTTCCATTTCTAAAAATAGTTTTATAGTATTTTAGATTTTTCTAAGTTTAATTTTTATTTTTTCCAAGTTAATTTCATAATTATTTATAATTTAGGTTAATTAAAAGTAATTAGAAAAATAGTATTTAATTAATAGTAATTATTAAATTAGTGTAAAAATTAGTTTTAAATTTCCAAAAATTTTCTCTCATCATTAGGTTTGTATAAAATAAATTTTCATACCAGTAGCCTTTCGAGATCACCGTATTCACGTTTTTGTACGTTTGTCCACGTCTTCGGCAAACGTACGGTTTTTAGTTCTAGGTGATTTCTTCTCGATCTCAGTTCCCGTAACCATTCGAATAGCTTTCCTAAGCTATTTTTGTTAAATATCTCCAAATAATTTTCACAACAAACCCTTTCTGTGAATAACACCCGATCACAAAGCACGCTAAAGTCACATTTCACACCTCAACGGGATTTAACGACCCGGTGATACATTATATTACCCGGAGTATTGATCTAGGCTATTTGAATTAGTTGACCATTCTTTGGTTAATTTAAGTTGGTGGTTTAGGGTCAATCACGTACACCCAATGGGTGTTTTGTAAGCCGTACGGAAAGCCCAAAGTGCATCATCTAATTTGTCCGACCACGATGCACGATTCTCACCTACAGTTCTTTCCAATATTCTTTTAATGCCCCGATTGGAAACTTCGACTTGCCCACTCGTTTGAGGGTGGTACGCAGTGGAAAGACGGTGAGTTACACCGTCCTTTTGCATGAATTTGTCGAATTTGTCATTACAGAAGTGCGTACCACGATCACTAATAATAGCACGTGGAGTTCCGAATCGAGCAAAAAGAGCTTTTAAAAATTTCACAACTACTCGGGCATCATTTGTGGGTAAAGCTTTCGCTTCAACCCATTTTGACAAGTAGTCAACTGACACGAGTATGTATTTGTTGCAGTGAGAGGACGGAAATGGCCCCATAAAGTCGATGCCCCAGATGTCAAAAATTTCACAAACTTGAATTGCATTCTGAGGCATTTCATTCTTTTGTGAAATATTCCCGTGACGTTGACAAGCGTCACGGGACTTGACCAATTCTTGGGCATCCTTGTAGATCGAGGGCCAATAAAAGCCGGAATCAAACACCTTTTAGGCGGTGTAGTTGGGATTGTGGTGGCCCCCCGTGGGACCAGCATGGCAAGCCTTTAAAATTTCCATGGCTTCCTGACCAAACACACACCGCCGGATGACTTGATCCGCGAATATTTTGAACAAGTAGGGGTCGTCCCAAAAGTAATGTTTTACATCTTTGAAAAATTTATTTTTTTGTTGGGACGACATCCCTTTCACAATGAAGTTACCCGCTAGATAGTTTGCAAAGTCGGCAAACCATGGGGTAATCGAGTCTCCACGAAATGAAACCGCATTGAGGGTTTCGAGAGGAAATGTTTCATTTATTTCCTTTTTCTCGAAAGCATTTTGGTGAGGGTTTTCAAGACGGGAGAGATGATCAGCAGCTAGGTTCTCAGCTCCTTTTTTATCACGAATAATGATATCAAATTCCTGAAGGAGGAGAACCCAACGGAGGAGTCTCAGCTTTGCATCTTGTTTTGCAAAGAGGTACTTCAAAGCCGAGTGATCCGTATACACTATGCTTTTAGTCAGTATCAAGTATGGCCGGAATTTTTCAAAAGCATACACCACAGCTAATAATTCTTTTTCAGTGGTGGTGTAATGACTTTGAGCCTCGGTCATAGTCTTGCTGGCATAGTGTATAGGCTGAAAATGTTTTGTTTTGCATTGCCCCAAGACTGCCCCTATAGCATAATCACTAGCATCACACATGAGCTCGAAGGGCAAGTCCCAATCGGGGGCAACAAGAATCGGTGCCTCGGTAAGCCTTTTCTTTAATGTTTCAAAGGCTTCGATGCACTCAGGGGAGAAGATAAAAGGAGCATCCTTTTCGAGGAGATGGGTCATAGGCCGGGCGATTTTAGAAAAATCTTGAATAAACCTACGATAGAAACCGGCGTGACCCAAAAAGCTCCTAACACCTTTCACAGTCGTGGGATGAGGCAATTTTGCAATGACGTCCACTTTGGCTCTGTCAACCTCAATCCCGTTCTTTGAAATTTTATGGCCGAGGACAATGCCCTCTTTGACCATAAAGTGACTCTTCTCCCAATTTAGACATAACTTTGTGTCTTCACAATGTTTTAGCATGTTGTCTAAATGGGAGAGGCATGATTGAAACGAATCCCCAATGACCGAAAAATCGTCCATAAAGACCTCCATACTTTTCCCGATCATGTCGGAAAAAATGGCCATCATACATCTTTGAAACGTGCCCGGAGCATTACATAAGCCAAATGGCATACGTTTATATGCGAAAGTTCCATAGGGGCACGTAAAAGTGGTCTTTTCTTAGTCTTGCGGGTCAATGGGAATGTGAAAGTAACCCGAGAAACCATCGAGAAAGCAATAGTACTCATTCCCCGCTAATCTCTCGAGCATCTGATCCATAAAGGGCAGAGGAAAATGATCTTTACGGGTGGCGTCATTTTACTTACGATAGTCAATACAGACACGCCACCCCGTAACCAAACGAGTTGGAATTAACTCATTCTCCTCATTTGTGACAACAGTAATGCCACCCTTTTTTGGAACACAATGAATTGGGCTGACCCAAGGACTGTCCGAGATAGGGTAAATCAATCCGGCATCAAGAAGTTTTAAAAACTCTTGTTTGATAACCTCGTGAATTTTTGGATTCACCCTTCTTTGATGTTGGACCGCAGGTTTGAAGTCATCCTCCATTAATATCTTGTGAGTACAAAACTCAGGGTCGATGCCCTTGATGTCGGAGAGACGCCAAGCAATTGCTCGTTTATGAGACTTCAAAACCTTTATAAGAGCAGCCTTTTCCTCAACACTTAATTCTTTAGCAATTATGACGGGTAATTTATCATCACCCTCTAGAAATGCATATTCAAGATGAGGCGGCAAGCCCTTAAGTTCAACCGCGGGAAAGTCATCAGTTTTCTCAATATTTTTGACTTCCTCCTTATGAAGTGTTTGTGGTAGAACAGGAAGAGGAGAGGGATCTTCATTTAATAACTTTTCAAGAATGAGAACATCCCCCTCGGGGTCAATCTCTTGGTTATCGATTCCATTGAGAATCGAATCACTTTTGAGAAAGGTCTCAATTTCTTCTAAGATGAAGTCACTTCCCTCAAACGGAGTGAGGGAAGGAGAAGAATTGGCAATAATGGGTTGAGAAGATGGAGTGAAGTTTTCACTCGGAGAATCATCGTCAAAACCTAAAACCTCTTGAGCGTACTCCTCAGACGCAACATCAATAACATCAATTCGGTTAACCGTTTCGGCGTCATAATTAGAGGAGTACCTCGAAGTTTGATCGAGGTTAAACGTTACTGCTTCATTACCAACATGAAGAGTTATTTCCACTTCGTGAACATCAATTAACGCACGACCCGTCCTTAAGAATCCTCTCCCAAGAATGAGAGGAACTCGTGGGTCAGCATCGAAATCCACAACCACAAAATCTGCCAGAAAGTGGAAGTTTCCCACTTTCACAAATACATCCTCGGCAATGCCGAGGGGACGAGATGTTGAGCGGTCTGCCAGCTCGAGAGTCATGCAGGTGGTTGTGAGTTCTGGAAGAGAGAGCTTTTTCCATATTGAATAAGGCATCAAGTTGATGCTCGCACCTAGATCAGCCAGGGCGAAGCACTCAACCATTCCGGGAAAAACACATGGAATGAGAAATTTTCCCGGATCTCCTAGCTTCTTGGGAAGCTTTTTCAGAAGAACTGCAGAGCAGTTTTCATTGAGCGGAGTTCGAGCCATCTCGAATAGTTTCTCTTTATTGTTCAACAGATTTTTGATTGTCGATGCAAATTTAGGCATCAACAGGAGAGCATCCGCGAAACTGATATCAAAATGAATATCTTGGAAGATTTGAAAAAACTTTTCCATTTGATGATTTGCTTTTTCGCGGAGCTTCTGGTCTTGTAACCTAGATGGATATAGTAGTGAAGTTTTGGATTTAGGGTTCTCTCCAGGAGTTGTTGGTGGTTCAAATACAACTCCCGGTTTTGGTACAATTCTTGGTTTTGGTACAATTTCTGGTACAACCTGAGGGTTAACGTGTGCGGTACTTCGTGGGCTAGTAGATTGCACCTTGTCCGTGGTTGCCTCTGGCTCAATTTCCACTTCCTCGGAATAAAGAGGAGGAGGAATGGGAGGAAGTGGCGGCTCTTCAAAAGCTTTACTACTGTGTGTAGTAATAGCTTTGAGTTCACCCTTGGGGTTGACAACTGTATTAGCCGGGAGACCTCCTGATGTAGAGGATGGAGTGAGATGACTCATAAGACTGGCAAACATATTCTCAATCTTGTTTTGGGATTGATCAATTTTGTTGTTTGTTGCCATCAACTCACTCTTCAACTCATGACCCTGTTTGGCTATTGATGATTGGAAATCATTCTTCAAATTTGAGATTTGATTTTGCATTGCCCTCATTTTGGTCTCATTAACCTTGATGTAGTTATTGAGCTCGTTTGGGAGGGGTTCTTGATAATTTGAAGCTGAATACCCTTGATTACCCCTTTGGGGTGGGTATTGATTGACGGGGGCATGATTTTGATTTTGCATATTAGGCCCCCTGGGTGGGTTAGGATTAAACCTATTTGGATTTTGAGGTGTAGGAAAACCGGGTGGTCCACCCTGATTGCTAGCCCGGTAATTTGGTTCCATTTGAGGATGGTATTGGTTACCTCCTTGGTTGGAATTGCCGGCTATTGCATTTACTTCGAATGGATTGCCTTCGGTGGCAGTGCAATTGTAATATGAGTGTGGACCACCACAAGTGACACAAACTTCTATCTTTTTGATTTCAGCTTGTGGAGAAGGATGAGGAGAAGAAATTTTCTTGCTTTTGGTGAGAACCAATGCATGAATAGCTTCCGTGAGTTTGTCAAGTCTAGCATCGGTGCTAGATTGAGCCACGGGCGATGAGGTAGAAGGAACAACATTCCCTTGGGAAACAATCGGTTTGCTTCGTGGAATGCGGACCTTAGATTTATTCTCAATGATCGCTAAAGCATCCTTTGTGGTACGATTCAAGAAATTGCCTCCAGCGGAGGCATTTAGAGAGTCTTGATCGGATTGGCTCACACCATTGTAGAAAGTATCAAGTTGCATGAGATCGGAGAACCCGTGGTGAGGACATTTTCGGAGCAATTCCTTGTAACGATCCCATGGCTCACTAAAGGATTCATCAAATTTCTGCGTGAATTTCATGATCTCATTCTTATGACTCGTGGTTTTGGAAGGAGGAAAGAATTCATTTACGAACTTCTTATTCAAATCTTCCCATGTTTCAATTGATCGAGGGGGTTGTTTATCAAGCCAAACCCGGGCAGCCCCATCGATAGAAAAAGGGAAGAGAAGAAGTTTGATTGCCTCTTCAGGGACATTTTTACATTTGATGGTGGATGTGACTTTATTGAACCATCGAATGTGATCTTGAGGATCGTCCCTCTCAAAACCGTAGAATTGACGTGAGGTGGCCAGGTTTATCAACCCTGTTTTAAGCTCAAAATTATCGGCCATGATTGCCGGAACAACGATAGCATCTCCGTAACCCTCGACGGGTGCTTGGAGAAGCTCATTCATAGTGGGTTCAGCCGCCATGATGACAGCTGAAGGTGCAACAGCTCGGATCTCAGATCTGACTGTTGGTGCAGAACGTCTACGAGGTCTTCGAGGTTTTCGGACAAGCTCACGTAATGGGCTAGTGGACCTTGAAGAACGAGTGCGCATGCACTAGGGATAAAAACTTTTTGGACAATATTTTTGTTATCGTCCCGTAATCTAAAATCGTTTCTCCTTAAGAATCACCTTAAAAGAAAACCGAATCAGAAAACGTTACGATATGTTTTTGTTGTTGTTGTTATTGTTTTTTTTTTTTTCTTTTTTTTTTTTTTTTTTTTTTTTTTAATTTTTTTTTTTTTTTTTTGGTGTTCTAACACTTTAGGAAAAGTGTCAATGACTTTTTTATGTGTTTTGATTTTGAAAATATACACAAGTGGTGGTATTTATACAGTGAGTGAGGTGAGATAACACTAATCTCGAAAGACGCTGCAGAAACGCGCACATCTCCCCGGCAGCGGCGCCAAAAATTGATTGATGCTAAACCACCAACTTATATTGACTAAAGAATAGTCAACAAAGTCAAATAGCCTAGATCAATACTCCGGGTAATATAAGGTATCATCGGGTCGTTAAATCCCGTTGAGGTGTGAATTGTGACTTTAGCGTGCTTTGTGATAGGGTGTTTATTCACAGAAAGGTTTTGTTGTGAGAATTATTTGAAGATTATTAACAGAAATAGCTTAGGAAAGCTATGTGAATGATTACGGGAATTGAGATTCAGAAGGAATCACTTAAAACTTAAAAACCGTACGTTTGCCGAAAACGCGAACAAACGTACGAAGACTAAAAGTGAACGAAGTGATCTGAGAAGGCTACTGGTATGAAAATTTACTTTTTTCAAACCTAATGATGAGAGAAAATTTTTGGAAATTTAAAACTAATTTTTACACTAATTTTATAATTACTATTAATTAAATACTAATTTTCTAATTATTTTTAATTAACTAAATTAACCTAAATTATAAATAAATACGAAACTAATTTAGAAAAATAAAAATTAAACTTAGAAAAATCTAAAATACTATAAAATTAATTTTAGAAATGAAAATGTATTTTTAAGACTATTTAATTAATTATTACTAATTATTAATTACTTTTTAATTATTTAAATTATCCTAAATTCTAATTAATTATTAAAATACACTAGAAAAGTGAAAATAAAATTTGGAAAAATCACAAATAACTAAAAACTAATTTTAAAATTAAATTTATATTTTTCTGATTTTCTAATTAATTATTATTAATTATTAACTATTTAATAATTACTAAAAACTATTTTAAATTAAGAAAAATACTAAATGATGCAAGAAAAATCTGAAAAAATTACAAAAATTATTTTTACACACCAGAAGCCTAGGAAAATTATAAAAATGAGAATTGCTTATTAATAAGCTGAAGAATAAGCCAATTGGCTTAAATAGAAGCTATCACTTCTATTAAGTTGGACTTATTTGAGATTTTCCTTTTCCAAACTGCTTATTACAAGTTTTTAAGCAACTTTTGTGAAGTGGGTTTGACTGAGGTCAAGGAAATAAGCACTTCAAGTGCTTAAACCTATGATAGTTGACTTTCTTTGACCAAGAGTGGAAATAAGCTCAAATGAGCTAATGTGGGGTCCACTTTGGTGAAAACTGATGAAAATAAGTGCAATGAACAATTTTAAGCAAGTAACACACAAATAAGCTAACACAATAAGCCACAAACTCAGAATAAGCACTTGGCTTATTTAGATTCTGAGACAGAATGGGACAGATTTATGGGTCAAACAAAGTGGGGTCCACAGGTCTTGAGGTCAAATAAATGGTCAATACTACTTCCCTGGTAGGAGGGGGGTTGTATGGAACCAAAATGGAGGTGTGGGACCCACTGGGTTAGCCACAAACTACCACCAAAGGTGGTGGGTAAGATGGGTCTGCTGAGTGCACAGGGCACTGGGTTGCCCTGCAGGTCACTTCAAGGGGCAATTTAGTCCATTTAAAAAATTCACAAATATATAAAACTTGTGAAAATCAAAGGTTTATAGACTAAACACACAACAATTTTCAGACCTTGAATCAAAACACAAAAGTCTATAAAAATCTTGCCATTTTTTGCAAAAATCTGAGATTCAACTTTTTGACTTTTTAGCAAAACTTGAGTTTTTGACTTTTGTGAGTTTTAGATGAACATTACTAGTTGAGAGGTGTATAACAAGTAATATTACAACTAAATTAGGTGAAAGTGACTGATTATGAACCAGTTTAATGAGTTTATGACTAACAATACCCTCACAGTTAACTGTGAGGGTGAAATGAGTATGATTTTGACATTGGTTGTATTTGTAAGTAAGAAAATTGTTCCCCTAAGCTTTTATCCACCCAAACAACTTGTTGAGCTATATACCTTGATAGATCTTCTTGAGCACTCTAGAATCGTTAGTAATGTCACTGTAATCAATAACACACTAATAGACAATCTCTGCAACTTGTATTTATAAAGCGGAAACAAAACACAAGCTTGATACTAAGAACTCTTGATCCTCTATGGATCTTTTAATAATATTAAGAATTCTTTAAAAGTTATTCAATACATAAAACGTGTGTTCCTTATTCAATACTAAGAACTCTTGATCCTCACAAGAAACGTATACTCTAAAACTTATAAAAGATATGCATTATCACTTCCTAAATAAACTCATGCATATCCAAACTACATTACATAAAATACGGAAATACTATATCCGCAGAAACTAATAAAGCTGAAACTATGTCTTCAGCAGATACACTGCTTCAGTAGAAACCAACTCTTCAGCAGGAATCATCAGCAGAAACAGCATCAGAATTCTTTCTTCACAGAATTCCCAACAATCCTCCCCTAATCTTGAATTTGACCTGGTTAAGTTCAAGATTCTTGATAGATCTATAGAATAACATACCATGAGGATTGTAAAATAGCACCAGCAAAGAATTATCTTCAGCAGAATCTCTATGATCAGCATATACTTGAAAGTTCGATTCTTTGCAGCAACAAATGACTTAAGGTACATCAAAACAAATTAGTTTCATACTATTCTCATCACTTCCAGGTGTGTTAACTCCTGTGAGAGGTGAATCATTGAAAATAATAGATTTGATGTCTCTTTACCAATAGCCATCACTACTGGAGTAGCCAAGTGTTCAAAGGTACACTGATAACCACATGATTTTTAGCAAATCATCAGCTATAAACGGATTTGAGATGTCTTTACCTGTAGCCGTTTGCTCAGGACTAGCCAATTATTTTGATGAAAATCATCTTGGTTAACTGATTACCTAATATGGTTTTCCACTGCCTTTACCACAAGCCATATACATGTGGGCTAGCCAATTATTCAGAATCCATAAAGGAAAAATCCATGGTCAATTGACAACCATTTCAACTACTCAGCAACAAAGCATGGGTAAGTTGAAAACCCTATGGTTTTGAGCAAACCATTACAGCTATCAACAGATTTGATGTGTCTTTACCAAAGCTGTACCCTTTGGACTAGTCAACTTTATGATGGAATAGTCAACATCAGATAAGTTGATAACCAAACCTGCATCCAAATACTATACAACAAAATGTTAGTTTTTTTTTTTTTTTTTTTTTTTTTTTTTTTTTTTTTTTTTTTTACTAATAAATATACAACATAATATCTCTACTCAGATGCTGCTCCGGAAGTCTTAATCCTTTGTTTGAAAACCTTCACCAAAGATTCAGCAAACAATCTTGTATTACCAACTGGATCAGGAGGAATTTCCAACTTCTGTTGCAACATTTTCTCCATCAAAGATACCTTCAGAGGATATTTGTTGGTAATATCCATGATAATCCTCAGACCAGTGGTAGTTTCCAGCACATGAACATAAGACATAGGATAGAACTTCCAACTCTGAACTTTCCATTTCTGATTGTTCTTCCAGATATCATAACTTGCACCAGTGGGAGTAGAAGAATCAAACAATACTTGAAGATCACCCAACAAATATAATCCAGAACCTTCAGGAGTATGAGTGGCATAATACTTAATAACCAACTCATATAGAGTGACTAAATCTTGATAATTTACAAGATGAAGAATCTTCTGAAGAAATTCAAAGGATATGGAAGTATTATCCAATCTGTAAATGGTATTGATTTGACCATCTTTACTTAACTCCCAACTCACCAGAACAACTCTAGTTCCTTCTGGCCAATCATCAGATGATCATTCCCTTATAAATGAAGCATCAGAATCATTCACATTAATTAGACAATGTTTTGTATGTGATGATCCTACTTTAGCCATTCTCTTTCCTCTTCTTCCAGGAACATAAATAACATCATGAACTGCTGCTTTAGCAGAATCACCTTCTGCAGCATCAGTATCCACTGATTGAGTATCCAATTGTTCATCAGCAGAATCTTCAGAAGATTTAAGTGCAGCTGAGGCATATTGTTCATCCATAGCCTTCCTGATTTGTTTATTTCTAGCAGCTTGAATTTCAACTTCTCTTGTCTTCAGTTCATGAAATCTGGCAAGTTCAGCCTTTTGTGCGGCTTCTTGTTCCTCAACCCACCTCCTAGCAGTCTCTTCACCCATTTGTTCTTGCTCCAATTGTCTTCTAGTTCTCTTTCTAGTTGGAGGATCTGCTGTCATCACTTTTGCTTTACCTTTATCCACAATCTTCCTTGTTGGAGGATCTGAAGAAGTAACATGAGGTACATCAGCAGAAGTATCAGGTAAAGATACTTTCTCAGTAGCACTAGTATCAGCATTGAGAAGAGGAATATTCTTGGAAGCACCCATTCCATCTTTATCATTCCTAGCCTTGATTTTGTTATAAATCTCAACTAGTTTTTCAAATGGAAGTCCCCACACCTGTTGTTTAGACCAAGCATTGTTAAACAAAGAACTGCTTTGATTTTTCACATATATTCTCATATAATCTCTCTGCTGTGCTTGAGTCATAGGTTTATCTCTTTTAGCTTTAGCTTTTAGTTCATCAGCCGCCTTCTTCCTCATCTTTAACATTTTCACAATTTCAGATTCATAATCTTGTTCCTCTACCCTTTTTCCAATAAGGTCAGCAGTTACAGTAGGATTTGCAAGCATTTGTTTTCCAATCAGCTGCCAATCTGACTCATCAAACTCTAGAACAGCTGCATCCAATTCCCTTTGTCTTGCAATGGGTAAGGTAGAAACATATCTTTGAGTCTCTGAATCTAATTTAGCATCAAACTGAGCTTGTACTTCCTCAGCTGGATTAGTATTCTTCTTATAATTTTCCCATTGTTGGAGCAGTTCTTCTTGTCCAACTCTTTCTTCAGCTGTAACAAGCTCATCCAAATCATCATCTGTTCCTTCAACAAGATCATTAAGAGGAACATTATCTGCAGCAACATCATCATTATGCACATGCTCATCTGCCATAGGTTCATCATGTACATCTTGAACCTCTCTATCAGAAGAAACTTGTAGTTTTTCAGATGACTGATGAACAGGAGAATTCAAGTATTCTCTCCCAGCTACAAAGTATGTTTCTCCTGATGTATTGTCTTTGTCAGCAGATTGATCAACAGTAACCCTTCTTAATGATTGTTTCTCCTGAAGTATATCCATAGCTTCAGTCATCAGCACATCATTATCACCACCAGATACTTTTAAAGATTTAGCAGCTTGCCTTGCCAAATACTGTCTTGTACTTCTTCTTTGAACTAGTATTATTGGTTTAGATTGAGGTGCTGCAGCAGCTTTCGAAGGAGCAACATGAGACTGTCTAGCAACTTCAGCTAGAATCTCAAGAGAATCCAAATTAGCCTCCTTTGCTACTTCAGTAGAATCCAATCCATCTTTGCTTTGCTTACTTAGCTGTGCCTCCAAATCTTTAACCTTGCTTTTCAGACTTTGAATTTCATTACCAAGAGTAGTCTTGGTCTCAGCAAGTTCTTTCTGGAGATCTTCAGTCATTTTCATGTACCTGTTAAGAGAATCATATACAAATGTGAGAGTAATAGGGTTCTCTGCTCTACCATCAGATTGCTCAGTGGTATGAGGAGCTTCA
Source organism: Artemisia argyi (assembly GCA_030686995.1). NCBI lineage: Eukaryota > Viridiplantae > Streptophyta > Magnoliopsida > Asterales > Asteraceae > Artemisia > Artemisia argyi. The sequence continues at coordinate 113,282,109 of CM060708.1, forward strand.
TTGAACCCAGCAGGAGAAACAGACTCATGTACAAGATTAGGAGAACCTATATTAATTTGCTCTCCCAAAGAACTAGGTGAAGGTAGTCTAGTAAGATCAGGTTCAAAAGTCTGTAAGTCATCTTCAAACTCATGAATTTGCTCAGTTGGAGCATCCTGAACTGGTGAGATGGTAGGGCTAGGTGACATTTGTACAAGGGTAGGTGGTGGTAAGTCAGTAGAATCAGGTAAAGGTTCAGCAGTTGTAGCTGGCGCTTCCTCCATTACCACTGAAGGATTACCATCAGCAGCAACACCAGAGGATGATGGATTACCATCATCAGCAGCATTAGGAGCAGGCACATTACCAGCATCATCACCCTCAACTACATTAGGATTGCCTTGTGGCAACATTGCTTCCAACATAGGGTGATGTTCCCCAGTATAATTAGTTTTCATTGAGGCAAACAACTTAGAACCTAGACTTTTAATGGGTATATGGGTTAAATCTTCAGTGGTTATGTCTAAGATTATTTGTAAGAATCTAGGGTACATTAAAAACTTATACTGTTCCTTATCTATATTTTCTAGCATATTTTCAAAAATAAACTTAGAAAAATTATAAGTTTCACCCTTAGAAAGACAAACAATACCACAACCCAATTGCAGAGAGAACTGGTTCCATCCACCACACTTGTTGCTCATACATTGAAGCAGCAGATGCACCAAATACCTCCACTTAGGACAAAATTGATTCTTGTGCCACTTGGATGTATCAGTACTTTGATATCCAGCTTCTCTTAGCCCAGCAAGAATCTCTGCAGTGTTGGAATGATACACACCATTTTCATCATCCAACTTAAGCTTTGCCCTTATCAACTCTTCTGTCACCACATATTCTACACCATCTATTTCAGCTACAATCTCTGTAGCAGATCTCTTAGTAGCAGATGCCCAAAATTGCTTCACCAAGGATTCACACACCAAATTGGGATAATACGTCAAAGCATAATTAATCTTCGACCTTTGTAGAAACTCCACCATCAAATCAAATTCTTCATGTCCCTTCTTTGTTATCAGAAAAGCATATTTGTTATGGTCGCCCCTCAATTCAAGTTGAGCCATTTGAATGAACTTGTGTGAGATGGTTATGAATTACTCCAGAGAATAATGGGTTTATTTGAAGTGATAAGCGAATAATTTTGATTTGAAAAGATATGCAGAGTGAGTTAAATTTGGAAGTTCCCCAATCGTGGTCAAAATTATCGGAACAACTTATTGACCAAGTCTGACAAACTCTCCAATTTAAAAATTTACCCTTCAGCAGAAATAAAAGTCAAATCTGCTGAAGCATAGTCAACCTTCAGCAGAATCAACCAAAGGTAAAAATATCTTCGGTCAATATCTTGGTTTTACTGTGCCACCCAACTCGCATTAAATATCGTAACTCCTAAAATTGGCTTATTTAATCACCCCAGTTAACACATCTCATTCATCAAACTTTCCCAAATCATCTTTCAAACCCTAAATTTTTATGAACCCCAATTTTCCATCCAAATTATGTCTTCACACCCAGAAACCTCAGATTCAAATTCCTCTTCTCCATCAGCAGAAGAAGATATACCACCATATCAATGGGGGTTTGAAGGTTCTGACTTTGAAAAAGCATTGGAGAACCGATGGGATGCTCAAGAAAGACAGTGGAATGCTCATTTGAAGGGTGAACCAAGCAATGTACCCAATCCTGCTGAGAGAGAGCTTGTCTCTCCCTTCATCTATACCTCTGATGAAGACACTTCAGAGGAAGAACATGAAGATCCATCCTTTCTTCCTCCTTCCACACTAGAGAGATCCCAACCAAGATCAAATACTAGGGATCCATCTCTTCCAACATCACAAAATTTGGTGTTGAATCTTCCTGCTCCAGGACCTGGTCTTCCACATCAAGAACATATTGGACAGAGCAAGAAGACTGAGATCATACGTAAGGGAAAGGAGAAGCTGAAGTAAATGATTGAGGAATGTAACCATGGAACAAAGTTCTTGAGTATTTTCTTGACTTTGATTCATGAACATCTTTCCAGTCTTCCTTCTCTTCTTCTTACATTTTCATCTTCAGCTTCTTCATTGTACTTGTCATAGCCTCAAGTATTTTGTAATAAGTGATAGAAGCTAGTAGTACTGAATTAGTCAATAGTTTAGGAATGGTCATTGTATCTCAATTGTAACATTGAATGTAAGCTATAACTTGTTTCTATGAATGAATGAAAAGATCTTATTTGAATTTATCCATTGTGTAAGACCTTCAGCATGTTTCAATTGATCAGTAGAAACCATGTTCAGCATATTGACCACATTCCTTTGACTTTAGCTCTTGGTGACATTAATCATGGGACTTTCATTCTCAGAACATCTGCAAAACAACCATCAAAGAAGCAAATACACCAAACAACTTGCACAACTGTTAGAGGGTTAGTGTTAAAAACTTATTAAAAACTCAGAAATTATGCAACTTATACAAATATTACAAAGTTTACAGTCATCATCCTCCCCTGAGGCATATGCCTCCCCTGAGGCTTATGCCTCCCCTTAAACTTTGCAGTTAAGGGTTTAACATTCCAATATGGACCACAAAATATTGAAAACTTGGTCCATCAAATGCCTTGGTTAACAAATCTGCCACATTTTCATCTGTGTGAATTTTGACCACTTTAATCCAATGTTTCTCATAAGCATCCCTTATAAAGTGATGTCTGATTTCAATATGTTTGGTTCTATTATGAAAAACTGGATTTTTAACAATACAAATGGTACTTTGATTGTCAATGAAAATGGTAGTATTCATGAAGTTATACCCATAATCCAGTAATTGATTCTGAATCCATAGAACCTGTCCACAACAATTGGCAGCAACAACATACTCTGCTTCGGTAGTAGAGGTAGCAACTATGGTCTGTTTCTTGCATTGCCAAGAAATCAGTCTTCTTCCATGAAATTGACAACCTCCAGTTGTGGATCTTCTATCCAAATTGGCACCAGCATAGTCACTGTCACTATAAGCTGCTAGCTGAAATAGAGACTCTTTGGGATACCAAAGACCTAAGTTAGGTTGGCCTTTAAGATACTTAAAAATCTTCTTGACAGCATTCATATGAGAAGTAAGTGGAGTGACTTGGTGTCTTGAACATGCACTCACAGCAAATGTAATGTCAGGTCTGGAGGCAGTCAAGTACATCAAAGAACCAATCATAGACCTGTATAAATGTACATTCACAGGAAGATTAGGAGTAAGATTGTTCTTTGGTTTGGGAGCCTCATATGGAGTAGTGGCAGTCCTGACATTTTCCATAGCAAACTTGGACAACATATCTTTTACATACTTCTCCTGATGTATGAATATACCATCAGGTTTCTGCTGAACTTGCAAACCCAGAAAGAAAGTGAGTTCTCCCATGGCACTCATCTGAAATTCTCCCTTCATCAAGTCCTCAAACTCTCTACACCATGCCTCTTTGGTTGAACCAAAGATAATATCATCCACATACACCTGCACAAGAATAATATCCCTTGAATCTTTCTTGAGGAATAGTGTCTTGTCAATGGCACCTCTTCTGTAGCCATTCTTCAGCAGAAATGTGGAGAGTCTAGCATACCAAGCTCTGGGAGCTTGATGAAGTCCATAGAGAGCTTTGACAACTTTGTACACATACTCAGGATGATCAGGGTCTTCAAATCCCTTGGGTTGAGTCACATAAACCTCCTCTTCAATCTCTCCATACAAGAAAGCACCTTTTACATCCATCTGATAAACCATAAAGCCTATATAAGAGGCATAGGCCAAAAATATCCTTATAGCTTCAACTCTGGCCACTGGTGCAAAGTCCTCATCATAGTCAATGCCTTCCTCTTGTCTAAAACCTTGAGCCACTAGTCTTGCTTTGTTCTTCACCACAATACCCCTGGCATCTCTTTTATTCTTCAGAATCCATTTTGTCCCAATGGCATATTTCCCATTAGGAAGAGGAACTAAAATCCAAACCTGCTGATTCTTAAATTGCAGCATTTCCTCTTGCATTGCCTCAAGCCAACTTGAATCAGCCAGTGCTTGAGGAACACTAGTTGGTTCAATCTGAGAAAGAAAGCATGTAAACAAACAATGTTTGAAGTCTGTGTGATTGTTCCTCTTTTGATTGTAGACATAAGAGATAAAAGCAACTTCTCCATATTTTATATTATTTACAGTGCTTCTAGTTCGAACAGGGTCTTTAGGATCACCAATAATCTTTGATAGGGGATGAGCATTGTGAATCCTTTTGGTAGCTGTAGGTGGAACATCAATGTTGGCTTCAGTGTTGGTGAGTGTAGGCTCAAACTCAGTATCATATGAAGCCGAGTTAAACAAGCCAGGCTTTGGTTGATAATTCCCAAGATCAGAAGGACTTGGAAATCTGGTAAAGGGATTATCAAAATCTGCAGAGACTTCAGGAGAGATGGGAGAGTGAACATCAGCAGAATCAGCATCTTTGACATTATCAGTGGGAATAGGTGTGCCTTCAGCAGTATCCTTGTTGCCACTGACTGCTTGTGCTGACTGATGTAGGATAGCCTCAGTCTCTTGTGTAACCTTGTCATTGAGTTTCTGAGCTTCCTTAGTAGCAGCATGTTCCTGCTTCTTCAATCTTGCAAGATCTTCTGCATAATGTGACTCATCATCTTGTTCAGCAGCAGAGTGATTACCTACAAAATGGTTAGGTGGAAAAGATGGTACAACAAAAGTATTCTCTTCTGGCTCAGACTCACATTCTGAGTCATCATCCATGAAACCTGCAGGGTTAGAACTTGAATCTTTGGTACCTGCATCAGGATTAGAAGCATGCCTAGTATAACCCAAATAGTCAGTCAAATAGTCTAGGTCAAAATACCAAGAATGGCCTTGTCCCTGAATATTAGGTTGATCTTCAAGAAATCTCAGATTAAGGGTCTCTTCAATCTTTTTAGCATTCAGATTATAAACCCGATAGGCCTTGCTATGAGCTGAATACCCAACTATATATCCCTCATCAGCTTTCCCATCAAATTTACCCAGTATATCAGCAGTATTCAGAATAGTTACCTTGCATCCAAAAGGCTTAAGGTAATGTATGTGTGGAACTTTCCCAGTGAGAAGTTCATAAGGTGTCTTGACATGAAGTCTAGTGATGGATACCCTGTTCAAGACATGACATGCAGTACTGACTGCTTCAGTCCAAAACATGGTGGGGAGTTTTGAGTCTGCAAGCATTGATCTTGCTGCCTCAATGAGGGTTCTATTTTTCCTTTCAGCAACCCCATTTTGTTGTGGAGTTCTTGGAGTACTATAGTCCCTCCTAATCCCTTTAGACTTACAGAATTCTATGAAGACAACATTTTTGAATTCTGTACCATTGTCACACCTAATTCCCTTAACCTTTTTATTCAGCTGGTTCTCAACTAAGATAATGAAGTCTTTCAGGATTGGAGTTGTTTCATCCTTAGTTTTGAGAAAGAACACCCAGCAAAACCTTCTATAATCATCTGTGATAACCAGGCAGAAGTACTTGTGATCAATACTTCTAATGGGGGTTGGACCAAAAAGATCCATGTGCAGCAACTGAAGAGGTTCTGAAATGGTGCTCACTACTTGGACTGTTTTGTAAGAGGCTCTGTGTTGCTTTCCATTGTTGCAAGCAATACAATTGTGTTCATTGGTGAAGAGTTTAGAAGGAAGGCCCTTAACAAGACCAAGTTTGGATAACTTGTTGATGGTCTTGTAATTCACATGTGCTATTCTTCTATGCCATTTATTAGATTCATCCAGGGAAGCTTTGGCTACCAAACATGTTACATCACCTTCAGGCTGAACATCATTCAGATTGAATGTGTATAAGTTGAAGGTTCTAGGAACTCTCAACAATACAGTTGTGTCTTCTGGGAGTTTGAAGTCCTTGGAAAGTACAAGACACTCATCTTCAGTGAAGAAAACCTTATGCTTAGTGTCACAAATTTGTGATACTGAGATGAGATTAAAATGCTCCAGTTCCTTCACATAGTAAACATTTTCAAAATCTAACAAGGGTGTCTTAATGGTTCCTTTCCCTGTAATTTTGCCATCTCCACCACCAAAGGTTACAGTGCCTCCTCCTTCAATAGGCTCAAAGTCATGCATCTTATCCTTGTTCCCTGACATACTTCTAGAACACCCACTATCAACAATACCTACTTCAGTACTTTTCAAAGGATGTTCCTACAACAACAACAAAATATACAAAATTAGTACACATTGGAGACTCAAGTCATTGCTGACTTGAGCCTGCCTTGTGGATCATTAGTAACAGGCCATGTAGATGTTTTAGATCCACCATTGTTCTTGGGCCTGTAATTCATATTAGGTCCCTTCTTTGTCCAAGAACAACCTGCTGAGGGCTTCACAGCAGTATTCCATTTCCCACCACCATTACACATTGAGTCGAAGTGATTAGGCCAATAACTATTATAAAAGAAAGAACTAGTGGGTCTAACAGATGGTCTAGTACTGGTTCTTCTCCATGAAAAATGAGATTCAGCAGAATTAGGTTTCTGCTAATGTGGAACAAAAGATGGTATTTCACTAACATTCTTCCACATTTGCCTAGTTTTCCTTTGACTACCACATGCACCCATTCTTTGCTCATGATATGTACAATCCTTAATCAAGTGATATTTACTTCCACACACAAAACACTTCTTCCTTTTAGAAGATTTATGCAAACCAAAAGAATTTCCATAACATGAAAAAGTGTTCAAATCACCATGACAAACAGAATTGTTTTTAACAAAGCCAAAAGTATTATTATGCAAAGAATTTAAAAACAAGTCTTCAGTAGAAACTGTCTTGTTATCAGCAGCAACTCTAGAAGGCTTGTGGGGAGTCTTGGGTGATATCTTTGGTGTGGTCTTGGGAGTGGTCTTGGGCATGGTCTTGGGCAGGTCCGACTTCTCACTTGAATCACAGCTAGCAAATGAGGTAGACCCTTCATCAGAAGACTTGTCACTGTTACAACAAGAGACAAAGTCATTAGATCTCACAATAGGGTCTTGCAAGTCAGTTGACTTCTTGCCATATAAATGATGTGATCCATCAAAGTCAGAAGGTTTGGACAAGTCTATAGGCATGTGTTCCCCTCTTATAGGTCCAGGCACTGCATTCATTCCCCCTTCCTTAACATATTTAACAGGTGTTTGATAAGCTAAGGCTGGTTCAGGGTCAAAAACACTAGACATATCAGGATAGGTTAGCTCTTCAGGGTCTATATACTTCTCGTATCCTAATGCCTTTCTAGACCTAACAGATTGGCGACCATCAATTAATTTACTTAAATTAGATGCCCCTTCCTGCCATTTCATACGACCAGCTATCTCTTTATCTAATTTAGCTTGTAACTCTTGTTTTTCTTTTTCTAAATCAGACTTCTCTTTTTCAGTACGTTTTAATTCTATCTTAGCAACCTCTAAATCACTTTCTAGAACTCTTACTTTTTCATCATATTTAACTTGATTCTTTTGAAACCATACTTTTTGTTTCTCTAATGTTTTTAAAGCCATTTTATAAGACTCTACTTCAACATAACACTCATTGTATTTTGGTTTCAATTCATCAAATTCTTGTTTAAGCTCGTTGTATCTTACACTACATCCAAACACACAGTTGGCTACCTGAGAGATTCCCATCAAGGAGACTTGCTCCTTCTTGTCTTCTGAAGGTGTGAATGCCAGCAGATTCACTTGTGAGGAAGTAGAAGCTTCCTCTCCAGCAGGTTCATGATCAGCCCAATCAATTTGGTGATCCAGAGTCACCATTGCCTTTGAAGGTACAGTCTTGTTATCCCCTGCTTCCAATGGATAAGAACCATATCTAACTTCATCTCCAGCCTTTCTATCTTTGCATTCTCTTGAAAAATGTCCCACTTGACCACAAGTGTAGCATTTAACCTTCCTTCTATCAAACCTTGCTGCTTCTTTTCCATTAAAACCAAACTTTCTTCCAGACTTGGCTTCAAACCTTCTGATATTCATTGAGATCATTGCAAGCTCCCATTTCAAGTGCATCTCCTCCATTTCCAATGGATCCACCTGTTCAAAATCCTCATAAGCAATAAACTGCTAAGGTTCATATTCAGCCACAAATGAATGAATAAGATCCTCCAACACATTACTTGATCTTGATTTAGGAGCAGTTTGATTATAAGTTTGAGAAGATGCTCCTGATGAATATGAACTTGAGGCTTGATGGACAGGTTTAGTAGAGGCACCAACAAATGCAGAATGAGTGGATGGACGTTTGGGACTTCTAACATCAGGCTCAAGTGATTTAAGCCTATTGTAGAGGTCATCAAAAGACATCATGTCCAACCCACCTTTGGTCTTGAGAGCAATACAAACTTGTAACCAAGATGGTGGCAGAGATCTTAGAAATTTAGAATTGCAGTCTTCATTGTCGGGTCTAGCCTTCAACTGATTAAGTTGACTTAATATTCGATGGAACCTGTCATAACCCTTATGAATTCCCTCTTCTTCAGATATCTGAAATTCTTGGAACTTTTGCTTCAGCATAGACTTCTGCAACCTTCTTGATTCCTCATTCCCACCAAATCTTGCTTTTATAGCCATCCAAATGTCCTTGGCATCCTCCATAAAATGGAAGTCACCCATATGGTCATCTGGAATAGCTTGGAGCAAAATAGTTCTGACTTTACTCTCCCTCTGCACAGCCAGAATCTCTTCAGCAGTTTTGGGTCCTACAATAGTAACAACACCATCAGCATCTGTAACATGCTTCTTCAGACTATTCCCTTTCTTAACAACCTCCCACAGATTCCAATCAATGTTTGTGATCCAGTTCTGCATCTTCATGGACCACAGATGATAATCTTCTGCATTCTTCAAGTATGGAAACTTAGCATTACTTTTGGAGAGATTGAGTTGTTGAAGAGAAGTGGTGTTAATGTTCTGGGTTGTATCAACATCATCATCCGATCCAGGCATGTTTGGTGATTTGTTTGGATTGTAAAGGTGTAAGATTTGTGTTTCTTAGTATGGCAGAGACTCTCTCGAGGCTCTGATACCACTTGTTGAGCTATATACCTTGATAGATCTTCTTGAGCACTCTAGAATCGTTAGTAATGTCACTGTAATCAATAACACACTAATAGACAATCTCTGCAACTTGTATTTATAAAGCGGAAACAAAACACAAGCTTGATACTAAGAACTCTTGATCCTCTATAGATCTTTTAATTATATTAAGAATTCTCTAAAAGTTATTCAATACATAAAACGTGTGTTCCTTTTATACTCAAGGAACCCTAAACCGTTTCACAAGAAACGTATACTCTAAAACTTCTAAAAGATATGCATTATCACTTCCTAAATAAACTCATGCATATCCAAACTACATTACATAAAATACGGAAATACTATATCCGCAGAAACTAATAAAGCTGAAACTATGTCTTCAGCAGATACACTGCTTCAGCAGAAACCAACTCTTCAGCAGGAATCATCAGCAGAAACAGCAGCAGAATTCTTTCTTCACAGAATTCCCAACACAACTGATTGGAACACAGAGTTGTGCAAATAAACAAGTAGAGTAGCATAAACAGATTACAACCAAACACTCCTTTAAAAACAGTTATTGATGAGATTTTGATTCAGACAAACATACAATACAACCTACTGATAGAAACTATTATAATAAACAATAAATGAGTAATTTAGACAATAACAAGTAACTAACTACTTAGGAAAGTGGAAATTAAAAGCAAGGCTTACATAAGCCTTCCAAGCTAAGCTGCCAAGTAACCAAGAACCAAATCAACCATCCTAATGATCTCCCATGAGGTCCCTAACCCACAACCATCCTTTATTAACTGTGCTCCAAGCTTATTCAACCAATGATCACCAATTTTTTTATTTATTTTTGATTTTTCTTGATTATTTTTAATATTTATAGAAACTGAGTTTAGGATGTTCACACAAGCTTATAAAGCTTATAAAACCTTGTTTTCTGAGTTTACATAAGCTTATGAATGACTTGTACACACATTAGAAGCTTTAATTAGCACTTGAGAATTTAAAATGGAACTTGAAAAAGTAAAACAGAAAATTAACTTAGAACATTGCTTTCATTAACTTTAAAACTGAGTACAAAGGAAAACTAAAACATAATTTAAACTAAGGTTACACTAATACAGCTAAAAAATGAGCTACAATATATATCGAGGCAAAATTAGGTCTTTTCTCTTCCCACATGGCACCTTTTTGAATTCTGAAAGTCCCAATATCTTTGTGCTGACTCCTTGACCAAATCCCAGCCGTCCATTTGCATTAAGATCAATCACAGCCTTTGATTGTGATTTTGGCGCCATAATGAGTCGGGGTAAAATTGAGTGGTACTGGTGGGTGTTGGTGTGGGAATTTATTGTGGTGGGTTAGTTTGGTGGGGAGTATTAATTATGGGGGGGGGGGGCTGGTGAAAAAGGTGGGAGGACATAGCCCTGGTTTTGAGGGATACGGTTGGGGGAGATAATGGTCAAAGGTGGAGTTTGACCGGGGGAGATTTTATATTAAAAAGGGAAACAGGCTAGGGGATTGGGCCTGGGTGGACTGGGCTGGATAGGTTTCGGTTTTGAATTTATGGATTTGGTTTAATAACAATAGAAAGGTATCACAACTCACCATTTCAGGTCATTTCCCGAACTTTAGAAAAACACTATTCATCAAACACTATTCATCAGTATACTATTCATCATTTTTGGTGTCAGTTTGACATTCTGAGAAACATTTGGGAATTTTACTATTCACTAAACACTATTCATTTCCGGAAAAGTTTTCACTATTCACTTGCATTACACATTTCATCGTAAATTTAGTTTACGGGTATTCAAATTCGCGTAACCGTATTGGTTCAGGTGCGAATTCATGCATTATCAGTAAGGACACTGCATACGGACTGGAGATAGTCTGCATATCATCATAAAAGCATTTTCATGTTATACCACTCTTAGGATTTTTAAATTTATATATTTGATACATTTAACGTTTTTCTTATAATTATTTATAATAAACGTTAACACCCGGTTTATACATGACGAATATATCTAAATATTCCCACGATGGTCCCGACATATTTTTATATCCATTTTATCATCATAAAAGTTATAACATTCATTTACCCAGTATTTTGGAAATTTATTTTATTTATAACGTAAGCTTATGAATATTACAACGGTTTTCGTGAAAACTAAACAATAATCACCCGAACACTCAGTAATTGTACCCAACATATTTTTAACATTTTTATGACTTTATTAAGTCCCGGTTAACTTTGTTAATATTTATTTCTATTAAACCCGGTACCCGATTTTAACAAATAACACAAACTAGCACCTAAACTACACAAGATTTCTAATTAAATCACAAGTACCCCTACCCCGCCCCCCCCCCCCCCCCCCCCACCTTTGCTCACCATAACCGGCCACATGAACACCCCTTAACCTAATGCTTTAACTTCCTAGTATTATACTAATAAACCTCTAAAATACATACTTAAACTAAAACCATAAATCATTTCATACACTTTTTAGAAAGAAAGAAAACTATCTCATCCTCTTCCTCTCTTACACCCCACGACCAAACCCAAAATACATGATCAAGTGAAGTTTTTACAAAAGTTAAAGCACCAAAGTTGTTCATTATACTTGCCTAATCAAGAATCATACAAGAAATATACAAGAAATCCAAGGTTTCTAATCATTCAATCACCTCATATTTCAAAGTGAGTATACAAATTTATTTTCAAGTTTTCTTCTAATTAACACTTATATCTCATGGTAATCATGCTTAATTTCATGCTCATACTAGTTGTACCACTTTATTTTTGAAGACTTTTGAAACATACAAACCCTAGATTGTGATTTAGGTGTTCCTTTGTTAGATTAACTTGATTTCTAGTCATTAGGAACCCATGGCACCCTAAGAAGGTGTATGGTAGGATTAGATTAGTTTTGTGAAGTTTGCAAGAGATTTGGTTGAAGTAGAAACTAGTTTTGAACCTTGGAAATGGATTTCTAACAAGTTTATAAACATGCTGTCCCATTTTGTAAAATTCTGGAAAATCAGTAAACACCAAGGAAACTTTGGCAAAATTTTTAGAAAATACTTTCAAAAACGAATCCGTAGGCGAAAGAACGGATTAAAAAGAGTTTATAACGAAGAAGTTATGATTTTTGCAAGTTTATTGACGAAAACTATTTTCTGGAAAAATACATGCTGTTGGACGTTTTTCGTCGGACAAAAGGAGGCTTTTGACGTAACCCGGAGGAGCCGAGCTTTCCAAAAATATATTACTACATACTAAGACGTAACCGTGGATATAAAGAACAAGTAAAACGGACTTATAACGACAAGGATATTCACGTTTGAATATCGGCAAAACTCATTTCATTTTGACAGCTTTTAGAAATAATAACACTAAAACTACGTAGTAACTCTAGATTTCTAGAAATAATACCAAGTACCCAATTTTATAACTAATGAAGTATTAGTGATTACAAGTATATTTTTATCACTACAAGGCGTTATTTCAAGGATTTCAACCCGAGGATTTCAACACAAACATTGATACATACGATATATATATAAGTATATATATTGCAACTAGCTTTATTTTTTCTAATAGCCATATTTTTCCTAAGTCTTGGAAATGTATATTTTTGATAACAACAAGTAATTTTCAAAGAGTAGAGTGGTATACGAACATGTGCATGGAGATTCATAACATCATTTCATGATCTAAAGTAGATCGTTCATCATTCATCTTAGGTTGCGGCTAGTGTGCGCGCCTTGTTTTTCAGCTCATTACATGTTCATGGTACCATCATATCAGGTGAGTCATAGCCCCACTTTTACTGGTTTAATTACTTTACAAACTCTTTGGGGGAGATACATGCTTAAATACTCGTGTTATACTTTTATACGATTTCAAATCCCATGGGGGAGAATACATTGCAACAACTATTTTTGTACATGCCCAAGTATTACAAATTCCATACATTGCTTAAGTTGCCTTACTACCACTTCACGACAAGTCCCCTCTATTATCATGGACCGTTAATTTTAGTGCTAAGCGAGAGTGAATGAATAGATCTATTGAGGGTGACGCCTCCATTCGTGTTTGGGTTGCTCCAACGGGATGAATGCATTTCATGTCTTATCAAATTGAGTGCCTGGTAGACACTCTGTTGGGGCCATTACAAAGTCTAGCTTCGGGGTCATGAGCTTAAGAGACAATGTAGCATTTTTGACATTTATGTCGGTTCACTTTATACTTGTGGCTATTGTACATACGAAAAATTACTTATGGAAGTACGATACTTTTCCACCACTATTACTACGGAATTACGATGCCTTTGCATCAATCTTATGACCGATTTATTACAAACATATTACATTTGGCAGTGGGTTGTAAACACACAGGTTACAAGTCTCTTATGGCGGGACTTGGAACTGAGTGGATTTACGATGCCTTTGCTGGGGAATCTTCATTTCAATGCATTACATTCTTTTTCACAAGACTCTATGAACTCACCAACCATTGTGTTGACACTTTAGCATGTATTTTCAGGTATTAAGTAATGGCACGCTACTGGAGGTTTTGGCAGGGCATGGCATGGTCATAGAAGACTCTGATTATTCATTTGGGGACCGTTTTAAACTATTTTAAGGGCCTATTTCCGCACTATTTTTAACAATGTAAATTCAACATTTTTGATTTAACCATTTTATTCTAAATGATTGAAGTGAAAACCTTTTTGTACTTGTGTTGTGATATCAATTGAGTTACACCCCAGCTACATGTATGCTTCCGCTGGACCCGATTTTGGGGGTGTGACAGATTGGTACCAGAGCTTTGGCTATAGCAAACTAAGTGTTTTTAAAACCTAGACTATAGCTACTTTCAAGAAAACTTAACCCTATGACCGTCACGTGCCTGCCTGCCAAGCTGAAGCCTCATTTGTGGTTAGTTGCTGACATAGGTGATGAGATTTGTATCTCATTATCTGATATATTATATTCATTTATTATAGTTGATTACTATAATTGTCTTTCATATAAGCATGCTCATGTATCATATATGTCACCGCATTATGTTTTTCCTTGCATAGTTTCATCATTTGACCTCGTGTTTGGTCACTTGCTTTGGTCTTTCAGAACGTCTTGGTATTTGTGAAGGACATAGTATTAGTATGACTGAGCTGAGTATTTCAAAATTCATGGAACCTCGGTGGAATATAGACTGGTCATCTATATTCAACCCGGGATAGTGAGATATAGGCTGACCACCTATGTCTGACTCAGAAATGAATTTTGCAACACTGAGAATGGTTATAATAAAATTCTGTCTGGATTGAATCCTTTACTCATTTTCCAAATGTTTCATGCATGTGTGTGTATACCCTCGTTGTCAGAACATTCATACTTTTTATCACTTCGTGGATCACCGATTGGAAGCACGTCAATTGTTCATTTCATCTCATGAACATTCACGTCTATGCATGATACACTTACAACACGGTATTTTCTTTTATCACAATCTCATTTTGTCGCAGTTGTCACAGTCTCTTCCCTTCTCACCATCACTATCATTTCCTTTCCCATCCCCATATATATATATAGAATTACCTGACACTTTATGGATTCCTATGCCACTCATCGCTCACTACTCCCTATATTGATAAGTGGATATTATCAATGACCTCCCTAGGAAAGACTTTCCATACCATCTATAAGGAGAATCTCTCGGTACATTAAGACCGTTCAAAACTCAACATAAATCTCAGAATATCACAAAACAATTCGAACCACTATCACTGGCCTGATCGCCAAAATTCAATCATCTAGAAAGTATTGGCTTGACTGAATTACAAGATTCGTTTAGATACGAGTGCTCACAAAACAACACCATAGAAATAAATCCAATCTCCTAACCAAGACTGTAGAACATTCAATTGAACATGGACTCACCAATAGACTTTATTCAAACATATTAGACATTTATACAATTGTTCAGACATACCTACCTGGCTATTTTATCCTCTTCATACTTTCACTTTTACATGGATTTTTCTCCAAGCTACAGTTATGCAAAACATATATCTTGTAAGAAATACTTTTCTGAGGCACTTATTTTGACAAGCAAATTCCTTTTGGTTAATCTCTACAAAACTATTGGACGTTAAGGAATTTTAAAACATCAATCCTTGGCAAACCATACTATTTACCTCAGGTTGAAAATAGTTCTATCTTGCATAACTATTAAATTTTGAAACATCAAGAAAAAAAAAATGTTACTTAAAAAGCTGTTTGCTTAAAGTTGTAAATTCATTTATTCAGGGAAGATTTATGAACAAAACACACAATCTCAAAACAAACTTTGAAAATTAATCACTATATTACATCACTTATACACTTAGGATTTTGTGATTTGATGACATAGAGCTTGGGGAAAATCTTAGTAATGGAGACTAAGCATCGTAAGTGGAGAAAGACTCAATTTATGACATCCTACGGAGGATCTCACCCTTATCCTAATCTATTATTTTCAACAACACCCTTTGACGGACTTAACCTTGTAAGTTCTTCCACAAGATTCATGATACCCATTTCAATTATTCCTAATAGAGGAATTTGATTCACCTCAAACTCCTAGCGATTTCATTAAGATTCCTTTGAAACCACACCACCTATCATCTGCAGACCAATGGTCAGAATTAGAGAACGATTCAAACATAAGGAGACCTGCATTGGGTATGGATTTACCTACATTCATCGGGTATGGATTTACCTGCATTCGGTATGGATTTACCTGCATTTATTGGGTATGGTTAACTGCATCGCATGAGTGATTGACTCAAGAAATGGTTGGACTAACCAATTACCATAAATCAAATTCAGTTGCAACTATAGTTATCGCGCGAGCGTAGAGACTACACCATTTGAGGCACTCTATGGTCGAAGTGCCAACATTCATTGACGGATCGAAATTTGGAAAAGCCCAACTCACTAGTCCAGTAAGTATTCATGAAATAACCGGAAATTTCCTACAAGTCAAGAATCAGTTACAAGTTCAATAAGTTGTAAACCATTAAAACTTCAAGTTGGTAAGCAGAGTTATGTTGAAAGTTCTGCCTAGGAAAGGCATGATATCATCCAGAAAACTTGGAAAGTTAAACCCGAGATATACACTGGACCATGTAATATTTCAAACAGAGTAGGCCTAGTGGCCGTCAGACTTGAGCCTTGTTAGAGAACAACAGCAACAGGATTACACAACCACGTATTATCAGCTTTTCAGAATTGTCACTCATAATTCCATTTGGAAAGGAATCCAACCCAAAGTCAAACATAAACCTTGCAGGAGAACAAGTAGAAATCATGGACCGAGAGGTCGAACAATTGAAGCAGAGTCGAATTCCTATCATTAGAGTTCGCTGGAATTCTCGAATATCATCACCTTTTCACCAATACATTCTCAGATACCAACATAAACTGAACTTCGGGACGAAGTTCCTTTTAGAGGGGAAGACTGTCAGAACTCACCATTTCAGGTCATTTCCCGAACTTTGGAAAAATACTATTCATCAGTTTACTATTCATCATTTTTGGTGTCAGTTTGACATTCTGAGAAACATTTGGGAATTTTACTATTCACTAAACACTATTCATTTCCGGAAAAGTTTTCACTATTCACTTGCATTACACATTTCATCGTAAATTTAGTTTACGGGTATTCAAATTCGCGTAACCGTATTGGTTCAGGTGCGAATTCATGCATTATCAGTAAGGACACTGCATACGGACTGGAGATAGTCTGCATATCATCATAAAAGCATTTTCATGTTATACCACTCTTAGGATTTTCAAATTTATATATTTGATACATTTAACGTTTTTCTTATAATTATTTATAATAAACGTTAACACCCGGTTTATACATGACGAATATATCTAAATATTCCCACGATGGTCCCGACATATTTTTATATCCATTTTATCATCATAAAAGTTATAACATTCATTTACCCAGTATTTTGGAAATTTATTTTATTTATAACGTAAGCTTATGAATATTACAACGGTTTTCGTGAAAACTAAACAATAATCACCCGAACACTCAGTAATTGTACCCAACATATTTTTAACATTTTTATGACTTTATTAACTCCCGGTTAACTTTGTTAATATTTATTTCTATTAAACCCGGTACCCGATTTTAAAAAATAACACAAACTAGCACCTAAACTACACAAGATTTCTAATTAAATCACAAGTACCCCTACCCCCCCCCCCCCTTTGCTCACCATAACCGGCCACATGAACACCCCTTAACCTAATGCTTTAACTTCCTAGTATTATACTAATAAACCTCTAAAATACATACTTAAACTAAAACCATAAATCATTTCATACACTTTTTAGAAAGAAAGAAAACTATCTCATCCTCTTCCTCTCTTACACCCCATGACCAAACCCAAAATACATGATCAAGTGAAGTTTTTACAAAAGTTAAAGCACCAAAGTTGTTCATTATACTTGCCTAATCAAGAATCATACAAGAAATATACAAGAAATCCAAGGTATCTAATCATTCAATCACCTCATATTTCAAAGTGAGTATACAAATTTATTTTCAAGTTTTCTTCTAATTAACACTTATATCTCATGGTAATCATGCTTAATTTCATGCTCATACTAGTTGTACCACTTTATTTGTGAAGACTTTTGAAACATACAAACCCTAGATTGTGATTTAGGTCTTCCTTTGTTAGATTAACTTGATTTCTAGTCATTAGGAACCCATGGCACCCTAAGAAGGTGTATGGTAGGATTAGATTAGTTTTGTGAAGTTTGCAAGAGATTTGGTTGAAGTAGAAACTAGTTTTGAACCTTGGAAATGGATTTCTAACAAGTTTATAAACATGCTGTCACATTTTGTAAAATTCTGGAAAATCAGTAAACACCAAGGAAACTTTGGCAAAATTTTTAGAAAATACTTTCAAAAACGAATCCGTAGGCGAAAGAACGGATTAAAAAGAGTTTATAACGAAGAAGTTATGATTTTTGCAAGTTTATTGACGAAAACTATTTTCTGAAAAAATACATGCTGTTGGACGTTTTTCGTCGGACAAAAAGAGGCTTTCGACGTAACCCGGAGGAGCCGAGCTTTCCAAAAATATATTACTACATACTAAGACGTAACCGTGGATATAAAGAACAAGTAAAACGGACTTATAACGACAAGGATATTCACGTTTGAATATCGGCAAAACTCATTTCATTTTGACAGCTTTTAGAAATATTAACACTAAAACTACGTAGTAACTCTAGATTTCTAGAAATAATACCAAGTACCCAATTTTATAACTAATGAAGTATTAGTGATTACAAGTATATTTTTATCACTACAAGGCGTTATTTCAAGGATTTCAACCCGAGGATTTCAACACAAACATTGATACATACGATATATATATAAGTATATATATTGCAACTAGCTTTATTTTTTCTAATAGCCATATTTTTCCTAAGTCTTGGAAATGTATATTTTTGATAACAACAAGTAATTTTCAAAGAGTAGAGTGGTATACGAACATGTGCATGGAGATTCATAACATCATTTCATGATCTAAAGTAGATCGTTCATCATTCATCTTAGGTTGCGGCTAGTGTGCGCGCCTTGTTTTTCAGCTCATTACATGTTCATGGTACCATCATATCAGGTGAGTCATAGCCCCACTTTTACTGGTTTAATTACTTTACAAACTCTTTGGGGGAGATACATGCTTAAATACTCGTGTTATACTTTTATACGATTTCAAATCCTATGGGGGAGAATACATTGCAACAACTATTTTTGTACATGCCCAAGTATTACAAATTCCATACATTGCTTAAGTTGCCTTACTACCACTTCACGACAAGTCCCCTCTATTATCATGGACCGTTAATTTTAGTGCTAAGCGAGAGTGAATGAATAGATCTATTGAGGGTGACGCCTCCATTCGTATTTGGGTTGCTCCAACGGGACGAATGCATTTCATGTCTTATCAAATTGAGTGCCTGGTAGACACTCTGTTGGGGCCATTACAAAGTCTAGCTTCGGGGTCATGAGCTTAAGAGACAATGTAGCATTTTTGACATTTATGTCGGTTCACTTTATACTTGTGGCTATTGTACATACGAAAAATTACTTATGGAATTACGATACTTTTCCACCACTATTACTACGGAATTACGATGCCTTTGCATCAATCTTATGACTGATTTATTACAAACATATTACATTTGGCAGTAGGTTGTAAACACACAGGTTATAAGTCTCTTATGGCGGGACTTGGAACTGAGTGGATTTACGATGCCTTTGCTGGGAAATCTTCATTTCAATGCATTACATTCTTTTTCACAAGACTCTATGAACTCACCAACCATTGTGTTGACACTTTAGCATGTATTTTCAGGTATTAAGTAATGGCACGCTACTGGAGGTTTTGGCAGGGCATGGCATGGTCATAGAAGACTCTGATTATTCATTTGGGGACCGTTTTAAACTATTTTAAGGGCCTATTTCCGCACTATTTTTAACCATGTAAATTCAACATTTTTTATTTAACCATTTTATTCTAAATGATTGAAGTGAAAACCTTTTTGTACTTGTGTTGTGATATCAATTGAGTTACACCCCAGCTACATGTATGCTTCCGCTGGACCCGATTTTGGGGGTGTGACAAAAGGGTCCGGTTGGTTACTAGTTTTCACAAGGACCATTTTTGCAATTTTTCCAAAGATGAGGTGCTGAAAATGTAACTTCTCCAAATTGCTTATGAGGACCAAATATGTCAATCATCAATAAACCAAGAACCAATTTTGCCATTTTTGATTTTTTAAAATTCCCAGGGACGTATTTTGCCATTTTTGGATTTTCAGGGACCAAACTTGTAATTTTGGAAAACTTGTTACCCAAATGTAATATTTTGTGAAATTTGACTTTTAAAACCTTGGGTTGACTTTTCCTTTCAAAATAAATGCATAGGGACTAAATTTGACAAGTTTTGAAACTTGGGGGATTGAAACTGCCAATATTGCAAACTTTGTACGTTTTTCCTTTGTTTTTGCACATTTTGCATTTAAAACACATAAAACACAATCTCTGGGATAATTTAAGTATTTTGATATCTTTTTGATTGTTTTTGTATGTTTTGGCAGTTTCAATACGTCAAAAATGATGAGTGTTTGAGCACTCATCAGGCAGCATGTCTTCGATTACATCTACGATATTGTTGAGTCGTTATTGTGGGAGATACAAGAAAGAGACTCGATGACGTAGAACGAGTGAGCATGCACTAAAAACTCAATTTTGAAAAAGAAAGAGAAAACAAATTTGGAGAGGAAAATCTTTTTGGGTTTTTTAAAATTTTTGAAAACTTGAAAAATACAATATTTTTGTTAATCGAGTTGTTAATTGCTCGTTTCCTTTTAGATCACGTGGGTTGTAATCTTCAAGTAATCCAAAACAAATAACTCACGATCGGTTTTGTTGGTTTTTTTTATTTTTTTTGGTGTTTTGAATACTTTATGAAAAGTATTCTTGGCGTTTTTGAATTGTGATAATATATATATACAAAAGATATGAAAAATAACTTCCGAGGAAGGATCTCAAGTCACTAATCGTCAACCCGTGACGATATTGTCATAACACGCCTCCTTGGCAGCGGCACCAAAATTTTGATCGATATAGAACCAACCAATGGGGAGAGAAGGATCAAGAATATCGGACAAGATTACCTCGAGGGTAATAAGACGTAAGAATCACAAATCAACCTTTTGTTAAAAAGGTTAACGCGTAAAGCCTACGAATACGATATTTTGAAGAGTACCAGGTAAGTTATTTCTCGAGTCGTTTCCTGACGAGATGTGAATTGAGGATATCGATTAGGGTTTGGAATTAAAGTGCTTGATTGACGATTTTGAGATTTGGAAATTTAAAACTACGCGAATAATGAACGAGAAATAAAGTTAACACAACTAAATTATGAATCTAAGCAAGAGAGGCTAAGTAAAACTTAAAAACTACTTTAAAGTCTACGGGAAAGATAATCGGTAGCTAAGGGAATCCTAAAACGCAATCTAGATTAAAAACGTAAAAGTTAATTTAAATAAAACGTAAGTGTACGAAATAAAAAGTGATTTTAAAGCTACGCTAATCCTACGGGTGTAAAAACGGGTTTTCCAAGATTCTAACGATAAAAGAAAACTTTTTTGAAAAAGAAAAATATTTTTTTGCTTTTTAAATTTTTTATAAAGAATTAAAAACTAAAATAATAAAATAAATGATTTAAAAATAGTAAAACTATTTAGAAAATTATGAAAAATTTTTGGAAAGTTTATTATGCTAAAAAGGAGCTGAGAAAAATAAGAAAGCAAAATAAGCAGTTCAAATTAAGCAGGAATTAAGCAAAATATAAGCTGAAATTTAAATAAGCTAAACAAAAAAAGAATATTACTATAAATACTAAAGAAAGCACACAATAACAAGAAACATATAGAGCACAGGTGGAAGGGGCGTTGCTTTGTGTCTGTTCTCTTTAGCCAAGAGGTCCCAGGTTCGAACCTGCCTCTTGGCTTTTTTTTGAAAACTATTTTTTTCTCACTTTTTCTTTTTGGAAATTTTGTATTAACCAAAAACATCAAACTTAAAATAAGAAAGAAAAAAAAAAAAAAAAAAAACAACTTTGGTAAAACTTCAAATTATGCTGAGAACAAAGACCAAAATCCTAACAGTTATATAAAAAGAAAAACTTTTTAAGAGATATTAAGAATACAAACAGCTACTTATAACAAGCTATATATATAGACTAAACTAGAGATGCAATTACACTAAAGGCTACTAGGGGAAACTTAAAATAAGCTATGGGATCAGAATAAGCAGATTGGAAGCCTAATAAGCACCTGAAAAGCCTATCTTAACCTATGGCTACAAGGACTAAAACAGGCCTAGTGGGGCTACTTCGGGCTACTAAATAAGCAGTAAAAAAAATTCTAAAAATAAAATAAAAATACTACTTAATCAACAGGCTAGCAAAGAGTAAAAGTGCAAAGTTTTAAAGAAATTGATCCATGAATAAAGAAATTAAAAATGCAAGTCTAAAGGGCTGTTGGACTATGGCTGCTGATGTTCAGTTATGGTAAATGGGTGAAAAAGTGCACATTTCACCTATGAAAGTTAACCACTAGATATCAACCACTTACACTATCCTATTTGGGACTAAAATGAAGCAAATAAAACAACTAACTGAAGCTTAAACTAAAATTCTAACCTAAGCTATATGCAAAGACAGTTAAGATAAAAATGGTTTTGGAACCCAAGCTAAAAGACTTAAAAACTATTAGAAAATGTAAAACTTTGATCTAAAACTACCAACAATAACAAAAGAAATCTGAAGGAAGTTAGAAGTTTGGTAAAAACAATTTATTATACTAAGAAAATGCTTGTGCCAAATACCCCCTAAGGGGTGGGCTGTTCGAAATTTTTTGAAAGAAAAAGGACTTTTGAGCTAAAGTTTGAAAAAGCAATTATAAAACAAGCTTAGTATGAACTAAATAAACAAAATGGAACAACAGATAAGTACTTGAGAAAGCAAAAACATGTTTTATTTTATTTTATTATTATTTTTTTTGAAAACTTGAGTAAAACTTGACTGAGATAGCGATATCAGTTTTTTAGGGAACCAAAACTCACAGAAAAGCTATATAAGCTTATGTGAGCAGTAAAGGGAGCTTGAAAACAACTTTTGCAAATATAAAAAAAAATATATACTTGAAATGTAAATGACATAGAGTTTAGAGGAAAACTTAAATTGCATTCATTAAACTGAGATTACAATACTTAAAATGGCAATTACAACTTGAATTTAAAAGGATTACTGTTAGCATTAAAAAAATATATATAGAAGTGATGGTCATTCTCACATTGTAACTTTGTGTCGTTTGTTAAGATTAGTAATAGTTTAGTCATTGGGCCTTGGACTTGGCAAGCTAATATGTTATGTGCTATGTTTCATAAGCCTAGTTATCCAACCATGTAACCAAGTCCAAGCCCAAGCCCATAGAAAGCCTGTGTATGGAACTATAAAATGCACCTTACCTCTCATTTGTAAGGCGTGCTTGTATGTATTATGTGTGTTTCTCTAATAATATTCTCTCTTCTTTCTTTCTCTACATTCTCTACTTACTCTCTCTAAAACTAGTCATGGATTTCATATTCTTTGATCAACCTCGACCTCCCGAACCACATGAATCATACATATTTTCTGTCCTACAATTGGTATCAGAGCTCGACTCAGTAAGTACGAATGAATTGACGAAGCTTAAAATGTCAATAATCGAAAAGACTTGTCCTGGACGGGTAATAATTTCAAGCTAGTCTAACTAGTGATGTAAGCGTGTCTCGAGTAGGACTTGTCTAAGTAGAATGTACCGTCTCGAGAAGCTTTATTTGAACTTGACCAGGACGGGTAATAATTTCAAGCTAGTCTAACTAGTGATGTAAGCGTGTCTCGAATCAGTCATGTTCACTGAAAGTGGATCAATTCAAAAGTGCAAACTCCTCCCGCATGTGCAAATTTCTTAATAATTCATGAGCACATGTGAAGGGGGAGTCCTTCAAATAAAATGCAAAACTCTCAAAGTGGTAACAACAATGTGTTTTATTATCATAAACACTTTGAGAGATTTTCAAATGAATGGTTTTATGGCAACAATAGGATAGTCATGAAGATATAAGGTGACTAAGGTTAGGAAAAACCGTCCTATGATCCGCCAGAGCCGGAGGGATCTACCCAAGGACAATTCTAATAGATTAGAATTAGAAGTCCTTAGGTATGATTGAAAAAAGGAGAAAATGAGAAATGAGAAAGAAGGGGTTGAAGAATTAAAAAGAAAAGTTATGAAAAAGGGTGAAAAGAAATAGCCCTCCAAATGTTCAACCTTAGGGCAGACACCAGGTTCAACTCATATGCTACTGGTTGTTACTAAGGTCACACCGGTATTGAAGACAAAGACGTCATGGACCCAGTGACGCACTGCACTAAACCTTCTTAACCACTCAAGTTCTCTTAAAAGAGCTTGTTTCATTCTCACGGGAAACCGGTGTAATCTATCGATCTGTCTCTTAGAGATGGTTGATATTGAAGCAGGAGACCTCTCCCTAATCTCCGCATAGGAAACCAAATGTGCACTTATCGAGTCTAGAGCCCCGAGATTCATCAAAAGATCTCATAGGAACACATGATATTACTACACTGGTTGTTCATCATTAAGGACGCCAGATGTAAACTTTAGAGTCCTACGCAGATCTTAGCAATCTGCCAGAACATTTATGAGAGGATTCACACTTGTGATTCTCAATGATTAAATGGAAATTCCTGCCAGGGTCAACATCAAGCAGCCCTGACAGAAGGTCACTTTGGTAATTCTTTATGGGTTACGCTTAGTGTTCGCGGTGGTTTCAAACGGTCTACAGTCGTAGAGTGATCCCCAGCGACTCACCCAGTCATTGAGCTACTATGTAGGTCTTGTAAGCTCTCTCAAGAGTATCTGACATGGGAACGGCCTTGGTAAGGGTTAGAAGGAGTCTTCACACTATGCTGTTGACGATCTCTAATTCTTATCTGTAAGTACTGGATGTTTTATTGCTAACTGTTTATATGCAGGGACACTTCATCTCCATGGCGACAGATTCCACGTGCTCATACATACATCTGGAAGTTAAAGAAAGCTCCCTCAAAGATCTATACAACACAAAGTTCAAAGAAAGATTCTACACCAAAAAGAAGAATCTACAAAGTATTAAGGCTAAAGATCAAAGTGCAAGAAAGGGAACTACGTGCATATGAATATCAAAATCCAAAGATGTATGAGCATGTTGGAATAGCAAACAACCACCACAGACGCAGAAGTGACGAAAGGTAGATAACTCCACATCACATAAGAACAAAGAACGATGGAAAATCAGTTATCAAAGATCACAGAGCATGAAGGAACAAAGACTAAAGACTATTCTACAACGACACACAAAGTTAAAGACAAAGAACACGGAAGACCCACTCACGTGGAGCATCATTCGAATGACCACCCCTTAGGGGGAGATTGTTAGCATTAAATATATATATATATAGAAGTGATGGTCATTCTCATATTGTAACTTTGTGTCATTTGTTAAGATTAGTAATAGTTTAGTCATTGGGCCTTGGACTTGGCAACCTAATATGTTATGTGCTATGTTTCATAAGCCTAGTTATCCAACCATGTAACCAAGTCCAAGCCCAAGCCCATAGAAAGCCTATGTATGGAACTATAAAAGGCACCTTACCTCTCATTTGTAAGGGGTGCTTGTGTGTATTATGTGTGTTTCTCTAATAATATTCTCTCTTCTTTCTTTCTCTACATTCTCTACTTTCTCTCTCTAAAACTAGTCATGGATTTCATATTCTTTGATCAACCTCGACCTCCCGAACCACATGAATCATACATATTTTCGGTCCTACAATTACACTATGAAAAACAATAATTAACAAGTAATTAAAAATGGTCAAAATCTTTCTAAAGCATGAAAAATTGGACAAAATTCAACTGTGGAGAGAGGCTATTATTTATACTAGTTGTCTCAGGGTCCCCTCTCTTGTCTCTTTCTTGTTTGTGTTTTCTTTGTGAGAGAGTGGAGAATCAGTCCATCCTTGTGCTTCCTCAAACTAATCTCAGCCATTAATGTTTACTTGGTGCCAAAGGAGAGTTTTTGAACCGTTGATCAATTTTTGTGTCACTTTGGATTGCCAACGTGGAATCTTGATGGGACTTCATGTGATTTAGCTTTGGCAAGTTGTGGAAGTGAGCTGGAGCGGGACAGGGATGAGAGCAGGGGTTTTAGCGGGTAAAGGGTTTGTGAGTTTGACCTGGAGAGTCAAAACGGGTGTGTTTGTTTATGTGTTACTGGGTGAGTTTTGGAATGTGGTGTGTGCGTCCGTTTTAGCTTTTGGGTTTATTGTGGAGTGGGCTAGGTGGATTTGGATAAATGGGTTTAGGATGTTAGTTATTATGATAGTATTAGTAATAGATTTAAGTTTAGTTATTATTAGGTAATAATATTTAGTAAAATAAATAAATACTGAATTTGTGGAACATATATATATATATATATATATATATATATATATATATATATATATATATATATATATATATATATATATATATATATATATATATATATATATATATGTGTGTGTGTGTGTGTGTGTGTGTGTGTGTGTGTGTGTGTGTGTTAATAATAATAATAAAGTAAAAATAAAAAGTTTTATCAAAATATTTTTTGTGATTTATTTGAAAAAATGGTCTTTGAGTTGAAAAAATATTTTTGAAAAAGATTTTGCAATTAAGTTTCGGGATTTAGGGTGATAAGGTAATTTTGGTGTCGAGGTTAAGGGTAAAAGGATAAGTAGGGTTTTGTTGCGGATTTCCATACTCACCCCCATGCCATGTCCCGGGATTTCTTCGACTCTTCAATTCTTCAATAAATGCCCCAAATTGTGTCGAATCGATCCGGTATTGCTCCATATTACTCCGGTTACCCATCCATGCTCCGTTTTGCTCACATTTACCTTGTTTTCAATCCATTTATACCTGAAATACACAAAAACATACTCCAAGGATATTTGCAATATTATATGGTCATTTTTGGGTGTTTTTGGTCGTTTTGGTGGGTTTTTCGGGCCTAAAATGATGAGTAAAAGACCACTCATCACTGCCCTCTTAATTAATTAGGCGTCCCCTTTAATAATTAAGGGGACCGGCACGCTCCTGATCCCCCCCCCAGCTCTGCCTTTAAGTACTGGTTCATTCCACTATTTTTTTCTCACCTTTTTGCACTCTAAACATTCTGATCTAAACCCTGATTTCTATCCTCTATAATCCTTTGATCATATATACATTAATCTTTGTTTCAAAGTGAGTCTAGCATCAACACTTAAGTGCATAGAAAAGAATACTTCTATCATTCAAGACTAGAAGTATTACAAGTTAGTATTATATTGCCATCTAAGTTGTTTGTTTATTTCATCTTGTAAATCATTCATTCTTTGGTGTATAAGGTGTGCATATTAGTTAGTTAGATTTAGACTTGTTGAAGGTGTGAAGTGGTACAAGAAGTGAAGAAGTATAGGTGGTTAGTAATAGTTGTAGGAAGTATAAGAAGATATTATACTTTGAAGTGGTGGTCAGTAGTTAAGATATAGAAGCCATATAGTTGTGTAGAAATCTTGAAATAGCAAAGACGTTGAAGCCTTAGAGTAGTGAAGACGTATAAGCTTTTAAAGTAGAAGAAGCCTTGTAGCGGATCATAGGTTAAAGCCCTCAAGTAGTGACATAGAAGTATTGAAGTTGTGAAGACATAGAGGCTTGGAAGTTATGTAGAAGCATTAGATTTGAAGTAGTGAAAAGATAGAAGTTGTGAAGGAGTGAAGACATAAGTGTTGTGAAGAAGTGTAGAAGGAATAAAAGGGTGTGAAGAAGTTGTGGTGTGTTTGAAGTTGTGAGATTGGTTCTAGCCAGGATTAGAACTCGACATTTAGCTTTGTGTCGTTAAATTGGTATAAGCAAAGGTGTGTATGGTTTTCTCCGCCATAAGGGAGCATATAGGTTTAGTGAAGAAAACTCTCGATTTCGGTGCTCGAGGAGTGGAGTAGGGCAAGGAAGGTGTCCTTGTAGCCGAACCACTATAAATCCTTTGTCTCTCGGTTTGATCTTTCCATCTCTTACTCTTTGCTTGCTTACTTACTTACTTACTTACTTACCTACATATTGCAGATAGTTATAATTGCTTATATTGTGCATATATTGATTTCACATAAAGATCAAATTAAGTTTCACTCACAACACTAAACTTATTTAAACTAAACTAAAAGGATATATATATATATATATATATATATATATATATATATATATATATATATATATATATATATATATATATATATATATATATATATATACATGTGTGTGTGTGTATGTGTGTGTGTGTGTGTGTTTGAGATAAACAACTTTGTAGTTTTTACTCAACAACCTTACTTAGTGGTGTTTAAATAACTATAGTGAACAAACTCAAATCTATATTTTTTGAATAAAAGTTTTAATACACTTGAATTACTCTTTGTGAAGCAAACTTTTATAAAACGAAAAAGACGTAAAACTATTCAACCCCCCCCCCCCCTTTCTAGTTTTTCACAATTAGTATCAGAGCCACATCAAGCGAGATTTTTAAAATATATTGTATTTTAAAACTTGCAACGATCTATGGAATTTGAAAAATATTTAGAAGGGGAATTTACGCAACAACCACCATTATTTGAAAATGATCATTTTCTTGAATGGAAAAATAAATTTGAAAATTATGTGAAATCAATAGATCTTGATCTTTGGCATATCATTTCAATTGGTGATCTTCAACCAACTAAAATGGATTTTGAAAATCAATATAATCATCTTCAAACAAAGATTGATGAAAACACTAAAGTTAAATCAATGATTTACAAAACTCTACCAAGCGTTGAATATGAAAGAGTATTCCTTTGTAAAACGGCAAACGATATTTGGAAATGTCTCTTAAATTTTCACCAAGGGAAATTTAAAACCAAAGATGATCAACTTGATGTTGCACAAGAATTAGTCACTCTAGAAAACTTGATAGATAAATATTTACTCTTCCAAAACCAAGATATTTTAATTGTTTTCATAAAATATAAAATACAAAAAGAATCATCCTTCACCCTTAGACCTAGTTAACATACACTTCAAATCCTAACGACACTATTCCCCTAGAGAATGATCAGTACTCCAGACATACCTATAATACACTACACGATCGGTACACTGACTGGAGGATTGCAAGCTTCTCGAAATCCCTTGAGAAGTATAACCTGTTGTGAGGCCGCATTCCTCGCACCAGTACATAACATAAAGTGCCTTACATACTCAAAAGACTAATGCATACAACATTACGTGAACCACTAATTTCTTAAAGACCCAACAATTACAGCTGCAATCAACAGCATAAGCAGAATAATGATACAAGTGGAACCAACCAAGAACATGTCATACACTTTTCCCTTCACCTTTAAGTCATTCAATTCCTTGTAAATGATTTCCATGGAGACATCTTTAGTTGCAAAAACCTTTTGCCCTTCACTTGCCTTGTTTGCAATTAGCTTTTGACCATCAACTTGGTGGGTAAGGCAGTCAAAGTTGCACTCCAGTATCTCATTTTCCTTATACAGCTTGAACATAAGGTCCTTGTAGTATTGTGATGGCAACTCATCATCAAGAAATCCATACACATCACATTTTTTTATCTTTGTTCTATGCAATTGGTAAAAGAAAAAGTCAACGGCAGTTAACCATAACAAGTAATGCAACATATAAGAACTTAGTAACTTACACGCGTGGGACACGCTTTGAATCTTCAACCAGGATTTTTAGGAGTCCATGACACTTGTTCATGATTTAGAAATTACAAGTACAATGTGTCATACGATCAATTTCTTCTTTGGTATATCTCCTTCGAGAGACGAGGATGAAGATGAGGCCATGGTAACTAACAAACTGATTTATGAAGTAAGTGAATTAGAGTATGGAGTGTGAATTTCAAATTATTGATAATTTAGGTTTAGGGTTTATGTGTGGTAAATGAAATATGGATGAAAGAGTAAAGTGGGAAAAAATTACTTTTATAAACTTGAGATAAAAACAATTAAATGAAATACTGACTTAAAAAAAAAAAGAAAAAAAATGACATGGCACATACCAGCTGGGGGAGTGGTACAATGCACACAACAAGACAAAATAGTCGAGTTTGAGGCACAGACAAGGAAAAATTTTGTTCGCTATGCAAAAGTAATATTTGTGACAAGTATGATGTTTTTTTATTGCTCCACACCTTATACATGTGTGATGTTGCGATATTGTTGTTTAAGATAGTTTGATCATGAATTTAACACTTAGTGTGTTTTTGTGTGCATGTGGAGTGTTTGAAAATTTTCATCACGCAATAAAATAGTGTGCATGCCAGTTTAATATTGTTACACTCAGTGACACAATGTACGTAATTCATTAATTCATTTCATGAATCTTAGGACTTCATGGAGTTTATATAATGAACACAAAGGGGGAACACGAAAGTGGTACTCGGTGGTTTGAGTAGTGTTTTAAAACCCAAGTTGACTCGGGTGGTTGACCTGGAACCTGTTGGGTAACTAAAAACCAGTTAAAAAAAACAGTTAAATCGCCGATTAAACCATGAACCGGTAGCTGGGTCGGGTCCTAAAAAACAATTGTTAAAACATTCAGTTTGAGGGTTCACAAATAACCAAACAAAAACAAATTATTCAAAAATAGTCATTTTCGAACAACTAATAAGTTTTTATTAGTAAAGAGAAAAACTAAGAATCACGAAAACCTTTTAAATTACTAAATGGCTAGTCATTTAAGGGTGAACACGATACCGTAAATGACTAAACCGATCGAACCTAGTAATTTGGCCGGTTTGGTTGGTTTAACCTTCGTTGTTTGGCCGGTCGGCTTGAGAATGAGTAAAACCGAGGTTCTTTTTCAATTTACAGTTGAAGAGTTTGGTATGCTATGAAAACCGAATCGAACCGTAATCTCTATATAATATATTTCAAGTTAGTTTATATATATATATATATATATATATATATATATATATATATATATATATATATATATATATATATATATATATATATATATATATATATGTATGTATATACTCTAGGAAACGGTGTACACTTTTATTTATAAAATCAGATTATAATAAATAAATAATAGAAATTAAATAACAGAAAAGTAAATACAGACAAAAAGGTGTAGAAGTAGAAGACAAACATTATATAACGATAAATAAATGAAAGCAGTAAAAAGTCGGAACGAGGCTCGTGTTAAACACGATTCCTTTAAAACAGATTCGCCGTCTGTTTCCTAGGGTACAATGTTCAAAGCTGTTGTATAGCCGGAATTGTCTTACTTGCCTAAAAGATCACGGAAAGCTTGTGTGTTTCTGATCAAAGATGACTGCTGGAAATCGGATGGTATGGAGGTACGTTTTCTGTGTCTAAAACTGAATGAGCATAGGTTTATTTTATAGCCTAAACCTATCTTGTTCAATAAGACAAAATATTAGCTAAAAAATAAACTGATATGTAAATCTGTTAAATTAATAACACGATTTGATATCATTTATACTGCACACAAAATATTCTGCACACTTGTATAATAAGTTTCAATCTATTCCTGAAATATATCAATACAGAATTTGGAAACTGAGACCCCGAAACTATCAATACAGAATTTGGAAAATGAGACCCGAAACTAGCAGCAAAAATATACGCACGTAGGCGAGGTTTCGGAGCTGCATTCGTGTCAGCAGGTCGCGCGGGCTCGCATGAGTTCAGAAGCTTCGAACCCATTTTGGCCTATAAATCCCACAATCTACACCCCCCCCTGCGCGCGCGCACGTAGGATTGGGAGCATAGCTCATCTAAAGGAATTTGGAAGCAAATACCAACATTTCCTTATAAACAAGCATTCACTAGTTGTTTTGAGCGATGTTTGACTTTTCCATTTTTGTGTTTCACATGCCTCAATTTGAGACACGATATCTCATTCATTTCTACTCCATTTTTGGACATACTTTAGCTCGTTGCGAAGCTCTCTTGGAGGAGAACAAAACGCCCCCAAGAAACATAAATATATGTACCATATACATACATTTAATTATGTCCAAAGTTTGCAAAAATCACTTTGCAAAACTCATTTTTCCAACAATCCCCCACATGAATGGAGATCGGTCGAAAACACACGAAAGTTTCCGCGAAATTTCTGCGGTTAAGTCTTGCATAGGATAGGTAGGTGTGACCCTTTGAACCTTCCCTTGTGAGATGCACTTAGTCTCCAAGATCTGAGTAGACGCGATGTCCTTGAACTCAACATCTATTTACGTAGACGACAATACACACTCACAAAAGACTCTCCCTGATCTTGTCAAGTCCTCTTAGTCGTATTCGTTATGGTCATGAATACTAGCCTGGTTCTGCAAGAGCTCTTAGGAATTGCGCCCCCCATAATTCCCTTCGAAGCGACCCCACTTCTCTCTCACATAGGTGATTTCATCTTGAATCATTAAAAACACATATTTTGTGATTTCATCTTGAACCATTATGCTTTATGATTTCATCCTGAATCATAAAAAGCAATATGTTTAACCTCTCCTCAACAATTCACATTTGTTATAGGAATGGACTAGGAAGTTACAATATTTAGTAACTCCCCCACATTGACGTGACTTCCCCCACATTTCTATGATTAGATTGTCCTATTGAACCCAGATCTTGGGATCTCCAGTCAACTGGGTTAGGTTTTCCTTCATAGAAACTCATTCCTTCAAGGGCTTTAGTCCCATTCCTTTAGACGACTTACTAACTAACTCTCTGCTTAAGCCTTTCGTAAGCGGATCCGCGATGTTATCCTTTGACTTCACATAGTCAATTGAGATAACTCCTGTTGAGAGTAGTTGTCGTATCGAATTATGTCGACGACGGATATGTCTGGACTTTCCATTATACATTATGCTATGAGCTCTGCCAATTGCCGATTGACTATCACAATGTATACTAATGGCCGTTACCGGTTTAGGCCACCTTGGTATATCCTCTACGAATTGACGTAGCCATTCCGCCTCTTGTCCGCATTTATCTAACGCGATAAATTCTGATTCCATCGTGGACTTAGCTATAACAGTTTGCTTGGAAGACTTCCAAGATATAGTTGCCCTTCCTAGTGTAAACACATATCCACTAGTTGATCTAGAATCCTTTATGTCAGATATCCAATTTGCATCACTGTATCCTTCTATAACAGCTGGATATCTTTCATAATGCAGTCCATAATCGCGACTGTATCTCAAATAATGAAGTACCCTAGTCATAGCTCCCCAATGTGCATAACTTGGATTACTAGTATACCTACTTAGCCAGCTAACATCATATGCTAAGGTAGGTCGGGTACCTGTCATTAAGTACATTAACATGCCAATAATTCTTGAATACTCTAATTGGGCAACACCTGCGCCTCTATTTTTAGATAAATGCTTGCTGGTGTCAATTGGAGTTCTAGCTAGGCCGAAATCCCCGCATTATGAGTATTCAGAATTTTTTCCACGTAATGTGCTTGACTCAACACAAGTCCTTTCTGAGTTCGTATGATCTTTATTCCAAGGATCACATCAGCCAAACCCATATCCTTCATGTCAAACTTTGATTTCAACATGTCTTTAGTAGATTTGATCATCTTGTCGTTACTGCCAACGATAAGCATATCATCAACATATAAACACAAGATTACATATCCACTACTTGTGTCTTTTACATAAACACACTTGTCGCATTCATTAATTTTGAATCCACTCTCTAGCATGTTGTGGTCAAATTTTTTATGCCACTGTTTGGGAGCTTGCTTTAAGCCATATAATGACTTAACAAGCCTACAAACTTTGTTCTCTTGTCCAGGAGCTATGAAACCCTCAGGTTGGTTCATGTAGATCTCTTCTTCTAAATCCCCGTTCAGAAAAGCCGTTTTCACATCCATTTGGTGAATTTCCAAATTTCTTAAAGCGGCAATAGCAAGTATCATCCTGATCGATGTTATTCGTGTAACAGGCGAATATGTATCAAAATAATCTAGACCTTCACGTTGTCTAAATCCTTTGATTACCAATCTTGCTTTGTACTTGTCAATGGTGCCATCGGCTCATCTTCTTCTTGAAGATCCATTTATAGCCTAGTGGTTTACAACCAGGAGGTAAATCCACAAGCTCCCAAGTATGATTTTGTAAAATAGAACCTATTTCACTTTTAATGGCTTCTTTCCATTGAGGCCCTTCTGAGGAAGTTACCGCTTCTCGATAAGAAGTAGGTTCATGTTCTACCATAAAAGAAACAAAATCGGGTCCAAACGATTTCTCGGTTCTTGCCCTTTTCCTTCTTCTAGGTTCTACTTCTTCTTCCTCGATTTGATCTTGTCTCTCATCTTGGAGATCATTATCATCTCGTTGTCTCTTATCTTGGACAACATTGTCATCTATTCTAGATGAACTTCCAGTTTCCTTCGTTAAACAAGGAAATATATCTTCAAAGAAGGAAGCATTCCTTGATTCCATTACAGAACCCTGTTGTATATCCGGATTTTTCGAATCATGTACAATGAAACGAGAAGCACTGCTATTCCTAGCATATCCGATGAATATAAAATCCACAGATTTAGGTCCAATCTTTTGGGCCTTGGGAGTCGGTATAGCTACCTTTGCTAGACACCCCCACACTCGTAAGTACTGATATGATGGTTTTCTTCCCATCCATAGTTCATAAGGGGTCTCTTCTTTTTCCTTACGAGGTATCTTATTTAAAAGATAAGTAGCCGTTAGAATGGCTTCCCCCCACATGTCCTGTCTTAAACCCGAACTTATCAACATGGCATTAACCATTTCCTTCAAGGTACGCTTCTTCCTTTCGGCAATACCGTTTTACTGAGGTAAATAAGGAGCAGTGAATTCGTGTCTAATTCCATGTTTAGCACATAGATCAGCAAGTGGAGACACATATTCACCTCCTCTATCACTTCGTACAACCTTGATTTTCTTATTAAGTTGATTCTCAACTTCGCTTTTGTATAGAACAAACTTGTCTATAGCTTCATCTTTACTTTTTAACAAGTAAACATAGCAATACTTTGTACAATCATCAATAAACGTGATAAAGTAGTTATTGCCACCTTTTGTGGGTAGTGATTTCAAATCACATATGTCAGTGTGTATCATATCAAGTGGTTCGGTTTTTCGTTCAACCGATTTGAAAGATGCTCTTGTAAGTTTGGCTTCAACACAAGTTTCACATTTATATTTTGAGTCAATATGGAAATTAGGTATGCAGTTAAATTTAATCAAACGGCGCATTGAATTAAAATTTACATGTCCAAGACGACCATGCCACACATTAGAAGACTCAATCAAGTAAGCAGAAGAATTCATTTTATTTATATCATTCTTAACAACCATTACATTGAGTTTAAACATACCATTCAGGGCATATCCCCTACCAACATACATTTGATTCTTAGAAACAACTTATCAGACTAAAAAACAAGACGAAAACCAAACTTGTTCAACAACCATCCAGACACAAGATTCTTGCGAATCTCTGGAACATACAAGACATTAGTCAACTTGAGCTCTTTCTCGGATGTCATCTTCAGGATTACATCTCCTTCGCCCTTGATATTAGCAGTTGCAGAGTTGCCTATGTACAACTTGTCTCCATTGTCAACCGCTCAGAAAGAGTGAAATATACTCTTATCAGCACACACATGACGGGTAGCCCCAGTATCAACCCACCATTCCCTGTTGTTGGAACCTACCAGGTTAACTTCAGAGATCATGGCAATGACGTCAGAAACCATAGCAATCATGTCCACATCATTCACCATATTTTCCTCGCGTGGAGTCACCCGCTTCGGCATCTTACTGTTAGCAGCACGGTGACCTGGCTGGTCACAATTGAAACATTCCCCTTGGAACTGCTGTTTCACAATTGCAGCTTTAGGAGCAAGGTACTCAGACTTCCCTTTGCCTTTCTTGTCATTCTTTCCTTTGCCCTTGCCTTTTCCCTTGACACGAGACTTTGAAGATGACGAAGCATGCTCAACCAAATTTGCCTTGGCAGAATCAGGCGTATAAGTGTTTTTCTGAGCCAGCTTGTTGTCCTCTTCAATACGAAGACGAACAACTAAGTCTTCAACACTCATCTCCTTTCGCTTATGCTTTAGGTAGTTCTTGAATTCTACCTAGCTTGGAGGTAACTTTTCAATAATAGCAGCAACTTGAAAAGTTTCACTCAAAGTCATTCCTTCAGCATGAATGTCGTGTAGCAAAATTTGCAGATCTTGAACCTGACTCATCACTTTCTTTGAATCATCCATCTTGTAATCCAAAAAGCGTGCTACCACGAACTTCTTTGTACCAGCATCCTCAGTTTTGTACTTACGTTCCATTGACTCCCATAATTCTTTGGCAGTCTTGGTCTTGCAGTACACGTTGTACAAAGAATCGACCAAACCATTCAAAACATAGTTGTGACACAAAAAGTCTAAATGTTTCCATGCTTCCAAGGCTTGAACAGCCTGTTGATTAGAGGATTGACCGTCAGCAGGAGGTTCCACTTGAGGTGGGTTCTCTTTTAAGAACCGCGCAAGGTTCAAAGTAGTGAGATAAAAGAACATCTTCTGTTGCCACCTCTTAAAATTCTGCCCATTGAATTTTTCTGGTTTCTCAGCGTGATTAACAACTGTGTTGGTCACTGGCGCACCATGCACAGTAGTAGTCCCAGGAGGAGTAGTGTTTGTCATCCTGAAAATCAAACACAAACAGTTAAACAAACTTTTACAAATCGGTGTCTACTTGTACCAGATCTGACTCAACGAAACTCTATCTTGGTTTCGATAAATCAGTTAATAGAAACTCAATATTGGTTTCAATAAACTGATTAGAACAACTGCTTAAAAAAATGTTATAGATCTGTACACCAAATCTGTAAATTAAATATGTTTAATTAAAACTGATTCCCACAGAAACTCAACAAGGTTTCGACAGAAAACAGTTTATAAATCTGTTAAAATAATTAATCTGATTTAAACAAAGTGTTTTAATTCGGTTAAACCGAAGCTGTTTTAAGACTGTAGGAAACGGTGTACACTTTTATTTATAAAATCAGATTATGTTGACATAAATAATGCACGAAAACGTTATTTATATTTTTCGATATCTCTATGTTTTGACGATCACAAAATCTAAAATCATCAAACGTAAGATTATTATGTAAACAAGTATTAAGCTAGTTTATATCACTATATCCAACTTAATCACTTAAGGTATGAATAAACAAATGCTTAATACATCTCATGATCAAAGGGGTATTTAATTAACTAATACAAAGTTTATTTAATTATATAAACATATTATATATTTTTGAAAAACACTTTTGGTAATAAAGAAAAATGTTTTAATCATACTAAATATATGATTTCAAATTTTTAACCAAAATCAATTAGTTTTTCACCAAATAAACTTTCCCCACTAAAAGACAAGTTTTCTGGCCGTTACAGTTGGGCGGCCCCTTAATTATAAGGGGTGGTCCCCTTAATTTTAAGGGGGCCGGCCACGCTCCTCTGTCAGAACTTGTTGCCTATAAATACCACCTTAAATCTGGAATTTTTCTCACCTTTTTGTACGAAATTTTCAGATCTAAAACTCTCTAAACATCCTCTAAAACCCTTTGATCATTTGTATATTAATCCTTGTTTCAAGTGATTCAATCCCTTCTCATCCATCCTCATCCAAAGTGCAAAAGAAGAACACTCCTTCTACAACTAAGTTTAAGAAGTATTGAAGAGTAGTTGTGCATTGTGTATATATATTTGTGAAGTTGTGTTGTGTATGTAATAAGTAGTTTAGAAGTAATAGAAGTTGTGTAGGAAGTAGAAGTTGATTAGTAGTGAAGTAATGTAGTTGTGAAGAAGATAGGTGTGTAGTATATTGAAGTGAAGAAGATAGGTGTGTAGTAGATTGGTGTGAAGAAGAAAGGTGTGAAGAAGATAGGTATGAAGTAAATAGGTGTGAAGAAGTTGTGTAGAATTTGTGATCAAGTTGTGACGTAGTTGTGGTGTGTAAATTGATGTGTAAGGTTTTCTCCGCCATAAGGGAGTTTGTTGACATAGTGAAGAAAACTCTCGAGTAGGTGACTCGGGGAGTGGAGTAGGATCAAGGAAGGTGACCTTGTAGCCGAACCACTATAAATCCTTGTGTTGTGGTTTGATCTCTCCAACTCTTTTCATTACTTACTTATTTACCTATACTTTATTAGCTTAGTTAGTTAGTTAATATATAATTGTTCATATAGTGCAAGTATTGAGATCACGTAAACTAGAATCGAAGTTTTTTAAAACAAACTTGTTTTTATAAATTTTAAAAGGACGTAAAACTATTCAAGCCCCCCTTCTAATTTTCCACAATTGGTATCAGAGCCAGGTTTTGCAAGATTCTTAAAATATATTGTATTTTAAAACTTGTAACGATCTATAGAATCTAAAAAATATTTAGAAGGGCAATCTATGCAAATACCACCACTATCTGAAAGTAATGGATTTTTAAATTGGAAAAATCGATACGAAACTTATGTAAAATCAAAAGATCTAGATCTTTGGCATGTTATTACCAATGGTGACTTTTTACCTATTCAAAATAACCCCGAAACTAAGAAAGATGAAATCGTACCTTTTGAAAAACAAAATGATGATTTAAAAAGAAAACTTGCTAAAAATAATGAAGCAAAAATGGTTATTTACAATGCGCTACCACGTAAAGAGTACGAAAGGATCTTTATGTGTGAAACCGCAAAAGAAATTTGGAACTCTTTATTAATAACTCACCAAGGTAATAATCAAGTCAAAGATAATAAAATAGCTCTACTTGTTCAACAATATGAGCAATTCACGATTCCGAAAGAGGAATCAATTGATAATGCTTTTGCTAGATTTAACACTATCATCACAAGTTTAAAAGCACTTGATGAGAATTTTTCTAGTAAGAATTTTGTTAGGAAGTTTCTTAGAGCTCTTCACCCAAAATGGCGAGCTAAAGTGACGGCTATTGAGGAATCAAAGAATTTGTCAACACTACAACTTGATGAATTAATTGGAAATTTGAAAGTCTACGAAGCAATTATAAAGAAGGACTACGAAATGGTTAAAGGAAAACGAGAACAAAGCAAGTCAATCGCTTTGAAAGCTAGAAAGGAATCCAACAACGAAGATAGCTCATCTTCCGAAAGCGATGACGAAGAATATGCCATGGCCGTAAGAGACTTCAAGAAATTCTTCAAAAGGCGAGGAAGATTCGTTAGACAACGACACGATAAAAGGAGAGCACCTCAAAAGAATAATGATGATAAGTATAGCAAGAATGAGAGAAAGTGTTTCAAGTGTGGTGATCCGAATCACCTCATTGGAAAATGTCCAATGATGACAAGAGATCAAAATCAAAGAGCGTTTGTTGGAGGAGCTTGGAGTGATAGCGATGAAGATGAGAAAGAAACAACAAAGGAAGAAAAGTGTCTCATGGCTATGACATTAAGTGAGGTACGTTCCGAAACCGAATACTTTAGTGATGAAAATTTATCATTAGATGAAAAAGATTTAGATAGTGAATATAATAGATTATGCAAACTAGGACAACAAGTAATGGCTAAAAACAAATCACTAAAATACATAAACAACCAACTAGAAAATGAAGTGCTAAAACTAAAAATTAAAATACATCAACTTGAAAAAGGTAAAGAAATTGTTGAAGAATGTAAATCATGCCAAGAGCTTAAAAGTGAAAACAACAAACTTAGGAAAGAAATTTGTAAACTTGATAAATTTGAAAATAGTATTAACTCACTTAGTAAAATTATAAGAATTCAAAGAGTATCCGGAGATAAAACCGGTTTAGGATTTACCTCAACTGAAGCTTCAACAAGTGAAATTAAAAATGTTAAATTTGAAAGTGAACTCAAGGAATTAAAACCTTCAAAATCTAATCCTAAGTATATACTAATAAATGATAAGAAAATACCCATCTCTAGTAAAGAAGAAATAAAACCGTTTTATAAACCATCTTTAAAAACCGAAGTAGGATCGTCCAAAACTAAAACAAGATCTAAAACTCCACCACCTAGGAAAACAAATAATTCTTACCCTATACCTAAAACACCTCAACCAAGAGCAAACCAAAATAGACGAAACTTTAACAATAATCAACAAATGTGGAACTTCAATCCGTGGGGAATGTTTCCACCATATATGCACCCAAGTCAAATACAAAACATGTTCGGATCAAATAACTTTAGTCAAATGAGACAATGGGGACCAACGTAAAAATATTCGCCATTCAAACATGGAAACCTTTGATGTCACTTCTTGTTCAGACTATTCCTTGAAGACTTTGAAGATAAATGCGTTGAATACGAAAGGTACACATTTCCTTTTATTTCCTTGCCAAGAAATGCATGCTTAGTTTAGCATCTAGTTGTTATGTAATTTTGTTTGGCTCATTGTTTCTTCTAGTTTTTATATCTATACATATACATATACCTATCTAATTATACTATATCTAAATATATATACTTAGTTACATCTAGGATCATATAACCTAGAAAATTCATTTGTTGATTTTCTAGAACTAGAAATTGTTCGTTTACGAACCCTTTCTTTCCCCCATTTGCCTTATTGAACTTTAATGTTCAACAACACTCATGCTGATGAAGAGAGATGAGTAAAAATGTCAAGCAATCCCTTTCGTGCGAATACTCTCCAACGTATTTTTGATTAAATATAAATCTAATATATATATAAATATTTTCTTGTTAGTTTCAGAAACCAAAAACACGAAAAATAAACATTTTTTAGGGTGGCCCCCTTAATGTTTAAGGGGACCGGCAGCATAATGAAGGGCGGCCCCCTTAATGTTTAAGGGGGCCGGCCATCTGAATACTCCAACCCGTTTTTCCCCCTATTCCTCTTGCCAAACACTCCACTTTTTCATACTCTCTTCCCCTGCTACTGCTGTGACGAAAACCAAAACCCAAAAACACCTTAAATCACTTCCAAATCACATAATTCGGGTTAATTCGCAAATGACAAATTCATCTAACACAATCACCATTACGTATTGTAAGTTTTTCATAACACATTTCATCTAATTTGGTCAAACTCATGATTATGCATGTTTTATTAATTTCTTCAAATTCACAAATTCTTTCGAATTGAGTCGGAATTTTCCATAACTAAATGCTTCCCCTAGGGTATGAATGATTAATCAACACTAGAAAGTAGAAATTATAAACCCCCTTTTTCGAAAAATTTTGAAAAATTTCATACACCTCTTTTCAAAATTTTTGGTAAATACATTGTTGAATAATGCTTTGAAAACTTGTTAAAACTAATCACATTATACTTTTATAACTTGTAAAACATGAAACTATATTTTTCGACCAAGTAAAAATATGTTTGTTCACAATAAGGGGGTGTTTGGATTATGTCCAAATAATATCAAAACTTATTTATTATAATTTTTAATAAAACGTTATCATAATTATAAATCCAAAACTTGTAAATCGGACTTGTCAAGATATATAACTCATATATATATTGACATACTAGTAGTGTAAGTGGATAGTTAAGGAAGCGTTTGGTTTAATACTAAAGATGACATATTTGAATCAAAATACAAACCATCTTTTTCAAAAACAAATCACATGCTTAAGAAACTCGTAAGAAATAGCTAGTTTTACAATCCAATGTAAATCTAGTAAATTTCATGATATATTAAGATGTTTAAAAAGGGCGTTTAGATTTGTCCATAACCACTTACTAAACATCGTAAAATATATCTAGAACGAGTTAAAAACAATATTGAGGAACATGGTAAACTACTTCCTAGGATTAGTGTCGAAGTATGTTTACGTTCCAACATAAGTCTTAACAATATATATATATATATATATATATATATATATATATATATATATATATATATATATATTGTATTTATTTTGGTCTTTTGTATTGTTGTTGTGTTTAGGTGAAAATGCCAAAAGGAACTACCGAAGATGTTTTCCTAACCAAAAACTACCTTCCCAAAGTGTCTCAACTTCCCACTACCTCTCCCTCCATTGCACGTATCTATCGTCAAATAGAAGATAGAAACATTCATGAAGGTCGAGTCGTAGATCAAGCTTACTATCAATCCGATTTTATCGAAGGCTCATTCACCAATATCCATTTTGAATGTCTCTTCCAAATTAATGAACCCATCATTCCTTGTTTCATTCTTGACATCTATAGCCAAGTCACAGTTCAAACTGACGACTTTGGTTCCATCTTCATTTCATTCATGATCCAACATGAATTTATTACTCTCACTCTTGCACAATTTGGTCAAATCCTTCAAATTCCTTTTTCCGGTCAATCTGTATTCACAAATGAATTGGATCTTTGCACTCTCCAACGTTCTCGTCTTACACATGGTCCTTATATCTCCGAAATTCCATCTCCCGAAAATATTCGTCAAATGCTCGGGTTGGGATGAGAAACTTCTACCCAAAGCATCACACCCAAACATGTCTCAAATCCTAAAAATCAAACTCGTCGTAAATAATAATGCCCGACATGGAGTATTGGGAAGAAATAGTTCGAGAGAATGCGTTTGGTTCCGAAGGACAATCAGACCATCTCCCGGCTTGTCTTGCTCATATATTGTATTGTATTGTTGCCGAGCAACCTTACAATTTAGCTTATTTCTTTATTAAATGTATTGAATGTGCAAGAGCAAATCCTAAATCTATTCTTCCGTATGGTTGTTTCTCACTCGTCTCCACAAGCATGTCATTGAAAACTATCCCGATCTCGATAGCAACCTTACAATTTAGCTTATTTCTTTATTAAATGTATTGAATGTGCAAGAGCAAATCCTAAATCTATTCTTCCGTATGGTATGTTTCTCACTCGTCTCCACAAGCATGTCATTGAAAACTATCCCGATCTCGATGATAGTATTTGTCAATCTATCTATCCAAATCTTCGACCTCTCGTTCTTCCTCAAATTCTCAAAACCCGTAAGTTCAAACCCAATCGTCCTAGTATTCTTGTTTCGTTCTCTTTTCCAATGGATGACGATGAGGAGGACTTATAGTCACTTACCACTACTGCTGATGGAGTGCTAGGAAAGAAATAGTAGTGATGTTGTCAATGGAATTGGCTTTACTTTTCTTGTTAAACAATTTGTAATATGTTACTTATGTGATATTGGTTGCTTTGCTTCTAGACATATATGAACCATACTGCCGTTTGCTCCTTATTATTATTTGCTCTACATGTATGCATGTTTTATACTTGATTTTAAATCTATGCTTGCATGACTTTTGTAGAATTCTATGTATACATATATATATATATATATATATATATATATATATATATATATATATATATATATATATATATATATATATGCTTTCTAATAGACCAAAACTAATGTGAAATGTCCAAATAGAGCTTGCTGCAAAAACAAAACACAACATAACATTTTTCCAGAATTTTTTTTTGAAATTTTTTGATTTCTGGGTCGTCAGATAGGCGGCCCCCTTAATTCATAAAGGGCGGCCCCCTTAAATTTAAGGGGACCGACCTCCATTTAAGGGGACCGGCCATCTGGAACAGTTTTTACATTGTTTTCTTTTGCAACTTGTGACCTCTTTTGCTAGCCTCAGCTATCATTTCCCTTAAAAACTAAACTGGTTTTGGAATCTAACAATGAAATTTCAAATTAATACCATTTCTAATCATGATCTCATGCTATATAACCCATTCCACCTTCATCCACACTTCCTCCTCATCATCATCAACCTCAACAAACCTATCATGTCATCACCAAAAACCACCACCTCCAACAATTCCAAGAAACAAAAACTTGTTATCATTCCACCAAAACAACTCTTCATTGATCTCACAAATGAAGACAATACCACTCCATCACCACCACCTCAATGCTCATCCCCTAGTGTTCCAAATGCACCATCCAAAACACCATCAACACATGGAACCTCCACCTCTTCCATACCATCATCATCATCATCCATCAATGACTACATCAACACTCACCTATCACCTCCACCAAGTGTTCCACCACCATCACCTCTTGGAAATGCAACTTTAGACATAACACTTTCATTATCACCCATCACACCTCTTGATGCACAATTCTCACCCTCATCACTCAATCCACCTACCTACAATCCCATCCCATGGAGCTTACTTGAAGCTCATGGTGATACTTGTCTTTGTTGCATCCATAACCGCACCATCATCTTTGGACTAAGAGATGAAATTCGTTACATGTTTTCATATATTGAAAGCTTGATTCCTCAACCTCAACCAACAACATCCACTCCTCCACCACCAACATCTCCACCTACAACAATACTCCTCCCAAATTAAGCATGACTCATGGTTGAAAATAACTTTGTTTAAACCACTTTGATGGCAAGCTCTAGGAAAAAACACTTCTATTAGAGCTTTGGGTTATTAGTTGTATTAGTAGCCTTGTTGTATTGATTATACATCTTGAATGTATAATGTTGATGTTTTTATAACTTTAATGAAGTGCTTTCTTCCATGCTTATTTTGCTTGCCTTATCGTTATATGTAATTGTTGCATGTATATATATATTGGTTGTTCTAAATATTTTTGCAAGCATTCCATATCTCAATTATGACCTCAAAACGAGGGGGAGTATACTTCAAGGGGGAGCTACTATACTACCGGGATAACCTTTTTGATGCTAACGAAAAGGGGGAGAATTGATATAAACTCACAATAATACTTGTATATATACTAATTTTCGATTAATGAGTTTAGATTTTTAATCATCAAAAAGGGGGAGATTGTTGACATAAATAATGCACGAAAACGTTATTTATATTATTCG
Source organism: Artemisia argyi (assembly GCA_030686995.1). NCBI lineage: Eukaryota > Viridiplantae > Streptophyta > Magnoliopsida > Asterales > Asteraceae > Artemisia > Artemisia argyi. The sequence continues at coordinate 113,326,897 of CM060708.1, forward strand.
ATATCTCTATGTTTTGACGATCACAAAATCTAAAATTATCAAACGTAAGATTATTACGTAAACAAGTATTAAGCTAGTTTATATCACTATATCCAACTTAATCACTTAAGGTATGAATAAACAAGTGCTTAATACATCTCATGATCAAAGGGGTATTTAATTAACTAATACAAAGTTTATTTAATTATATAAACATATTATATATTTTTGAAAAACACTTTTGGTAATAAAGAAAAATGTTTTAATCATGCTAAATATATGATTTCAAATTTTTAACCAAAATCAGTTAGTTTTTCACCAAATAAACTTTCCCCACTAAAAGACAAGTTTTATGGCCGTTACAGTTGGGCGGCCCCCTTAATTATAAGGGGCGGTCCCCTTAATTTTAAGGGGGTCGGCTTTGATTTAAGGGGGCCGGCCACGCTCCTCTGTCAGAACTTGTTGCCTATAAATGCCACCTTAAATCTGGAATTTTTCTCACCTTTTTGCACAAAATTTTCAGATCTAAAACTCTCTAAACATCCTCTAAAACCCTTTGATCATTTGTATATTAATCCTTGTTTCAAGTGATTCAATCCCTTCTCATCCATCCTCATCCAAAGTGCAAAAGAAGAACACTCCTTCTACAACTAAGTTCAAGAAGTATTGAAGAGTAGTTGTGCATAGTGTATATATATTTGTGAAGTTGTGTTGTGTATGTAATAAGTAGTTTAGAAGTAATAGAAGTTGTGTAGGAAGTAGAAGTTGATTAGTAGTGAAGTAGTGTAGTTGTGAAGAAGATAGGTGTGTAGTATATTGAAGTGAAGAAGATAGGTGTGTAGTAGATTGGTGTGAAGAAGAAAGTTGCGAAGAAGATAGGTATGAAGTAAATAGGTGTGAAGAAGGTGTGAAGAAGTTGTCATCAAGTTGTGGTGTGTAAATTGGTGTGTAAGGTTTTCTCCGCCATAAAGGAGTTTGTTGACATAGTGAAGAAAACTCTCGAGTAGGTGACTCGGGGAGTGGAGTAGGAACAAGGAAGGTGACCTTGTAGCCGAACCACTATAAATCCTTGTGTTGTGGTTTGATCTCTCCAACTCTTTTCATTACTTACTTATTTACCTATACTTTATTAGCTTAGTTAGTTAGTTAATATATAATTGTTCATATAGTGCAAGTATTGAGATCACGTAAACTAGAATCGAAGTTTTTTAAAACAAACTTGTTTTTATAAATTTTAAAAGGACGTAAAACTATTCAACCCCCCCCCCCTTCTAGTTTTCTACAGATTATAATAAATAAATAACAGAAAAGTAAATACAGACAGAAAGGTGTAGAAGCAGAAGACATACTCTATATAACGACAAATAAATGAAAGCAGTAAGAAGTCGGAATGAGGCTCGTGTGAAACACGATTCCGTTAAAACAGATTCGTCGTCTGTTTCCCAGGGTACAACGTTCAAAGTTGTTGTACAGCCGGACTTGCCTTACTTGCCTGAAAGATCACGAAAAGCTTGTGTGTTTCTGATCAAAGATTACTGCTGGAAATCGGATGGTATGGAGGTACGTTTTCTGTGTCTAAAACTGAATGAGTATAGGTTTATTTTATAGCCTAAACCTATCTTGTTCAATAAGACAGAATATTAGCTAAAAAATAATCTGATATGTAAATCTGTTAAATTAATAACACGATTTGATATCATTTATTGTTAGGAATACAATTATTCCTATAGAAGACTCGGTCACCTAACTGATGTAATAGCATTTAAGTTAGCTCGTAGTTAGTTTATTAGTTAGTTAGATATTAGTTTAGTCTAAGTAACATCGTGGAAGAAGGACGGGTCTTACCCACTGTATGCCTAATCCACAGCCCGGGTGTGGGCGTTTTTATGTATCTTTGTAGCTTAGTATAAATAGTCCTCTCCACATGTGGAGAGGGTTGGACCTTTCACATAGTTAATCATTTAGCTCTTGTTTTTCTCTCTCTAAAGGCTCCCATTCTCTCTTTCTTTCTCTCTCTAAAATCTCTTCTTCTTTATTCTTGAATCAATCTAACCACAAGTAACCATACATGTTATGAATTAGAATAACCTACAATTGGTATCAGAGCCATGGTTACATTCTTGGGAATTGATATTTAGATTGGTTCTTCTTGTGTTTTACTTTGGTCCGAAGAGTGTTACTAGATAACTCTTGCTTTTATCTATTTTATCATGGTGATTTATTTCATTGCTCTTCCTTGCGGTTTACTCATGTGTCACGTTTCATCCTAGCACTTGATGTACAGCTTCATGTATTTGGCAGTTAGTGGGTTGTATACAACAAATTTGATAGCGACTACTTTTTGTCAGCTTGTGGGAATTGCTAAACTCAATCTAGCATTTACCTCCTTATCTTGCAATTAACTTTTGGTATTGAGTTTAGCTCATGTTAGCGTTTAGTTAATATTCCTTGCGTTTAACTAATTCTAGCGTTTGTTTTTTGCGGTTACCTCATGTTTTGCGGTTATTTCAAGAGTAGCGGTTATCTCTTATTGTGGTTATCTTAAGTGTTGCGGTTATTTATTTTTTTTGCGGTTATCTCATGATCTGCTTAGTTGGGTTATGTTTTCAATTGCGATTAGTTAGTAAACCAAACTTTATCCCATCATCTACTGATATTCCACAACAAGATTCGTTAAGTAAAAGGTCTCATCAACAAGATTCGTTAAGTAAAAGGTCTCATCAACAGCTAACAAATCCAAACTCAACAATACAAATCTTGACACAAAATCAAATAAACAGGATACCATTGATCTCAGTTAATCTCTCATCCAGAATCAAGACTCATCCAAAGTTTCGTTTTTCTTTAACAAAACATCAAGAGATTTCACACATCACAGATCGGTTTGGAAGTTTTTAACTTCTCTTTTAATGTTTGAAGTTAATAAGCAACATTAAAACAACTTTGTCTCATCTCCCTTAATCCTTCGGTCTAGATTTATTAAACAAGAAACGAAAACTTCAAATATTAATTCAAAATCTCAGCTTATCTCCTTGTTTATCTACAGATCATTTTTTTAAACACAGAGATTTATATCATAGATCATTGTGAGAAACCTTGTTTCATTTTCATTATTCAAAACACAAAGAAAGAACAACACCACTTCGTGCCTTATTTTTTTCTTTCGGTTCAAGTACACAAACAAGTCTTAACAAACCAACCTTTGATCCTTTATCACCAGCTTGATGCCAAGAAGAAAGTAACCTTGTGCTCGGATCAAATTTTTTGTTGGATAAGATAAGGGAAGATTTGCTTGTGTTTGTGTGTTGATCGGACACTTAAAAATCATACAAGGGACGATTTGTTGTTTTTTTTCCTCTCTGAGTTTGGTAAAAAGATTTGGAGACTGCATATTGTTCTTTGATAGAGAGATTAAGGTAAAGTGTAGTTATTGAGTGTTTATAACCGAAGTTTAGGGTAATGGATTGTTATTGATTGTGGGCTTTGGATTAGTTTATAAGTTGGGCTTGTGATTCTCTTTATTGATTGGGCCTTCGATTGGTTTGTATGCTCATTGGACTGCTAAATCACAAAATGAACGCATAATTTTTGTTGCTATGCTAAATTGGTGAACTCAAGATTATTGGTGTATCCGAATTTTGTGTGGTGCACATTTTTTTGTGGTAGACGCGGTTTTTGGATAAAGTCTCATTAACTTGTGTGTGTGTTGTATTATTCGGCTCTATTAGATACATATTTTCGTCATGATTTTGAGTAAGGTCTATTGATCCGAGATTGGTTAATAATTTTGGGCAACGACTTTGTTTGAGCTTCAAGAATCCGGGATTGATTATTAATTTGGGTTGTGATATTCTCGAGTTTATTGGATATTATTTCGGGGTGTATTCGGATTTTGATCATACAACCATCACGTTCATCAAACAATCATCTCATCACTTACCAATCCAGCGGTTATTCGGTGTTTCACGGTTTCTTTTGTTGACTTTAGTAAAATCCCGAGAAAGAATCGATTTCTCGGTTTAAGTCACGAGAGGTGTAAAATCCCGTTTAAGCTTACAACATGTCAAACACTTTGGATTCAGTCATAGCTGAGGTACTTAAACTATACGACATGGTTGATGAACAAAAGATTCGTTACAAAGTACAACTAACAAACGTTATTGTTTCAGATGATGCTAATATGGGAAATAGCAATGTTTTCCCATATGAACAATATGTGAAACACAACGAAGCGTCTGTTGTACCTTGTAGTGCATCTTCTGTTGTTGATAATGATGTGATGCATGAACATAGGATTCCTGACGAAGTACAACAAACAAACGTTGCAGAATTAGATATTGCCAATATGGGAGATAGCAATGGTGTCCCATATGAACAATATGTAAAGCACAATGCCGAACTTGTTGTATCAAGTGATGCATCCTCTTTTGATGATAATGTGTGTGAATTAGATGAGTACACTGCTGTTGCACCTGATGACACTCTGACCACTAGGATTAATACTCTTAAGGATCAAGTAAGGTTCTATGCACAACGTGCAAAATTTAAGTTAACAGAACGTGAACAAAAAATGGAATTGCAAATGCATGCTTACATCACTGAACAAAATTTAAAGGAAATGGCCTTTAAACAAGAGATTAAATCTTTTCAAAATCAACTTGATCGTGTTCTTAAGGAAAAACTGGAAATTCAGGATAGTTTAAATCTCCTAAAATGTGAATTTCAAGAAAAGGAAAAGAAACTAGTAAACGAATTTGCCAACCTTAAGCAGTTGAAAAACAAACTTGAAAACAAGTTGTATGTTCAAGGCCAAACATGTCAAACAGCTCAAATGATGGAAAAGCACATTAAACTGCGGGATAAGCATAGTGATAAGGATTTAGGGTTGCTTAAAACAAAGTTCCTTAAGAGCGTTAGAGCCTCTCAACCTGCCCTCTATGATGCTAAGGTTATGCTTACACCCAATCATGATCCTCCATATAGTTGGTCTGATAAAGAAATGGATGATAGTGAATCTGCCAATAGAGAGAGACTTGATATCAAAATGAAGGATCCAAAGTGCACTAAAAAACGTGTCAATGTCAAACCACATAATTACTAAGAACAGAATCGATTGACTATTTTTGCACCCCAATCTAAGTTAACACCTGAGCAAGTGTTTTGGTCACTAGACATGGAAAAAATGAAAGCTGCAAGACTTAAGGCCAAAACCTCTCTTAAGGTTGCTGCTCCAACGGTGTATCCCCCCAATACACCTATGCACTTAGTTCAGTTAACACTTCCCACTCAATGTAAGACTCTTATTAGCATATATGTATTATATCAAATGTTTGCTGACTTTGATAAAACTTGTAAAAAGAGAATTACACCAACGGGAATTACTGAGGGTGAAAGGGGTTTTGAGCTTACTAAAGAGTGTTACCTAACGGAAGTTATCCCATTTTTTAAACTAATCAAAGAGCACTTTGAGAGCCTGCAAGAATCTCTTAAAATTGAAGTGAATGAAATGAAAGATGTTTTTAAAAATGTGGAGAATGAGGGAAAACAAATTGCAATTGATCTTAAATGCAGTGAAATTGAGAGAAAAAATATTCTCATCATGAATGAGAATTTGATTGCTAAATGTATTGCACAGGATGTATTTTATACTGCTACTGAATCTGCATTATCTGCCTGCCAATTTCATGAGATGTCTATTGCATTGAACGTTTTCCATAATCGTGTTGTTGAGCTTGAGGGGGAGAATTTAAAATTGCGTGAGAAAATTCAAAACGATGACCATGATAATGGTCAGGCATTTGTCAAAACTAGAGGTTGATAATCTTAATTTGCAATTAAAGTGTCAACATTTAGAAGAAAGATTTAAAATCTCAAAGGCCAAGACATCTTCAAAAGCTCCTGAATTTGATGCATACTTTGAATTAGCCAAACGTGATGAAAAGATTCAAGCTCACACTAACACGATTCGGAAACTGAGGGTCCAAATTGACCAATTGAAGTCAAACAAGAGTGATGTGATTGGGACTCAAAAACCACAGTCTATAGATTCTCAGAATTTTCAATTTCAAGATACCATCAATAAATTGCAACATGAAAATGATTGGTTTCGAGCTGAAAATTCAAAAGTTAAACAGCATTACAAAGAGTTATATGATTCAATTAAGATCACACGTGATAGAAACAATGAAAAGATAACTTCTTTGCTTAAAGAAATTGAGAATCTAAAGACTCAGGTGAAAGGGAAAATGCCAATCATCACTTGTGATAATGTTGTTCAAAAGGTTTCTACTTGTAAAAAGTACGCAATTGATGTTGTGTACATTCCTCTTCCCCTTAGGAATAATAAGTTAGTTCATAGTGACTATCTTAAACATCTTAAGGAGTGCCTTGACTTGCTTCGTGAAACCATTGAAGAGGATAGGATAGCAAAACCACTTGATGATGCTATTGTAGGTGCCTGCTTTCTCACTAATAGATCTCAGGAACTCCTAGAATACGCTATTGGTACATGTCCTAAGATTGATAGCAAGCAAGATAGGTCATCTGCATCATCCTCTAAGTCAACAAACAAGCATGTTACCTTCACTGAACCTTTGGAAATTTCAGATCCCAACACATCAAAACATGTTCAGCAACTAGAAGTGAAAAAGACTAAGGTTCTCATCACTCCCTCTACAGGAGTTAATAGTGTCACTAATGCTAGCAAGTCAAAACCTAGGAGTCATATGAAGGATTATAGGACTTCTCTAGCTAAAAGTGTTCCTAAGAAAAATGTAGAAGACTACATAAGGAACTATAAGCGTGAGTTGAACAAAAGGAACCATAGTTCAAATCCTAATTCACTTTGCAAAACATGTAATAAATGCTTAATCTCGAGTAATCATGATAAATGTGTTGAGAAATTTCTGAAGTCGTTTAACAAACCCCCAGTTAAGAAAGTTCGGAGTGCTAAACAAATTAAGCAAATTTGGAAAGCAACAAGAAAACTGTTTGCCAATGTTGGTTATTAATGGAAGCCCACTGGAAGGAAATTCACTTTAGGAGAACAGTGCCCTTTAACTAGGATGACTAACTCTAAAGTAGTGTCTATTAAGAAATGGAAGCCAACTGGTAGAACTTTCCCGTTAGAGGACAAATGTCCTTTAACTAAGCCCATTTCTTCGACTAGTGAAACTTCCACCATTGAAACGAATGAACCTAAGGTCTCAGTTGCTCCAGAAGTTGTTTGCTCTAACCAACTAGAACCCAACTCAAATTGGGGATCCGACACTCCAAACTCTCTTCTTTTGTCTGTTTTTAAATGCAGGTCGTACAGATCGTTCACAGACATTTGGACTCAGGCTGCTCAAAACATATGATTGGGGATCATTCAGGGCTCAAGAATTTCGTGAATAAGGTTATCTGGACAGTTAGATTTGGGATCTACCATTTTGGGGTAATTATGGGTTATGGAGATTATGTTTCTGGTAACTGCTAATTTCGTGGGTATTCTACGTGGAAGGACTTGGGCAGAATCCGTTCTTTGTTGGTCAATATTTTGATTTTGATCTTGAAGTTACCTTCAGAAAACACACATGCTTCGTCTGAGAATTGGATGATATTGATCTTCTTAAAGACAATCATGGCAAAAAATCTATACACCTTTTCTATCGAAGACATGATACGGTCCTCTCCTATTTGCTTTCTCTCAAAGGCCTCAAAGAACAACTCGTGGCTATGGCAACAAAGTTTTAATCACTTGAACTTTGGTACCATCAATGATCTTGCTCGCAACAATCTTGTATGAGGTCTACCCAGATTAAAGTTCGATAAGGAACATCTTCATTCGGCTTGTCAACTGGGCAAAAGAATGAAGCATACTCACAAACCCAAAATTGTCAACACCAACATGGAAGATCTTTACACCCTTCACTTGGACCAAGGCAGACCAATGAGTGTGTGGAGTATTAATGGGAAGTAATATGTACTCGTTGTTGTTGACGAATACTCTCGGTTTACATGGTTAAAGTTTTTGAGAACCAAGGACGAGACTCTAGAAGTTATCATTAAACTTATCTAATAGCTGCTAGTAAGACTCTACAAAATCATTAGAATCATCCAAACAAATAATGGAACGGAGTTTATCAACAAAAAACTCGGTCAATTTTACAAAAGTATTAGCATCACCCACCTGAAAAATATTCCATGCACTCCTCAGTAGAATGGAACTATTGAAAGACGAAACTATCCTCTTGTAGAAGTTGCACGAACCATGCTAATATTCTCCAAGGCACCGATGTTCCTATGGGCGGATGCAATGGCTACAGCTTGTTACACCCAAAACCGATACTTGATACACAATCCTCACAACAAAACTCCATATGAGCTGATACATGTCAAGAAACCGGATCTCTCCTTTCTATATGTGTTTGGTGCTTTATGCTACCCTACGGATGATAGTCAAAATCTGGGAAAGTTAAAAGCTAAAGCTGATATTGGATTCTTCGTTGGTTATGCTCTGGATGGTAAAGGATACCGAATCTACAACAATCAAACCCAATAAATCTTGGAAACCATTCACGTCACATTCGTTGAGCTGACTGAGCATATGGCTTCTGTACACATCAGTGCAGGACCCGCGTTTAAACTTTTGTCTCCTGAGCCGATTAGTTCAGGTCTTATACAGCATCCCACTCCTGCAGTACCTTATGTACTAACTACAAATGAGATCTTGAATATCTTGTTTGACCCAATGATTGTTGAATACTTTGAGACACCTACTGATGATACACTGACACCACCAGCTGCCGCTGCTCCGGTTCTGTACAACTTAAATGGTCCATCAGTATCTACTTGAATTGATCAAGATGCTCCATCTGCAAGTTATTCACCATCATCGTCAAATCTTCAATCTCTTTCAGTACATCAAGGCACTACAGACTATAATTCTTTTGAAGTGAATTCATTTGCTCCTCTTGATGTGGCTTCTTTCGATAATATACTTGCTCCTGAATCTTCATCAAAGGCATTTTCTTTAGGAGATCTTAACATGGCTACATCAGTTCCCTATCCTCAACCATATGAGTATCTCTGATAATGGATCAATTGTCATCCGATTGAGAAAGTTATTGGGAACCTTACTGTTGGATCGATATACTCTGACCAAACTACTTTGTAGCTTGTAAGGGTTTAACAATATTGAGTAAACTCAACACTATTAATATTGAAACACTGTTTTACCTTGTAAAGTATGCGGAATCTACTAACACAAAGCTTAAGAAGAACTTTTATATTAACCAAATTTTGAACCTGCTTTGTTACACAGATTCACTAACAATCTCTAACTATTTATCAACTTTTATCGACTCTAAAACTTATGAGAACTTCTCTAAAACTTGTATTGATTAATACCTCTTAAGGCTCTTTACATAGATAACCTTAAGTCGGTTTACAACATATAATCCTTGAACGACAAGTCATTATCCCTAACTAATTCTAGAATATTCATTCAATATTACACATTAATCCTTATCTAATATTGCACATCAGTCCTTGTTTCCTTCGAAGTACTTTAAACATTCTTCAATAACAGCAGTACTTTAACTTTTTCCTTCAGCAGTACTTTGACTTTATTCTTCATGCAGCAGTACTTTGACATCCAGAAGTACTTTGATATTTTATATCCCAACAATCCTCCCCTAACTTGAACTCCACTTGCTTGATTTCAAGTTTCTTTGTTATCTTTAATCTTCAAATCTTTAATCATTCAGGAAGATTGTTTCTTTATGTCTTTGTCTTCTATCTTGTCATATGTCAAAGTACTCTTCATCAGCATCTTGTCTTTCAATATATCTTCTCAGCAACTCAACAACATTTTGGTACAAAGATCATCAAATCTTAAAAGTTTCATACTATTCTCATCACTTCCAGGTGTGTTAACTCCTGTGAGAGTTGAATCATTGAAAATTATGATTTTTAGCAAATCATCAGCTATCAACGGATTTGATTAGTCTTTACCAATAGCTGTTTGCTATGGACTAGCCAACTCTTGATCACTTGGAGTATGGTGAGTTGATAACCATATAGTTTTTGGTAAACTATCAACCATAAACGGATTTGATTATCACATCAGAGCCGTACCCTCATGATGAGCCAAACTCTTTCTTGTCTGTTAAACATGGTGAGTTGATTACCATTTGTTGTGCAGTATAAATACTAACATGTGTTGCTTTTCAAATCCTTTTTTCCTTTTCTTTTAAACATCAAAACATTTTAATTTTTATTTTAAAGGACTTATACTGGTTTATATCAGCAAGCAGTACTTTGTTAAAGTACTGTTTATTTTTGCAGTACTTTGAAAAATACTTATTTTACAAAACAAATCATACCAGTATTATGCAATATTACTCTTCAGACTTGACCCATCTGATAAATAACTTGATAACATCCAAAGCTACTTCAGATTCATCTTCAAGTTCCATTCCATGATCCAGCACTCTGAGCATAATTTCTCTAATCAATGGATATCTCCTCTCAGCCAGCATATGAATCATGGTACCATCTTCCATCTCTAGTGTATGAACTCCTGATGACTCAAAGAATCTCCATCTTGTTATTTCCCAATTCTTTTGATCATTCCACAGAGGATCAACACTTGTTTCTTCAGTTTCCCAAATGGTAATTAAGTCTCCAAGCAAAATTAATCCCACTCCTGAAGCTTCAATCTCTGCATAGTATGTCTGCACTTGCACATATAAGTCATACAAATCTGCCCTTGTAATACAGTGCAACACATCCCATAACATATTGAATGTTGTGAAGCTTTCATCTTCTCTGTGGATCATAAAATAATTCCCTTCTTTTGATTCAACCACAGAAAATGAGATTATCTTGGACTTCTTTCCAGAATCTTCAATCTTCTTATTCTCAAAGTCAACAACTCTGAAATAATTTCTAAGTTCATCAACTGTATCTTCATGAATCAACTTCATCCTTTTTAACAGTTGATCATCTTCAGCTAATTTCTTTCTTTTCAATCTCCTTTGCTCAGCTTGTTCCTTTCTGATATCTTCTAATTTCTTCTTTCTATCAACTTCCATGGGCACAAAGTTTTCTACTTCTTTTCTGATATCTTCTTGTACTTTATCCCACAGAGCTTTCACTTCTGGATACCTCTGTTTATGTAAATTCTTGTATCCCTTTCTTCTCAAGAAACTTATCATCCAGTTCCTTTCCTGAGCTTTAGTCATTGGCTTCTTTGTAATTGGCCTACTAACTTCTGCCAAATACTTAGCATCATACTCAGCTTGTTGCTTTTTAGCAAGCTCTAAATCTTCTGCAATCTCTAACTCTCTAATCTGAGCAATAGAAAATTTCTTCTTTTTCTTCTTAGTATCTTTCTGAACCTTGATCCCTTTCCCTTTATCTTTTGGATCTAGCTCTTCTAATTCAGAAGTACTTTCAACATCTTTTTGTGCAGGCTCATAAATATGTATTCCTCCAGTAGGTCTTCTCAAATTCATCATAACTTGAGCAACTGTTTCATCATCACTTGCAGTATGTACTCTTACTTCTTCTTGATGTACAAAAGTAGAAGGACCAGCTTCATCTTCATAATTCCTTGTAGAAGGTCCAGCTGCAGTGACTCCACTTTCATCAATATTCCTAGAAGAAGTACCTTGCTCAGCAGTACCTTGCAGACTTATGTTTTCTGCAGCAGTACTTTGAACATCAGCACTTTGAATGTTCTGTGCATCTACATCCTGCTTAACATTTTCTTGCTCAGCATCTTCTTGCTCATTCTCTTTCTCTTGTGCAGTATTCATATCTTCCTCAATATACCTTTCTGGTTCAAAAGTCTTTGGACTTTCTGGATATTCCACAAATGAGCATCTTCTGAATATTTAACCTCAGCATCATCTTTATCCAAATTCTCATCTTGATTCCTCCCCAATTTGGTAAATGATGACCTTCTATGCTTCCTCTTGGATTTAGAAGACTTCTTTGAAGATTTTGACTTTGGCTTCTGAGACTGCTTCTTTTCTTTCACATAAAGCCTAAAATTCTGAACAAGAGGCCAAACAAATTTCTTCAATTTTCTGAACTTCTTTCTTAGCTTCTTGATTTCTGCAGCTTGAGCATTAACATTTGTCTTCATCTTCTCCAATTCCTTAGCCAAATCAGAGGTACTCACAGCACCTTCAATTCCCTCATCTCCTCCAGGTGTTTGAAGCCCACCTGTGGAAGTATAATCATTGGGAGTAGGTACGTGTGAATCCTCTGAAGCAGTACCTTTAGAAGAAGTACTTTGTGGAGAAGTACCTTGAACAGAAACAGATTTATCCAAGGAAGTTGACACTGAGGGAGTCCTTTCACTTGAAACAACATGCTGAGGGGAAACAATAGGTGGTGTAGGTGTATGTACTGAAGTAGAATGCTCAGCAGAATCAGATTGATCATCATTATTAGAATGTGCAGAACCACTGTTGTCTTTTTCATCCCTAACAGCTTGAGCAACCTCTAACATATATGCATTTAGAGGTGTATTCCTACCCGAAAAATTTACTCCCTTATGAGACATAAAAGTGAACACTTTAGGTGGCATCCTAATGGTAGGTACATAATCCTGAGGTTTGGGTATCCCATCTAATGGATTCTCTAAAAGCAATTGAACAAATCTAGGATACATTAGAAAGGGTTTGCCAGCCTTAATATGAGTAAGCATACCTTCAAGGATCATGTATGATAAATTGAAAGGTTGATTTGTAATAAGACCAACAAAAGCAGAAGCTATGGAATGGCTAAACTGATCCCAAGAAGTACTCTTTGGACTCAAACAATGAAGCAAAACATGAATAAGAAATTTCCAATGAGAACTAACCATAGCCTTCTGAAAAGTAAGCTTAGTCAAAGGACCTTCATACCCAATGTCTCTGAGTGTGTTCCAAATCTCTTGTTTTCCAAACAAAACAGAGCCTCCTTCATCATCAAATAACAGAGCCTCTCGGATTGAAGCTTCTGTGACACGAATAGCTCTCCCAGCAACTGTAGCAGTAATGATATCCTCTCCATCTTCAACCTGTGACCTTGCTGTATCCCAAAAAGCTTGAATCCAAGGTCCAATAATCTCTGGGTTGACTAGGATTGAGTAACAGATGTTGGTTCCAGTGAGAAATTCAATAATACCATGAAAGTCAAGGTTATCTTGGGTTTTCTCAAGGTTTGCTATCATGTTGTGTTTGGTGTTGGTGCGTCGATTAGCCATGGTGATTAGAGTTAGAATGAGAAAAGTTATGATCGATGTAAAGTAGGAATGAGTTTATATAACAAGAAAGGTGAATATGGGTAAATAAAAAGAAAAGATATGAGGTTTATATAAGGATAAGATACAAAAAAATCACGGTTAATTAATAACTTTACCATTATTTTTGGAAGTAATTATCCCCATATATTTCAAAAGTTTGTTAGTCGCAAATCTAACCGTTGGAACAGTATCTGACACGTCAGCGAACCCTTTAATAGCACCAAGCAGTACATTCCATAAAATATGGAGCAGTACCTTCTGTTATAAACTCACACAGTATGTTGACCAAAGTACTTTCCCAAAAAAAAATCTTGAATGTTGACCATTTGACCAAAATATCTTTGAAAGTCAACCCTGATTAATGACTAGCTCCCCTAATTAAATCCCAAAGCTACCATGGTAAGTGAACATCAATACACTTCATTAAATGCCCATTTACCTCTATTTTGATTATAAAAGCAACTTTACCTACAACAACTTGCAATCACCTTTTCTTTCTTTAGCGTAACACAAACACTAGTAAGCACAATGAGTCACATTCCAATCGTGAACATCTCTTCAGACTCAGATGGCACCACTGATTCAGAGATAAGTTACTACTCTGATTCTGAGTTTGAAGATCCAGGATGGTTAGATTATTTTCCTCCTCATGTACAGTGGATGGGACTCCAAGAATCTTCCTCAACAATAAGTGCTGCCAACTCTACCATAACTGATGCAGGTAGTACTACCATCAAAAAGCCCAAGAAGAAGAAAGTTGTCCCTGGTTCATCTCTGGCTAATGAGCTTCCACATGCTTTGACTCAAGCCCTGGAATCAGCAATTCAAAACATGAAGTGGCCTGCTCCAAGGGAAGAGAGACCTCCCAAACAAGTTCTTGGCTTAGCTTGCCCCAGAAAGCAAGCTTCTTTTGATGGCAAAAGAAATACTGCTTAGAAGGGAAAACAAAGCTATGAGGGCAAGGGAAAAAGGCCTATGGAGTAGGTGTGTGGAGCTTGGTAGTAGGTTGTGGTAGATGTTTGTTTGTTTGGTTTAGTCTTTTCTGTGTCTATGTCTGTATCCTGGTAACAACATTGGTGATGTATGAATCCTCTGAATGGTTGTTGTATGAACTTGCTGAATGATGAATAAAAAACTTTTCTTTTTAATGATACATGTAGCCTCCCCTCACATAATGACTAACTAATAACTACTAATGCATCCCCTCAAAAATAGCTTACATATTAATCATGCCAATACTCACAACTAAAAAGGTAAATCTTGAAACATCAAAGCCCTTTGTGAGTAGATCTGCTACATTATCATCATTATGAACTTTAACCACATTGATAAGCCTGTGTTCATAGCAATCTCTTATAAAGTGATGTCTAATCTGAATGTGCTTGGTCTTGGAATGATACACTGATTATCAATGTTGATAGGAGTATTCTTGAAATTGAATCCATAATCCAAAAGTTGATTCTGCAACCAAAGTACTTGTGCACAACAACTTGCAGCAGCTACATACTCTGCTTCAGTGGAAGAAGTTGCTGCAATTGTTTGCTTCTTACATTGCCATGACACTAATCTGCTTCCAAGGTACTGGCATCCTTCAGTTGTGGATCTTCTGTCATAGTTATCTCAAGCATAATCACTGTCTGAAAAAGCTTGGAGATGGAAACGTGAATCTCTAGGATACCATAAGCCTAGCTTAGGTTGTTGCCTAAGATACCTGAAAATTCTCTTGACAGCATTCAAGTGAGATACCTTTGGATTAACTTGATGTCTTGCACATAAACATACAGCAAAAGTTATATCAGGTCTTGATGCAGTTAAATACATGAGACATCCAATCATAGACCTGTATAGGGTGACATCAACATCTTCTCCTTCTTCATCTTTTCCCAAAGGTCTGTTAGTATCCACTGGTGTAGATGTAGGCCTAACAGTTGTGAAATTGAATCTCTTAAGAATATCTGCAACATACTTATCTTGACAAATATATATTCCACTGCTTGACTGTTGCACTTGAAGTCCCAAGAAGAAGGTTAACTCTCCCATTGAACTCCTCTGAAACTCTTTCTGCATAGGATCTTCAAATTCTTTGACCATAGATTGCCTAGTGGCACCAAAAATAATATCATCTACATACACTTGGACAAGCATGATATCCTTCTTATCTCTCTTGATAAACAAAGTCTTGTCAATAGCTCCTCTTCTATAACCATGTTTTAGTAGAAAATTGGAAAGTCTTTCATACCATGCTCTTGGAGCTTGATGAAGGCCATACAGAGCCTTGATTACCTTGTAGACTTTGTTTGTATGTGCAGGGTCTTCAAAACCAGGAGGCTGTTTGACATAAACTTCTTCTGTGATTTTGCCATATAGAAAAGCACTTTTAACATCCATTTGATATACAGGGAATCCCATATAAGATGCACAAGCCAAAAATAGCCTGATGGCTTCAAGCCTTGCCACAGGAGCAAAAACTTCATCATAGTCTACTCCTTCTTCCTGTCTATATCCTTGAGCCACTAACCTTGCCTTATTCTTGATAACATTCCCTCTTTCATCTCTTTTTACCCTAAAGACCCATTTAGTTCCAATAAGTTTCTTTCCATCAGGTAGATCACATAATACCCAAACTTCTTGAAGTTTAAACTGTAGGAGTTCTTCTTGCATAGCTTCCACCCAACTTTCCTTGGCTAATGCTTGTTTGATATTCTTGGGCTCTTCCTGAGATAGAAAACAAGCAAATAAACACAACTTCTGATCCTTGTGATTCACCCTGTTTTGCTTGTAGATAAAACTAAGTAAAGAAGTATGTTGTTGAGACATATTCTTAGCCTTAGTCCTTGTGAGCACCCCTGAACCTGAGGGTCCAGTTATGTTGGTAACAGGATGAGTTTTGTGTATTCTGAGAGTAGGAGTTGGTGAGACTTCAAGATTTTCTTCCAAATTTGTTATATCAGGATCTTCATTAGAATCTGAGAAAATGCCTTCTTGATCCAATTCATCATCAGTGTCTTCTAAAGTAATCGTGTTTGGATCATCAGTATCTTCTAAGTCAGGCATATTAGAATCATTAACATCATCAGTATTTATCCAATTTGAATATCTAAAGGTTGAAAAGTACTTTCAAATGGATTAGCAGTACTTTGGGGTAAAGTACAGGCTGTTTCTTTTGCCTTCTTCTTTTCTGCTTCATAAACTCTCCTTTGTTCATCTTCATACGACTTAGCCATTGTTTCTTGAAAAAGCATCCTAGAAAGTTCATCTTGAATGGCTTGATCTTCTGCAGATACTAGGATTTTTGGTGGAACAGTACTTTGAGAATCAACAGTACTGTTAGGTTCAGCAGTACCTTGAGGCTCAAAAGTACTCTTCTTCTCATCATTGGCATTATTATTTGGCTCATCTTCATATCTTAAATTAACATCATGAACAATGTACTGTGCTTCTTCTTCAGTGGGAGCAGCTTGATTTTCTTCCCTTACAGGTACATAATTCATTGATGAAGACATTAAATCAAGATCAAACATCCAATCAGGACCTTTACCTTTAGAATTTTCTTGTTCTTCCAGAAAATCAACATGAAGACATTCTTGAACCTTTTTGGTAGCCCTGTTGTACACTCTGAATCCTTTGCTATTGGTACAATATCCCAATAAATATCCTTCATCTGACTTCCCATCAAATTTGCCCAAATTATCAGTAGTGTTTAAGATGGTTATGGGACATCCAAAAGGTTTCATAAACTTGATGCTTGGCTTCTTCCCCAAGAATAACTCATAAGGTATCTTCATTTGAGGTTTAGTCACTGATACTCTATTCAACACATAACAAGCAGCACTTACAGCCTCAGCCCAGAATGGAACAGGTAATTGAGAGTCTGCAAGCATTGTCCTTGCTGCTTCTATAAGAGTTCTATTCTTTCTTTCTGCAACTCCATTTTGCTGAGGAGTTCTAGCAATACTGAACTCTCTTTTAATTCCTTTCTTGGCACAAAATTCATCCATTAGCTGATTCTTGAACTCAGTCCCATCATCACATCTAATGCCTCTAACCTTGAGTCTTAACTGATTTTCAAGTGCTATTATAAGATCATGAATAGCATCAAAAGTTTCATCTTTAAAGCATAAGAAAAAGACCCAACTAAATCTGCTACAGTCATCTGTTACAACCAAGCAGTACTTCTTCTTGTTCAGACTAACAACTGAAACAGGTCCAAACAGATCCATGTGCAGCAATTCCAAAGGCTCTCTAATGGTTTTCTCATCAATCTTCTTACAAGAAGCCTTGTGCTGTTTACCCTTCTTACAAGCAAGACATGAGTGATCATTCTTGAAAGTTTTAGAAGGTAAACCTCTAATTAAATTACCTCTGACCAGCTTATTGATGTTCTTAAAATTGACATGCCCCAATCTTCTGTGCCATTGATGTGCATCTTCCATAGTTGCTCTTGCAATCAAACATGTTGCTCTTTCAGCATAATGTACATTCTTTAAGTCTATGTTGTACACATCATTAGTTCTTGGTGCTCTCAGCAACACCAAGTTTCTATCTTCTAACTTGAAATCAGGAGAAAGTATAAGACATTCTGTGTCAAAGAATAACACAGGGTACTTCTTATCACAAATCTGAGAGACTGACAAAAGATTGATTTGAGCTCCTTCACATATCTAACATCTTCAAAATCAATGTTTCCTACCTTGATAGTTCCTTTGCCAGTTATTCTTCCTCCATCAGGATCATTCCCAAATGCAACTTTTCCTCCAAAATAAGCTTTAAAATCTGACAAGAGCTCCTTTTCTCCTGTCATACTTCCAGAGCAACCACTATCTAAAATAAGATGATCTTTAAGCTCCTCCTCTAGGTTGCCCTGCATTCACATGAAAAAGGTTAGCTATTTTTAGGAACCCAAGCCATTACTGACTTGTGTTCCCCTTGTGGAGTGACATACTCAAAATTTTTGAGTATGTAATCACCACTGTCTTTGAAAGCATGATCAAGAATTAAGGTTTTTGTTTCCTAAACTGTTGGTTTATCATGATCAATTTTCCCTTTTTCACCCTTAACCTCTGAAAGTACTGGTTCTACCCCAGCAGTACTTTCTTTCTTAACCCATTTTGTTGTGACTTTAGGAGTTGGGTTCTGTTTTCTAGCATCTTTTCTTGTGTTGTAAGGCCTTCTAGGGTTGTAGTGATTATACCTCCTAGGTCTTACACTTGAGTGTTTGCTAGAAACATTAGGGAACTTTCTATCAGTACTTTGTGAAGGTACTGAAGGTTTGGAGTATGACATTTTCTGATGAGGGTACCTATAGTCTTTTGAGAAATTACTATGGTTAACCCTATTTGTGTAATTCCAAACTGGTTTGTTGTCCCTTGGCTTATTCTCCCTATGACTTGGTTGTGCAGTTCTGGTATTTGGATATTTACTTAGGTATTCTGAATGGTAATCACAGTCTTTAATCAAATGATGAGGACTATAACAAACATAACAGACCTTAGGACAAATATCCCCAAATCCCCTTCCAAAAGATTTTCTAGAATTAGCAGTATTTTGAAAGAATTTTCTCTGAGGTACTGTTGAGTGATCAGCAGTACTTCGAAAAGTGTTTGTAGGTACTGCTTGCTTTGAAAACCCGTTCTCTTCAATCTTAGGTGCTTCAACAGACTTTTCTAAAGTTTCAGGGTTAGATTTACTTTTGAGCTTTTTCCTAAACTCTAGATTATCTACACCATAACAGTCAACATCTTTTTTAGGTGGTTGAAAGCTACCTGGGGGGGGGGGGGTGAGGAACTGCATTATATCCCTTTTCTTTCTGAAATACAGGAGGTGTTGGACTAGGGGATTCCTCATCACTAGAAGTGTTTTCATCTATGTTGACATAAATTAATAATGTCTAAAAACATTGTTAACATATTAACAATGTCTCTATGTTATGATAATTACAAAACATAAACTCATTAATCTAAAACTTGTGACATAAACAAGTATTTAGAGTTTAATATCTCTCTTTACATCCAAATCACTTAAGGTATGAATAAACAAAGTGTTTAGTGAAATTTATGATCAAAGGGGTATTTAATTAACTAATGCAAAGTTTATTTAATTATATAAACATATTATATATTTTTGAAAAACACTTTTGGTAATAAATAAAAATGTTTTATTCATATTAAATATGTGAATTCAAATTTTTAACCAAAAACAGTTAGTTTTTCACCAAATAAACTTTCCCCACTAAAAGACAAAGAATCTGGCCGTTTCAGCTGGGCGGCCCCCTTAATTATAAAGGGCGGTCCCCTTAATTTTAAGGGGGCCGGCCATGAATTAAGGGGACCGGCCACGCTCTTCTGTCAGATTCTTTTGCCTATAAATACCACCTTAAACCTGGATTTTTTTCTCACCTTTTGCACTCCTAAACTTTCTGTTCTAGATCCCCATTTCTATTCTCCAAATCCTTTGATCATAAATACTTAATCCTTTGTTTCAAAGTGATTCTTACATTATCCTTTCAAGTGCAAGAGAAGAATACTTCTATCTTAGGTGCTTCAACAGACTTTTCTAAAGTTTCAGGGTTAGATTTACTTTTAAGCTTTTTCCTAAACTCTAGATTATCTACACCATAACAATCAACATCTTTTCTAGGTGGTTGAAAGCTACCTGGGGGGTGAGGAACTGCATTATATCCCTTTTCTTTCTTAAATTCAGGAGGTGTTGGACTAGGGGATTCCTCATCACTAGAAATGTTTTCATCTAGACTTATGAACTCTTCATCACTAGTGGAGGTATCTACTGTAAGATTTAGTTCCTTGCCCTTAAATGGAATGCCTTCATTGCTATCATTATCATAACCTAGGCCTGTCTTAATATTAGATGTTCTTTGCTTTTCAACAAATTGAACATGTGACACACCTGCCTCATTCCACACAGCAAGTTTTTCTAACAACTTATCCCTTTCAGCAGTCACTTTCTCTAGTTCAGACACCTTACAACCTAGTTTCCATTCGCTTAACTTAACTAGGTAATCCTGTTGTTTATATTTTTCAAGCCATGCTACTTCATTGTTTTCATGTGTAATGATTTTGGCCTCCATTGACTCTAAAGTCAATTGATAACCAGTTATCTCAGCCCTAGCCTTTTGAAATTTATCTCTTTCAGCTACATATTCTCTAAGTAACTTTTGATACATATCATTGCACTTAGAGCATACCTCAGAGTTAGTGGATGAACTTGGTGAAGCAGCTACCATAGCAAGCTGAACAGGTGCTTCTTCAAACTCCATGCTCCAATCAAAGCTTCCTAAACCATCTCCTGACTCCAAAGCAGCATATCCAGGCTCTTCATCAAATGTTGTGCTCCAGTCTTCCAATGCAACCATTGAATAGGTTACAGGTTCATCATCAAACTCCCAATCAATCTCTGACAGATTCTCTTGAGCAACCAAAGCTTTTGGTTTTGGTTCAGTAATTGGAATCTCTTTTCTTTCAGGCTTGGGTGGTTCAATCATCTTGTTTGCTTGATACTTTGCAAATTTGCACTCCCTTGCAAAGTGACCAGTCCTTTGACAGTTGAAACACTCAATCTTGGACTTGTTAAATGTTATTCCTTGTTTAGCTCTGAAATTGATGCCTTTTCCTATCTTATTCACATACTTCTTGATCCTTGTAGTGAGCATGGCAACTTGCCATCTGATATAAATTTCTTCCAAAGCATCATCATCTATTTGCAATACATCTTCTTGATAGGTGACAGGTAGAGATGCTTGTTGAGCAAAGAATGAACATAGAACTTCATCTGAGGTGGGGGTAAGTGATTGTGATGAATTGGTGGTGACCATTGTTGTACATGGAACCTGTGTTTCAGTCACAGTACTTTGAACAGGATAAGCAGTACCTTTGTTGGAAGTACTGCTTCTGTTTTCAGAAGAGACAAAAGCAATGTTTTGAGTTTTCTGTTGTGTGCTTGAACCTGTAGTACCATTCATCTCATGCTCATACACCTTCAGATTGTTGTAGAGATCATCAAAGTCCATAGTATCCAGCCCTGGTTGTCCTCTGATCATAGTAGCAACTACATGCCATGCTGATGGCAAACTTCTCAAGAACTTCAAATTAGCATCTTCAACTGATGCCTCAGCATCATATAGTTCTAGCATACTCAGAAGATGTTGGAATCTTTCATAAGCAGAATTAAGGCCTTCTCTTTCTCCAACAGTGAAAGTTTTAAATTGTTGCTTCAGCAAATTCCTATGCATCTTCTTGGAAGCATCATTACCTCCAAACTTCTTCTTTATTGCAGCCCATAGTTGTTTGGCATCTTTGGCATCATGAAACATTAATAAGTGACCATCAGGAATAGCAGAAATCAGTATGTTGAGAGCTTTGTCTTGATTTCTTTTGGTAGCAGCAGGTACAGTAATTTTTGGTGGTGTTGGTTGTCCAGGTACCTCTACTGGTTCTTCAATTTGCATGTTACCATTGACAATCACATCCCATAGTGCATGGTCTGTGATGGCAATGTACTGCCTCATCTTCATGGCCCATAGGTTGTATTCTCCCTTCTTAACAATAGGGATTCTGACAGCAGTGATTGAGGGAGCCGGTGCAGCATTTGTCGACATCTTGAAGGGTTTGTAGTGAAATCGGTTTAAAGGTTTAAAGGTTTGTCTTCTTAATCAGAGTTTCCAACACAAGCTCTGATACCACTTGTTGGATCGATATACTTTGACCAAACTACTTTGTAGCTTGTAAGGGTTTAACAATATTGAGTAAACTCAACACTATTAATATTGAAACACTGTTTTACCTTGTAAAGTATGCGGAATCTACTAACACAAAGCTTAAGAAGAACTTTTATATTAACCAAACTTTGAACCTGCTTTGTTACACAGATTCACTAACAATCCCTAACTATTTATCAACTTTTATCGACTCTAAAACTTATGAGAACTTCTCTAAAACTTGTATCGACTAATACCTCTTAAGGCTCTTTATATAGATAACCTTAAGTCGGTTTACAACATATAATCCTTGAACGACAAGTCATTATCCCTAACTAATTCTAGAATATTCGTTCAATATTACACATTACTCCTTATCTAATATTGCACATCAGTCCTTGTTTCCTTTGAAGTACTTTAAACATTCTTCAATAACAGCAGTACTTTGACTTTTTCCTTCAGCAGTACTTTGACTTTATTCTTCATGCAGCAGTACTTTGACATCCAGAAGTACTTTGATATTTTATATCCCAATACTTACTCGACCGGTGTTCACACAAAGGAAACTTACCCCCTTTGCCTTGTGGTGTTTGTATAATTCCGTACTATCCAAAGTCGAACCCAAAGATGTCAAGACTGCTATCTCTAAAGACTGTTGGGTTAATGCAATGCAAGAAGAAGTTCGCAAGTTCGATCAACTTGAAGTATGGGAATTGGTACTATCTCCAGACTGTGCAATGATTATTGCTCTAAGTGGATCTTCAAAGTGAAACTTGATGAGCATGATGTCGTCCTAAAAACAAGGCAAGGCTTGTTGCTAAGGGATATCGTCTAAAGGAAGGCATTGATTTTGAAAATCTTTTGCTCCAGTTGCTCGCATTAAAGCTATCAGAATATTTCTCGCCAATGCAGCAAGTGAGAGGATGACGGTCTATCAACTGGATGTGAAAAATTGCATTTTAAATAGCAAGCTGAATATAGTCGTTTATATCAGTCTACCTGAAGAATTTGTGGATCTTAATCGTCCTACCCATGTCTATCGTCTGAAAAAGGGCTCTCTATAGCCTAAAGCAAGCGCCTAGGGCATGGTATGATACACTTTCAAAGTTTCTCCTGGTAAATGGATTCTTCAAAGGTGTGGTGAATTAAGTTGAGAAAGGGGTAGTGGAACTTTTACTTCGTGAGGACAGAATCTCAGCTGGTGGATTTCTTCACAAAAAGCACTTATGAGAGAACGGCTTCAACTCATTCTCCCGTGATTTGGAATGAAGAGTCATTCACCAGTGTTACTCAAATGTCTTCAGGAAGTAAATGAGGTGTAATGGATTTATTTCACATATCCTTTGTATGTAGCTTAAAACAAAAAGAAAATAGAAAAGTATAAAACAAAAAAAACCCATAAAAATTAGAAAACAAGAAAAATCCAAAAAATATTCTTCTCACGACATGTCTCTTGTGTAATCAATATTATGTACGTTTCTAGAAATGTCATTTAATAATGACACGGAATCATACATATGCTTGAGCAAGAGTTTTTCGGTTTCAAATAAAGTTTTTTTCTAAAACATGTCGTTTCTCAAAACATTCTTCAAAACCATGGCTTGTAGTCATTTCAGGCTGCAACCCGGACTTCAAAATTATGGCTTGCTATTACTTCAGATAGCAACCCGCTTTTCAAAATGGGGAAAACACATCGCCAAAAAGACGGTTGTTCCTTTTACCGGGTGAAGTTCACTTGGGCATGGATTACTTTATATCCATGTATCCTCGATCTAATGTACGCTTCAGTGCATTATTTCTTGATAAAGAAGAGAAATCTTCTTTTTATCGCCAAATATTTTCCCTTCTATGATTTTTCCGAAAAATATTGTGCAAAACTTGGTGGTACCATGAAATTTTGATTAAAAAAATAAATTGAACTCAAAATTTTGATAAAATTTTCCACTCAATCAATGACTCTAATATTTTATGAAAATATTTCAGTTTTAACATCCGTCATTGATTGAGGGGGAGAGTGACTTCTCAAAATTTTATGATCATCAAAAAAACTCTCCACACTTTGTACCAAACCTTGCAACAAAACGACTTGTGATGATTATGTGTCAGAATGAGAAATTCTTCAAAGAGTTTTTCATTAAAACTTCAAATCGTTTGTAAACTCATCAAATCTGACACATAACAACCTCCCTCACAGATTGAGGGGGAGCTAGAAAAAGGTTCCTCTTATCAGAAAATATTAAAACTAATCGCATTTCTCTCCAAAACGTTTTCTAAATTATTTAAATCAATTGAGATCAAAAATCTAGAAAGATTTAAAACTTTTTGATCGGGGGAGAGAATGTGATTTAAATATGAAATCTGATATTCAAATGTGATCTTTTGTACTCAATAAATAGGCTCCTACATATGTGATAAACAGTTTCGAATATCGATGCACATATTGAGGGGGAGCAAAAGGCGTTTGTGGAAGTTATACCAAAGACCGACCATTTATCTTTATGCATGGAGTTATAAGGATGGTTAAGGTTAGGTATGAGTTCCCATGATCCACCAGAACCGGAAGGATCTTCCCAGGAACAATCCTCTAGATGGATTAGAAGTCCTTAGGAATGATTGAAAAAAAGGAGAAAAGTGAGAAAGGGAAGAGTGCGGACTGGGATAGAGCTAGGACTGGAACAAACCCAACAAGGTTCTAGTGGTGAAGTCTCGGTAAGCACTAAAAGGGTTGAAGAGTGAAAAAGAAATGAAATGAGAAAGGGTGAAAAGAAATAGCCCTCCATACATTCAACCTTAGGGCAGAAACCGGTTTCAATTCCTAATCTACTGGTGGTTACTAAGATAACACCGGTATTGAAGACAAGATGTCATGGACCCAGTGACGCACTGCACTAAACTTCCCAACCATACAAGTTCTCTTAAAAGAGCTTGTTTCATTCTCACGGGGAACCCTGTGCAATGTATCGACCGCTAATTTCGAGCTATGTTGATACCTAAAACCGGAGACGCCTCCCCAGTCTCCAGGAGCGGATCAAAATGCAGTATTGAGTCTAGAGCCAAAGAGATCATTTGTATATTTAAATAGGACACAATTCCAAATATGCTTATTGTTTCACACAATGTGGAAAGTAAGATAAAATATTTAGAGTCCTACGCATTATGCTTGTGGTATTGCCAGAACATCCGAGTGATATGAAAATATTCACAATGAAGATGGAAATCCTTCTAGAGCGAACATCACTCAAGCTCTTGGTAGGTGACATGTGAGATCCATCTTGGATCAATGATCAAGTGACAACTGGAAAGCAACAATCGTTCGATTCAACATTGAATCAAAGTTGTTCCAGGATATGGATTGACGGATACTTTTGTAAAAACCTTTCAATGTGCTCACAAACTAATTTTTCGAGTGTATAACTGTTCAAACAAAAGTATTTTTGATGGAAATGTGATTCAAAGTATAAAACTCTCATCGTGTCTCAAAAATGTTTATCAGACACGCGAGTGATTTCTATAAATCAATTTTTCATCAATCCGTGAATATCAATTCACCGATTCACTCTATCGTACTGTCTGCTTGGAGACGTTCCGGTATGAGAACATGCTAAGTATGAAGATTCCGAAGTGGATTCTTTGGAAAATTCATTACTACAAGCTGGAAATTCCTGTCAAGGAGAGTCTTCTTTAAAAGAGACCTGATCACAAGTCAGTTTTCACAAAACTGGAGGGTAGTCTGTCCTCGCAGAACGAATGACAAAGCCATATTCGTTCTCTATCTTAATTTCTAACTGTTTTATTTCAGGGACACATATAAAGATGGTGTTGATGGCTCCTATTCCCAGCTGAATCGGGTCGATCCATACCTCATACTCACACATCCTCCTCACTATCAATGATGAAGAGAGACTTACTACAACAAATGTTGAGAGAATACCAACAACGTTTCCGCAACTCTGATGAAAAGTCTCCTAATCCACAACTCTAATGTAAAGTCTCATGATCTAGAAGGGTGTGAGCATGATGGTCCTAAAGTCCCTACATCACATGATGGCGATACTACTATGGATGAGCTTGGAGATTTACTATGGCCGATGATCTCAAAGAAGCTCAAAGATCACATAACTCAAAGGAACTCAAATCACAAGTTCATTTGCTTGAAGTACAAAGTGTGCAGAAAAGTGAAGAGTCAGAACCTACGAGCTATAAAGTCTAAAGAATGCTTGAAGATCAAAGAGCTTAATTTCCAAGGTGACCTCACTTAGGGGGAGATTGTTAGGAATACAATTATTCCTATAGAAGACTCGGTCACCTAACTGATGTAATAGCATTTAAGTTAGCTCGTAGTTAGTTTATTAGTTAGTTAGATATTAGTTTAGTCTAAGTAACATCGTGGAAGAAGGATGGGTCTTACCCACTGTATGCCTGATCCACAGCCCAGGTGTGGGCGTTTTTATGTATCTTTGTAGCTTAGCATAAATACCCCTCTCCACATGTGGAGAGGGTTGGACCTTTCATATAGTTAATCATTTAGCTCTTGTTTTTCTCTCTCTAAAGGCTCCCATTCTCTCTTTCTTTCTGTCTCTAAAATCTCTTCTTCTTTATTCTTGAATCAATCTAACCACAAGTAACCATACATGTTATGAATTAGAATAACCTACATTTATACTGCACACAAAATATTATGCACACTTGTATAATAAGTTTCAATCTATTCCTGAAATAGATCAATATAGAATTTGGAAACTGAGACCCGAAACTAACAGAAAAAATATACGCACGTAGGCGACGTTTCGAAGCTGCATTCGTGTCCGCAGGTCGCGCGGGCTCGCATGAGTTCAGAAGCTTCGAACCCATTTTGGCCCAGAAATCCCACAATCTGCACCCCCCCCCCCCCTCCCCCCTGCGCGCGCGTAGGAGTGGGAGCATAGCTCATCTAAAGGAATTTGAAAGCAAATACCAACATTTCCTTATAAGCAAGCATTCACTTCTTGTTTTGAGCGATGTGGGACTTTTCCATTTTTGTGTTTCACATGCCTCACTTTGAGACACGATATCTCATTCATTTCTACTCCATTTTTGGACATACTTTAGCTCATTGCGAAGCTCTCTTGGAGGAGAACAAAACGCCCCCAAGAAACATAAATATATGTACCATATACATACATTTAATTATGTCCAAAGTTTGCAAAATCACTTTTCTAACATATATATATATATATATATATATATATATATATATATATATATATATATATATATATATATATATATATATATGGACAAGTGTTCAAATGAGAAGTCTAACTTTTGTGAGAACGCGAGAAGAGATCTGGACCGTAGGATCAAGTTAATCTGATTTTGGGCGGAATGGCATTTTTGTAAATATTGAACGAAATTTTTAGGGGTCAAAGTGTATTATCCTCATTTGCTTCCGCACCCCTAAACTTTATCCCATTTTTCTCTCTCACTCTACACTTATCACACGACACAAAATAGATCTGTCATCCGCCTTCATCTCCGTCGTTTCTCCGTCATCTCCGTCACTGCATCTCCTTCATCTCTGTCATCTCCGTTACTGCATTTAATCTCCGTCATCTCCGGTATGACTCCGTTATCTCTAATTTCTTTTCGGTTACACAATTTCGTGTTTAAATGCTTAACAACTGTTTTCTCCGGCGTTGATTCCGGCGTTGACTATATCATTTATTTTTTAATTGATTTATTTGATTTATTACACATCTATTTTTTTGCACATGTGAAGATTATTGTTTTATTAGTTACTTTTTTTTATTACATCTTTATTTTTTGCACATATGCAGATTATTAATTGTTTGTTACATTGACTATCTAATTATGCGTTTGTTAAAGTATAGTTTATGGATTAGGTGTTTTTCATTTTTAGAGATGAAATTATGTTCGTTTGAAGAAGATTGATATTAGCGATTATTTGTTTATGTAAGTTTTTAAAAATTATCTTCACGAGTGAAGAATATCATTAAGTAATGAAGTTTTGAGGTTATTAGAGGTTTAAGTTTAGTAAACTTTTCTTCACGAGTGAAGAATATCATTAAGTAATGAAGTTTTGAGGTTATTAGAGGTTTAAGTTTAGTAAATTTTTCTTCACGATTGAAGAATATCATTAAGTAATGATGTTTTTAGGTTATTAGAGGTTTAAGTTTAGTAAAATTATCTTCACGAGTGAAGAATATCGTTAAGTAATGATGTTTTTAGGTTATTAGCAGATTTTTGGATTATTTAAGTATAGTTAGAGTATCTTCGCCAAAAATTTTGAAAAATGATAATAATGATCAAGTTTATCAGCAAAATTTTCATTACTTAATGATATTATTCAAACTGTTTTGTATAAGGGAATAGGTTAAGCTGCCAAAAATTTTGATATATCAAAATCAGCAGTTAATAAAATAGTTTTGAAAGAAATAAAAGGCCATCAAAACATGATAAAAACTCTATAGCATGGTTAAATAAGCGTATGGAAGAATCCAAAAAAAGGGACCGTAAAACATGTCTTTGCCAGGGTAATGTATGTTGTTATTTCTGTGGTGAGAATTTTCATTTAGCTAAGGATTGTAGTTGTTTTAAGTGTGGTGAGAATTGGCATTTAGCCAAGGACTATAGTGGTTATGCTGGTCGTTGTGGTTGTTATAAGTGTGGTCAAGTTGGGCATAGAGCTAGGAAATGTAACCAAGTTTGTTATAATTGCGGTGAGACTGGGCATATCGCGTGGGAGTGTAGTCAGTGTTGTTCTCTGTGCGGTAAGGGTTGGCATATGGGTAAGGACTGTCCTGAATTAAGTTGTACATGTGGTGAAGATGGACATTATCCATATGAGTGTCCTAGGGATCGTAGTGATTATGAGGATAGGATTTGCTGTTATATCTCTGATGGGAAGCATACGGCAAAGAACTGTAGTGGTGTTGGTTATTACAAGTGTAGTAAGGTTGTGCATCTCTGTAGGGATTGTGGTCAGATTTGGGGTGGGGGTGGTGGTGACGGTGTTTGTTATTACTGTGGTCTGAGGTGGTATATGGCTGTTTGTTCTCTATGTTGTAAGACAGGGTATTTGGGTAAGGACTGGTGGTAAAGATTCAAGATCTAGAGTGTCACATGTGTTTTTTAATTTAATTTTAATGTTTTAATGTTTTTTTAATGTTGAGTATGATGTTTATGAATTAAAGGTGGTTGAACCATGTTCGTAGTTTATGTTATATGAAATCAATGGTATTTAATGCAAAATTAGAGTTTCAACATGTTTCTTTTTATGTGTTTTATTGTTCATGTTAGTATAGCGTTGTAAGGATGTTGAACTGCTTCAAAACTTGTGATTGAGATTGGAATGAAATTGGATAAAGACCCGCTACGATTTTGGTAAGGTGTATGATTTTTTATAGAAGCCAAGAAATTGATGTAATTCTCCATTTGCTTAAAATCAATTTGATTGGCATAAAAGAATTCTTTTTTCCAAGAATTCTTTGTTATTAGAGGTTTAAGTTTAGTAAAATTTTCTTCACGAGTGAAAAATATCATTAAGTAATGAAGTTTTAAGGTTATTAGAGGTTTAAGTTTAGTAAAATTATCTTCACGAGTGAAGAATATCATTAAGTAATGATGTTTTTAGGTTATTAGAGGTTTAAGTTTAGTAAAATTATCTTCACGAGTGAAGAATATCGTTAAGTAATGATGTTTTTAGGTTATTAGCAGATTTTTGGATTATTTAAGTATAGTTAGATTATCTTCACCAAAAATTTTGAAAAATGATAATAATGATCGAGTTTATCAGCAAAATTTTCATTACTTAATGATATTATTCAAACTGTTTTGTATAAGGGAATAGTTTAAGCTGACAAATATTTTGATATATCAAAATCACAAGTTAATAAAATAGTTTTGAAAGCAATAAAAGGCCATCAAAACATGATAAAAACACTATAGCATGGTTAAATAAGCGTATGGAGGAATCCAAAGAAAGGGACCGTAAAACATGTCTTCGCTAAGGTAATGTATGTTGTTATTTATGTGGTGTGAATTTTTATTTAGCTAAGGATTGTAGTTGTTTTAAGTGTGGTGAGAATTTGCATTTAGCCAAGGACTGTAGTGGTTATGCTGGTCGTTGTGGTTGTTATAAGTGTGATCAAGTTGGGCATAGAGCTAGGAAATGTAACCAGATTTGTTATAATTGCGGTGAGACTGGGCATATCGCGTGGGAGTGTAGTCAGTGTTGTTCTCTGTGCGGTAAGGGTTGGCATATGGGTAAGGACTGTCCTGAATTTAGTTGTACATGTGGTGAAGATGGACATTATCCATATGAGTGTCCTAGGGATCGTAGTGATTAGGAGGATAGGATTTGATGTTATATCTCTGGTGGGAAGCATACGGCGAAGAACTGTAGTGGTGTTGGTTATTACAAGTGTAGTAAGCTTGTGCATCTCTGTAGGGATTGTGGTCAGGTTTAGGGTGGGGGTGGTGGTGACGGTGTTTGTTATTACTGTGGTCTAAGGTGGTATATGGCTGTTTATTCTCTGTGTTGTAAGACAGGGTATTTGGGTAAGGACTGTTGGTAAAGATTCAAGATCTAGAGTGTCACATGTGTTTTTTAATTTAATTTTAATGTTTTAATGTTTTTTAATGTTGAGTTTGATGTTTATGAATTAAAGGTGGTTGAACCATGTTCGTAGTTTATATTATATGAAATCAGTGGTATTTAATGCAAAATTAGAGTTTCAATATGTTTCTTTTATGTGTTTTATTGTTCATGTTAGTATATCGTTGTAATGATGTTGAACTGCTTCAAAACTTGTGATTGAGATTGGAATGAAATTGGATAAAGACCCGCTACGGTTTTGGTGAGGTGTATGATTTTTTATTGAAGCCAAGAAATTGATGTAATCCTCCATTTGCCTAAAATAAATTTGATTGGCAGAATAGAATTCTTTTTACCAAGAGTTTATATCCGTATTTAGGTGTCTCTAGGCAGTTTTTCTTACCATATGATTCATATGTTGCATTCAAGTTTGAAACAATCATGGACTGTTATGAAGCTTTTGCGTTATATTGCTTTAAGAGATCTATCTTTTAGCTTGCTTAGGTATGTTCTTGTTGATGATTGTTCTTATCCTGACTGATGTTTTGCAATAAGGTCAACATGTAGTTTTTTAGTCATCTAATGGGTCAAATGAGTAAAGTTAGTCCAAAAATTTCAAGAACATAATAATGCAAGGCGTTAAACTCGATCATTGGAAATGGTTGTAATTAGTTTTCTTAAATTGTACAATTGCTGATTAAGTTGGTCTATGATTAAGATTGTTTTACTAGTAAATGGAGGTGTTTAGATGTTAGGAATGTAGTAATGGTAAATTGTATCTGCTGTGTAAGTTTCAACAGCAGGTGTATACTAAACATAGATGTCGGTTATATGCCCTTATAGTAAGTTTCAACAGCAGGCCTAAGTTTCTACTGATTTTGAATTATATACATCACTCTAGAAGACCTATTGAAGAAGTTAATTTATTTTTTATTTGTTATTTATATCAGCTTAAACCCAAGTCATGATTATTTCGAAAAATTTTATATTTATCTGTTATTAAACACTAATCTTTATATTACTTGTTGTAAAATTGATACTTTGAATGACCCTGCTATTTGACCATCATTTTCTATTTTAAGTTCATTCATATATGTTATATGTGGTTGACCCAAAAAAGTTTCAGGTCAACAAAACTGATTTAACCATTATTTTGTTGGCTACCATCTAGGTTTACATTACTCATCGACTTGCATACTTTTACTTTACTTTGATTGTAATTCTATTGGTTTAACTTTGGAACTTGCTAGTTAATTGTTAGTTTCAATACGCTATTGTAGGGCCTGTAGGAATGGTTTCTTAGTTAGGATTAGGGGTTGTTGCATGTGTCAAAAATTCTGCTGCAAGGGCTGCTGTTTTCATGTTGTTTTGTCAATTTGGTTTTTTGTTATATATATGTGGGTAAGCATTCTAAACCATACATTACCAAAGCTCACTTTGATATTTTTATCTTCTTATTGTATGAGATGGACCCATAGGACCCTGTTATAATTGCCGGCTTTGTACATTGTTATAATATTTCTTATCTTCAAATACTTTCACATATTTCAATTATCCATCCACCTCACACATTTTTGATATCTTTCTTATCTTTAAATCCATCCACATCACAAATTCTTATCCATTTCTTATCTTTAAATATGCATACCATCATTACAGATTCTAATTCAACACACACAGCCATATATTTTTCTTGTGTTCAAATAATATCTTATTCATATTTCTATGTTGAAATGCTTCCCCTTGAATTGAAGGTGGATATTGTTGATTAGCTTATGAATCTATTGAAACAGTTCAAACATACAAACATCTCCCACAACTAGATAATTAATTGAATATATATAATTAAATAATCTTTAACATCTAGTTGTTGGGAGATGTTTGTATGATTTAACTAATTCATGAGATTCAAAAAGCATCTCACATTTTCCAGTTTCCATTCCTAGGGAATAATTTCAATTACATAGTTAAATCTAATTCAGGGGTCATTTACTGCAAATCTGTTGCATGTTTATATCTTTCATTCATATGATTTAAGAAAGCGATGGTTATAATAACTAATACAGTAGTGTTACTTGTAGAAGTTTGGTATGTAGTACTTGGAAATTGTATCTGTTGCTAATATAATATAACTACATTTATATGCTTCACTTATTTACAAAATTTGTAAGTTAATATTTCGATCCTAGACTTATGGTAAGTTTCAACTGTAGTCCTAGGGAAAGACGAGAGTCAGATGTTGATAATGAAAATGTGAATCACAAGTCATAATCTTTGCATTTTTCTGACTTTAAGTTCAATCTTTTAGTCTTAAATACACATCTGATTTCTCTTAAGTGAAGTATCTGGAACCATTGTGACGTAAAGTATATATCTGTTAAGAATGACACTTTTAAGTTACAGCATGACTTTTATCCAAATGTTTTCTTCCATCTCTAATTGAGTTTCTATTGTCACGCATCACTAGTAGGAATGCAATCAAACCATGACACTTAGAACTGTTTACTATGTAGATATCCTCATTAAGAAATAGATTGGGAGGAGTTGCAACTTTTTGTTTTCCTTTATGATTATTTCATAATCTATGATGAGTGAGAGCCATGTATATTTTTATTGTATTTGTATCCTCATTAAGGTCATAACTTATTGTAAATGAAAGAACATTGACCTATGGATGTTTTGATCACAAAAGAAAATAAGTTAATGGATGAAATTTTTCTATATGTTCTGCTGATTAAGATGGCTTATTAGTTGCAATAGGTTTTGAATTATCATCCAAATAATTTCTGGTAGTATCAGTAGAGGTAGGCATTCTGCAACATTTTGGAATTAAAAAAATAATAATAGCATTTTACTTGTTTTATTTGGACCCTGTTGTTATTTTGTATAGATCATTTCTTTCATCTGTTAGACAAGCTGTTTGAAATAATGTAAGTAAATTTTTTCCAATTGTTGAACTGTTAACAATATTCCTTGAGTTCAAATGTACATTGGTAAATGCAGATATGCATTTGAAAATTTGGGTTTTCAAGTGCACTATATCCTAGTGATTAAAAAGATATTAATAGCATTTTACTTGTTTATTTGGACCCTGTTGTTATTTTGTAAATATCATTTTTTTCATCTGTTACAGCTGTGGCCTGTTCCTATCTCTTCGAAACACAAAGCTGGTATTCTAAACTGCTCATATGGCTAATGATGGAAAAAGGAGGTGTTCAATCTGTGGAGAATATGTGTATCATGATGCAACAAACTGTCCATTAAAAAAATAAGTTATATTATTATCTTTGTGTTACAGATCTACATTTTGTATATTTTTTTTTTTATGTAAATGTAATTGAATGGCTTTTGAAATATTTTATGTTTTAGCAATATCATTGGTTTTTTACATGTTTTTATTTTATGACTGTCTATTGTATTAAAAATGTTAGGATCACATAATCTGTTTTAAAGTTTTAATATTCTAATTCTGAAAAAATAGTATATGTTTCTAATTTTTTTTTTTTCACAAGTGAAAACATTTTAACATGTGAAAATATGTGCTATATATTTTTTTTCACAAGTGAAAAATACTTTAACATGTAAAAAAAAAAAGAAAGCTCATGTATAATGTAAACGTTTTACTAGTGAAGGAATTTTTTAAAATTTAATTTTTTCACATGCAAAGAAAAATGTATTGTATTAACTAGTGAAAAAAGTTTATTCACATGTGAATAAAAAAGTTTGTTCACACGTGAAAATTTTTTCACAAATCAAGAAAAAGTAAATAATGAAACATATCAGCAACGAAATGGAATTAAACAAAGCAAATTACAAAATCTTTAAAAAACATCATAAGATAAAACAAATAATTAAAGTTATCCAGCAATTAAACTAACTGTTAATAAAACATAGTAAAAGTTCATTGAAATTAAACAAAACAGGAGTTTATCAGCATTAGTTTTTGCCAAGAGTAAACCATATCATCAACTACTCCAGTTCTAGTTAACTTCAATTTTCATCGTCATCTAAAAAAATAAAAAACAAAAAATATTTTAATAATTAAAATAAATACAAATCAAAACATAAAAATAATAATCTTCACATAAAAATAAAAATATTTAATAATGGCTGAACATTAATTTGTGCAAAATAAATATATAATGTTTTAACATAACATTATTTCTAACCTGATGAAATTACAATGAAATCCTTATCTTTACTAGCTTTTTCACCTATGTTAATTAAATTATGATAATATTAGTTAATTAAGTTTTTTTTTTTTATTATAAATGCTTAAAAAAAAAAAAGAAAGTAAAACTAACTGTATATTTAATTTACCTTTTTTTTCTTCATTGTCAAAATATTGAAACCCTGGAAGAATATCTTCATTCATTGAAAAAATAAAAAATAAAAATTGGGAAAATTTATTAAATAATACTTGTGTCTGAAAATTATATTTATAATTTTTCTAACCTTTAAAGAAGTGCATTTTGGATGCTTCATTATACTTGGAAACATCACATACTACTGTTTCCAATGAATGATCATTATCACTATCTTCATCTGTTTCCAATAAATCATTAAAAATATTAGTTAATTCAGGTGTTTAATTATAAATCATTAAAAAGAAAAAGTTTATTTTTTCGATACATTTTTCTAACCTATAATAACATCATGATGTTTTGAAGCTTCTTTAAAATCAGAAACATCACAATAAACTTCCCAGAAACCAGCATCAGAATGTGTTTTTGAACCTGTTTTATTAAAATATCAATATTATTTTCACTAACAAAAAAAATCGTATTAAAATTTTCACATGTGAATATAGAAGGAATATGCATACAAAGATATGGCCGCATATCTTCACAAATTGAATTTTTATCCTTACAACTCCTTCCTATTTGTCTCTCATTTTTAACTATAAAATTATATAAAACTTCAGAATAATAATATTAAATAAATATATTAAATAAACTATATATAACATACCATGTTCACATGATTCATTGACTTTAGTAGTTGTATCTACAATAACAATAATATAAAAAGTTAATTATAGTGTGTTTTATTAAAATATGAATATTGTTTAACATACAAACATATAGAATGACATTTTCACATGTGAACAAATAGTTTTTCCACTCAAAACCTTAGTAACATTAAATTTTTTGAACTGACTATAAATTTTGTACAACAAAAATATATTATTCTAATCAATATATTCAAAGATAATTACCAGAAAATTAATTAATTAAAATACTTTAGAAAATTATAATTTGTTTAGATTTCTAAAGAAAACCATTAATAACCAAATTTAACAGAAAATTTATTTTTGAAAATTGGTACAACAATATAAATAACTATTAACATAAAAAATACTTCATAGAACAAAGAATTAGAAATATTCAAATAACAGCAAAAAATATAAATAGACTACAATAAATATTAAAAAAGCAAACCTTTAGAAGCCATTAATAACAAATTTTAATCCCAAATGATTGAAAATGAAAATGAAGATTAAGCAAACTAGGGTTTCGGCATATGTTTATAATGACATTGTATTTATAGTGTTATAATCTCATGGGCTTGGTTTTTCTTGGGCTGAAAAAGGGATGAAATTTGAAAAAAGGCCCTACTTAAGTCCATTTTATATTAACTTTAAATGACAATTTATTACTCTCATAAATAATCTAGAAATTTGATTCAATAAACACATTCATAAAAATTATGTTATTTTAATCTAAAACTCTTTAATTCATTAGCCATAACAACAATGTTAGCTTCATCAATCTTAATACCACTTTATAGAATTCCCATCTGCAACACCTACTTCACAAATCCCACTTCCAAAAAGTCAAAGTAAAAGTCATCTTCATACCCAGTTTGGCCCATTTGAAAACTAATAACCTTTTTGTGTTGTGTTATTTTTAAGCAAAGAAAGCTTATTCATGTAAATATGAATAAATGTGTGTGCGTTTATTAGTGAAGAAAGCTTATTTCATGCGAACATAAATGTACCATTGTGTATACTTTTTTCTTCAGTATATTACGTAAATAAAAAACAACGTATTTTCAAATTGTTTGGTTAACATCAAAACAAATGCTACATGCCTCCAGGGATATGTAAATTATAGGAAGAGGTGGAAGTTATATAATTGAACACAACCATCTAATATTTAGTTACACCTTGATCTAGTAGCAAATGCAATCATAGCATTTAACATCCTACCATAATTTTGTTCTTAAAATTAAATAATACAAAGCCACAGATTTTAACGTAACATAACATAAGGATATTGGCAAAATGATCTCATAAAGGACTATCCGCTCCTAGATATTCTTTTTTCCCTTCTTCTGTTGAACGACTTCTAGAAGTTCTGAAAAAATGTTGCATTTCGATAAGAATTAAGTTATCAGCAGATGAAATAAACTACAATTAACTTATATTAAAAAAATAGAAAATAAACTTTTTGTTATAATATTCACCTCATCTAGCAGTATAGCTCGTAGTGGTTCTATACTTTTTGAAGAAGCATTAGCTGGATTCTTTCTCGGTCTACCTCTTTTACGTTTCATGTTAGGTCACCATATTGATTTCACACAAACAAGAACGAGATAGATATAAGGATGGGATGAATATTTGAATAAGAGAATGATAAGAGCAAGAGTTTCCTTATGATTTCAAATAAACAACCAAGTTTTACAATAGCCTAAGACTTCTATTTATAGGTGAGGATCTAGGGCAACACTCCTAGTCCTCCCTACTTGGATTTCGTATGGGCTTTAGGCCCATGGACTCAATAGCTTAAGCCTTGTAAACTAATAACATAACATAAATGAAAGTAACTAGTAACTTAAGCAACCTATTATTACAAATGACCGAGACTTGATAAAATGGTAAAAACTAAGATCCCGACAATCTCCCCCTAAGGGTCGGTCATCATGGTTGCTTGACGTCTTTGTCATTTCTTCATCTTTGACTTTCATAGCTTGAGACGTCTTTCAATAATAATGAGATAAGAATCATTCATCGTTCTTTATGCTTTGTTCATTGTTGTTGTGATAGTGATCAAATAAAGAAGTTGTCTGCCTTTCGTCACTTCCACGTCTGTGGTGGTAGTCCGCCATTCCAACATGCTCATACATCTTTGAGTTCTGACTTATACATGCACGTAGTCCCTTTCTTTCACTTAAGATCTTTAGTCTTTAAACTTTGTAGATTCTTCTTTTTGACGTAGAATCTTTCTTTGAACTTTGTGTTGCTTTGATCTTTGAGGGAGCTTTTGATGACTTCAAGATGCATGTATGAGCATGCGGAATCCGTCGCCATGGAGATGATGTAACCCTGCATGTAAACAGTTAGCAATTAAACATCCGGTACTTACAGATAAGGAATTAGAGATTGTCAACAGCATATTGTGAAGACTCCTTCTAACCCTTATCAAGGCCGTTCCCATGTCAGATACTCCCGAAGGAGCTTACGAGACCTACTAGGTAGCTCAATGACTGGGTGAGTCGCTGGGGATAACTCCACGACTGTAGACCGCAAAGAAACCACCGCAAACACTAAGCGTAACCCACAAGGAGTTACCGAAGTGACCTACTATCAGGGCTGTTTGATGTTGACTCTGGCAGGATTTCCGTTCAATCATTGAGAAATACTTATGTAAATTCTCTCATAAACGTTCTCGGAAGATTGCTAAGATCTACGAAGGACTCAATAATTCACAGCTGATGTCCATTGATGTAGAACACCAGTTGCAGAAATACTAAGTGTTCCTAAAAGATCTTTGATGTATCTTATGGCTCTAGACTCGAAAAGTACACACTTAGGTTTCCTATGCGGAGACTAGGGAGGGGTCTCCTGTTTCAATATCAACCATCTCTAACAGATAAGTCGATAGATTACATTGGTTCCCCGTGAAAATGAAACAAGCTCTTTTAAGAGAACTTGAGTGGTTAAGAAGGTTTAGTGCAGTGCGTCACTGGGTCCATGACGACTTTATCTTCAATACCGGCGTCGTCTTAGCAACAACCAGTAGCATATGAATTGAACCTGGTGTCTGCCCTAAGGTTGAACATATGGAGGGCTATTTCTTTTCACCCTTTTCTTTACTTTTCTTTTTAATTCTTCAACTCCTTATTTCCCTTTCATTCTTTTCTCCTTTTATCGTATCATACCTAAGGACTTCTAATTCTAACTATTGGTGATGTCCTTGGGTAGATCCCTCCGGCTCTGGCGGATCATAGGACTGAATTTCCTATCTTAATCACCTTATAACTCCATGATTATCCGACAATAGCCAAGAAACCTTTGAAAATCTCTCAAAGTGTTTGTGAATTTTAAACATTTTGTTTAACACTTTGAGAGTTTTGTGTATACTTATGAAGGGCTCCCCCTTCACATGTGCTCATAAGTGTCTTAAATAAATTTGCACATGCGGGAGGAACAAGCACTTTTTGAATTGATCCACTTTCAGTGAACCTGACCGATTCGAGACACGCTTACATCACTAGTTAGACTAGCTTGAAATTATTACCCGGGCTGGTCAAATCCACAGAAAGTTTCTCGAAACGGTACATTTCTACTAAGACAAATCCTTTTCGAGACACGCTTACGTGGCTAGTTAAAGAGTTCCATTGTCAGCTTTTAGGTGACAACTAGCTCTAGTAACTAACTTGATGTTATTACCCGTCGAGGATAAGTCTTTTCGAGATTACTAACTTTTATGTTTCGTCAATTCCTGGGTCAATTCTGAGTCTAGCTCGCATGAGATTTGACTTAAAGCAACTTAGAACTTTCATATTTTAATCACATTCACTTTTTCTCCCCCTCAAAAATGGCATATGAGATGTTGTTTTTGATAAACTTTTGATTAAAATATGCTTTTTGAGTCTTACAGGGAGATATCAACAAGAACTTTTTGGTTTTTCAAACGATGAATTTTCCAAGTGCTCCCCCTCAACAAGTGAATACTCATTGAGGTGAAATACTTGTCTTTTGAGCAGAGTTATGAAAATCAGAAAATGTTTGATTAACTCTACTCAAAAGTAAGAAGCCTTCGCTCCTTATATAAGGATTGAAGCACTGATACGTACCTCAGGGTCCTTTCAATACAAGAACGGGTAGTACACTGTTATATGTGCACAAGCCATTATGAAATTCAATCAAATGAAATAATGAATGATCAAATATACCAAGTTAATCTTCGTCAGGAAGTGGAGCATCAAAGTCAGTGAACTTAGGTTCAGGTCTTTCGAAGTTTCTGATAGGAAACGATGGTCTGACACCGATATAGCTTTCCAGTCGTCTGATCTGTTCCCGTCGAAATAAACTTTCTTCAATCTTTAAGACAAAGTTACGAACTTGTCTTCTTGAGCTGGATTTCCATCCAGGTTGTTCCCCCTTTGCTATCTTTCGGCGATCATCATTCAACCTTTTGACAAGCCCATCACGGACGGATTTGAGTGTAACATCACAGAATTTGTGTACCTCATCGAACCTCATGAAGCTTTGTAGCTTTTTGCTGTTGATGTAGGTGAAACCAAAAGGTTCTTGGTTGAGAGTAAACTGTGGCGTTTGATAGATTCCATCAAATGTGAATTGCGGCTTTGTCAAATTGATCTTCTGTTGGTAACTTTCCACTCCAAGCTGAAGATCTTCCACTCTTTCTTGAACTATCAATCGTCGGATGTATAGAAGTAGTGATGCCATGAAGTTGTATTGTACTTCTCTATCGAATCCACGCATTCTTCCTTGAACCTTTTCGAGATACATGTCTTCGATGTCATTGAGATTAAGGTCTGGAAAGTCTGCTTCGGAGAACTTATACTTCTTTTCATCTTGTCGTTTAACAACAATTTCACGCATGAATATGTAGTTAAATCGTTGTGACTCTTGAATCTCCAAGATAGCGATGATCTTTGATTTCTGCTTCATGTTTTCCAATGATTTCTCTCCTAATCTGCAGGTATAACCGAGACGACGACGTTCTGGCCAGTGTTGAATTCCGTGTAGAGCATCTCTGTCGTAAGCTACGATGGAGTTGCTAAAAATTCGAGTGGTCTTTTCAATGGCAGGAATTTCGTATCTTGCGGCTGGTACTGAGATAGTGAGTGAGGAAGCATATTTCGTCTTGGATATCTCTTGGTTGAGTTGGATGTTACGAAGATCTTTGTTGAAGAAAAAGCTGTAAGGTATCTTGGGTTTGTTTGGAAATCCTTTCAAAGGTAATGGTTTAGTCCAGTCAGTGAAGTAAGGTTTTTCACGGTTTTTGGAACTGAGATCGATATTCACTTCAGGATTTAGCCAGTCAAAATGGGCGGACATTGCACTAGCTATATTCTGCATGTGATACTCGTATTCCACTTTGTTTCCGGATCTGGACTTAAGGAATTCTTGTGCATCCCTATTGATTCTTCTAAGCTCCGTCTTTGTGAGTTTGTTGATCTGAAGATCCTTCATTATGACTTGGGTGAACTGTAGAGTGTTACCAGGAAGGGGTTCTTCTTATTCGAGAGAAGGTTGAGCTTGAACCATTTCTGTCAGCCAATCATTCTGAGGAGTGTCATCATTGTCGAGCCATGAATGACGTCTTTTCTTCTTTGATTTCTTGGACTTAGATGTAGCATCTTTGTCTTTAGCCTTGGATGGTGACGATGGTCCAGCATGAGAATCGGGAATAGGTGAAGCACGGTAATCGGTGTCAAGTTGACTTTGCAGTCATCAGTTGGTTCCATGAGAGTTTCATCTTCTTCTGTTTGACCATGACCGGCAGCTGAGGTGTGTTGTTGATTTCCTGGAGGAGTGGAGTCCTTTCGTGGTTGTAGAGATGATGAGGGACCGGTTCCAGACTTAGGTTTCTTGCCTTTTGAGTTTGGGTCAGGGTCGTCATCTTTTCTTGACCTTTTCAGGGTTCCAGCAGCATCTTTGCATGACTCTTTGGACATGTAAGCAGACATAGCATCAACAAGTGCTTTTTCTTCAGTAGTCTGTATGGTTTTATAGGCAACTTTGTCGAAGAGTTTAGCAAGCAAGTCATCGATGGACAAGTCAGGGACGGTTGGAGCTGCAGTAGAAGCTTTTGCAGTGTGAAGCGTGAATGGTGTTGTTGACAACATTTTTCTGATGACACTTCTGATTCTGTGATCTAAGTTGTCCTTGATTGGTTCAAGAAGGTTTACTACTTCAGGAGTGACCATCTCAACTAGATTTTCAGTGAGAAAGTCTTGTGTGACAGTCCTAATAAATCCTGTGTAATCAGAGTTCAAGAACTTATCGATCAGCTGCTTAGACTCCTAAAAATCTTCAACTTGTTTGGTAAGACCGGTAACCATGTCGGTAAGTTTGTTGACTTGCTCCTGAAGATCAATTGGTTGTTTTTGTTCATTGATTGAATGCTGCTTCGATGCGGTTTCGGAAGGTGTGGGAGATGAAAGCTCAGGTGATGATTCGGATGATGACTCGTTGTGAGAGTTTGAAGAAGAAACAGGAGGAGTCGGATCCTTAGGTGGAGAGTCTTGAGGAGGTGGAGGTTGTGCTGAGGAAGTCTGCTGAGAAGATGACTTAAGAAATATGTTGGTGTCGAACGCGTTCTTCTCTTCATTTTCTTTTCTTCGACGTTCCTCTGCTTCCTCTGCTTCTCGTGCAAGAAACTCTGGAGTAATGAGGTATTCATGTTCCTGATCCGTAGCAATATTCTCTTGTCCGCCAACATTCTCCTCTACATTAGCAGTCTCAGTCATACTGACATCTCCTGTATCGTCTGTATCTTTAACGGTGTCATCAGGCTGTGGAGCTGATTCTAACGTAGTGGACACAACGGGAGGAATCATGCTGCTTGTAGCTCCTTCATGTTCTGACTAATCGATAGGTGGTGGTGTTGGAGGTTGAGACATAAGTCGGCTTTCGAGAACTGCTTTCCTTTGTTCTTTGCGAAGTTGCTTTTCTTCAGCTCGGGTGTCGACAACTATACTTTTCAGTTTGCGTTTATCGACCAACTGTTCGACGATTGGTTCGTCTTCATCATCATCATTAGGCTCATTAATAGTGATCCCTTTCCTTTTTCTTGTCTCTTCTTCATAAGTTTCTAGACTTTGTTGTATAGCGATCTCTGTTGCAGGGAATCCTTCTTCAGGTGCTCTTACTCTCAGTTCATAGTCTGGTTCTTCTTCTTCAGATTCCGTGTCGAACTCAGATTCACTGTCAGAAGGTGGAGGTGTAGGTTCATCTCGAAGAATGTACTCAGGATGTACCTTCTTCTTTGGCTTGGTTGCGGGCTTAGGTTTGGATGTTGGTTTAGGTTTGGCAGAAGTCTTGGGTGTTGCTGATGGTTTTGTCTTGGGAGCAGCCTTAGACTTAGTCTGAGGTGAGCCAGTGGTGCTTGTAGTACTCCCAGACTTCACACCACCTTTGCTTCGAGTCTGTATAGTAGCTTCTTCCTGTATCCCTTTGTAAGCATTATCATAGTATTTGTAGTTCAGACTTTTCTTGATCTTGTCATCAAGAAGGTATTCTGGAAACCTCATTCCTTTGATCTTGGTAGAGGAAGTTGCGTTTTGATGAATGAGGTGGTGAAGTCGTCCTCGAAGAGGTGCTTCGGCTCATTAGGATCTGCCATCCTTTTGATAAATTCTGGAGTGTCTTTGCAGAAATGTTCTATGAGAAGCTTGGTGAATCTTATGAACGGGATCATAGTCTTAACACGTTCGGTTTGAATGCTGTAGACTATATCGTTCATGATTGGAACTGCAAAGTCAATAGGTGTCAAAGTCAGCATTCCCCAAAATGTTTGCAAATGTTCAAGCATAGGATGTTCATGACCACTTTTTCTTCCTGATATCGATCTTACAACCAACAGACATAAAGTTCTCCAAGGCTGAGGGATATTCTTGGCATTGAATCGGGAATGTTTGACTAGAGGTACATCGTCATCAACATCATATCCTAACTCAACAAAGAAGTCAAGAAGGTCCAGTTCAGGTAGTATTGGAGCAAATTCGTTGTCAGTTTGAGGCAGGAGAAGGACTGTACGAAGAACGTCGTGATCTACAGTGTAGACTTGGCGATCCAATGTAACAGTGAAAGACTCATCATCCAAATTTGCCTTAGCCGTAAGCCAGAACTGATGAAGGTAGAACAGAGGAACTGAAGTAGAACAGATGAGCAGATGTTTGCATGGATGTGCAAGTAGAATATCTTTGACAATCTTGCACGAGTTCTCAGTAATTCTTAACTTGTCGAAATCAACTCGTGGATTGTTGTTGCCAATCGTAACATTGTAGTTTTCGGGAGTGATGTCATCCATGGTGAGTAATGGAAGAGCTTGTTCAGGGACGTTCTCGT
This sequence comes from Artemisia argyi, assembly GCA_030686995.1. NCBI lineage: Eukaryota > Viridiplantae > Streptophyta > Magnoliopsida > Asterales > Asteraceae > Artemisia > Artemisia argyi. The sequence goes on from CM060708.1 coordinate 113,370,791, forward strand.
TGTGTTCAGCCATGTTATTCTGAAAAGCATTATCATAAACCAAACATCGAGATTCGTTACGAGTTAGCACGGTTACAATGTTTGAATATGAATAAGCATTTAGAATTATGTAATCAAGTATGGTACAATAATAGCATGTGAGCTTAGAAATACATATGCACAAGGAATAAATCATAACACATCATATTATACATGACTGGAATCCATTGTCACTTAAAACACGTTTTCGAAATTACATAATCACAGAGTTTTTGAAATGTTACAATTGAAGTACAAGATATAACATAGTTAGTGATTTCGAAAACAATGCACTTCTGACCAATTTTTCGCAAACCTAGTCACAAATGCCAATAATTTCGAAAGACAGTCATAAAGTAACAAGTTTTTCGCAATCCCGAATAATAAGCATTTTCGAAAAAAACTTCAAGTGTGATCTCGATAAAAATTTATCGAGAACAGACCACTAGAGAGAAAATTTCGAGAATACATGTTCTAAGGGATTTCGAAAAAATTGCAATTATGAGGATTTCGAAAAAATATGGCAATGGTTGACATAATTTCGCAAACACACAAATATTTTCGAAAAAATTGCAATTATGAGTATTTTCGAAAAATACAATATTTTGAAATTTCTCGAAAAACTTGTGATTGCGAAATTTTCAAACATGATTGCGAAAAGATTTTCTCGAAAATTCTTATACAAGAATTTCGAAATATTGCCAACGTACGTACTTATGCGAAAGTATGAATTCCAAGTGATATAACCTGTAGCAAATGATGTTATTCATCAATTAGAAACACACAAATCAAACGAGTATAGAAATTTTGAAGAATGTTCAAGAACATAATCTCGATAAAATGCAAACTCATGAGATAATCGATGATGACAGGTACTTGTGTATTACAAACGTGCATTAGAAGCATTTAGGCACAACAAGTCTGCTCACACAAACACAAAACGAGAGAACCCATATAGAACGAAGCCCTATGTTATCGAGAATCATGCATACTTGGAAGAAAGTCTAATTAATAATCATAACCATGATACTCATACACAAAATATCATATCCCACCAAGAATAATAACGAAAACATCAACAAATCAATAAAACCCAATTCGTACTAAACCCTAGGTTTCGAAAAACATACAATCGTGTGTAAAAATAAGATTAAACGTGATAGAAAGGATAGACACATGTTATAGCACAAAAGCCCTATCATTAATTAACCTTATAATCACATATTGCATGATCCCGAAATTATATAAACCCTAACTTTTAAATCAAAAATTTGTGATATCTAGCCATTAACTTTGTGATTAAACAAAAACCAATGATAGAAATCAACTAAGAATCATATAGAGACTTACGTATTGAAGATCACAAGCACGGATTATTCGAAAGAATTAGGGCCGTGGATATGGAGAGAAAGGGTTTAAGGGTTTTAGAATTTTTGATTTTAATGAAAAAAAAAAAAAAAAAAAAAAAAAAAAAAAAAAAAAAAAAACGGGGGGTGATGGTTTTTGTGATATTTTTGAAACTTTTGATATTTGACACTTAAAGTCCCCTAACTACAATAATTACAATACTAGTCCTAAATTTTAGTACTAAGTAAAGGCACAAAGATATAACGACTTACGATACCATATTGAGACAAGGAAATACGAGATATGAGTTATGAAATCCCGAAACAACTTAACTTACCGCATCAAAGGTAATATGCAAGTATATCGTTTTTTGGAAAGAATTTATAAAATTTTAGGCGAATCTCCCCCTCGACACTTGTAAGCAAACAAAGTGTTGAAAAAGAGCGATATACTTGCAGGTTTTTTTTTTTAAAGAAAAAATATTTTTTTGTTTTTTGAGGTTTAATAAAAAATAAAGAAAAGATATTTATTTTACAAAGATAGTAAGATAATTGATGTTTGACACTTTACTTTTGTTTTAAAAACTTTTGTAAGTCAAATGGTGTCAAACATCGCATACCAATTTGGTGAACTAAACTTGCAAACCTTGATGGAGCTAAGGGTTTTGTAAGTAAGTCCGCTAATTGGTACTCAGTGCCCACAAAATATAACTCAACTGTACCCTTCTCGACATGCTCTTTGATGAAATGGTATCGGAGATCAACGTGTTTGGATTTGCAATGATGAACTGTGTTGCAGGAGATTGCAATAGCACTTTTACAATCGCAGTAAATCGGAATCTTGTTGAATAAGTAGCCATAGTCTTTAAGTTGTGATCTCATCCAAATGACTTGAGTGCAACAAGCAGACATAGCTACGTATTCAGATTCGGTAGATGATAGTGATGTGCAATCCTGCTTCTTTGATTGCCAAGACACAAGTTTATCTCCAAGAAACTGTAAGCCACCTGATGTACTTTTTCGCGAGTCTAAGCATCCTGCATGGTTAGCATCTGAAAAAGCTATTAGTTCAAAACTAGAATCCTTCAGATACCAGATCCCCAAGTGGATGGTTCCCTTTATGTATCGAAGGATTCTTTTTGCCTCATTGAGGTATTTTTCAGTTGGATTAGCCTGATAGCGAGAACACATAAACACAGCAAATACAATATCAGGTCTACTGGATGTGAGATACATGAGGGACCCAATAATACTTCGGTATTTGGTAGGGTCAACTGGAGTCCCATGTAAATCAGCATCTAGTTTAGTAGAATTGGCCATCGGTGTATTCATCGTATCACTACTTTGCATACCATGTTTCTTTAAAATCTCAAGAGTATATTTGGACTGATTTAGAAAAATTCCACGGGGTGATTGATGAACTTGTAGTCCTAGAAAGAACGTAAGTTCACCCATCATGGACATTTCAAAATTATCTGTCATTAATTTTGCAAAATCCATTGAGTAATTTGTGTTGGTTGAAGCAAAAATAATGTCATCGACATAAACTTGAACAATTAATAAGTCCATCCCGTAGGTTTTTGTAAATAGGGTTGGATCCACCGAGCCTAGAGTAAAATCATTAGCCAACAGGAATTTAGAAAGTTTGTCATACCATGCCCTGGGGGATTGCTTAAGACCGTAGAGAGACTTCTTAAGCTTGTAGACATGATTGGGACGTTCTGGATCAACGAAACCTTCAGGTTGACTGACATAAACCACTTCTCGGAGTTGACCGTTCAGAAAAGCCGTTTTCACGTCCATTTGGTAAACAATCATATTCCGATGAGCAGCAAATGCTAAGAACATCCGTACAGCTTTAAGTCTAGCAAAAGGAGCAAATGATTCTTCAAAATCGATACCTTCTTCTTGAGAATAACCTTTTGCTACCAGGCGTGATTTGTTGCGTATGACTGTGCCTTCTGCATCCAGTTTGTTTTTCCAGATCCATTTTAAACCAATGACGATGATGCCTTCAGGTTTTTCAACCAATTCCCATATTTCTAATCTTTGAAAGGTTTCGAATTCTTCTTGCATAGACTCAATCCAGTTTTCATAAGTCATTGCTTCTTTGACATTTTTGGGTACGGTTTCACAAACTGTGAGTGCATAAATGCAAGTTTCACCGTCTGTGTGAAGGCGTTGTCTTGTCATGATAGGTGCATCTGGATGGCCAATAATTTGAACTAAGGGGTGATCTCTAGTCCATTTATGTGTCGAAGGATAAAGTTGATAAGAATCTCGCAAGTGAGCAGGACCCAAGTTGCGTGTAGATGACTCAGCAATGTCGGGGACAGGTTGAGCATTTGCAAATGGATTAACGAATGGTACTTGGTCATGCTCTGTGGGTTGTGGTACTGATAAAGGTATGGAATCTCCAGCTGATTTTCGTGAGTTGGACCCGGTTTGTTCGGTTGTTGTAGGTGATATGACTGGAGGACCGTCTCTTCCAACAGAAGTTGTTGTTTGTTGAGGTGTATCAGGTACTTGATGTTGATCAAGGTTTGCAGCGGAATTTGGTGTGGCCTCAGGTGGACGGTTAACAGGCGTATCATCAAACAATGGAGCAAACAAGGTTTCCACTTCTTTATGAGAAAGTGACAATGGTTCAGCCGAAGAGACCAGAAAATTAAGACGGTTAGTTGCGGGTCCTAAGCCGTGTTGCTCAGAAGCCATTTGAGTGAGTTCATCGAAATTAGCATGAATAGTTTCTTGAATTTCCCGAGTACGACGATTCCAGATCCGATAGCCTTTTGAATTTTCACAGTAACCTATGAATACTCCAATGTCAGCCTTTGCTTTAAGTTTACCTAGATCATCACGATCATTGACTGGGTAGCATAAAGCACCGAATACGTGAAAGTGACTGATGTTTGGTTTCCTTTTGTGAACAATCTGATATGGGGTTTTGTTGTGGCGTTTTGTGATCATGCAACGGTTTCGGGTGTAACAGGCGGTTGAAACAGCTTCTGCCCATAAGTAATCTGGTAATTGAGCGTTGATTAACATTGTTCGAGCATCTTCCACTAACGTTCTGTTGCGTCTTTCGACTACTCCATTCTGTTCGGGTGTGCGTGGAATAGATGTTTGATGTTCAATTCCCACTTTCTCAAAATACGACCGTAGAGTCTGATTCTTAAATTCTGTTCCATTGTCAGTTCGAACAATTTTGACTGTATTGTGAAGTTGAACTTGTATTTTTTTGAGAAAGGTGATGATCATTTGAGGAGCTTGATCTTTACTTCGAAGAAAATAAGCCCAAGTCCAGCGAGAGTAATCATCAACAATTACTAGAATGTAGCGTTTACCGTTGATTGTTTGAACACGCATCGGACCACACAAATCCATATGAAATAATTGTAAAACATGATTGGTATTGTGTTCAGGTTTTGAGGGAAAATGAGCACGAGTACTTTTTCCTTGTTCACAGGCTGGACATAGATGATCTTTGGCATAACGGAATCTTGGAAAGCCTTCAACTAATTTGTGACGAGCGAGATCAGTCATCGTTTTGAAATTCAAATGAGAAAGGCGTTTGTGCCATAACCAAGATTTAGTCGATTCAGCTTTGGATAGAAGACAAATTGGAGATGAAGCGATCATGTCGGACATAGAAATAGTATAGAGGTTAGTGCCACGTTTGCCAGACATCAAATCATTTCCTTGTATATCACGAACAAAGCAGGTTTTCTCGCGAAATGCTACTTCTAAATCTCCATCACAAAATTGATCGACTGAGAAGAGGTTGTGACCCAAGCCTTCAACATAATAAACTCTGCTAATTTCAATGTTCCCATGCATGTAGTCTCCGTAACCCATGATTAAAGCGTATTGATCATTCCCGAATCTGACAGTTCCAATAAACTTTGTGTTGGTATCAAAGTTTATAATCCCAACACGTAAATGGAACGACATTATCAGGATTACATTTGTTATCCCATTTAGCCAAACCACAAGGACTTCTTATGTGATATTGCAATAGTATGTTGTGTTAGGCTATATAAGCCCTCCTAGACTTCACTAGGAGGGTGAGACTTTGTTTATATTTTTCACCTTTCATTATCTTTAATAAAACAAGTTTTCCCTTCTCTCTCTACTCTCTCTCACTAACAATGGAAGATTTAATCTTTCATCATCCCCGACCTCCCGAATCACAATAATCAATCAAAACCACGATCCTACAAGTGGTATCAGAGCCAAGGTTTTTACTTTGTTGATTTGTGATGTTCTCTTGTCAAAAGTTGTATTTTTTAAGCTGATTTAACCATGTGTCGGTACTGTTTTTACATATTTTTTTGGGTTATCAGTCTTAAGTCTTATACATGATATTGCATCTAGAAATGGTCAAAAGTCAATCTTTCAGGCTTTTGAAGTTGTTGCGTGGGTCTAACTGTCCAAGTTTAGAGTTTCTTGTAAACGGTATTTTTTATTACTTTTGTACCATTCCGTGAAAAAAAGTGGTCATAAACGGTCAAAAATAACGGTAAAAAATATGAACGAAAAACTCATCGGAATCTGGGTTATCAGACTGGTCGGAATCTTTGGTCGGATTAATCGCCGGATAAATCGGAACTTCTTGTATAAGAAGTTTTCGAGAGGTACTTGTTATCGAGAACAGAGTAGTTGTCGAGAACCCAATTCCCTAAACTGTCGAAATCACATTCTCGAAAGCAGGGTTCTCGATAACATGAATCAAGTTCTCGACAATCATGTTCTCGATAAATAAAAGTTCTCGATAAAGTTACGTTTTCGATAAATTCACATTCTCGATAGAGTTATATTCTCAATAAGGTTCAAAAGTTTCGAAAATTTCTGAAGTTGGAAATAGTTTCGAAATTTAAAGTTTCAAAAAAAAAATTTAAGTTTCGAAAATGTTTCAAAAAGAACCAAGATGGAGATGAAGAGAAGTGACCAGTTTGATCACGACACAAAACCAATATTACCAAAGATTCGTGCAAGAATTTAACCAACAAACTATCCCAACAACAAAAGGGCAGTCTACAACTAATCCTAAACCCATCACAATATAACCCCTCGTCAACATCCCAACAACAAATAACCCACTTCACCACTGCCAACATCTCCGACAACTATCAAAACTGAAAAATGCTATAACAATTTAAGATCTCAGATTTGCTTATCATGGTCAATAAATACTATTTGACTTCAAAGTTCAATAATCACGAAAGATAAATCTTCACAGATCCTGTTAAGGCTTCAACCTTTTTTTATATCCGAATTATTAAAAGAAAAAACAAAAAACCATATTGGTTTTCATCTTTCTTTTGATTCGGTTTGAGCAAGAAACGGGACACAACAAAACAGAAATCAAGACGTGATGACCCTACCTGAGACCCTTCAAAGGATCATGAAGCCTTTAAAACGAGTTCTTGATTTGGATGGAGCAACAAAAGTAAACATGGGTTAGGGTATGGTACTGTCTGCGTTCGAGTTCGATGATTTGTGTGATACGATTTGGATACAAGATTGATAGATGATGATGATGATGATGATGAGAAGAGATTCTTGAAGGTCAGTTGATATTGAGATGAGTTTAGATAGCTTGGGTTGCTGTGTTTCTTTTCCACAAAAGGAGATGGTAGGCGGATTAGTTTATGTGTGTGATTAGGGTTGAGATAAAGTGAGTAATATTAGTGTTTGTGTGACCTTACTACTGATTATTGGATCGGGTCAATGATTGGATCGAGTTTTTTGTTACTTTGGGCCCGAGTTATATTTCAATTTCGTTTGGGCTTTACACGAACCAATGAATTGGATCAGTTTTTCTTAGGCTGAAATATTGTAACAAACGGATTGTTTTGAATCGTCCGTATTATGGTTGATTGGGCTTGTGATTATTATTATCCGAAAATGACATTGACTGAGCTGAATATTTAATTAAGGTATACATGGTATGCATTTTTTGGTACAAGCGTTGGTAGAAAGTGTGGTATTTTGGTTATACAAATTTTTTTACGGGGATACGTTGTTTTTGACAAGATCGGGAACCATTATCAAAATTCATTTAACCGTCAAAAAGGCTAGTTTTGGGCATTTAACCGTAAGATGTGACTACGGCGATAATTCTTTATTATTTATTTGAGATTGAAGTGGGATTTCACGGGCGTGTGTACTTAGTATCTGAAGATATCGGGGTTGGTTGGTTGAAGATTCTTCGAGATCCTTGTTCGAGCTTTTAACCTTTACAATGACGAAGACTTGGATATCTAGTTATTTTGTGATTCTTCCTCTATGTTACCATAAATAACTATCACTTTAAGGAGTTATGTTGTAGTGCTCAGTGTCACACGAAGTTGTGGATACTCAAGAGGTGATGTACGTCTTATACTTGATGGTTGTAGAGTATAGAGTACTTAGAGATTCGATGGTGGACGAACTCTCTACGCCTCTCTTAGTCATACATTAGTGCAAGTTTAAGTCACAAGTTTGGGTTATTTTACTTCGTTCTCAAGTTCATAATATTGGGTTTTCTCAATCAGTAGTCACTACAAAAAGCCGTCAGAATGATAATGGGGTCGGTAAAGAGTTAGCTGAGAGGAGTATAATGAGTAGAGATGTTTATCAGCGGTTGATTCACACGGGCTATTTATGATACTTCACACATAATCGGTTAGTTAGACATATGGGGTTACGCTGCCTCCGTTTCCATCGTAAACATAGTGTGTATGCTTCCGATTCCGCGAAGACATCGTGGGGGAAGAGAGAGTGGGTGTTATTTTGCTTCTTTGACTTTTCTTGATTTCTTTGCGAAAACACTCACTTTCCACGAGGATCTGCAATTAGGGGGAAGAAATGTGCACATCAGGGACGCATAATAGACTCACGTGATCGAGCTTACAATTTTATTACTACCGGAGAAACGTCCACAGAGATGATCAGTGGTTCAGTTTTGTGAATTTGGTGCAATCATTTCAACTCTCGCGGGTTGTGAAGTGTGAAGTAGCCTGTATATGTGAGAAGATCTTGCTGATTTCTTGCATGTTACCCCCGAACGGAGCTTCCGCGTTGAGCATAACTGTGATTAAGTGACTAGTCAGATTTGCTTAGTGTGGTTTATGGTGTCATCTACAAATTCCGCTGCGTACTTAAAACTTCAAAAGTTAGAAGACATGTTGACTACATGTAAGTTTTGAATCTGCTGAAGACGGTTTTCAGTTTGGGGGGAAGCTGATTCAGAAACTTCGCCAAAAAGAAGTGTACGAAGAAGCCGCTAAAGACATGCAACATGAATTGGGGGAAGTTAATCCATTTCATGCATATTACATCATTTGCCTACAAGTGAAGATAAAGTTTTTCAAGCCGAGGTACAAGATGAAGACAAAGAGCGTCAACTGTAGTCATCCTCAGCAATTTGAAGAGCTTATGAAGACCTTTCTTTATTCTTATTTGTCCTTGTAGGAAATGTTGTAAGTAATCCCTTATGTCGCCCCATTGGGGGAAGATTGTTGGGATCAAAGTTTATAATCCCAACACGTAAATGGAACGACATTATCGGGATTACATTTGTTATCCTATTTAGCCAAACCACAAGGACTTGTTATGTAATATTGCAATAGTATGTTGTGTTAGGCTATATAAGCCCTCCTAGACTTCACTAGGAGGGTGAGACTTTGTTTGTATTTTTCACCTTTCATTATCTTTAATAAAACAAGTTTTCCCTTCTCTCTCTACTCTCTCTCACTAACAATGGAAGATTTAATCTTTCATTATCCCCGACCTCCCGAATCACAATAATCAATCAAAACCACGATCCTACACTTTGAGACAAAGTTCTTTAACAGTTTGAGATTGCCTGTCATATGTCGGGTGCAACCGCTATCAACAATCCAGAGAACGATCTGAACCACCTGCATCAAGAGAAGACGACAGAGATGGAACAGAAGTAAGGGTGGAACCCGAGGAAATAGTGGGTTCCTGTTGGTTAGACATGCAAATATTTGACAATTTAGGAATCCATTTAAAATTTGGTTTGTATTGTAACCAACGTTGCCAATTCCAACTAGTTTTTGCTTTGTTCTTAGTGAATGCACTAGCTTTGGGCGGGTTCCTAGAATTGTTGATTGTTGTTAGTGGGTTGACTACAACATCATTAGAAACTGTAGTAGGCGTTTTTCTTAAGGTATACTTAGAAGCATTAGTGGACCTAGAAGAAGAGCCGGATCTACGTTTCTTTTTGCGGTGTAAGAGATTATTAGCTACACATTTGGTATGATCACCAGACAACACACTTTTACGACAAAACACACAAGATGCATTAATATTCAAAACATTTAAAGGTTCAGCATTCATTACATTAAGATTTGGATTACAATTTGCCAGATTAGAATCTAAATCAGATGCAACATTAGTTTTATTCGAGTTCCTAAGGTGATCTTCTACTTCTTGTACTTCTAGTGTTCCACTTTGATGTTGCGAGAGCCTACTCTTTTTAGTCTTCTTAGCTCTTTTTGGCTTTGGGCTTAGGGGAAACTAGACCTGTGGAAGTGGAAGAGCTAACATTAGAACTCTTAGCATGCTTAGCCTTATCTGTTATGTCTATTTGAAACATTCCTGGTGCAATCACAGTGGTGTCAATGAACTTTCCTTTTTGAAGTAGCTTAATTTTCTCTTTCAAATCAATGATGATGTGTTTTTTGTCCTGAATATCAGACTCAAGTAAACCATTGCAATAACGAATGTCATCGCGGTTTTGTTGTCATTCGGCGTTTTCAATTTTTAATTCCGCAATTTCATTTGTTAACTCTGCAATTTCATTTTTACGTAGATGACATTTATTTTTACGAAACGCATGTTTGGCACATAATTGCAATTCAGTTTCAATACTTTGAGCTTGACACCAATCAATCTTATGTTTAAGTTGACAAATTTCGTTTGAAAGTTTGTTAATCGCATCATCACTGTTTTGACGCAATGTTTCATTTTGATGTTTCAATGATTCATTTTGTGACCTCAACGAAACAAGTTCAGCACAGTACTCAACAAATAATTCAGCATTGCTTGAAAAATGGAGATCATTCATGAGAGAACTATGCAAATCAGCCTGAAGAAGTTGTTCCAAGAGTCGATCAGTATCTTATTTCAAAAATCGGTTTTTGCTTTGTTGAACCAAAATTGCATTTTCATTAAGAGCGAAAATTTCTTTCATATCTTTAACTTCCTTTTGGAGTTCCTGTTCCCAACGAGTAGCATAATAACGCAAATTTTGAACTAAAGGCAGAATTTGTTTTTGAAAAATATCTTGCTTTTCCCGCTCGTAAGCTGATTGAAAAGTATGAACTGTAATTTCAGAATGTTGTTCAATGACGTTTTCCAAAGTATCGATGCCTTTCATGAATGTTTGAAAATAGTCTAAAACTATACAGCGTGTTGGTAATGGTGTCACATGAGCAGAAGAAGGTAATGGACCATTTACTTGTGCCACGGGTTTGACAGGAGCCCCATTGGAAGATGAAACGTAAGACTCAGTAACATACCATGATTTATCAGGTATTTCTCTTGATGGAACAAAAGATTTTGAAATGTGAGGTTTTGAGTAATCATATGGTTTGCAATATTCAACTTGACTCATTTTTGATCGACTCTTCTCTTCAAGTTCGTATTCTTCCTAAGTATCATGTACAATAACACGCACAACATTGTTATCCATCAATTGGTCCATACTGTACAGCTTAGGATTTGTTTTGAACACAGTGCGAAGAAAAGAGGATCTGTAATCGCCGAGGCCAAAACCTTTACCTGGTCTTGGTTTTAAAGAAAACTTTTGAATTGTCGTTACAGATTCCCCATGTTTATAAACGATGTTTTGAAAAGCTTTGATTTGACTTTCGAGAACGATGTTATCATCAAGTAAAGAGCTTTCTTTTTCTCGTTTTTGCACTTTATGTTCATAAAATTCCTGTTTGCAAGTTATCACCTCTTTACGTGTTTTTGAAAGTTCCTGTTGGAGTTGAATAACTTGTATTTGAAGATCATGTTTTTCATTTTCCAGTTTGGAAACGATTTTACCGTTTGACTCAACAATGTCATACATTTGCTTTTGAAGATTTTGTTCTTTGACATATGATTCTTGAAATGACTTTTCAAAGCTTTGTTCACGATGAACGACATATTGAAAACTTGAAAGCTGCGTTTTATAACATTCAATGTCCTTTTTTAACTTGGCATTTTCTTTCCAAACTTCAGTTTGCACATCCATTATGTGATTAGAAATAAGTTGATTATTAAGTTGTTTGTCCGAAACTGTACAGTCAGGAGCTGGATCAGAAGGAGGTTCATGTTGTTCACTAAAGTCATTTTCATCTTGCGCAATAGGATCATCAAATGAGACGACAGTGTCATCATCAAATAGTTCATCCTCTTGAGAAGAGAAAAATGTTTCAGAAGGAACAACTTGCGCCTGATCTGATTCAGAAACATAGGGTGATGCATTAATATGTATGGAGCTTATGGTTAGGTCATTTACCTGAGACAAGCCATCAGTGGAGAACACTGGGCCTGAATCATTCAACCGATGTTCCTGCATGTTGGCCATGAGCATCACAGCTGCATTGGCTTCAAGATCTTCCATTTCATCATCATTGTAAGCATTAGCAAAGAAACTGTTCTCTTGAGCATTGAAAGTTCCTTCCTTTTCATCTTTGAGAGCCATAAGTAATGCCTGCTTGTGAAACTGACTACCTTTTCTTGGGTGAGGGCATGCAGTTGCAATATGACCTTTTTCGTTGCAATTTTAGCACCATATCGCATTCCCAGAGACTGTGTTGTTACTAGCAGCATTGTCATTACTTAACTGAGGAGCACCTGGATTGTTTCTGAATCCCTCATTGTTGTTAACTCTTTATCCATATCCAGAATTTCCAGTATACCCACCTGAACGTCCTGAATTACGATTCTGAATCTCAACTCGACCATCTTGAATAACAGCTTGGTTTCGTGTATTTGATGAAGAACGAAGACGGTTGTTGGTTTTGTTGGAGAATTTGCTAAAAGCACGTGCAACAAGAGCAAGTCCTTGATTCAACGTATTGACGTCATCATCATCATCTTCAAACTGATTAGAGTAATACATGCTATCAATGTTGTCATATGGAGCAAGTTGATTAGAAGCATTTTGAGAAGCAGGAGGATGCTGGTGACTGAAATAATTATGTTCCTGATCATAAGTATAATTAGACATCGGAGGATGTGAAGCAGGAGTTTGAGCAACGAGTGCAAGGGGATTAGAGGTAGGTGGTGATATGTATCCTCCTCGAGCGAGTTTGTCTTTTTCAACTTCAGACTCATAGTGCTTGAGATAGTCGTACAACAATCCATATGGATCCCTGTGAAGATTCTTGGCTTGTCTCATAAATGTCACATACTTTTGCCACTCAGGACCCAGACTACTAACAAACTTTGTATTGACAGCGATTCTTGGAAGAGTTATATCATGTCTCTCTAAATCATTGACGACATTAGTGAAACGATGAAAGTAAGACTCAAGAGATTCCCCTGGTTCGATCACGATGTTAGTGTATTCCAAGTAAAGTTTAGATTCCATGTCTTCCTTGTTCAGTTGTGTGCCTTGCATCAGTAGATGGACGTGTTCCCACATAGCTTTTGCAGTTGTTTGAGCATCAACACTTCTGAATATGATATTAGGTATTCCTTGAAGTATGTAAGACATAGCAATTTCATCTGCTTCACATTGGTGTTTTTGTTCCTCAGTAAGTTGAGACTCAGGAACACGCACAGCAGTTGGAGCTACCGGAGGATCAGCCTGTAGGTCACCGCCAACGTAGTTAACAGGCCAAGGAAATGGTCCTTCAAGGATAACTTGTTTCATGTACTTACCATTGGGTTTCTTGAGCTCAATAAACCTTAAGAATCGACTTGCCCATTGAACATAATTACCCGGTGTTAGCATTGGTGGGGTGTCAGGAGAGCCTGCTTCGTGTCTGGATTGTTGAGTTGAAATGACTTCACACATCCTGTCAAACCAGTGAGTAGGTTTTGGTGGAAGTGGGCTTTGTTGTTGTGACATCGGATAAGATTTTTGTATTGGAACCATTTGTTGCATGAAGTTATGTTGTTGTGAGTAAACCGGTTGATGATAATATTGTGGTGATTGTTGATACTTTTGCAGTTGCTGATGTTACTGATGATACTGTTGATACTGATGTTGCTGAGGATTGTTAAAGTTGTAATACGGTGGTTGAGACATTATGAAACACTTGTGTGAAAGGATGGATCTTGTAGAAGGTATAGTTTTGCCAAATCTCGAAAAGTATGCCCAAGTAGATGTTTTCGAAACTTTGTCACAGAACTGGAGATTGCGAAAACTTGACTTATGAGGTTTGCGAAAAAATTGTTGTTCAAGGATTTTGAAATTTTAAGTTTTCGAAAGTATTTAGATTTCGAAAGAAAGTTTCTAGAAACTTAGAAGTGTTTTCGAAAAACTTAAGTATATCGAAAGAACAAAGAAGTTTTCGAAAATTCAAAGGTGATTTCGAAAATATAAAATTTTCGAGAACACAAGGAACAATTTTCGAAATTATACAATTTCGAAAATAAACCAAAAGTCGAAGTACTTTTCTTCCTTATACAAGAGAGAAAAGACTGAGTACACGATCCGTAAGTCGATATGAAGCCAATTCACAAGATTTCGAAACTCAGGCAGTGAGGGTTTTCGAAATTATGCTAAACTTTGTGTTTCAATGAAAGCAATCCAAAAAAGGGTTTTTAGTGCAAGATTTTTGTACTTCAAGTTGTAAAATGATGAAATATTGAAGAAAGCTTTAAACTTGACAATAATTTTCAAAAATTTAAAAATTTTCGAAAAATAGTACAAAAGTGCAAATCGGAATTTTGAAGAAAAATTTGATACTTTTGTGTTTGAAATGATTTGTAGCACAAATTTGTAAGCAAATATGTGATAAAAACCAAAAGAACAAACAAGAAAGTACAAGTTTTAATAAAAAAGATCGACTAAAACAAAGTTTATGGATTGAATTTCAAATAGAAACACAACTACACCTTCATATGGCGAATGATACCACTTGTTAGGTCACCATACTGATTTCACACAAACAAGAATGAGATAGATATAAGGATGGGATGAATATTTGAATAAGAGAATGATAAGAGCAAGAGTTTCCTTATGATTTCAAATAAACAACCAAGTTTTACAATAGCCTAATACTTCTATTTATAGGTGAGGAGCTAGGGCAACACTCCTAGTCCTCCCTACTTGGATTTCGTATGGGCTTTAGGCCCATGGACTCAATAGCTTAAGCCTTGTAAACTAATAACATAACATAAATGAAAGTAACTAGTAACTTAAGCAACCTATTATTACAAATGATCGAGACTTGATAAAATGGTAAAAACTAAGATCCCAACATTTCATTACTTCACTTGTGTCACCAACATTTTGTTTTTGTTCTGTAACTTCAAACATTAGGGGGATCTAGATGATTGATTGATTTGCTAATACTCAACAAATATTATCCTTAATGTGATACACATTTGTTTAAACAATATTATCTTGGATACGAGTTTCAGTTATCAAGAGCAAAATTTGTTGACATAAATAATGTATGAAAACGTTATTTATATTTTTCGATATCTCTATATTTTGACGATCACAAAATGTAAACTCGTCAATCGTATAATTACTACGTAAACAAGTATTAAGCTAGTTTATATCACTATATCCAACTTAATCACTTAAGGTATGGATAAACAAGTGCTTAATACATCTCATGATCAAAGGGGTATTTAATTAACTAACACAAAGTTTATTTAATTATATAAACATATTATATATTTTTGAAAAACACTTTTGGTAATTAAGAAAAATGTTTTATTCATACTAAATATATGAATTCAAATTTTTAACCAAAATCAGTTAGTTTTTCACCAAATAAACTTTCCCCACTAAAAGACAAGGATTCTGGCCGTTTCAGCTGGGCGGCCCCCTTAATTTTAAGGGGTCCGGCCTTGATTTAAGGGGACCGGCCACGCTCCTCTGTCAGAATCTTTTGCCTATAAATACCACCTTAAACCTGGATATTTGCCTTACCTTTTTGCACGAAATTTTCAGATCTATAACTCTCTAAACATCCTCTAAAACCCTTTGATCATTTGTACATTAATCCTTGTTTCAAGTGATTCAATCCCTCATCATCCATTCTCATCCAAAGTGCAAAAGAAGAACACTCTTTCTACAACCAAGTTCAAGAAAGAGTAGTTGTGCATAGTGTATATATATTCATTTGTGAATATTGTGTTGTGCTTGTGATTAATTGTGTAGAAGATATAGAAGTTGTGTAGATAATAGAATTTGATAAGTAGTGAACTAGTTTAGTTATGAAGATAGGTGTGAAGTAGAAGATTGGTGTGTAGAAGATAGTTGTGAAGAAGATTTGTGTGTAGCATATTGGTGTGAAGAAGTTGTGTAGAAGTTGTGATCAAGTTGTGAAGTTGTGTAGTGTGTAAATTGGTGTGTAAGGTTTTCTCCGCCAAAAGGGAGTTTGTTGACATAGTGAAGAAAACACTCGAGTAGGTGACTCGGGGAGTGGAGTAGGAACAAGGAAGGTGTCCTTGTAGCCGAACCACTATAAATCCTTGTGTTGTGGTTTGATCTTTCTAACTCTTCTCATTACTTATTTATTTACCTTTACTATATTAGCCTTGTTAGTTAGTTACCATACAATTGTTCATATAGTGCAAGTATTGAGTTCACATAAATTAGAATCGAAGTTTTTAAAACAAACTTGTGTTTATAAATTTAAAAGGATGTAAAACTATTCAACCCCCCCCCCCTTCTAGTTTTCCACAATTGGTATCAGGAGCCACGTCTAGCAAGATTTTTAAAATATATTGTATTTTAAAACTTGTAACGATCTATGGAATCTGAAAAATATTTAGAAGGGCAATCTATGCAAAGACCACCACTATTTGAAAGTGATTGATTTTTTTATTGGAAAAATCGATTCGAAACTTATGTGAAATCAAAAGATCTAGATCTTTGGCATATTATTACCAATGGTGATTTTTTACCTATTCAAAATAACCCTGAAACTAAGAAAGATGAAATAGTACCTTTTGAAAAACAAAATGATGATTTAAAAAGAAAACTTGCTAAAAATAATGAAGCAAAAATGGTTATTTACAATGCGCTACCACGTAAAGAGTATGAAAGGATCTTTATGTGTGAAACCGCAAAAGAAATTTGGAACTCTTTGTTAATAACCAACCAAGGTAATAATCAAGTCAAAGATAACAAAATAGATCTACTTGTTCAACAATATGAGCAATTCATGATTCCGGAAGAGGAATCAATTGATAATGCTTTTGCTAGATTTAACACTATAATCACAAGTTTAAAAGCACTTGATGAGAATTTTTCTAGTAAGAATTTTGTTAGGAAGTTTCTTAGAACTCTTCACCCAAAATGGCGAGCTAAAGTGACGGCTATTGAAGAATCGAAGAATTTATCAACGCTACAACTTGATGAATTAATTGGTAATTTAAAAGTCTACGAAGCAATAATAAAGAAGGACTCCGAAATGGTTAAAGAGAAACGAGAGCAAAGCAAGTCAATCGCCTTAAAAGCTAGAAAGGAATCCAACAACGAAGATAGCTCATCTTCCGAAAGCGAAGACAAAGAATATGCCATGGCCGTAAGAGATTTCAAGAAATTCTTCAAAAGGCGAGGAAGATTCGTTAGACAACCACACGATGAAAGAAGAACATCTCAAAAGAATAATGATGACAAGTATATCAAGAATGAGAGAAAATGTTTCAAGTGTGGTGATCCGAATCACCTTATTGGAAAATGTCCAATGATGACAAGAGATCAAAATCAAAGAGTGTTTATTGGAGGTGCTTGGAGTGATAGCGATGAAGATGAGAAAGAAACAACAAAGGAAGAAAAGTGTCTCATGGCTAAAACATCAAGTGAGGTACGTTCCGAAACCGAATATTTTAGTAATGAAAATTTATCATTAGATGAAAAAGACTTAGATAGTGAATACAATAGATTATGCAAACTAGGACAACAAGTTATGGCTAAAAACAAATCACTAAAATACATAAATAACCAATTAGAAAATGAAGTACTTGAACTAAAAATTAAAATACATCAACTTGAGAAAGGTAAAGAAACTTTTGAAGAATGTAAATCATGTCAAGAGCTTAGAAGTGAAAACAACAAACTTAAGGAAGAAATTTGTAAACTTGATAAATTTAAAAATAGTAGTAACTCACTTAGTAAAATTATAAGTATTCAAAGAATATCCGGAGATAAAACCGGTCTAGGTTTTAACTCAACCGAAGCCTCAACAAGTGAAGTTAAAAATGTTAAATTTGAAAGCGAACTCAAGGAACTAAAACCTTCAAAATCTAATCCTGAGTATATACTCATAAGTCATAAATGATAAGAAAATACATCTAGCTAGTAATGAAGAAATAAAACCGTTTTATAAACCATCTTTAAAAACCGAAGTAGGATCGTCCAAAACTAAAATAAGATCTAAAACTCCACCACCTAGGAAACCGAATAATTCTTACCCTAGACCTAAAACACCTCAACCAAGAGTAAACCAAAATAGACAAAACTTTAATAATAATCAACAAATGTGGAACTTCAATCCATGGGGAATATTTCCACCATATATGCACCCAAGTCAAATACAAAACATGTTCGGGACAAACAACTTTGGTCAAATGAGACAATGGGGACCAACGTGAAAACTTTCGCCATTCATACATGGAAATCTTTGATGTCACCCCGTGTTCGGACTTTCCTTTGAAGATTTTGAAGTTTAACGCATTGAAGACGAAAGGTACACATTTCCTTTTATTTCCTTGTAAACAAATGCATGCTTAGTTTAGTATCTAGCTTTTATGTGATTTTGATTGGTTCATTATTCTCTCTAGTCTTTACTTCTATATATATATACTTACTTACTTATACTATATCTAAATATCTATATATATATATATATATATATATATATATATATATATATATATATATATATATATATATACACACACACACTTAGCTATATCTAGGATCTTATAACCTAGAAAACTCATTTGTTGATTTTCTAGAACTAGAAATTGTTCGTTTACGAACCTTTTCTTTTCCCCATTTGCCTTATTGAACTTTAATGTTCAACAACACTCATGCTGATGAAGAGAGATGAGTCGAAAAAATCTATGGATGAAACAAACTCCCGGCTTCCGTTGCATTCGTCTCCTTCCTTTATTCTCGTCTTATAAGCCCATACTACATACATATATATATATATATATATATATATATATATATATATATATATATATATATATATATATATATATATATATATATATATATATATATACACACACATATACTTATGAACCTTCCACAACGTTCTCGTGTACTTGACAACTTGATAAATTTCATCCGAAATGATCAAGAAAATTTAATTGGCAAATTGTCAAGTAAAAGTGTCAAGTAATTCCTTTCGTGCGAATACCCTCCAACGTATTTTTGATTAAATATAAATCTAATACATACACATAAATATTTTCTTGTTCTTTCCAGAAACCAAAATCAAAAATATCAAATTTTGGAGGGCGGCCCCCTTAATGTTTAAGGGGACCGGCAGCCAAATAAAGGGCGGCCCCCTTAATGTTTAAGGGGGCCGGCCATCTGATAGTTCAAACCCGTTTTTCTCCTTTTTCCTTTTGCCAAACACTCCACTTTTTCATACATCCCTTCCCTTGCTTCTGCTGTGACGAAAACCAAAACCCAAAAACACCTCAAATCACTTCCAAATCACATAATTCGGGTTAATTAGCAAAGGGCAAATTCATCTAACACAATCACCATTACTTATTGTAAGTTTTTCATAACACATTTCATCTAATTTCATCTTATTTGATCATACTCATGATTATGCATGTTTTATAAAATTCGTCAAATTTCACAATTTCTTTCGAATTAAGCCTTAAAACTACATGACCAAATGCTTCCCCTAGGATTAGGATGATTGATCAACACTAGAAACTAGTTACTATAAACTATCATGTCGAAAATTTTTGAAAAATTTCATACACTCCTTTTCAAAATTTTTAGTAGACTCATTGTTGAATAATGATTTGAAAACGTGTTAAAAACTAATCACATTATACTTTTTTAACTTGTAAAACTTGAAATTACATTTTTCGACTAAGAAAAATTATATTGGTTCACAATATAGGGGTGTTTGGATTATGTCCTAATAATATCGAAACATAATCATTATAATTTTTATAAAACTTTGCTACAATTATAAACCTAAAAATTGCTAATCGTACTCGTCAAGATATATAATTCATATATATATTGACATATTAGGGGTATAAGTCAATAGTTAAGGAAGCGTTTGGTTTATCACTAAAAATGACATTTTTAAGTAAAAATACAAACCATTTTTTTCAAAAACAAATCACATGCATAAGAAAAGTTTTACAATCTAATGTAAATCTAGTAAATTTCATGATATATTAAGATGTTTAAAAGGGCATTTGGATTTGTCCATAACTACTTATTAAACATCTTAAAGTATATCTAGAACGAGTTAAAAACAATATTAAGGAACATGGTAATCTACTTCTTAGGATTAGTAACGAAGTATGTTTACGTTCCAACATAAGCCTTAATAATATACATATACTCTTATCTTTCTTTATATTTATTTTGGACTTTTTGTATTGTTGATGTGTTTAGGTGAAAATGCCAAAAGCAATTACCGAAGATCTTTCTCACACTAAAAACTACATTCCTAAAGTTTCCCAACTCCCTACCACATATCCTTCCATTGGACTTATATATCGTCAAATTGAAGATAGAAATGTTCATGAAGGACGTGTAGTAGATCTTGCTTTTGCTCAATCCGAGTACATAAATCGCTTGTTTTCAAGCATCAACTTCAATTGTCTTTATGAAATAAATGAACCTATCATTCCTCGCTTCATAATGGATTTCTATAGCCAAGTCACCGTCCAAGCCAATGATCTTGGTTTCATCACCATCTCTTTCATGATTCAAAATGAATTTATCACTCTAACTCTCGAACAATTTGGTCATATCCTCCAAATTCCATTTAGAGGTCAAGCCGTTTTCTCAAACGAGTGGGACCTCGAATCTCTTAATCGCTATCGACCAACCTTCGGTCCCTATCTCGACGAAATTCCTCATCCCGACGAAATTCGTCAAGTCCTTGGTGTGGAACGTGCCACCACAAGCCAAAAAATAAAATCCAAAAATGTTCAAATCTCTCCATACCAACTTCTCCTCAAGGAATTAAGCCCTCACATGAAGCGTTGGGAAGAAATCATTCGTGAGAATGCGTTTGGTACTGGAGGTCACCGGGACCATCTCCCGGCGAGCCTTGCTCACATGTTGTATTGTATAGCTGTCGAAAAGCCGTACAATTTGGCCTACTTCTTTATCAAACGGATTGAGTGTGCTAGAAAAACTCCCAAAGCCAACCTTCCATATGGAATGTTCCTCACTCGTCTCTATCGTCATGTTATCGAGTACTACCCCGATCTTGACAATAGTATCTATGAGTCCATCTACCCCACTCTACGTCCTCTCGCTCTAAAACAAGCTCGACGAACTCGAAGTGACAAGGGTAAACCTCGTCGTCATAGCTTTCATGGATCATCCTCAAGGCAAGACGATGACGATGAGGAGGAAAACATCCATGATGCTAGTACCCCTTCGTTTTCTGAGTTCGTTGACAATTTAGAGGATCTTGACTATCCCGAGTATTCTACCCCATCTCCTAGTGATCAAACCGAAGAAGTACTTCATGAACGAACTACCGAGATGCTTAGAAGACAAAAGAGCTTGCACGAAGAAGTTAGAGGTGGCTTCAAATCTATAGGAAAGACTTTGAAGGGTATCTTCGGGAAGAAAAAGAAATGATATGCTTGGATTATGTTTGTTAAACAATATTTATTTTTATGTCTTGTGTGCTATTTGTCCGAAGTATATTCGGAAGTACTTGTTATTTGGATATTTGTTTAGGATGCTAACTTGATGGTTTTTAATATATGCCTTTTAATGCATGCTTCTCTTAATCTATATATATGTTTGCATGATTAGTTAATGTTTATATAAATATATGGCGTGTATGCTTTTTAATTGATCAAAACAAATGTGAAATGTCCAAATAGAGCTTGCTGCACATACAAAATAGAACATAACATCTTTCCAGAAAATTTTTGAAAAATTTTGGTTTCTGGGTCGTCAGATGGGCGGCCCTCTTAAATCATAAAGGGCGGCCCCCTTAAAATTAAGGGGACCGGCCTCCATTTAAGGGGACCGGCCATCTGAAACAGTTTTTACACTGTTCTCTTTTGCATCTTGTGATCCCTTTTGCTAGTCTTAGCTACCATTTCCCTTAAAAACTAAACTGATTTTGGAATATAACATTACAATTTCAAATTAATTCCACTTCTAAACATGTTTTCCCACTATATAATCTCCATGCATGTTTAATTCACAGTCCATCATCCTCAAACATTCATCAAACATCATCATGTCATCACCAAGAACCACCTATTCAAACAATGCCAAGAAACAAAAACTTGTCATCATTCCACCCAAACAACTCTTCATTGATCTTACAAATGAAGGCAACACCACTCCATCTCCACCACCTCAATGTTCATCTCCTAGTGCACCAAATGCACCCTCCAAAACACCTTCAACAAATGGAAACTCCACTTCCTCCATACCATCCACTTCATCCATAAATGACTACATCAACACCCACTTATCTCCTCCAACAATTGATCAACCATCACAACCTACCAATGAGAACACATCTCTTGCACTCACTCTCTCATTATCACCATTAACACCTCTTGATGCACATTTCTCATCATCTCCTATCAATCCACCAACCTATAACCCCGTCCCATGGAGCTTACTTGAAGCTCATGGAGACACTTGCCTTTGTTTCATTCACAACCGAACAATTGTGTTCGGATTAAGAGATGAGATCCAATACATGTTTCTCATATTGAAAACTTGTTGCATCAACCACCAACAACAAACACAACACCTCCACCACCATCAACAAACACACCTCCACCATCACCATCTCCATGTTCACCATCCATTCCTCCCAATTAAACATGCTTGTTGTTTCACAAATAAAATTGTGTTAAACCTTTTTGGATGGCAAGCTCTAGAGAGGACTCTCATGTTTGAGACTTGGTCTTTTATTTTAATGATGATTCTAAGCCTTTAAGGCTTTTGTTAGTTGCATTACTTGTTATGGTTGTTAATGTAATGCTTGTTGTATCTTTTTCATATTATTAATGTTATGGTTATGTTTAGTCTCTACTCTTGCATGCTATATACATATATATGTTGCTTGCCACGAAATATTTTTGCAAGATATCCATATCTCGATTCCTTTTGGCCTCAAAACGAGGGGGAGTATACTTCGAGGGGGAGTTTACATTAACATGGGATAACCTTTTTGATGCTAACAAAAAGGGGGAGAAGTGATATAAACTCACAATAATACTTGAATATATACTAATTTTCGATTAATGAGTTTAAATTTTGTAATCATCAAAAAGGGGGAGATTGTTGACATAAATAATGTATGAAAACGTTATTTATATTTTTCGATATCTCTATATTTTGACGATCACAAAATGTAAACTCGTCAATCGTATAATTACTACGTAAACAAGTATTAAGCTAGTTTATATCACTATATCCAACTTAATCACTTAAGGTATGGATAAACAAGTGCTTAATACATCTCATGATCAAAGGGGTATTTAATTAACTAACACAAAGTTTATTTAATTATATAAACATATTATATATTTTTGAAAAACACTTTTGGTAATTAAGAAAAATGTTTTATTCATACTAAATATATGAATTCAAATTTTTAACAAAAATCAGTTAGTTTTTCACCAAATAAACTTTCCCCAATAAAAGACAAGGATTCTGGCCGTTTCAGCTGGGCGGCCCCCTTAATTATAAGGGGCGGTCCCCTTAATTTTAACGGGGCCGGCCTTGATTTAAGGGGACCGGCCACGCTCCTCTGTCAGAATCTTTTGCCTATAAATACCACCTTAAACCTGGATTTTTGTCTTACCTTTTTGCACGAAATTTTCAGATCAATAACTCTCTAAACATCCTCTAAAACCCTTTGATCATTTGTATATTAATCCTTGTTTCAAGTGATTCAATCCCTCATCATCCATTCTCATCCAAAGTGCAAAAGAAGAACACTCTTTCTACAACCAAGTTCAAGAAAGAGTAGTTGTGCATAGTGTATATATATTCATTTGTGAATATTGTGTCGTGCTTGTGATTAATTGTGTAGAAGATATAGAAGTTGTGTAGATAATAGAAGTTGATAAGTAGTGAACTAGGTTAGTTGTGAAGATAGGTGTGAAGTAGAAGATTGGTGTGTAGAAGATAGTTGTGAAGAAGATTGGTGTGTAGCATATTGGTGTGAAGAAGTTGTGTAGAAGTTGTGATCAAGTTGTGAAGTTGTGTGGTGTGTAAATTGGTGTGTAAGGTTTTCTCCGCCAAAAGGGAGTTTGTTGACATAGTGAAGAAAACTCTCGAGTAGGTGACTCGGGGAGTGGAGTAGGAACAAGGAAGGTGTCCTTGTAGCTGAACCACTATAAATCCTTGTATTGTGGTTTGATCTTTCTAACTCTTCTCATTACTTATTTATTTACCTTTACTATATTAGCCTTGTTAGTTAGTTACCATACAATTGTTCATATAGTGCAAGTATTGAGTTCACATAAATTAGAATCGAAGTTTTTAAAACAAACTTGTGTTTATAAATTTAAAAGGACGTAAAACTATTCAACCCCCCTTCTAGTTTTCCACAAAATTATATAAATCAATCTCTAGTGCAATATTTTTTAGATTTTTTGAAATTAGTGACTGCTTAATTATTAATATACATGTAGGAGCAGCATCTTTATCGCTATGTTGTCCACCCCTTTTTCTCCCCTTACAACCAAGAGCTGTTTCACGAACCACTGTTTCTTTAGCAGCTTTGTTATCTCTTTTTTTCCCTTTTTTCCTTATACTTTCAATTAACTCAGCATCAACATTTTGATCAGCATATTTAGCTGAAGCAGCAGCATCTTTACCTGTTTCTTTTCTACCTCTTTTCTTCCCCCTTTTGTTTATTTTTGATCAGCATTTTGATCCTTTGTTATTTCTTTTTGTTCTCTAATGGATGATCTTGTAGTACGTTTTTTAGTTGAAACATCTTCAGACATTGGATTTTCATTTTCAATGTTGTTAACATTTTCTTCTATATTCTGAATGTTGACATCATCTGTTTCTGAAACAATTTAAAATTTTATATATAAATATAAAATACTTTTTCAGATTCATTTTCATACAAAATTTTTATGTAACTAAAAAAGCAACATATGTAAGTTAAATTATGTACAGAATCTCCTTAATTATGAAAATAGTTGAAGCAGCAGCAGCATCTTTACCTGTATTGTTTGCATGTTCACCAACTACATTATTTCCAGCACCCAGAGTTTCATCTTCAGCAACATCATTTACATCATTTCCAAATGTGCAAACAACTTCAGGCATTGGATTTTCATTCTCAATGTTGTCAACATTTTCTTCATTATTATGAATGCTGAAATCATCTGTTTCTCTCCCACAATCTTGACTTCTGATTTCTGAAAAAAAATTAAAATTTTGTAGATAAATATAAAATACTTTTTCATATTCATTTTCATAATTAATGAAGTATTTTATATAACTAAAGAAGCCAACATAAGTAATAATTTTTAACATGTGCAAATAATTTTTTTTCACATGTGAAAGTATTAAAAAAAATTCACTTGTAAAAATATAAAATATTTTCACATGTGAAAAATTTGTTTCTTAATACTCAAGCATAATAGACAGAATACTCAAGCATCTTTACCCATATCGTTTTCATCTTCAGCAACATCATCATTTTCACCAATATTATTTACATCATTTTGTTCGTCTGTTTCATCATCATTTTGATTATCTGTTTCATTAAATTATGTGAACATTTTTAAATATCAATATACAAAATGTACTCTAGTTTTAAAAAATATTGAAAATGGATATATTACTAACCTTTATTATTCACATCATTACAAAAGATATCATCAAATTTTCCTTTCAATTCCTTTATATTTTCATTGTCAGGAAACTTTCTTATTGATTCTTTTAAAAACTCGTTCAACTTTTTCTTCTCTTCAATCAACAAGAATATTTCTGATTCTATTTTTTCTTCTGCAAGCTGTTTAACAAAAATAAATTAAATTTTATACACAAGTAAATTATTATTTATTGAAGCATATAACATTAAATGTTTTTTTCACTTGTGAAAGTGTTTTATTCAAAATTTTATTTAAAAAAGTACCTTCGACTCTAAGCCACTCGTGCATATATCTTCTTGATTTGGTAATAAACCAAAACCTCCAGCCTCAAGTTCTATCTTCTCTCTATACTTCATATAAACCGATTTCCATTCTGTAATAGCTGGCCTTTGGCGAGAAATAGGAAAACGATCACATCTAGTTGAATCTAGATATAACAGCTGCATGATAAATATTTATATTAACATTAAATTCATTCAAATGATATAATTTTCATATTTTCTTTGTATATTTGTAATGAGTACTTACTATCATGAAACTGATTGGACCGATGAAATTCCTGGAAAGTTAGTTATCCCACTTGCGTATACTTGTTGCCAAACAATCTATTATGAACTTGCACCAATTTAAAGTTTCTTCGATATCAAGTACATTATCATTTATTTTCTTCAAAACATTTAAGCAACATGCTCTTGAAGTTTCACACATCCCCATAGTATTTGCAAAGAGCATCAAAAAGTTCATTTTAAACATCTTCCCACAATCTTTTGTTCCAACTATAACATCCATGATATCATTTGGGCGGACGTCATTTTTTCCAGGCTTACTTTCAAACTGTTGAAACCATTCTTTCAAGAAAGGATCACCTGCATTTCTTTCTTCCAGAGTATCTATTGCTTTTTCTCCAAACGGTATACCCAGAATATCATGAACTTTTTGTTCTGTAACCTTTATATTACCATTGCTTGTTGGTAATTGCATTTTTTCAACATCTAGGTTTGAAATAACATAATGCCCTAAAGCACCTGGAATTTCATGTATCTTCATCCCAATTAAACTTCCAAACCCCATTTTTATTAAACATTTTTTTTTCTTTTAGGATTCAAGACATTCATAGCAGAAAACAGTGTCATTGCTGCTGTCTTTGTTCTAATAGAAACAATTTTTTTAGACTTAATTTTTCTTTTTTTCTTATTTTCCTTATTAATTTTTACTTTTTTTGAACTAGAAGCTTCTGTACTATTCTTTCCCTTAGTTTTTCTTCCTTTTTTTTTTACTTCTTGTTCCTTCATCAAGTATTTCTTTTTGACTTCTAGTCATTCTTTTTCCAATAACTTTCTCCTCAGCAATTTTCTTCTTCATATCTAGTTTCTGATAAGATATATAAACATTTAGTTTTTTATTTATACATGATACTATCATTAACAAAACTAGTATTTTAGTATAAACAAATCTAGCATTTGTTTAAAGTTTAAATATACAAATAATAACATTGATGAGTGTGTAAATACTCATCATTTTTATCGTATCTGAACTGCCAAAACATACAAAAATACTCAGAAATGCATCAAAATACAGAAATTATCCCAAAACTGTGTTTTATATGTTTTAGATGCAAAATGTTTAAAAACAAATGAAAAACGAACAAAGTTTGCATAATTGGCAGTTTCAGTCCCTCAAATTTCATAAATTGACAAAACTAGTCCCTAAAGTTTTAAAATGAAAGAAAAGTCAACCCAAGGCATTTAAAAGTAAAATATTATCAAAAATGATCCTTGGGTGAAAAGTTTGAGAAAATTACAAGTTTAGTCCCTGCAGTTTGGAATTTTGCAAAATTAGTCCCCGGGCATTTTAAAATGGGAAATTACATTAAAGGTCCTTGTGGAAATCATGATATGACAAAATTGGTCCTTTATATACTTTGGCAGGTTGGCAAGACAGACCCCTCAAATTTCAGCAAATTACATATTTGGTCCTTGTGCATAATTATAAACCAAATGGACCCTTTTATCCAATCCGCCCTTAAACCTACCCAATCCATAAATAAAACCCACCTCCACCAGGCCCAAACCCTCAAGCCCAATCCCAAAAAAATTAATACACCCCGTATTATTTACCCTAGGTCAAACCAGGGTCAAACCCTTTCCCTCCTTCCTCACACGTGAACCCTGCAACCCCCTGCAACACCCTGCCTACCTCATCATCACAAACCCACTTCCCCCCTCCATCATCACCCCTACATCAATACAAACACCCCAATCCAATACTCCTCCACTGGCACAAGTATTCAGAAGGAAGGAGCCAAAATTGCATTTGGGCGCCAAAATGATAAACGGCAAAGATTGGATTTAATCATCCAAGGGTGGAGAATTCTACTGGGAAAAGACAATTGGGCACTCAGAAACCATAAACTCTCAGTATAAAAGGAAAGAAAAAAAAGCTGAGGAGTTTTTAGCTAATTAATTAGATTTTTAGTTTAGAGTAGTGTAGCCTTAGTGTAATCTTGAGCTTAATTTCCTGTTTTCAACTTGGTTGTAACCTTGTTAAAGCCTTGTAATCTCAAATTTTAATTAACTCAGTTTTTCTTTATTTAAATTCTGTTGCAATTTAATTTCAAGTTTTGTCAAGCTCATTGATGGTTCCATAAGTTGTTTATTTGTGTTGCTTATATAAGTTTAACCTAAGCTTATTGTGAGTTTAGTCTAAATTCTCATTGTCTGCAGAAAATCAATCTAAAAAAATAAAATAAAAAATAAAAATAAATAAGAAAAAATCATGGGAATTCAAAGATAAAGAAAGGAGAAGAAGAGAGCTAAGTAGGGTAGAATTCTGGATTACTATGGGAATTAGAACTCCATGGGGAGTGTAGGTTGTTATTCTTGGTCCTTGGTTCATTGATCCTGCTGAGTTGAAGAGCTTTTGTAAGTTTAGTTCTCAATTTCACTTTACAGTCCTTATTAACTCTAAATAGTTTAGATTCAAGTGTTACTGCATGCTATACTTTAGATGTTTATTGTTACATCAGTGTGATTTGATCATTATTTAGCTTAAACATTTGTAACTGAGCTTGTCAGATTTATTTTTGATACATGTTATTTGGTACTGAGTATGCTACAGCATAGTTTTTATTGATAAGTGGTTCCTAGATTTAGTGTACTAATGCTGCAGGATCTGGTTAGTTTGATTTAAATTGATGTTTAGTGATATGAATTGAGCATAATAGTAGTGTAATACAACTTAGATCTCATAGGTCTAGTGTAAATAAGCTGATTAAGAGGTGTTTAGAAATTGTTGGTACAAAGAGCTCTGAGGTGTTTTGGTTGTTGCTTTCAGTTAACACATGTCACAGTAGGTTTAGTAAAGTTAATCAAATCAAAAAATCAATGTTCTTAGAGTAAAAAGTCAAAACTCTCATTGAAACTCTTGGATTTTGTTCACTGTTAAGGTTTCAAGTACCAAAATCATTCAAACCATTTCAATAGATGTCAAGTTAGCCTAAATCAGTTTACTTATAGCTTAGTATAACATTATCAATCATTAGATTAGGATCATAGTTCACAAAAGTCAAACTACTCATGTTCCTCAAAAAAGTCAAAAACTTCCTTTGGGCAGAAATCCATTTTTTGCTTGAATTTTCATGAATTTTGTGTTCCATATTAATCCCTGAGACTTTTACAGGGTAAAGTAGGGTAGCTTAACTAGAGAAATTCACCTTCATCTTAATTTTTGGATTTTCTTAGGATAGCTTATTTGGGTGATGAAACAGGCTGCAGGGCAAGGGTATGCCCTGCACCTCAGATCTTGACCAAACCACCTTAATTCACAAACTCTTGTAGAGCTCATCTGGGGGAATAAGCTGGAGCTTATTGGCTTTCTGAGAATCCCACAAACCCAAGTAGTTGGTTCAGGGCTTAATTTTCATTTTGGAGCTTATTTGATAGGCTGAATGTGGCCTACAAGTCACCACTTGAGCCTGTTTTGGTCTGTGGCATTTTAGGATTGCTTATTTAAGCTTATTGCACCATCAGTATGAATTACTTGTTGTTTTAGCTTAGTGTCAGTTTATCAAAGCTTGCTTCCATCTTATTTTGCCCTTTGTGTTTATAGTGTAGCTTATTTGGTGGTTTTTCAATGTGAAAATCCTTTTTAAAAGCTTATTTAGCCTACCTGTTAAGCTAAAAAGCTCACAGAGGGCTTATTGTTGAGTTTTGAAAAAATTGTGTTTATTAAAGTTAGTCATTTTCAGTATTGTAATAATTTTAAAAGAGAAAAATCAAAAAGAAAATGTTTTGCAAAAAGTGCCAGGGGTAGGGTTTGAACCCCTGACCTCCTGATTTGACTAGTCAACACCAAACCTACGGGGTGCACCATCTCCCCTAAGGCTCACTTAGTGTTCTCATTTCCCTTTTTTATTTTTATACTAATCCTTTTTCTAATTAGCTTATTTTACTTATAAGCTGATTTCTCAGCTTATTTATTAGCTTTTTGTATCTTTTGTAATTTTCTCAGCTTAATATTAGTATGAACTATTTTTAGAAAAATTTTTATAATTTTTACTGTTCATTAGGTATTTTTAATAATTTAAATTAGTTTTATTAGTTAATGATTAGTTTTTAATTAATAATAAATAATTAAAAAGTCAAAAATATAATTTTCTTTTTTTTTAAATTTCCTTTTATCATTAGGTTCGTAAAAATATAATTTTCTTGTCCGTAGGATTAGCGTAGCTTAAAATTCACGTTTTATTTTGCGCACTCGCGTTTTATTTAAATAACTTTTATGTTTTTAAATTTTAGATTACATTAGTAAAAGTAGTTTGTAAAATAAAGAAAAACCAAAAATATAAAAAAAGTTATAGCTTCTATTTAAGCCCTTTTGGCTTATTTTTCTGCTTATTTATAAGCAAACTCTTATTTTAAATTTTTAGATTACGTTTTAGGTTAACTAGGTTTCACGTTATTGTTAATATAGTTTGTTAAAATCGTTCTCATTCGTATTTCCTTAGCATAATCATTCAAAACCCTTATATACCCTTTCCTGTCCAAACTCACCTGATCACAATCTCGTTTTGATTACCATCACACCTCGCTGGGACATAACGACCCGAGGAAACCCTATATTCCACGGAGATTGACTTTAAGCAGTTTGACTTGGTTGACCATTCACCTGGTCAATTTAAGTTGAATGTTTGGAGCTAATCAAACATACACAAAAAAGGGTGAGTAACTTAAAATTTAAAGGAATTTGTAATGCATTTTCTTCACATATGAAGATATACTAACTCATAGAATTTAACTCAATCAATCAACTATAGTGCAGTTTCTTCACATATGAAAATATTTAATCTTAAACACATCATTAATAAAACTATTTTAACACTATAGGTGACTCATATTTAATTACAATAGTATCTTAACCTACCTTATAAATGAATAATAATCTACTAATATTTTAATGTATAACAAACAATGTTATTTTTCAATAAATTAACATTTTTATCTTATATTTCACATGTGAAAACTTATGACTTTACTACTAAATTACTTAGACAATCTCTTTTTTATTCTTAAAATTTTGTTACTTTGACAATTTCTTCTAAGTCCTTTATTTAGACAATCTCTTCTCTAATCTTAAAAATTAAAATAAAACAGATAATCCAAACAAGTAACTGTCAGTTTCCACTTTTTAATACATCAGAACTACACAAAAATCCAAATCACTAAACGACATTTTTATTCTATAAATGCATATATGTAGAAAAAGTAAATCAAGAACCACGATCAAAATATTAAGTAGTATGAAATAATACCTTTTTTATTAAGATGATGAATTTTGCTTTTAATTTTGATCAAATATCATGAAAATGAAAGCAGATGATTTTTTTCACTGTTTTTGTAGGTGTACGTTTGTGTGGATAGGATTTGTAGATGTGAGTTTTGTGTGGATGACTTTGACTGAGTTAGGTGTAGTTGAGTTATGACTATGATTGTTTTTTATTAAATATGATTTCTTTTTATAAAAATTGTTTTTTTAGTTAGGTGTTTATTAACATCTATCATTAAGTGTCAGAAATCTTGGTTACCAAAAAAAAATAAAAAAAAAAATGTTTTGATTATTTTTGTGCCTAAAACATACTAACATAAACATGTTTTGATTTTTTAAGCTTAACTTTTTTGTTATGGTATTAAGATCTAGCATTAAGATTCCTACATAATTTATAAGATAAAAAGAAATGTTTAATGATTGAAAAGTTCAACTTTGTTAATATTTTGACATGTGAAAAAATACAAAATATTTCAACCTTGACAATATTTTCACATGTGAAAAAATACAAATTACCTTATGAACTATGATTAATGTCCAGCTTCTCCATCAATTCTAGGGTGATATTTATTACAACATGTGCACTTATAGTAATACTAGTTGCAACATAATACTAGCTACTTCGTTTTTTTATTAACGTTTTTACTAATATATTTAAAATATAAAAATGTTTAAATTTTTAATAACAAAATTACTATTAATATTACTATATAACTTTATAAGTTAACAATTGAAAAGTTCAGCTTTGTGAATATATTCACATTTGAAAAAGTACAAATATTTCAAATTTGAGAATATTTTCACATGTGAAAATTTGATTATTGATCAAATTAATAGTAATGGAATGATTAAAAGAATGATGATAAACTAAGTTTCTTCACATGATTAGTTAACTTATAAAAAATATAAAAATATTGAAAATTTTAATAACATAAAATATAACCTGTTTTTAAATAATATAAACTGTTGTAAACTGTAAAACTATAAACTAAAACATAAAATATAACCCCAATCTATCTATATCCTTCACAAGAAATATATAAATGTATTATGAAACAATTTGGCACTGAAATCAGAAGCAATCTTGCTATAACCTTCAATCAACTATTTTCACGTTCTTTCCTCTTAGCAATTCCATCTTGGATCATTTCTTTCCTTTCATTTACTGATTTATCTTCAAATACTTGAACAAGCTTCAAAAATTTATTCTTTAACAAATTCAGATCAGACAATAAAATCTTCGCAGCAAATCTTGATCTCAATAAATTCAGTTGTTTTTTTTATTTGGAGACTCCAAACAAAGACCACATTCCCAATCTTCTAAACCATTATGACTTTCCATATGAAGCATTAAAAAAACTCCACAATCAACATGATTTTTTTTTGTCCTCCATTTCATTTACATCCTTGATGGGTTGGTATTTCTAATACCTTCAGTTTTTGGATGTCTAACTTGATCTAAATAGGCAACAAGAACTTTTTTCTACAAAAATAAAATAATAACAATAAAAAGATGATAATTATGGCGATGAATTCTGAGTTTTGTTTTAACCGATAAATATAGGACTGAGGTTGTATACTTAGGTGAAGGACACAGGATGAGATTGCATCTAAAATTCTAAAGGTTGACATGTGAACAGAATTGATAAAATATACTTACAATTTGTTCAGGAATGCCATAGTATCTTGTAGCAAAATCAGATCCATTTGAACTATTGTCAATAACTTTAAATGAACCATTTTCGAAATCCACACATATAAGGTACATGTGTTTTTCATGGCAAACAAGGAAGAAAAGCTGCATTAAAAATAAACGTAGCTTACAAATTTGTTAAACTTAAATATTAAAGTTTATGAACTCTAAAAAATTTTAAAACATACCATGTCAAATGTTTGCAATGACGTAAGATGCTTTTCATCATTTCTAAAACTTTCATTAACTCTTTTCGTAAACTCTTGTAACTTCTCCTCGTCAGTGTGCTTTTCAATAAAGTATGTTGGCTTCTGTATATAAAATAATGAAATTATTGTATGTAAATATGATAAATACTTAAAATATATAGTTATATATAACAAAATCACTTACTATTACTAAAACTTTAAAGAAATATCTGGATGGTAACGTATCATCTTCTTTATATAATTCCAAAATATTGAGAATTTCTGACCATATGTCAATGACATTCGTTGATAACTCCAAACTTGGCGTTAATGTTTCCATATCAAAATGAGTTAAAGACTCGCCATTTACACTTTCAAAAATTGGTTCCCTGTAATATATGAAACAAAAATAAAATAAAATTAGGCGTTGTCAATTATTTGGATAGATAAATCATTTCTGGAATTTTCTAAAGTTTCATTAAGAAAGCATACCACTTAGGCCCTGTCATTGCAAACAATGTATAAGCAACAATTTTTTCATCTTCTGAAAGACACTTTTTAACGTTTACAGGTTTATACTGAAAAGGAGAAACCCGATCAGGTCCATTATAAGGATGATCTTCAGCATCATACATAGAGCATCCTATATCTGAAAGAAAATAAACAATCTTATTATAAAAATAAATAAACTTAAAATTGATATTTTTTTCACATGTGAAACAATTTAAAAATTAAGATTACAAAAATTGTATGTTTTTTCACATGTGAAAAATGAAATAATTATTTGTTGTATAGTTTGTTTTATTTTCTTTAATATACTTTGAAGATTGTATAAATATTGTACTTGAAAATTGCCAAAAATGTTAATTCAATATTTTTACAAACCATACAAATTTAATATAAAGCTAATAAAGGTTAAGTTATTTTAAATTTATCAACTTTTTAAAATAGCTAAATCTTTATTTAATACACTTTCTTGTGCTTCTTTTCAGTCATCATCTTTTGAAGTAGTAGTATCAACTTCAGATTTAATCTTACTGCTGGATGACGCAATATTTTCAATTGTCACTTCATCTTTCTCTACTTCTTTGTTCTTTTCTCGACTTTCAACACTAGCGAGTATTGTTCCTTGATCTAATTTAAAAAAACAAAAAAATAAAGTGTAACTAAATAATATTTCTACAAATGATAATAAGTTCGTAATTAATCAACTTTTTAAAAATAACAAACCTGTTAATACATTTTCTTCTGCTTCTTTTGAAGAATCTTGAACTGCAAACTGAGAATATTGAACCGATTGGACAGAATCTAAAATTTCCTCAGTTTGATTCTCACTGTTTTCAGTTTGAACTTGTTGAACAGTTGGTATAGAATCTTTAGTTGGTGTCCCAGCTTCATTTTTATTTTCTTGAGTAACATTTTTCACCACTTTGTTATCTTCTTCTTTAGTTTTTTCTGTAGGTTCAACACTAGCAATTACTTCTTCATTTTGAGATTTAGTGTTTTCACTGACACCTTCTACTGAATAAGAACACTCATCATTTAGAACACTCATCACACTTTCAGTTTGTAGAACATTTGCTTCAGATTCTTGAGTTGCTAGCCCAGCTTCACGTTTATCTTCTTGTATAACATTTGGTGTAGAATCTTTGATTGGTGGCACAGATTCATCTTCTTGTATAACATTTGCTTGTTCAGTATCAACACATATGTGTTGTTCATCTATCTGGACCTCCTCCTCTGTAACTTTATTTTTTTTTTCTTCTACAGATTGGTTTTCTTTTTCAACTATATCGCCAATTGATTTTCCATCAATATCAACTTTTACTTCATCTTCACATTCAGTTGTCTGAGAATCTTTACCACCATCAGTTGTTTGTTCATTAATTTGACGATTATCAGAGGAACGTTCATTTCTCTCTTCTTGTTCTTCGTTTTCGGAAACATGTTTTTCTTCTTGATTCACACTCTTTTTATGTCGATATATTTCGAAGCAATTATCATTTTCCTAATAATTAAAAAATTGCATTAATAAACATGTAATATAATTTCACATGTGAAAAATATATATAATTATTGAGAAATCAAGCAAAGTATAATATTTTCACATGTGAAAGTATTAACTTTTTATCCCAAGTGAAATATCAATTTTCACATGTGGAAAATTAACACAGAAGTAAGTGTCTATGATCTATTGTTAATATAATTTTCACAAGTGAAAAACTAACACAGCAATAATAACAATATGAAGATAATAATTTCACATGTGAAAGTATTTATTTTTAATCACGTGTAGGTATTTTATGATTATCAATGGAATTTAAATTTTACCTGGCTTTCATCTGAATTTATTGAACCATCATTCATTTTATTAACTGCAACATCAACATCATCTTTCTCTGCCGTATCATTATCTTCATTACCTTCTTCCACAAAAGCACTAGTGCTAATACCCTTTTTAAATTCTTTCAAAATTCGTTTTAAGTTTTCACATAAAGGGAATCGTGATAAACCTTCTTTCAAACATTTACTTATACTGCCCATTTCAACATATATGTTGTTATAGCACCTTTCAATCTTCTCTACAAAATCCTGAAAATTCAAAATATTATACATGCTTAGTACAAACATCAGTACAATCCACGGATAAAAAATATTTTAAATTATATAATATTATAATAATTTTTCATATGTGAAAAGATTATAAATAATATTATAGAAAAAAGTACCTTTGACTCTAAGCTATCTATGCAAGCATCATCTTGTTTTGGTAATAAACCAAACCCTCCAGACTTAATTTCTATATTCTCTCGATGCTTCATCGAAATTGTCTTCTATTCTCTGATAGCTGGCCTTAGGCGTGGAACAGAAACATCACATCTTGTAGAATCAAGATATAACAACTACACAAAATAAAAATTACGTTAATACAAATGAAATACCCTATGTATGTTATTATAGATAATACATGATTACTTACAGTCATAAAAGTGATTGGACCAGTGTAGTGGTTAGTAATTTTATTATCCCACCTTTTAACACTTTTTTCCAAACAATCTATTATGAACTTGCACCAATTTATAGTTTCTACCCTCTCAATGACATTATCATTTATTTTCTTCAAAATCTTCATGCTGCAAGCTCCTTGAGAGTCACACATCCCCATTGTATTTGAGAATAACATTAAAAAGTTCATTCTAAACAACTTCCCGCAATCATTAGATCCAACTATGACATCCGTTATATCATTCGGTCGGATGTCATTCTTTCCTGCCTTAGAAGGGAATTGTTGAAACCACTCTTTGATGAAAGGATCATCTGCATTTCTTTCTTCCAGAGTATCTATTTCTTTTTCTCCAAACGGTATAC
This sequence comes from Artemisia argyi, assembly GCA_030686995.1. NCBI lineage: Eukaryota > Viridiplantae > Streptophyta > Magnoliopsida > Asterales > Asteraceae > Artemisia > Artemisia argyi. The sequence goes on from CM060708.1 coordinate 113,407,480, forward strand.
CCAGAATATCATGAACTTTTTGTTTCGTAACCTCTATAGCACCATTAGTTGTTGGTAATTTCATTTTTTTAACATCAAAGTTTGAAATTACATGATATCCTAAACAACCAGGTATATCATGAATCTTCATTCCAATAAATCCTCCAAATCCCATGTCTATTAAAACCTTTTCCCTTTTAGCATTTAAAATGCTTATTGCAGAATATAGCGTCGTTGGTGTTGTTCTTGATCTAAGATTAGGAATGTTGTTTTCCTTCTTTTTCTTTTTTCGTTTTGGTTTATATTCATCGTCATCATCTGTGTTTTCCTTCTTTCTCTTACAATTATTTTTCCTTGCACTTTTCTCTTTATGATCATCATCTTTGTATTTCTTTTAGTTTGAAGAAGAACAATCAATTTTGTTTTTTCCTTTATCTGTATCATTTTTATGATGCAAAAAGTGTTATTAAAATAAAAAAGTGACAATAGTTTCACATGTGAAAATTTTATATATCTATTTAATAGACAATTTTTTTCAGTAGTGAAAATTAACACTATGTATACTAAAAAAATTCAGTTATCTTATTCTCATAATCATAATTACTTATCTAATATATTTTAACATAACTGTACTGATAGAAGGTTATTCTAATAAGTTTATTTGAGAATTCTTATAATAAATCTTAACAGTTGAACAAGTATACTCAGATTATATTAAAACTTTTTTTTACAAACACTCTTTTGTTAATTTTCACAAAAAATTCTAATATACACTAAAGTATCCTTTGATTATCTACAATAAATTAACTTATAATTATAAAAAACTTACCATCAACAAAAACATTAACTGAAGATTTTCTTGGTCTTCCTCTTTTACGTTTCTCTACTTGTTTAGCACCAGTTGGATCGTCACCAGCAGAATCTTTTATAACAACTGGTGTACGAGTAGCAACTGCAATAAAAAGAAAATGTAATATTAATTATAATGTTTATATTAAATATATTTAATTAGTTTTAATTCAATAAAAATAATAAATTTAAAAAACATAATTAATTTATGTTAAATTACCTTCAACAGTATGATCCAAATCTAAATCCAAATCTTCATTTGTAGAAGTATTATCTTCAACAGTATGATCCAAATATGAACTTTTTCCTGCAAAACAAAGAAAATAGATATTTACGTTCAAATCAAACTGTATTTTTTGTGTGTGTGTTTTTTTTTTTTTTTTTTATTATCGTCATGAATAGATTTTATATGTTTTGTGAAAAAATTAATTATCTAATTTTTTTTACACACGCTTGCAATGACTATCAAAGTCATTGTTTCATTCCCTTAGTAACATACCAAACGTGCCTTAAGAAACTATTCTCCAACTGCATAACCAAAGATATTCCTTCCAAATGTTTTATCACTATAACCTCAACAAATTCATTACAACATCATATCAAACAGTTCATTTAATTATAATAAAACTTATTGCCAAACACATTAGTTTGTATAACATTTGATTAAACACAATAAATTAAATTATAATTATAAAAAAAACTTACAAACAACATAAACAAATTCATTACAACAACATATAAAACAATTCATTTCATTATACTAAAACTTATTACCAAACACCCTAGTATGTATATTCATATAATCAAAAAAGAAATTACTACTCTACACTAATATAACATTTGATTAAACAAAATAAATTAAATTATAATTATAAAAAAACTTACCATCCAACAGATGTTGTATAATTCTTCTTACTATTTTTCCTTTCTATACTTTTTCTTCTTCTCTCGTAACATTTTATTTCTGCACAAAAATACACCATTAATAACAAAAACTAAGACATCAATATTAATAATATGAACAAGAAACTCACTTTCACTAGTCGTATCTTCTTTTTCCTCCATTAAATTGGTAGAAAATTAGGGTTTAAAATTGATTTGGGGGTTTTTTTTTTTGTTAAAGAAATTAGGACAGAGTACGTCCTTTTTTTCGTTTTGATGTTTATTTTGGAGAAAATTTTTTCAAATGACGTTTAAATGTGTGTTTTTTTGGATATTATTTTGATAAAAACGGATATTGCGTCATAACTGTTGATTGATGTCTATTATTTTCAAAGTCAAAGGAATATATATTCGGTTAAACGGTTTATAATTTTTTAGTTATTTTTTTTTAAATTACTTTTTTTAATTAATAACTTTTTGAATGATGTTTTAAAAAACAAAATAACTGTCTCATGGATAAAAAGGTATTTTTTTTAATTCATTATTTTAATACATTATGGCTATGTTTGCTGACACGTTGCAGTAGCACTACACAGTTGACAGTAGTTGTAAGCAGTAAGCAGTAGTTGTTTATTTAAAAAACATGTTTGTAACGTACTTGTAGCAGTATTTTGGGGTATATATGTAATTTCAGTATCTAAATAATTGGAGCAATTCTGAAAAGTTTATTCAAGAAGCATTTCATATTGGAGTGGTTAGGAAAGTTTGAACTGCTATTAGAGTTGTTGCCAAACAAGCTTTTCATGTAAATTCTTACCTCTTACTGCTGGTCGCTCCTAAACGCTTCCTTAATGCTTATAGACTAACATTACTTATAAATGGTATTAAAAATAACTAATAAACAAAAATTCATAACCCACTTTCATTCTTATTCTTTAGTCATAGGCTTTAAAAATGAGCTAGTTAAGTGTTATAATAGGTTAATAATACTGATTTTTTATATTGGAGTGGTTAAGATAGTTTGAATTGCTATTAGAGTTGTTGCCAAACAAGCTTTTCATGTAAATTCTTACCTCTTACTGCTGGTCGCTCCTAAACGCTTCCTTAATGCTTGTAAACAAACATTACTTATAAATAGTATTAAAAATAACTAATTAACAAAAATTCATAACCCACTTTCATTCTTATTCTTTAGTCATGAGCTTTGAAAATGAGCTAGTTAAGTGTTATTATAGGTTAATAATACTTATTTTTTATATTGGGCTATTTTATTGGATATAGTCTAAAATAAACAAAAAGAGCTTATGACCCAAATTGTTTTTTATACTTTATCCATGGGCTTAAAAATTAACCAATGGATCTATTAACTTTATATTTTGGGCCCTTTCAAATAGCTCATGCAAAACATTTTTGATTAAAAATTTTTAAACTTGAAATTTTGTTTTAAAAAATTAATAAATTATAACATGTTTTTAAAGAAAATATATATAAAGATACTTCAAACATAAGTTTTCTTTTTTCAGATAAAAAAATTTTGTTAAATATTTTTTTTAACAAGTGAAAACAAATTCTCTTTAAACTGACTTTGTTTTTCACAATTGAAAATAAATACAGTTTTTTTAAATTTTAAAATTAAAAAAAAAATGTTCACATGTGAAATATAAATATTAAATGTTGTATTTAATTATTTACCTTTTATAGCCATAGGAAAAACCGTCAACCCCAATTCATTTCTCCGGTCTTCAAAAACCGTCACCCCCAATTCTTCACACATTCACTCAATCTCTCAAACATTACCATAATTCAAATCAAAACACTTAAATCCAAATTAAAATCAAATGTCGAATAAAGGCAAAGGAATAACCGATGACAACTACTATTCTGGTAAAAGAAAAAATAACCTGATAACCGGAACATAAAAACCCTAACGTAATAACTATTGATGTTGAAGATGTCAGTGAAGATGAAGATTATATTGATGAAGACATCAGCAGTAATTATTCATTTTCATTTTCATTTTCATTTTCATTTTTCATTTTAGGAATTTTTTGTTTCTTTAATGTTTCTTATGTTATCGATTTTTAATTTTTGTTATGAAATCGTTATACAGTTTGTTTTTGTTATAATTAGAGATTAAAGAGATGTTAATATGAGACGTTGCATTAGCTTTTTGTGAGAGAATTTTTTTTTGTTTTCAAATAGTGAAATGTATATAGTTTATATGATTATTAAACTTTTTTAAAGGAAAGAATTAGTGTTTATAAGAAATTATAGATATGCGAAGATGAGATGTTTAATTAGTGTTTGTTGTTATGACACATTGAAATCTATATTGTTTTTAATTTTTTATAGATTAATTATTTTTAGGGGTTTTATTGATAAGTTGTAATTTGTGATTTTGATGTGTATTTACTATTTAGGAGTTAGTTTTATTATTAATTTTGTGTTTTTTTGTAGAGAATAAATCTTACGAGACAAGAAAAGTATCAATAGAGAAGCATCTAAGAAGGAAAATCAATCATCTGTTGATGGTAAGTTTCAAATCAGTATAGATTACAATGCAGAAGTTTCTGCACTTCTTGTGTTCAGTTAATAGATGTGTTAGTTTTCTGAGTGAGTGTTCAGTTACTAGATGTGTTAGATTATTTGTCAAATGTTACTTTCATTTAGTGTATAAGTACAAATTGTGACTCAGTATAGCTTATGTATAATATCAACATCAACTCTACAATTTTAAATTTATTTAGTATATTTAGCCAAAGTTTTGAACCTGATACCTAACTTTTATAGAACAGTTTGTTAGAATTGTTGTGTGTTTTGTGTTGATCTTTCAACATTATAATTATCTAGCAGGTGAAGTAAGCAAACCTAAGAGAGGAAGACCGAGGAAGAGTCATCCTAAAATTCCTTCTTCTGCTTCATCTGCATCACCTGCTTCTTATTCTTATTCACCTGCTACAGATAAGAAAGGCTAAGAAAAGGATAAAGTTTTTAGAACAAGAAATTCGCCAAAAGTTTTGTACAATGTATTGAAGAATCTAACATGCGGTCAAAGGAAAGAATTAATAGATATGGGATTTGGCTCACTGTATGGGATGGATATAGATGAACTTTCTGGTAAAATTGGAAATTTTGTTGTGGACAACTTTGAACCAAGTGAGATGAAGCTAAAGTGCAAGAATTATGATATTCTAATAACTGCAGAGTCTATTCATAAAGTGTTAAACCCCCTATTGGTATCCAACACCAAATAGAGTTGCTGATCTTATTATAGAAACAAAAGTTGAAGGAATTATGTTCAAGATGAGTATACTTGTTTTATTTTCCAACATATTGGGATTAGCAGGACTCGGTGGACAGTGTAGACCTAGTCTAATTGTTCCTTATATAACTGAAGAAATGAAAATTGATAAAACTGATTGGTGCAAATATGTTTTGGACTGCTTGAAGATAAGCAAAGAAGGTTGGAATAAAGATTGTATAAATAGTTACTATCCTGGTCCTGTCACAGCTCTGATTGTAAGTGCTTATATCTCAATATTATGTAATTTTTTTTTCTCAGTATTCAAATGTAAAGAAAATTTTGTGTATAGTTGAATAAAAATGTTTGAATAGTCGAAATTGTATAATTAATTTTTTTTATAATATATATTAAACTTTTCACTTGTGAAAACAATTATTTGTAATATTTAAGATTTTAGAATAATGATGACTTTTGCTTTATTTTGCAGCTTATATATATTCATTCTACAAAGTGTGATTCAGACCTCAAGGCTCATGAAATTCCTTCAATATAATTTTGGAATGCTGATGATATAAGAAGGAAGGAGACTTTTGAATTGGATAATGGTGGTTTTGAAAATTTGGATTTATATTTAGATGTCGACAATGACAATGATTCTTACAAAAAACAAGGTTTTCTTTTATTTATAATCACAATAATTGTAGACTTGAGTTTTATTACTATTTTTATGTCTTCACATGTGAAAAAATAGGCATTGAATACCTTCACATGTGAACAAATCAAATACACTCACATTTCCTGACATTTCTTTTTTTCTTTTGTTATAACAGTTGTGGTTGGATAAAGTTGATCAAAATGTGGATTTGTTGGAAAAAATTCTTTCTGATATACAGAATGAATTTAAAAAATCGTCTAGCGAAAATTTAGATAATATGAGGCTTAAAGAGATTAAAGCCAAGTTCAACATTTGTATTCGGAATGTAGAAATGGAAAATTATGAATCAACAGGGCTTGAAAAGGAAGATGATGATTTAGATGCAGAAAGGGAAAAATATGAATCAGCAAGGTTTGGAAGGGAAGACAATGAATCTACGGGTTTTGAAAACAAAAGTGAAGATTTTTGCAATGTACATCTTTCTGAAGATGAATTGGAAAATAATGATTTAGATAAAGAAAAGGAAGATGGTGAATCAACGGGTTTTGAAAACAAGAATGTTGATGGTTTGAATGAAGATTCAACAGGGTTAGAAAAGGAAAACGTTGACAATGATGGTTTGAATAATGTTTCAGAGAATTTTGAAACAAGACAGTCAGGTGAGGAAAGAGTCGAAGATGAGGGAATAGAGAAAGATGTAGATGATGATACAGATGTTGACACTCCTATGTATTTTAAAAGAAGAAAGAAAGCACATAAATCAAACGAAAGCAATCACTCAAAAGATGAAGTTTTTGAAGATGAAAAGAAAAATGAAAGCACTCCATCAAATGATGAGATGGCTGACACTCCAGAAAGTTCATTTAAACATTTGAGAAAACATAATTTTGAAGAAAGTTCAACATTTGCTGAAGATAAAGAAGAAGAAGATGATATAAAGGTTGAATTTAAATTCAGTTATTTACTATTAAAAAAATGTAGTTTTTACAATTGTAAAATCATAGTTTTTTCGCAAGTGAAAAAATAATATTTTAATTTTTAAAAGTGATAAAAAGCTTTGTATTACATAACAGATTTTTATCTTAAAAGAAAAGACAATTTTTGTGTATTTAAAGAATGCAATGTTAGTGAAACATTTAAATTCAGTTGATTACTATTAAAAAATGTAATTTGAGTTACTTTAAACTAAATTAATATTCAAATTTAGTTTTTATTTTTTTTGCAGGCAAAAGAAGATCAAGAATTGCTTCGTATGCAGAAAAGGAAACATGCTGAAAGCTTACAAAAAGAAAACGTAGAAAGAAGGACAAAACAACGAGTGGATGAATTACGGGAAAGTGAAAAGAAGGTTTTTAAAATTTTTATTGTTTCTTTAAATATACATTTGAATTTTTTTCTGCATACATTTGAATTTTTTTTCTATGTTTATGATTTAAATTACAATTTGTTAATTAAATATACTTTTGTTATTTGTCAGCTCGAAGAAGATATAAATCTAAAAGAAAAATACCGCAGTGAATTGTTAGAGGAACTCAAGGATATCGATAGCTTATCTTATAATATGAGGTCGTTGTTGCGTGATTTAGGGTATGAAGTTGGTTTTACTTTTGCTGAGGTTAGTTTCTATTTCAGTGTTTTATAGTCTATTCACATGTGATAAAATATTTTCACAATATAGATGCTCAGAGTAGAAAAAACTTGTATACTTCAAACTAAACATAGTAATCCTTTTTGATAGTTGAATGAGAAATATATGGGATTTGTCTAATGAATTACCATGCTATAAAACATGGATACATTGCATTAGTTCATTATATGCTAAATCAATCTGTTATGATGATTTCAGGGTAATAAAGTTTATAAGCGTGCACTATTGGATTTCCACCCGGATAAGTTTGCAAAGGCTGACATGCGTAAAAAAGTGGAAGCTGAAGAAAAGTTTAAGCTTATTATAGACATGAGGGATAATGATTTCCTTTTTAAGCAGAAAATTGCTTAGGTAAAGAAGTTGTTAGAGAAGGTAGACAGTGATAATAGTTAGTATCTTGATATTAGTTAACCTATGTGTAAGGAGTTATTATTAGTATCAATATTTTCACTTGTGAAGAAAATCATCTAATATATTATCTTTTGTTTATAAAAAAATTCACTTATGAAGAAAATCATATATTATTGAATAAGTTGTTTAAATGATATAATTTAGGAATTATAATAATTTAATAATATATGTAGCTGATTATGTAAGTTTAAAAAATATATTTTCACATGTGAAGATAATCATTTAGAAATCAGTTAGTTGCTTAAAACATATATTTATTAAAAAAATTTCATATGTAAATTTTCACATGTGAAGAAAAAATTTGAAAATTTAAATTTTGACATGTTAAAATTTTTGTACTTTTGAAAAAATTAAACTGAACTTTTTTTTTACATGTGAAAATTTTTTTTCTTTCAATTTTCACATGTGACGAAAATTAATTTTAAAAAAAAATTGAAAAAAAATTTGAAATTTTTTCTTCACATATAATTTTTTTTTTCACATGTGATTTTTTTAATTTTCACATGTGAAATTTTTTTATATGTGATGAAAAGTTTATTATTTTTGAAAAAATTGAAGGAAATATTTTTTTTTTTTCAAATGTGAAATTGTTTCTTTAAATTTTCACATATGAAAACTTTTTCATATGTGTATAACTTTTAGTAAAGATACTTTTAGAATAACTTTTATTTTTAATATTTTCACTTGTGAAGAACATCATATAATATAAATATAATTTTTGTTTTTTTTTTTTTAATTTTTAACATGTGAAGAACAAAATTTTTAACATGTGAAAGTAAATGATAAAATTGCCTAATTACAACACCAAGTTCATTGTTGAAAATTCTAATTTTGTTTTTTCACATCTGAAAGTAAATTATTAAAGCTAATGTATAGTTGAAAATCAAAACTAAAAATCTTAGTTTCTTTTTCACATGTGAAAATAAATGATAAAATTTTCTAATTACAAGACCAAATTCATAGTTGAAAATCATTAATATATATTCATTTTAAAAGTAAAGAGTTACTAAATTAAAAAGTTCAAAGCAACGAAACATTTAACAGAAGTTTACATGATATTGAAAATATTAATACAATTTTAAAAAAGCAACATATGTTGGATGTGAACAACGATATGTTAACTCAAAAGTCATGTTCTTGTCTTTCTGAAATCCACATTTTTTCTTCAAATCAGCCCATTTTCCTTTAAGAACAACATTAGCGGAAGCATGTGTTCCAAATTGTGTATACCTTCTTTCTGGTTATACAATCACTTCCATAGAATAAACATCTTCATTAGTAAAAACTTGAACACATTCAAAACGATGTAGATTATGAGCTTGAACAAAACCACGTGGTATGGTCTGCAAAAAATAAAAAAATATTTGTAAATAACAATTAATAATTTTAAAATATATAAAAAAATAAGTTGTAAAGAGAAGATATGTAATTTACAGTGTATCCTTTAACAATAACATTTGATGTCAGTTTGGCATGAAACATCCTTGGTTGATTTTCAACTGGTACGAAATCAAATTTTGCAAATCCTACATAAAAAGAAAATTATCATAGAATATACTAAAAGTATAATTGATTGAAAATAAATTATCTACTTTTTAAAATTTAACCTGAAGGTAACTTGACATCTTCATCATCAATATCTACCAAATTTTCATCAAAAACTTCTAACCGGAACTCTGAATTATATTCTATAAAACTCCATAGAAATATATAGCCTTCTTTGATTTCACAAAGTTCACAAATTTTCTCCCATTCCAAATCATAAAAACCGAACGAATCACCATCAACAGACTGAGTCTTAACTTTGTATCTTTCATATTTAGTAGAAACATTAATCCTTGAAGAAGGATTAAAATTCATTTCATTTCGAATGGCATTAACGAAATCAGAAGGAAGTGTCTGAAAAGAAAAATTATAATAATTAAGTGTTTTGTATAATATAGTTTTAAAAAAGAATATAATAAATAAAATTAAAAAAGTTGTTAGTTTAATAAAATTACCATAAACTTCAAGGAATCTTTAGTTGCAAATGTTAAAGATTTTGGTTCTTTAGAATAAAAATTCCTTGAGAATTCAAGATCTGTAGGGCATCCATTCTGATCAAACTCATTAACTAATGAACAACCAAAGTCTGTTTCAAGAAAGTATAAATAGAATCCATCTTGAACATTGAAATCTTCAAGATACTTAACCCAACCAGGACCGTGTATCATACATTCAGAATTACCAAAGTCACTGATTTTGACAGTATATTATTTTTTTGTAGTGTCTAAATAAGTAATACCAGGGGTTTCTTCATGTGTATGCAAGCCTTTAAATTCTTTAGGTAAAACCTGATAATTAACATCAAAAATTAACTTTACTATAGAAAATACTCATTCAATATTAATTTAGAAAATACTCATTCACTATTGTTTAAAATCTTACCAGACCATGCCTAGCTGATTCATCTACTTTAAAAAGAAAATGGTATTCTTTAACCATTTCAGTATAACCTGTTAATTTAACCTATAAATAAATAAATCGTCGTCAATTAAATATAAATGAAATTATTTTTCACATGTGAAAAAAATAATAATTCTACTCAAAAGCTAATTAACATTAAGTTTTTCTAATCGTCTAAGGATCTAAATATTAAACTACAAATTACTATAATCTTAAAATACATTAGTCTAATCAACAGATATTATAAAAGTCCAACAAAAAAATTGCTTTTTTTTAATCTAACCAACAGATATTTATTTAATTATAATGTGCCTAAAAATTAACTATCTAACTAGAAAAAAAATTCCAAAAGATGCACACATAAAAACTTTAAAATTTGGCATAAAAAGAAGGAGACCAATAAAACTTACAGTAAAAGGTGGTTGGTTTCTTAATTGATCAAGTTGTTAATAAGTGAAGAGGAAGATGATGGATTTTTTGGAGTTTGGCAGCTAATGTGAAAGGTATAACCTAATATGAAGAATCAAATAATATACTGTATTTTTAACGGCCTGGGCTTGGATGGGCTAAAGAAAGGTGTCAAGTTTAAAAAGAGCCCCTACTTAAATTCATTATATATTTTACTTTTTTAATGGGCTGGGCTTGGATGTGTTTTAAATTTTTATTTTCATAATTTTCACAAGTGAAAAAATTTTATTGTAATATGTAAAAATAACTTTAAAACTTGTGTTTATTTTTGATTCATAACTTTTATATGCCTTTTTTTAATTTTTTATTCTCAAAATTTCACAAGTGAAATTCTTTTATTGTCAAAAAGTGAAATAATTTAACTTTAAACTTATTTTGTTTTTCACAAGTGAAAATAAATTAACTTTTTTAACAATTTAAAATAAATACATAGTGATAAAATTAATTTGTTTTTTTTTCACAAGTGAAAAAAATAACTTTTGTTGTTTTTCAAAAAGTTTTTATGTCTATTTTGGTTCTGAACTTTTATATGTGTTTTTCTAATTGGTTATTTTCATAATTTTCAAAATTGAAAAGATTTTACTTTTCAAAAGTAAAAATATAAACTTTTATACGTGCTTAAGTCCCAACAATCTTATAGAGCACCCAAAAGTCCAAAACTAGATGCATTATCATATTAACACAAAAGTTGAAGGGCAAAAATGTATCATTAAAAACTAATATTTTAAATAAAAAAAAAATATCTGCAACAACTTTTTATACCGCATCTAATTAGATCTAACTTCATTTATTCTCTAAATTTCACAAATTCTCTCTCTATCTCACACAGTAAATTTTCTCAATTAAAACACGTACTAAATTCACACACTAAATAGTTACTGCATCATAACTATGGTGAAGACGAAAATCAGTGGATCTAAACGTTCTCGTAAGTTGTTTTAAATTGTTTTTATGTGTTTTTGTTCTGATAATTGAGTAGTTTAAAATGAAGTGTTAAAGTCTGTTATATTTTATATATTTTAAAATTTATCTAAGTGTATTTGAATGATTGATTTAATAGTTGTAAAGAAGTAATTCAATAGGTTATGTTTTTGTGGCAAATTTTTGTTCTATTACGTAGCGTGAATCGTGTTTTTAGATGTAGAAAAGTGTTTTAAGTATAGATTAGGTTAGGCGTATAAGTTCTTGTATTTATTAGTATCTAACAATTTGTGGCATCTAAGTCTACAGTAGGTTAGATGCGTGTAGTGTTTTTAAGTGTCAAAATGTGTTTGTCTATGTTATTGAATTATTTATACAATTGTTTTTTTTTTTAATCTTTTTATTTATATCTGTCTTTTACGTTTGTTCTATTTGTTTATTTGTTTTAGGTAGATACTTATTATTTGATTTCACATGTGAAAATTTAGATGACTTTATAATCTTTTTTAAAAATTTGATATACTTAATACAGTTATAGTATATTTTAACATATTAATATTAAGTTTATTTCTATACTCAATTTTGTATGTGAAATCTTATTTTATTGTATATTATATTTAAAACGCTTTGATTGTATCAGGTAAAGAGTCTGATGCTCTGAAGGTAAAACGCTTCGCACTGAAAGGATCAACAATTCGAGCTAAGGATATGATTTTCGTTAGTAGTATTAGTAGTAAGAAAAAGTCTGATAATAATGGTAGCAGAGTAAAGTTTTTAAGTTCTGATGTCATAGAGGAAACTAAGAGAAAATTACTTAATGATTTTGATTTAGATGCAATTCTAAGTTCAAATGATGCTAGGATTATTTCAGTTAATAAAATTTGTGGTAAGTCAGATGTGGAAATTATTGATGAACGTGATAAAAAAAATGATGATAAAGCTAAAAAAAGGAAGAGAAAGAATAATGTTTCAAAAAAACGGAAAGTTCATGATGAAGTTGGTGTTTCAGAAAATAAGTTTGTTGAGAAATCGGAACTTTATGTTGAAGTTGAAAAGTCTAAAAAGAAGAAGAAGAAGAATACTGTTTCTGTTGATGAAAATTCTGAGGTTGATGATGGATGGTTATCTCTTAGAACTAGGGCTTCTCCAAAAGTTCTGTATAGTTTGATGAGTAAATTGACATTAGCTCAAAGAAAGGATTTAATTGATATTGGTTTTGGATCGCTTTACAATATGGCAGTAGAAGAAATCCTGGTTAAAATAGGTCATTTTGTTGTTGACAATTTCTTTCCAAACGAGATGAAACTCAAGCTTCAGAATTACGATATAGAAATAACACCAGAATTAATTCATTCAGTTTTGGGTGTGCCTTTAGGAGGTATAGATTTTCATCATTTGGCTAAGAGAAGGGTTTCTGATTTAAGTAATAGATGGTACTTACAATTTGAAGGTAGGTATCCAACACCTAAGAAAGTTGTTGATGTGGTCAAAGAAACTGAAGTTGATGGAATTCTATTCAAATTGAGCATACTTGTTCTATTTTCAAAAAAAATTGGATTAGGAGGAAAGGGTGGACAATGTAGGCCTCAAGAAATTCTCAAGTATATTCGTGAAGATACAAAAATTTCAAGTATAGATTGGTGCAAGTACGTGTATTACAGTTTGAAAGTCAGCAAAGAAGGTTGGGTGAGAGATGATTCTGCAAATTACTATTCTGGATCTCTGACAGCACTTACTGTAAGTTATCATTTCAATACATTAATATTATTTTTTTTATCAATTGTTCACATGTGAAAATTTTATTTTATACTTTTTTTTTACCTCGTGATAAAGAAAAAGAGAAGTTGTTGGAGAAGATAGACAGTGATGGTAGTTTGTATTTCGATAGTAGTTTAATATATTCACTTGTGAAGAAAATCATATAATATATGTATAACTTTTGTTTTCAAAAACAAATTTCACTTATGAAGAAAATAATATTATAATGAGTAAGTTGCTTAAATAATATATGTTAAACATGTGAAAAGTTTTTCATATGTGACTAAAATTAATTTCAAAAACAAAAATTCGAAAAAATAATTTCAGAATTATATAATTAGATTTTACTTTATACTTAATATTTAAATTTTTCACATGTGAAAACTACTCTTTTTTTTTTTTTTTTTTTAAACTTGTTTAATTTCATATATGAAAATTATATAATTAGATTTTACTTTATACTTTATATTTAAATTTTTCACGTGTGAAAACTACTCTTTTTTTTTTCTTTTTTTTTTTTTATTTTTTTGAAAACTAATTACTCTTGTTTAATTTTGCAGCTTATTTATCTTCATTGTACAAAATGTGAATCAGTATGTTTGCGACACGAAATTCCTGCAATCTCTTTATGGACTACTGATATGGTTAAAAAGAGGCAGAGTTTCGAAATTAATAATGGTGGTTTGGTATTCTTGATAGATATGAAGATGATTTAAATGACAGTGAGTCTTCAAGAAGAAAGGTTTGTTTTAATAATATTATATTGTAGTATTAATTTCAGAATCTTCACAAGTAGTATTTGTTTATTTATTTATTTATTTATTTATTTTAAACACTCGCAATCAAAACTGGATATACTTTATCGGAAAGTTGATTTGCTTTACTCAATAGTTAATGATTTGGAATATGATTTCACTTTATGGTTTAGTGAAGATCCAGATAATCCGAGCCTTATAGAGATAAAAGCTAAGTTCAACAATTGTATTCGTAATATTGATCTGTATGGATATGATAAGGAAAAGATTTTAGATCTTTATGATAATCAAAGTGAAAAAGAAAAAGGTTTAGAGAATCAAGATAATGCATGTGAAGAGGATGATGTGCAAACTTTTGATCAAGATTGCTGGAATAGTGTATTACGAAATTATGAAAAAGGTGAGTGCAGCCACGCAATTGGTGCATCGGATGAAGTAATGGTCAAAGATGTGGAAAAAGATGACAATTTTGGTTTCAATACGTTTGAAGTTCCTTTTTTAGAAAGTGATGATACAGAAAGAATTGATTGTGTGCAAATGATGAATAATGAATTGGATAAACTGTTCAATAAATATCACATTAAAGAATCAATAGGAGGTCTGAATGATTTTCAATTTTTTGTGGTTCCTGAAATTTTGAAAGAAGCTGAAAAGAAAATTGGTAAAAAGGTTACTTTCTGCAAGGATATTGATGTTAATATTCTTCCTACTCAAGGATTTTTTGAAGAAGATGAAAAGAAGATGATTAAAGTGGAAGTTTTTGAAAAGAAAGTTAAGCCTTTGGCATGCTTTAGTAGTCCCGTTGTTGTTTCATCGTCTTTTCCTCAGCATAGCTTGTTTGAAGCACCATCCTTTTCTTTGGGTCCTGAGTTTGAAACTAATACTGAGATTGAGGATGCAAAGCCAGTAATCAAAGAAACAACTATTAGACAAAATCCAAGGCGTGATGTTGGTGTTGGAGTGAATTCTAGATCTCCATTCAAATTTAGGCAGATTCTTCCAAATGTTGATTTGAAATTAGGAGAAGAAAGGGTTGTTGATACACTCTTCATGATGCTTGAACAAACTAGCCAAGTGTGAGTAATTTGTTAATAATTTTAACAGTTTTTTCCTTTTTTCACTTGTGAAATTGATTAATAAATTCCAAAAATTTATATACTTTTTTGCAGTGATGTGGTACATGAATCTATTTCATCCAAAACAAAGTTAATTCGTCTATCACTTGAGACGTTAGCTCCTGGACTGCGAGTAGATGCAGATGTTATAGAAGCATGGTCAGATGAGTTAAACTTTATGGAGCGTTTCAAATCTGCAGAACATCCATCTAGATATTTTTTCAAACCAAGTGTGGTAAGTCTTTTTTAATCTTGGTTTATTA
Organism: Artemisia argyi; assembly: GCA_030686995.1. Lineage (NCBI taxonomy): Eukaryota > Viridiplantae > Streptophyta > Magnoliopsida > Asterales > Asteraceae > Artemisia > Artemisia argyi. The sequence continues at coordinate 113,422,873 of CM060708.1, forward strand.
TTTAATTTTATAAAGCAAATGCTTTTTCAATTTTTAAACTTAAAATCATATGTGAATAATTTAGTTTAGAAACAATATTTTCACTTGTGAAGAAAATAATGTTTGATATGATTTAGTTGAGTAAATCTTTATTATTTTTAAATCATTATTATTTTTACAAGAAAATAAATTACTTTTTCTTCATAAGTGATCGAGGGATTATTTTTAATTTTTAGTAAATCATCTAATATAGAATTTGAAAATAGTGTTATCTATTATTTATTTATAGCTGATAATTTAAGAATAGTGTTATGAGAGTATTTGTACTTCAGTTTTGATTATATTTACTTCAGTATTAATTTAGAGCGAATTATTTAATTTTTTAAAACAAAATTTCCCTTATGAATTGTATCATCTGGGGATTATTTAGATGCATAAATCATTTTTTATGAAATTATTTGTTCTTCAGTGTTGATTTATAGGGTATTAATTGTTTGTTTTCTTCATATTAGAATATTTTTGAAGAATATTTTTTGAAGTGCATTGTTTATTTACAGCCGATTTTTTAGAGCCGATTATTTTTTGAAGTGCATTGTTGATTTTCTTCATATGTGAATATTTTTCCAAAGATTACTAGAATCTTGTAATTTAATTTTTATTTAGAGTCAGTTATTGACTATTATGTTTATTTTTATTCAGACAAAAGACATACTCAATAACTCTACAATATATCCTGAGAAGTATGAGGTTTTTAAAAAGACTTTACTTGGTGATTACCAAGCAAAGAGGATTGCAGCCTGTGAAAATTTCAAATTGGTATGGCTTTTTAATTTTGTATTAGTTTTCATCAAATATATTCTTGAAATATTATATGTATTCTTTTTTTAATATATATATTTTATTTTATTTTTTATTTATTTATTTTGAATCAGGTTTTCTTTCCTATTTGTTGTGCGGATCACTTCTTTTTTATATGTTTTGATTTGACGAAACATCAAGTTTTAATTATAGACAGTTCAAGTATTGATGAAGAAAACGAAAATAGATATTGTTGTATTCCTGAACTTTTGGTAAGAAAAAATCATAAAATTTATATATTTTTATTATTATTTTTTTAAAAATTATGTTTATCTTTTTTTAATTTATTATGCAGATTAAAATGTTTGTACAATTCCACTCTGAATACAATTCACCATGCCTTGGATATACATTTGGAAAACTTATTGCTGAAAGATTCAAGATGCATTGGAGAACTGTTGATAATTATCTAGATGATGGAGTTTTTGTGATGTGACATATGAATATGTATTTTGGTGAGAGTGAAAGTAAATGGGATTATGAATTTCTGAAGGAATCTAAGGAAAAGACAAAACAACTTGACTTACTCAGGTTTCTCACTTTTCTTTAATATTTTTGATATTCTATATATTAAAATATTTAGTTTTCATACTTTTTCACATGTGAAATACTTTGAATAAATAAATTTCTTTTTGTATCTTCAAATAGGTTTTGTGACTGATTTTTTCACATGTGAAATAATTTGAAAAAATAAATTTTAATTTAATTTTTTATTTTTAATTTATAGTTTTTGTAATGACTTTTTTTTTCTTCTTACCAGATCAAAATTTTCTGCAAGGTTAATTTTGTCAGAGAATAACAAATACAGGAATGATATTCTAAAAGAAGTTGCAGAATTCACTAAAATAAAGAAGTCCTTAAGAAAAGAACTTATCAAAGAAGCAGTTCAGAATAGAGATAAAAGATGCAATCTTTTAAAATGAATCCAAAAAACAAATGTATCCTTTTCAAAGATGAAGCAAGTTGAGAATACAAAAATGTTAATACTGTTTTTTGCAGAATATGTTGATCTTTTTAAATATTATACATTTATTTTATTTTTACTTATTTTACTAATTTTGTGTTGCATGTGATTATTTTTTCACAAGTGAAATTAAAACATTGGAATAAATTGACATGTTCAATATTGTTATGATAGTTTATATATTTTTTAATAAAAAAATGTTAAACAGATATTTATACAACGCATAAATATGTTTAATGTTTCAAAAAAAAGAATATGGGAGTTTCAAAATTAACTGCTACTAAATATGAATATGGGACTTTCAAAATTAACTGCTACTAAATATGACTATGGGCATAATTCATGACTATGGGACTTTCAAAAAAACATTTTATTTTCACAAGTGAAAATAAAGAAATATGATTTTGTTTTTTTTTTCACAAATGAAAATAAAGAAATTTAACATTTTATTTCACAAGTGACTTTTTGATTTGTTTTTATTTTCACAAGTGAAAATAAATTCACTTTAATATGATTCTCTTTTTTAACCAGTGAAAACTTTTTTTACAAAATTCACAAGTGAAAACATTTTTTTCAGAAGTGACAATAAATTAACTTTGATTTTTTTTTTTTTTTTTTTTTTTTCACAAGTGAAAAAAACATTAGATTTTTTATCATTTTCAAATTAATTCAGAGAGATAACATTAAATATTTTATAAATGAATTTACTTTTGATTCGTTTTTTTTTCATAACTAAATATAAATTCACTTATATTCGTTTCTTTTTTCTACAAGTGAATATAAACTCAGTTTTTACAAAATTATCACCTGAATTAAATCCATATTAATAAAACTTTTTTTTTTTCACAAGAGAAATTATTCCATAGTTTGAATTTATTTTTTTTCCCAAGTGAAAATAATTTATCTTTGATTTTGTTTTTGTTTTTCACAAGTGAAAATAACATCAGTTTTAATCTTAAGCATCTGAGGAAAACTTTTTTTTTTTATCAAAAGTGAAATTATCCTATACATTTTTATTATAAATTTAATATCTTCTTTTTTATTTGTATTCCTGATTTTTTTTATTATACATTTAATACATTCTATTGACTTAACTATTGGTCACTCAAAAACATTTTTAATGTTTTTCCTATTCCCCATATTTTTTTTTCTGACAAATACTTTTATTGCTATTTAATGTAATGTTGAAAAGTAATTAATTGTATGGGAAGTGTAAACAAAAATATACTGTACGCGTTTGGTTACGAAAAATTAATTGTATGGGAAGTGTAATCAATAAATTAACTGTACGCGTTTTGTCTATATATTTGTCTGTGTTTATCCACTTTCATCACAATTCTTATTTTCTCTCACTTCAGATCTAACACATATCATCATCTTCATATATATTTTTCTCTCATCCAAACAACAAAGAAAATGGAAAATTATTTTAGAACCCCAAATCTAGAGAGGTTGAAAGACTCCGCTTGTTCTGGCGAGCTGCTAAAGGCTTTTAAGTTTTTTTTAAGCAACAGATGTTGGAGTTACAGGGTTTCATTAAAAAGCTTGAGGAAGATTGTGAACAATTAAGAAGGCAGATTCAAAAGCAAGAAGAGTATCCTGGTGAATTGGAGATCTCCGGTGAAGATGCTACCTTGATTATCAAATAATCAATGATACTTTGAAAAAGGAGCGTTCTAGGCTTGACGATTTGGAGAAACTGCTGGTTAAGGCGCGTAATCATATGTTTGATAAGAAGAGAGAGGTCGCCTATATTAAGCAGGAAATGAAGGATCAGGACTAGTCACTTTAGGTGCTTAATAGTTTTGTCTTATTTTAATTTTCTCAATTTATGTATGTCCAAATTTTGAATTATAAAATATGTAATGGACGTGTATTGAAATGAAGTTAATTTGTTATTAAACTGTTATAAAATAGTTTTGTCTTATTTATTTTTTGTTTTTAGAATAATTTTATTTTTTTCACAAGTGAAATTTTTTTATACATGAAATTATTCCATATGTGGATTTTAATTTTTTTCACAAGTGAAATTATTACATATGTGGATTTTAATTTTTTCACAAGTGAAATTTGTTTATACATGAAATTTTTTTCACAAGTGAATTTCATTTTTTTCAAAATTATAACCTAAATTTAATTCTTGTTAGTAAAACATTTTTTTTTTCACAAATGAAATTATTCCATATGTGGATTTTAATTTTTTTCACAAGTGAAAAAAAAATATTTTGCTTTTGTTAACCTAATTTGTATTAAGAAAAATTAAATATGATTTTATTTTTTAAGTATTGTATGTGGTTGATTGTTAATATGTGTTTTTTGAAACTTTTTTGTTTACTGATAATTTTCACAAGAAAAAAAAAATTATATCTCGAAATAAATTATGAAATTGTACTAAACAACATTACTAAATATTTTTTGGGCTTTAGCTTTGTTGGGCTAAATATAATTTATCTACAAATGATATTTGTTGGTCTTTTATATTTGTTTGACGTCACATATAATATTCCTTTCAAAAAATCTTTATAGTCTCTCTCTAAATTACAAATTAGATCTACACGCATACAAAAAGAAACCCACAACATTTACATGAAACCCACATCACCATCCACCACCAACCACCCACCAACCACGTTACTCATCTCACAATAATTAGATTTTTTAATTCTTTAGTTCGAATACAAATTGATGATAAGGATGAAGAATAAAAGTTTTAAAGGTACTTTAATAATATTTTACACTAAATCTGTTTATATGTTATGGATACGTCTACTTAGATCTGGATATGTATACTTTATAGAATGAAATTTGATCTGGTTATATTTTATGTAACAATTCGCAATTTCAGGTTAACTTTTATTCCCGAAAATTTTACTATTCACTTTTACTATTCACTTTTTACTATTCACTTTTACTATTCATCTCAGAAATTTTTATTTCATATTCACGTAAGTTAAACTATTTTAATGATAAACCGAGAGTTTGACGCTCGTTGGATCATTTCTGCAAAAATCACAAAGCCGTGTCCGAGATTTACTTTTAGGTTTAAACGTCATTCTAGCATCCCGATATGTCCATAAAACATTATAAACAATAGAAATATGATTTTCTCTCATTTTAGGACAATTCCAAAAGTTTCGGAATTTTACGTTTTTCAGTTCAGCGTTTTACGCGAATTGCGCGTTTTAGACCCGTGTTTCCAGTTTTTAGCAGGGTTTTCGCACCCGATAGAACCTACCACTCATTTTATATTTTATTATGGACTATATTGACATGTTTAACCATATTTATAAGTTTCATATTTTTAGGATACCCGGTTTTACGTTTCGTGACTTAACAACTTACGGTTAGCGATTAACGGGACCAAAACTCACTACGTAACTTATATAAGGCCAAGATTCATCCACCTAGTCCTTTCCCCTTGTCCATGAACGTGTATATGGTGGCCTTGGTGGCTTGATAATAAGCCTAGGAAAGTATATGGTCTAAAAACAACCAAGTATGCATAGATGTGTTTAGTTTTTAACCATTAGATCATATTTAATTACAACTTGGTCTCCAAGTGTTGTAAGTTTCCTAGTAAGCTTCCTAACCTCCTCTTCATGCTATAAATAGAGAGCTCATTCCATCCTTTCTTCATAAATAAAACGCCACAACACAATCCCTAGCTCCATGATCCTTTGATCTTCAAACTACAAGTTACACTACAAAGTTCAAGGTCTTAGTATTCTCTACCTAGTTCTTAAGTTTGTTTGGTGATTCCATGGTTGAATTAGGAGCTACACAAGGTTACTAGGGCTGAAGTTAAATGGTTTTCTCAAGGGTTAGATCAAGGCTAGCAAGGGTTACAAGAGTTATGGTAAAGGGTTTACAAGCATAGGTTTAGTGTCCTAGTTCATACTTGACTTCCTTTCTTAAGTGAAAGCCAAAAGTTGTAAGAAACCCTTATACACTTTCTTGCTCAATATCATTTCATGCTTATTATGTTTCTTTCATGCTATATATGGTCTTTGTATTGTGTTCATGATGTTTAAAAATGGATAAAACAAGTATTGGTATACATATGTTAACTTATGACAAGCAAACAAGCAAACTAGTGATTTTTATGGAAAACCACGACCACAATAGTATAACTTCGATAATTGACACTTACTTACTGTTAAAGAGGACTTAACAAGGAAAACATAGCAATTTGAATCACCCAAAACGAGTATACGAGTCAAAAGTTATGACCATTTGAAGTTAGCGAAACCAAAACGGCAAATCTGCCTAAATTGCATTCTGATCAAATTATGATTTTGAAAGTCCCACTTCTGGTCCGATTCATCAAAAAGTTAAAACACGAAAGTTGTCCGGAACGACGTTTTCGTTCAGGAACAAAGAAGCTCGAGCCCTGAAAAGGCTTTCCGAGTGATATTTTCTTCAAATTCTTAACAGCCCATTTTTAGACCAAAGTTACTATATAATGATTATATTTAGATGAGACCAAGAGGTCTAATGACCTAAAGCCAAGACCACAACCATGGCTAAAGCCAAGGTTGAGTCTTAAGACCATGGTAACAATGACCAAGGTCACGGCAAAGCCACGGCTAAAGACCATATAACTTTTAAAGATCAAAGCTTATACATATACATATGTTATCAAATACTACAATAGTAGGGAGCCTCATGTGAGGAGTTCATTGAGTAAGCCGTCGAGACGAGTTGTGGATTTACGAGTTAAAGTGTCCTGGCTCCTCGAACGTTTACTCCATGACTTCTGAATTATGTCGGCCCGAACGGTAGTAAGAGATATACAACCTATACATGTTTCATAGACCACTTATATTCAACGACTTACACTATATACTAAGTACTACATCATGAACATTATGCAAGACATATATGGGTAATTCGTCGTATTCTTAGACGTTACTCCAAACCTAAGTCGCAACGTTCTATTATAGGCTGCTCTTAGAGACTTTCGCGATTCGACTACCACTTTCATTTCTCATTACATAGACTTAAGGTGAGTCATAGCCCCTACTCTTTTCGTACTTGTTTTAACTCCTGGGGGGGATACATGCTCAACTACTTGCTTACTTGTACAAATACTCAAAACGTCTATACTTGACTGTGTTATACTTGATTGCTTACATACATGACTGCGTTATACTTAATTGCGTTATTCTATTTATTGACTAGTAGTTGTCTTTGGGAATTGACTCCCAGTTGTCTTTGGGAAGTGGCTCCCAGTTGTCTTTGGGAATTGACTCCCAGTTGTCTTTGATACATTCTAACATTTGCGAATGTTTGGATACATCACAAAAGTGAGGTCTTCGGAGATGAAGTAGAGACTCACTACTAATTGCTTAATTGTCTTGATGAACTCATACATGTCTTTATTATACTATATTGTAGCAGTGGGTTGTGAACACACAGGTTACAAGTCTCTTATGGCGGGACTTGTAACTGAGTGGATTCACGATGCCTTTGCTGTGTGATCATTCTTTAAGGCTTTTTCAACTGTTTTAAGACAAACTCTATGAACTCACCAACCATTGTGTTGACACTTTAGCATGTTATCTCAGGTCTATAAGGCGATAGCTAGTGCGTGGAACTTAGAGTCAAGCTGCATATTCTGAAGACTTACGCTTTTATCATTTACCATTCAAAACACTTGTATACATTTATGTATCATACTTTGGAATCTCATGTTTGTAACTTTGAATTCATTAATCGAATGGTAACTTTTCAAAACGTCTCATTTAGAGTTCGTTTTCTATAACTTGTACTTTGTATTATGAAGTAGCACCCTCAGTGACACAGTCTTCCGCTGCGGTATTTTGGGGGTGTTACAGATTGGTACCAGAGCCTTGGTTATAGAGAACTAGGTTGCATTTAGTGCCTAGACTATAACTGCTATATACGTTGGGACCTTCCTCTTTATTTGCCTTACACACAATACATACACATATGCTTTTTGGTTAGAGGTTTGCTTAGTTCCACGCTGTTAGATGATGTGACTTTAGTATTATAAGGAGCCCCAGAGATTCGTCGAGTCATTAAAAACATGGAGCTCAGTAATAACTAATTAGTTAACTTGATCTTGTGACAGTTCTTGTTTGATTAGACACAAGATTTGAGTTAAATAATATTATTGCTTAGCTTTAGGGATTTGATGACTTGATTATCTTACCATCGGCCTCAGAAGGCGGATTTTTGTGTCGGAAATTCTTAAGTAGGATGTTTTAGAATCTCCTTATTTAAATGGATTGGGACGCCTCTTCAGTTAAATAAAGAAATTGTAAATCACCGAACCATAAGTTTATGAGACCTTACTTACATAAATTTGGACGCTTCTTTATGTAAGTAATGTGTTATAAATAAGTGGGCTTATTCACATCCGATACAACTCCTTAACCAGAACCTTAGACAAATCAGAGTGAACACCACTATATTAGAGATCCCGAATTCTCTTACACACATCGTAAGTAGTTAACATCAACTGAACTTCGGGACGAATTTCTCCTTAAGGGGTACAGACTGTAACAATTCGCAATTTCAGGTTAACTTTTATTCCCGAAAATTTTACTATTCACTTTTACTATTCACTTTTACTATTCACTTTTTACTATTCACTTTTACTATTCATCTCAGAAATTTTTATTTCATATTCACGTAAGTTAAACTATTTTAATGATAAACCGAGAGTTTGACGCTCGTCGGATCATTTCTGCAAAAATCACAAAGCCGTGTCCGAGATTTACTTTTAGGTTTAAACGTCATTCTAGCATCCCGATATGTCCATAAAACATTATAAACAATAGAAATATGATTTTCTCTCATTTTAGGACAATTCCAAAAGTTTCGGAATTTTACGTTTTTCAGTTCAGCGTTTTACGCGAATTGCGCGTTTTAGACCCGTGTTTCCAGTTTTTAGCAGGGTTTTCGCACCCGATAGAACCTACCACTCATTTTATATTTTATTATGGACTATATTGACATGTTTAACCATATTTATAAGTTTCATATTTTTAGGATACCCGGTTTTACGTTTCGTGACTTAACAACTTACGGTTAGCGATTAACGGGACCAAAACTCACTACGTAACTTATATAAGGCCAAGATTCATCCACCTAGTCCTTTCCCCTTGTCCATGAACGTGTATATGGTGGCCTTGGTGGCTTGATAATAAGCCTAGGAAAGTATATGGTCTAAAAACAACCAAGTATGCATAGATGTGTTTAGTTTTTAACCATTAGATCATATTTAATTACAACTTGGTCTCCAAGTGTTGTAAGTTTCCTAGTAAGCTTCCTAACCTCCTCTTCATGCTATAAATAGAGAGCTCATTCCATCCTTTCTTCATAAATAAAACGCCACAACACAATCCCTAGCTCCATGATCCTTTGATCTTCAAACTACAAGTTACACTACAAAGTTCAAGGTCTTAGTATTCTCTACCTAGTTCTTAAGTTTGTTTGGTGATTCCATGGTTGAATTAGGAGCTACACAAGGTTACTAGGGCTGAAGTTAAATGGTTTTCTCAAGGGTTAGATCAAGGCTAGCAAGGGTTACAAGAGTTATGGTAAAGGGTTTACAAGCATAGGTTTAGTGTCCTAGTTCATACTTGACTTCCTTTCTTAAGTGAAAGCCAAAAGTTGTAAGAAACCCTTATACACTTTCTTGCTCAATATCATTTCATGCTTATTATGTTTCTTTCATGCTATATATGGTCTTTGTATTGTGTTCATGATGTTTAAAAATGGATAAAACAAGTATTGGTATACATATGTTAACTTATGACAAGCAAACAAGCAAACTAGTGATTTTTATGGAAAACCACGACCACAATAGTATAACTTCGATAATTGACACTTACTTACTGTTAAAGAGGACTTAACAAGGAAAACATAGCAATTTGAATCACCCAAAACGAGTATACGAGTCAAAAGTTATGACCATTTGAAGTTAGCGAAACCAAAACGGCAAATCTGCCTAAATTGCATTCTGATCAAATTATGATTTTGAAAGTCCCACTTCTGGTCCGATTCATCAAAAAGTTAAAACACGAAAGTTGTCCGGAACGACGTTTTCGTTCAGGAACAAAGAAGCTCGAGCCCTGAAAAGGCTTTCCGAGTGATATTTTCTTCAAATTCTTAACAGCCCATTTTTAGACCAAAGTTACTATATAATGATTATATTTAGATGAGACCAAGAGGTCTAATGACCTAAAGCCAAGACCACAACCATGGCTAAAGCCAAGGTTGAGTCTTAAGACCATGGTAACAATGACCAAGGTCACGGCAAAGCCACGGCTAAAGACCATATAACTTTTAAAGATCAAAGCTTATACATATACATATGTTATCAAATACTACAATAGTAGGGAGCCTCATGTGAGGAGTTCATTGAGTAAGCCGTCGAGACGAGTTGTGGATTTACGAGTTAAAGTGTCCTGGCTCCTCGAACGTTTACTCCATGACTTCTGAATTATGTCGGCCCGAACGGTAGTAAGAGATATACAACCTATACATGTTTCATAGACCACTTATATTCAACGACTTACACTATATACTAAGTACTACATCATGAACATTATGCAAGACATATATGGGTAATTCGTCGTATTCTTAGACGTTACTCCAAACCTAAGTCGCAACGTTCTATTATAGGCTGCTCTTAGAGACTTTCGCGATTCGACTACCACTTTCATTTCTCATTACATAGACTTAAGGTGAGTCATAGCCCCTACTCTTTTCGTACTTGTTTTAACTCCTGGGGGGGATACATGCTCAACTACTTGCTTACTTGTACAAATACTCAAAACGTCTATACTTGACTGTGTTATACTTGATTGCTTACATACATGACTGCGTTATACTTAATTGCGTTATTCTATTTATTGACTAGTAGTTGTCTTTGGGAATTGACTCCCAGTTGTCTTTGGGAAGTGGCTCCCAGTTGTCTTTGGGAATTGACTCCCAGTTGTCTTTGATACATTCTAACATTTGCGAATGTTTGGATACATCACAAAAGTGAGGTCTTCGGAGATGAAGTAGAGACTCACTACTAATTGCTTAATTGTCTTGATGAACTCATACATGTCTTTATTATACTATATTGTAGCAGTGGGTTGTGAACACACAGGTTACAAGTCTCTTATGGCGGGACTTGTAACTGAGTGGATTCACGATGCCTTTGCTGTGTGATCATTCTTTAAGGCTTTTTCAACTGTTTTAAGACAAACTCTATGAACTCACCAACCATTGTGTTGACACTTTAGCATGTTATCTCAGGTCTATAAGGCGATAGCTAGTGCGTGGAACTTAGAGTCAAGCTGCATATTCTGAAGACTTACGCTTTTATCATTTACCATTCAAAACACTTGTATACATTTATGTATCATACTTTGGAATCTCATGTTTGTAACTTTGAATTCATTAATCAAATGGTAACTTTTCAAAACGTCTCATTTAGAGTTCGTTTTCTATAACTTGTACTTTGTATTATGAAGTAGCACCCTCAGTGACACAGTCTTCCGCTGCGGTATTTTGGGGGTGTTACATTTTAGACTAAATTTATTTGTTGTTACAGATCTGTATGTCTATTTATAAGTGATATATGATTAATATTTTATGATTAATATTAATATTTTATGTATAGTTAGATCTGTATGTCTATTTATAAGTGATATAAATGATTGTTTGATGTGATGACGTCATCGTAAATGATTAATATCTGCTGTTAAATTTATTCAAATTTCTTCATATATTCTCGTTTAAATGATGTATCAACTATATATTTGTGTTATAGTTATTTTTTTTTTATTTCGTCATATATAATTTATTCAAATTTCGTCATATATTATCGTTTAAATGATGTATCAACTATATATTTGTGTTATAGTTATTGATCTGATTTGCTGATGTAAGTGTTGATTATAAGCTGTTTTGATCAATAATCATTATGCGTCTAACTGCGGTATAAACTATTTAGTTGATGTCATCAAAATAATTCATTCTCTCTGAGTAATATTCATGAAAATATTATTTATTTTTCACATGTAAAAATGCAGATTACTATTCTAAATTTTAGATGACTTTTTAGCTGAAATGTTACATGAATATTCTATATTTAGCTTATGTGTTTTCACATGTGAAATATTTTCACATGTGATTATAAGGTGTTTTATATGACTATTATAAACTCATGTAAAATGTTTTCACATGTGGTTATAAGATGTGTTTGATTACTTAAAAATTTAGCTTAAATAATTTAGCTTAGATCAGCTTAAACGTGATTATAAGTTGTTTTAGCTTAAATGTTTTAACATATAAAATTTTAGCTGAAATTTTTTCACATGTGAAATGTGTAGTGTATTTTGAGAACTATTCCAATATAGTGATTTTTAAATTTGTTATACTTAATACTTTATGTTATACATTTTCTTGTGGACATGTTTAACAGTTTTAGCATACCAAATGTTTATTTGTATACATAGATTTGAAATTATTTCACATATGAAAATAATTATTAGTACATTTTTTTGAATCATTTATTAGGTAAAAAGTCTGATGTTCTGAAGGTAAAAAGCTTTGGATGATGTATCAACTATATATTTGTGTTATAGTTATTTTTTAACAAGTTATTGATCTGATTTGCTGACGAAAGTGTTGGTTATAAGCTGTTTTGATCAATAATCATTATCCGTCTAATTGCGGTATAAACTATTTAGTTGATGTCATCAAAATAATTCATTCCCTCTGAGTAATATTCATCTAAATATTATTTATTTTTCACATGTGAAAATGTAGATGACTATTCTAAATTTTAGATGACTTTTAAGCTGAAATGTTTAGATGAATATTTTATATTTAGCTTTATATGTTTTCACATGTGAAATATTTTCACATGTGATTATAAGGTGTTTTACATGACTATTATAAACTAATGTGAAATATTTTCACATGTGGTTATAAGATGTGTTAGATTACTTAAACATTTAGCTTAAATAATTTAGCTTAGATTAGCTTAAACATGATTATAAGTTGTTTTGGTTTAAATATTTTCACATGTAAAAATTTAGCTAAAATTATTTCACATGTGAAATATGTAGTGTATTTTGAGAACTATTCCAATATAGTGATTTTTAAATTTGTTATACTTAATACTTTAAGTTATACATTCTCTTATGGACATGTTTAACAGTTTTAGCATACCAAATGTTTATTTGTATACATAGATTTGAAATTATTTCACATCTGAAATTGATTATTAGTACATTTTTCTGAATCATTTATCAGGTAAAAAGTCTGATGTTCTGAAGGTAAAACGTTTTGGAATGAAAGGAACTGGAATTAAAGCCAAGGATTTAATTTTTCTTAATAGCATCAACAGTAAGAAAAATTCTAAAACATCTGATTCTAAGAAGATCAGTAAGAAAACATGTAAGTATGATCACATCGAGGAAACGAACAAAAAATTAATTCAAGAATTTGATTTAGAAGCATTATTAAATTCATCAGATGCTATGATTGTCTCGGTTAATAGAGTTTCTGGCAAGCCAGAGGAGGAATTTCTCAATGATAAAGGAAATAATGATAATGGTTGATGAGGTGAAAAATGAACCACTTTTAGGGGGTCATTTAAGTCCGGAATTGAATTTATTTGATCAAATATTGCCCTAAATCGTTCCTTTTGTGATTTTAGGTACTTTGGGAGTGAAATCTGGAAAAGGAAGCAATTCGGACGTTTTTGAAGCATAAAAGTGAAGAAACGCCAAAGACTTAATTTTCCAAGCTGGGAACAGTAGGTGACGGCGTCAAGAGCAACAATTTGACGGCGTCAAGAGTAAATTTCATGACGACCCAGTACAGAAATGAAGGCGTCACAAGGAAGAGCGTCAAGAGTTAAATACGTGACGGTCTGGAAAAATATATAACGTGACGGCGTCAGATGTAGATCAAGGCAGTCTGAGAATTCTTTTGGCGGCGAGATGACGGCGTCACCCATTTGGTCTTGACGCCGTCAACCTCAATTTCCTATATATATAGTTTTCTAATTTTCATTCATTAGGAGGAACAAGTTTGGAGAAACCCTAAGGCCGAACCACATACGATTTTTACAGGTTTTTCAAGGGTATTCAGCCCTTGAACCCTTTCATGTTTAATTGAGATAAGTGTTTTTCTAATTCAATCAATATGTCTATGTGTTGGTTGTCTATATCTTGTGCTTGTCTTGATTCCACCATGCTAGGCTAGATTTATCTTGTGTTTGCTTAGATCTAATGAAACCTAGATGTTGATTATGTGTTGATTACTTGTTTATAGTTGTATTGGATGAATGATTTCGATGTTAGGCTTAAGAAAACTGGCAGATCTCCAAATGGTAACATGCTTGAACGTCTTAGGAAACATGAACCGATGTGCACTAGGTTTTATTGGTTGTATTTAATGCATGAGTAAATTCTAATGATCCCATGTTAGGAGCTTCTTAGCTGGCTCGACATAGGAGTGAAGTAGGCACTCATAGGATTGGGGAGTTAAGTACACCACCCCACGAATGGTATTAAGGAATACAATCCGTCATCCATGCAACTATAACAAGTAATTAACGTGTAAAAGATATCTAGGGAGTAGTGAAATCTAAGTAAACACATTTCTCCACTTATTGCTCACAACCTTAGTTTAATTTAGTTTTATTTTCATTTCTGGTATTTTATTTTGATTGCATCTTTAGTATTGGGTTAGTTGACTAGCAACTAATTCCGCCCAAATCCTTCAAACCCGAAATATTTACTTGCTTTCTAAAAAAATATAAAAATACAAAAATAATCATCCTTCATCTCTAGAACTAGTATTTAGGTTTTCTAATCCTAGCGACACTATTCCTAGCTAAACGATCAATCCCCCGGTACTTGTCACTATACTATACTACAACGATCAGGTACACTGCCTGGTGGGGGTTGTAAGCTTCTCAAGATCCCTTGAGAGGTAAAGCCTGGTGCAATTCCCACGCATCAAGTTTTTGGCGCCGCAGCCCTGGGAATAGTTATTGTCTAGGTTAGAATCTCTTTTTATTAGGTCTACTTTCTAGATTCCTTTCTAGTAAGACTTTATTTTTATTTTTAGGTTTCTTTAGTCTATCTTATTTCTTCGTGTTTTTGTTCATAACTTTTCACCACCCGACATCATGGACGATGGGAACATCTTTGAACCCGTCATCCCACCACAACAAAACCCACCACTAGAACCTCTTAGGCCCCGAACCTTAGGAGAGTCTTCCCGACCTAGCCACCAAGGCTACCGAAACACCATTGAGCTCACCGGAGCCAATGTGACCCCCTTGCGATCCGACACCATCCGGTTGGTGCAAAGCGGATGTGCATTCCATGGACTTCGTTCCAAAGATCCAAATCAACATCTTAAGGACTTCCTTAAAATCGTAGACTCCATAGACCTAGATGTTGAAACTAGAGAGACAACCCGATTACGCCTATTCCAATTCTCTCTACGGGATCAAGCTAGTCAATGGCTTGAGCGTTTACCCACGGGATCCATCACTACATGGGATGATCTCACCACTCGTTTCCTTGCTCAATTTTTCCCACCGAGGAGAACTACTAAGCTTAGAAATGACATCTTGATGTTCCAGCAACATCAAAATGAATCTCTTTATGAATCATGGACTCGTTTCAAGGACTTACTCCAAAAAGTCCCTCATCATGGCATAGATCTTTGGCTCCAAGTCTAAATCTTTTATGACCATATCGATCTTTCCACGAGGCGAGCCATTGACCAATCGGCCGGTGGTAAGCTACATGATCTAAGTGCGGAACAATCATGGGAACTCATAGAAGATCTTCCTCTCTATGACAACGAAAATTGGAACGATCCCCGTGATTTGAACAAAACGGTTAAGGCAATATCTTTGCCTTTAAACAACTCTAGCACTCCCGACCGTAGGATCATGGGACTTGAGGACCAAGTCAAGTTTCTAATGAAATCTTACGAAGCTCCTAAGCTTTCAAGCCAAGTGAACAAAATCACTTCTTCAGGCGAATTATGTAGTGGTCCCCATGACACTCGTGATTGTGTGGAACTCCCCGGAACAGCTTTTGCGGACTACGCATCCACGCGTACCGACGAAGCGGGAGATAAGTGGTACACTTTCAAGCCCGAGCCAAACCCTTACGGTGATTCATACAACCCCTCTTGGAAAAATCACCCAAACCATAGGTGGAAACAAAATCAACCCAATTCTTCCAATCCGCCTAATCGTTACCAACCAAACGGTTCACCCTCCAACCGTACTTTCAACAACAATCCTTCTAACAACTATGGAAGTACCAACAATCTTGAAGGATTGATTTCAAAATTCATGGCATCTCAAGAAGCTCGCATAGCTAGGTTTGAAACCGAATTCAACCAACAATAAACGGAGATGACCAACAAGATAGATAACTTGTTGAAAGCCCTCAACAACCAAGCGTTAACTACACATAGGAAGGACACTAGGGACACCAATAACGGAATCCAAATTAAGGACCCCTCATCATCTAAACCTGTCTACTTTGTCAATGTTGTCACCATTAAGCCAATATATAAGGAGATAGAAGAGAGTGACAAGGATGAAGTTGGAGTAGAAACCGAAACTAGGGATGAAAGTAGGGAAGTTGAGATTAATAAGAAAAAGGGGTTAAAGGAAGTAGAAACTATAGAGAAGTACTTTGATAAGTTGCCCACCAAGGAAGAACGGGAATACCATAAGGATTTATTCGATAGTCCCGAGAGACCATATATCCTTGGCACACCCCTTATCAAAATGGGAGATCCCTCTAACATTAACATACCATGCAATATCGGGCACATGCATATATGGAAAGCTTACATCGATCCTAGATCTCCCGTAAACATCACGACTAGGACTTATTACAATTGGGTAATGAAGAAGCAACTTAATTTTAGGATGATGCCCAATAGGAATTTGATAAGTAATTTTGTAGGAAGAGTGAAGGGATTGCATGTGATAATAGGTAATCTCACTTATGAGATCGATTTTATGATAATGGAAGACACCCGTCCGGTGATTGATGACTGCCTAAGCTAAATAATCTTCGGAAAGCCATTTGTTGAGGTCACTAGGATGAGTTATGATCCGACTTTAGGGATAGTTAGATTCAAGGAAGAGAATGATGAGATTGCCTACCAAATGCCCTACAAAATTGAACAATACCGCCTTCTCTCTAATATAGAAAAGGAACACAAGCAAGCGGCTTATTATAGGAATGATGAGGATAGACGTAGAGGAGTTGAGTATGTGAAGAATATGATGCTTGGTTTCTACAAAGAATGCTTGCAACTAAGTCCGGAATACAAAACTGGTTTAGAAGACGACCTAGAGAGTGAAACCAATGATGAGGTCACGTAGTAACACATGACCTTGAGTCTAGCTACAAGACTCGTAAATAAAGAAAAGCGCTTCTTGGGAGGCAACCCATGCTTTGTGTGATTTTATTTTGTTTGTTTGTTATTTGCTTCCGTATGCACGCTTTATTTTTATTGTTGGTAGATCATGTTTCTAAACTAAATAGTGGAAATACTTTACTTTGTTGTTTTGGCCTAGTCTTGACTCCACCTAAAAGTATTTTTGCAAAAGATAAGTGTAAGGGGAAACCCCAAATATGTTTTTAAGAAACAAACCGATCATGATTCTCCACAATATTAAATGAACATGTATATTCGTATTTGTTAGAGTCAAATGCTTGTATTGAGTCATAATGAAGTTTTGCAAGATTTTCCAGGAAGTAGGACCAAGTTTTTCCAGAAATTTTCCGGAAACTTAACATAAGAATTTCTACAGGTCACTTCTGACGGCGTCACGAGTTTGCTCTTGAAGGGGTCACGTGTAAAAATCTGGAAATTTTACCAGTTTTGTTTTTCTAACGGAGTCTTAAGGTTTTTGTTGAATTATTAAGTTTTATAATCTCCAGGAAATCTGCAAACTTCATTCCACAAGCATTATATCTTACTTTGTTTTCTAGGATTTAGTAACTTATATAGATTGCCACCGATTTTATGCGAGGTTGCTTTGTTTGTTTTCTCAGGATTTACAGGTTATGTATGACAAGAAGATGATTTATATTCTAGAAGGGAAGCTTTGATTGTTCATTTTCTTGGAGGAAGATTTAACCTGGCCACCTTATTATCCATACCGAGCGAATCAGGGGAATATTTGATTTCATTCTTTTTACTTTTTCACTTTTACATTCTTTACTTGAACATTGGGGACAATGTTCATCTTAAGTGTAAGGGGAGGGTAAAATGATGATACCTTACAAATACACTTTCGCTTGAGTTTGTTTGTTTGATAGTAGATGTGTAATAAAACTATGAGAAACACTTGTTAGTGTAATTTTAGCGCCAAATTTAAATTTTTTTACAACATTTAGGAGTGAAACTTTAGCCATAGCAAGCGTCTCATGGATAGGAGATTGTATGACTAGCACATAACCGTACCATTCAGAAAAATTTTCCACCCAAATATGTGAGGTTCGCCTTTAGATTTGATAGGAAAAGCATTTACTATTAGTGCTTATGAGTGTACCGGTAGCATTTAGATTCTAGAACTTACGTTAGTGATGCCTCCCGAGACCGCTAGTGAGACTACATTCGTGTAGTAGGATTTACTACATGATAAGAGGCATTAGGATCACCCTTGTGTTAAACCCGTATCATAATTACTTGACCATTTAAGTCATATTACTTGGCTAGTTAAGTCAATTAATTTTTCCCACACCCTTAGCGTTGTACTCATTTTTAGTACACGAAACCCCTAGTACACCCCTCCGAGCCTATCTTTTCGTTTCTAACTTTAAGCATTTTACTTAAAGGAAGAATTTGTTACACCCCACTTAAATGTACACCCAAATCGCCTTAGCCTTCCGTGTATGCACTCATTTTTAGTGCATTATTGTTATTTGTTAAACCCTAAGTTAATTATCTAATTGATTACATGGTTGCTAAGTCGAGTCATATCCTTGTACATATTATTTTGGGACGATTGGGACTCATGGGTAAAGTACTATTGTTATGGAGTAATGGGGAAGAACTATCATTTATTACCCCCATATGTACGTTAATCTTAAAGGTACTCCAAGTGTTTTGATTTTCTTAATTCGAGTCATTAGATTAGTTTATTGTAAAGTATGTAAAAATTCAAGTGTAAGGGGAATGTTCATCCCCTATGATGTATTATTTTGGATGGTAGGGTAAGAGTGTATGCAAAATAAATAAATAAATAAATAAAAAATCGAGAAAATCAAGAAAAAGAAAACAAATAGAAAAAGAAAAAGAGAAAAAATATACGAACTACCATCCCGTTTCATTCTATGTTTATTTTATATTTTTGTTATTTTTCATTTATTAGCTTAAGTCAAGTCTAGTCTTGGCTTAGCAACGCTATATTATACATGTAATTAATCAAGATTGTTAACTCGCCACCAGTAAAGACTGCCTTTATCCAACAAAACCGTATTTTTCATATCCCTACACCTAACGTTACAACCCTTTAAAAGACCTCTTTGATATTTTATCCTAGGTGCTTACGCCATGTGGTGGAGGTTTGATCCTTTCCCAAGCCTATGGTAATCTATTTTGCTATGACAGGTAGTGAGAGATGTTTTCCATTTCCATATTGTAATTTATACTTTATTACACCCGAGAGATGTGAGTATCTAAACACTATTTGTGAGGTGCTAGTGTATGACCTCCGTGCTTGTCTTTGGTCTTTAGTGGAACGATTATTTGTTGTAATTACTTTTATATTAGTGTTAAATGACCCCTAACTTGTATTTTGACTAGAATAAAAGCACATTTGCTTGGGGACAAGCAAATCTCAAGTGTAAGGGTATATGATGAGGCGAAAAATGAACCACTTTTAGGAGGTCATTTAAGCCCGGAATTGAATTTATTTGATCAAATATTGCCCTAAATCGTTCCTTTGTGATTTTAGGTACTTTGGGAGTGAAATCTGGAAAAGGAAGCAATTCGGACGTTTTTGGAGCATAAAAGTGAAGAAAACGCCAAAGACTTAATTTTCCAAGCTGGGAACAGTAGGTGACGGCGTCAAGAGCAACAATTTGACGGCGTCAAGAGTAAATTTCATGACGACCCAGTACAGAAATGAAGGTGTCACAAGGAAGAGCGTCAAGAGTTAAATACGTGACGGCCTGGAAAAATATATAACGTGACGGCGTCAGATGTAGATCAAGGCAGTCCGAGAATTCTTTTGGCGGCGAGATGACGGCGTCACCCATTTGGTCTTGACGCCGTCAGCCTCAATTTCCTATATATATAGTTTTCTAATTTTCATTCATTAGGAGGAACAAGTTTGGAGAAACCCTAAGGACGAACCACATACAATTTTTACAGGTTTTTCAAGGGTTTTCAGCCCTTGAACCCATTCATGTGTAATTGAGATAAGTGTTCTTCTAATTCAATCAATATGTCTATGTGTTGGTTGTCTATATCTTGTGCTTGTCTTGATTCCACCATGCTAGGCTAGATTTATCTTGTGTTTGCTTAGATCTAATGAAACCTAGATGTTGATTATGTGTTGATTACTTGTTTATGGTTGAATTGGATGAGTGATTTCGATGTTAGGCTTAAGAAAACTGGCAGATCTCCAAATGGTAACATGCTTGAACGTCTTAGGAAACATGAACCGATGTGCACTAGGTTTTATTGGTTGTATTTAATGCATGAGTAAATTCTAATGATCCCATGTTAGGAGCTTCTTAGCCGGCTCGACATAGGAGTGAAGTAGGCACTCATAGGATTGGGGAGTTAAGTGCGCCACCCCATGAATGGTATTAAGGAATACAATCCGTCATCCACACAACTATAACAAGTAATTAACGTGTAAAAGATATCTAGGGAGTAGTGAAATCTAAGTAAACACATTTCTCCACTTATTCTCACAACCTTAGTTTAATTTAGTTTTATTTTCATTTCTAATATTTTATTTTGATTGCATCTTTAGTATTGGGTTTGTTGACTAGCAACTAATTCCGCCCAAATCCTTCAAACCCGAGATATTTACTTGCTTTCTAAAAGATATAAAAATACAAAAATAATCATCCTTCATCTCTAGAACTAGTATTTAGGTTTTCTAATCCTAGCGACACTATTCCTAGCTGAACGATCAATCCCCCGGTACTTGTCACTATACTATACTACAACGATCAGGTACACTGCCTGGTGGGGGTTGTAAGCTTCTCAAGATCCCTTGAGAGGTAAAGCCTGGTGCAATTCCCACACATCAATGGTAAAAAGAAAAAGCGTAAGAATAATGTTTCGAAAAAGCAGAAAGTTCATGAGCAAGATGGATTTGAAGGTATGTTTGTTGAAAAGTTGGAACTTCATATTGAAGTTGACAAATCAAAGAAAATTAAGAAGAATAATACTATTTCTGTTGAAGGTAATTTTAAGAACGATGATGGATTGTTGTCACTTAGAACCAGGGCTTCTCCAAAAGTTATTTATCATTTGATGAAGAATCTGACATTAGGTCAAAGGAAGAATTTGATTGATATGGGGTTCGGGTCGCTATATGACATGGATATAGAAGAAATACCAGTCAAAATAGGTCATTTTGTTGTTGACAAATTCATTGATAGCGAGATGAAGCTTAAGCTTCGGGATTATGATATTGTCATAACACCAGAGTTGATTCATAAAGTTTTGGATGATCCATTAGGAGGAATTGATTTTAATGATTTGGGTAAGATTAGACGATCTGATTTAAGTGAAAGATGGTACTCGCAATTTGGTAGTATTAGGTATCCAACACCTAAGAAAGTTGCTGATGTGGTTCAAAAAACTGAAGTTGAAGGAATTTTATTCATTTCATACTCGTTTTATTTTCAAATTTTTTTTGGATTAGGAGGAATGGCTGGTCAGTGTAGGCCTCAAAAATTTCTGAATTATATACATGAAGATACGCAAATTCAAAGTATTGATTGGTGCAAATATGTGTTTGACTGCTTGAAAGCCAGCAAAGAAAATTGGGTGAGAGATGGTCCTGAAAATTACTCAAGTCACTATTCTGGTCATCTGACAGCACTTATTGTAAGTGTTTATTTGCATAGATTATTATTATTTTTAAAAATATATGCGAAAATTTAATTTTTATACTTAAATATAGTTTTCTGAATAGTGGAAATTGTTTAATTAGATTTTATTTTGTGCTTTTTAAGTTTTCTCACAATTTAAATAAAAAAAACTCAGAGATAAGATTATATGCATATTAGTAGTTTTTTTTCACAAGTGAAATACATTTTAAAATAATTTCAAACAGCTAACATTAAGTATTATTAAATGTATATGAGTAAAATTTTTTTTTCACAAGTGAATTTATTCTGTATATTAAATTTATTTATTTTGCACAAGTGAAAATAAATTCAATTTTAATTTGTTTATTTTTTATAACTTTTTCAGATGTGAAAATTTTATTTTTATACTTAAATATAGTTTATTGTTTTCTTAAAGTTGTTTAATTATATTTTATTTTATGATTTATATTATTTTTTTTAGTTTTAGTTTGTGAATATTATATAATTTTCTGAAAAGTAGTTATTCTTGTTCAATGTTGCAGCTAATTTATCTTCACAGCACAAAATGTGATTCAGTATGTTTGCGTCATCAAATTCCTTCAATCAATTTTTGGACTACTCAAATGATTAAAGATAGGCAGGCTTATGAAATTCGTAATGGCGGATTTGGTATTCTTGATAGATATGAAGAGGATTTAAATGAAACTGATTCTTCAAAAAGAAAGGTTTGTTTTAATATAAAATTATTAACATAATTAGATACAATTAGATACAATTATTTTATTATTATTTTAATTTCTTTATTTTTAATTTTTTTAAACAGTTGGACATAGATAAACTTGAAAAGAAAGTTGATTTGCTGGATTCAATAGTTACTGAATTGGAATACGATTTCACAACGTTGTTTAGTGAAGATCCGGATAATCTGAGACTTAAAGAAATAAAAGCTAAGTTCAACGTTTGTATTCGTAATATTGATCTGTATGTAGATGATGTTAAGGGAAAGAGTTTAGTTGTTTATGATGATGAAAGCGGAAAAGATAAAGATTGTATTCGAAATTTAGATCTTTGTGGAGATGATGTGGAGAATAATGGAGATATCTATAATGATTTGCAGAATTATGATTTGGATGAAGAAAGTGAAAATGATGATTCAACGGGATTAGAAAACAAGAATTTAGATGGTTGGAATTATGATAACATTGATGATGATGATCATTATGATGATGGGTTTAGGTTGTATGAAAAAGGGCAGTGCAGCCACGCAACTGATGATGATGGCGGCAATGATGATGAAGATGGAAGGAATAATTTTTACGAGAATTATGAAACAGGCCAGTGCAGTCACCTAACAAAAGAGTCAGATAATGAAATTGTAAAAGATGTGAATTATGATAAAGAAAAGAATGATAAAAAAGGTTTTACAGTATTTGAAGTCCCTGAAATTGAAACTGTTGCTAAGGTTAAAGAAGGAATTATTTGTGTTCAACATTTAGAAGATGAAATGCATAAAGTGTTGGAGAAAAGTGAGTTGGAGTACGAAAACAAAATAACCTTTTGCGAAGATGGTTTTAAGAATTTTGGGATTCCAGAAATTTTTAAAGAAGCTGAACAGAAAATTCCTTTTTCTCCATATAGCGTTGGTAAAAATGTTAGTTTTAACAAAGATCTTGATGCTAAGATGTTGAATGAGGATGAATTGAAGATGAAAAAAAAGTAAAACCTTTGGCAAGCTTCACTAGTCCTGTTGTTGTTTCTAAGAAGGTTACTATTGACAAAGATGTTGATGCTAAGATGTCGAATGAGAATGAATTTGTAGATGAAAAGAAAGTTAAACATTTGCCATGCTTTAGCAGTCCATTTGTTGTTTCATCTTCTTTTCCACAACATAGTTTGTTTGAAGCACCATCCTTTTCTTTGGGTCCTGAGTTCGAAGATGATCCTGAGACAAAAGATGAAAAGCCAGTAATCAATGAAATATTAATTAGACAAAATCCTAGGCGTGATGTTGGTATTGCAGCACATTCAAAGTCTCCATACAAAGTTAGGCAGATTTTACCAAATGTACCACTAAAACAATAAGAAGAAAGAGTTGCTGATACACTCTTTATGATGCCTGAAGAAACTAATCAAGTGTGAGTAATTTCTTAATAATTTTAAGAGTTTTTTGTTTTTTCACTTGTGAAACTCATTAATAGTTTCAAAAATGTATATATATATATATATATATATATATATATATATATATATATATATATATATATATATATATATATATTTTGCAGTGATTTGGTATATAAGTCTAGTTCATCGAATACTATGTTAATACGATTATCACTAGAGTCATTAGCTCCTGGAATAAGAGTAGATGAAGAGGTTATAGGAGTATGGTCGGACGTGTTGAACTTTATGGAACGTTTCAGAGCTCCAGAATCTCCATCTAGATATTTCTTCAAACCAACAATTGTAAGTGTTTTTAAATTATTTCTACTTCAGTCTTGATATAAGGGTATTTATTTAATTTTTAAAAACATTTATTAAAAATAATCATTTAGTATGAGAATATAGTTGTCTAGAGTTTCTTTAAGTGTATTAGAAATAATATTTTCACTTGTGAAAAAATAATCAAGGAATGAGTTAGGTGTGTAGATTGTATATTATGAGATTATTTGTTCTTTAGTTTTGATTTTAGGAATGATTAATTGTTTGTTTTTGTTTACTTTAATTAGTTAGTTTATTCTAAAGACGGATAATAGCTAGAATTGTATATATTTTTGTAATACTCATTATGTTTTTTGATGAAATGTGTAGTTTTTCTTCACAAGTGCAATTTTGTAATCCAATTAGTAGTTTTGATGAAATTTACAGTTTTTTTTCACATGTTCAAGTTTTGTAATGCGCATTAGGTGTTTTGATGAAATGTGTAGTTTTTCTTCACTAGTGCAAGTTTTGTAATTATTATTTTAGAGAATATTTGAAATGTATATATTATTATATTAGTTTTTTTAAGTTTATAAACAATTTTTTCACTTGCGAAAAAATCATCTAGAAATGGGTTTAGTTGTGTATATTGTATATTATAACATTATTTGTTCTTCAGTTTTGATTTAGAAACGATTAATTTTTTGTCTTTGTTTACTTTAATTACTTGGTTTGAAATGTATTGTTTATTTAGATACAATTTTTTAGAATCTTGTACTTCAGTTTATATTTTGAGTAAATTATTGATTATAATCTTTAATTTGTTATACAGACAAAAGACATACTCAATGTTAAAACTGACTTTCCTGAGAAATATGAGGACTTTGAAAAAGTTTTGCTAAGTGATTACCATGCAAAAAGGATTGCATCATCTGGAAATTTCAATTTGGTATGGTTTTTTTATTTTCTATTATTTTTTATCAAATATGTACTTTTTTATATTATATGAATTTTTATTTATTTTTTTTTTCAGGTATTTTTTCCGATTTGCTGTGTAGACCACTTCTTCTTAATATGCTTTGATTTGAAGAAACATAAAGTTGTAATTATAGACAATTCAAGCATTGATGAAGAGATTGAAACTAGATATTGTTCAGTTCTTGAACTTTTGGTAAGAAAAAATTTAAATACATATTAATATATATTATTATTATTATTATTTTTATTTTTATTTTATCATTTATTATTTTTTATTATTATTGCAGATTAAAATGTTTGCAAAATTCCACTCCAAATACAATTCACCAAGCATTGGTTTTTCATTTCAAAGAGTTATTGTTAAAAGAATAAAGATGGGTTGGAGAACTAAGGATAATCATATTGATGATGGTGTTTTCTTGATGTCGCATATAAACATGTTTTTCGATGAGAATGAAAGTAAATGGGATTATGGACTTTTAAAGGAATCTAAGGAGCAGACAAAGCAACTTAACACTCTACGATTAGTCACTTGTCTTTCAAAGATTTAATGAGCTTTATATTAAAATATTTTATTTTTTTATGCGTTTACACATGTGAAATACATTTTAATTTGTATTTTTTTCCTTTATTTTATAGATTTTCTAATGATTTTTTTTCCTCTTCTTACCAGATCAAAATTTGCTGCCAGGATTATTTTGTCAAATAATAATTTGTGCAGAAATGATTTTCTTAAACAAGTTGCAAAATTGAGCAAAATTGAAAAGAACTCAAGAAAGAACTTATTCAAGCAGCAGTTCAGAATAGAAACCAAAGATGCAATCTTTTGGAACAATTGTAATTCTTTCTAGTTTTTCGATTATGACAACCTATATTTGTCATTTGATCCCTAGAAGTTTCCCAAGTTATAAAATTCGTTATAGCATATTTTATGTTCGATAAATGTTGCTCTTGTCTTATAGCAAATTATATTGTTTTATCTTATTATGAATCTTTTATTAAATGGAAAATGTTTTGCTTTTGAATGTTTAACTTCCTGTTCTTATGTATTACAATATTTTATTTTTTTATTCACAAGTGAAATACATATTAAAATAAATTCAAAGAAATAATATAAAATGCATATGAGGAAAATTTCACATTTTAAAATAAATTATGTTTTAGATGTACAGACTAAATTCTGTTTTTTTTCACATCTGAGAGAACCAATTTTTTTTTTCACAAGTGAAAATATTCTATAATGGAATGTGTTTTAAAGACAAATTAATTTGTTTCTGTTTTTTCACAAGTGAAAATAAATTCACTTTAGTAGAAATTCAGTTTTACAAAACTTTGTTTTTTTTAAAAACTGTATTATTTTTCACAAGTGAAAAATAATACAGTTTCTTCAAATTTCAAGGAAATAACATTAAATTAATATGAGGAAAACTTTTAATTTTTCACAAGTAAAATTTCTCTAATAACTATTTACCTTTTATTTTTCACAAGAGAAATTCAGAATTTATTCTGTATTTTTCACAAGTGAATAAATTATTGAATTTTCAATTGTAAAATAAATATCCAATTTTTTTTTTTTTTTCACAAGTGCAAAGAAAGAACTTTAATGTTTGTTTTACAATTGAAAATTATATATTAAATAAATTTAATTTTAAATAAATAACTTTATTTATTTCACAAGTGAAAAACTTTTTTTTCGCAAGTGAAAATAAATTCAATTTTATTTGAAGAATGAAGTTTTTTGTCACAAGTGAAAAACTTTATTTTCACAAGTGAAAATAAATTCTGAGTAAATAAACAATTGAAAATAAAATCACATGTGAAAGTAAAATTATTCATATAACAGGCAATAGATGTGCATGTGTAGAACTTTAATGACTTTCTTAAACCAAAATATTTTTTTTAAATGCTAAGACATTGAAAACAAGATATTTTTTCAATCAAAGGCATATAAAAATTACTGAAATCTCTATCTTGATACTCTTTCTTCAGATAATCATATTATGATTTAACAATGTTGAATACAAAAATTAACTTTGATTTTTGTATTATTTAACAAGTGAAAATACATTCACTTTAAAAAAAAATTCACAAGTGAAAATAAATTCAGTTTTTTCACATTTTTAAATAAATTCAAAGAGATAAGATTAAATTTGTTTTTGCAATTATTATTACAATTTAATTTTGAAAAATAAGAAACAACGCTTGATTATGAGACTTTCCAAATTCCCTGCTACTAATTCAATTAACCTAGTTTGGATCATTAATCATAGGACTTTTTCTTTTTCATTAATCATAGGACTTTTTCTTTTTCGAAAATTATACAACTTTCACATGTGAAATATCAAAGCAGTTATGAAAGCGGTTATTAAGTTGACAAATATGATAGTAGTTATTGTTTTAAAGGTAGTTTTTTCTGGAAAATGCATTCTGTATTAAATGGTGCCTGTTGGTTATCCCTCTTGGCATCTATATATTTAGTGTAACTTCCACTATATTTCACATAAACAAATTGAAGATACTCTCATCAGAAAATAACTTCGCATCATAATTAACTATGTCTTCTTCCAACACAGATTGTTCATCCAAAAAAAGGTCTGCAACTGATGCACTTTTGGAGTTCAAGACAGAAAAATCTCAAAAGTATGACTTATCCTTTTATTTATTTTTTTATATAATAAAAAATTCATTAAAGTGTAATTGATGTCATGTATATGTTTTCTTATTCTTTTTCAGAAAAGAAAAATTGAAGGAAAAAATGAAACCAAAACTGATTCCGACAAAGGTATTTTCATATTAAATGTAAGTTCAAATCTAAATCTGCATATTATATGATTCATATATATGTAACAGGTGTGATTGAAGACAAAAACACCAACCCCAAAAAAGATCAGACTGTATGGGAATCTGATGAAACTTACATACAATGGGAAAATGAATTCGAGATACTGCTATTGATAAAGGAAGTTGAACAAGAAGAAGAAAAAAAACGTAAGAGACTGCTTGCAGAAGATAAAGCCAAACAGCTTGCGAATATGCTTCGAATCAATTTATTTGAAGATGCTAAATCGGAAGATGTTGAAGATGAGGAAACTGAACCAGAAGATGTTGAAGATTTTGATTATGAGACTGCATATTTAGGATTATCTCATGATTAGAAATTCAACTTTTAATTTAAGTGTATGTAACTTATTTTTAAATTTCAATTTACTTATGAACTTATGTAATTTCAAATTTGAATTTAAAGGAATGAATAATATTTATATTATTTTCAAGAATTTGCAACATATTAATATGAGGAAAACTTTTTTTTTTTCACAAGTGAAAAATAATTCAGTTTCTTCAAAAAATCAGGGAAATAACATTAAATTAAAATGAGGAATTTTTTTTTCACAAATGAAAAGAAAGAACTTTAACTTTAATTAAGTGAAAAATAAAGATGTTTAATGTTTGTTTGTTTTTCCACAAGTAAAAAATAATTCCGTTACTTCAAATTTTCAGGAAAAAAAAATATTATTTTTTATTTGTTTTTTTCACAAGTGAAAATAAAGATGTTTAACGTTTGTTTGTTTTTTCACAAGTGAAAAATAATTCTGTTACAATAAATTTTCAAGAATTTTTTTTCCAAGTGAAAATAAAGAACTTTAATGTTTTTTAGTTTTTTCACAAATGAAAAATAATTCAGTTTCCTCAAATTTTCAAGAAAAAAATAATTTTTTTTTGTTTTTTTCACAAGTGAAAATAAAGAACTTTTACTTTTTTTTTCACAAATGATAAAATAATTAAGTTTCTTCAAATTTTCAAGTAAATAAAATTAAATTGATATGAGGAAAATTTTTTTCACAAGTGAAATTTCTAAAAACATCGAATTTGTTTTGAAGAAAATAATAAATTGAGTTTTTTTTTTTTTCACAAGTGAAAATAAATAAGTTTAACGTTTTTTTTGTTTTTTTCACAGGTGAAAAATAATTCACAAGAAAAAAAATTAATCTTTTTTATTTTGTTTTCTTCAAATTTTCAACAAAAAAAATAATCTTTTTTATTTTATTTTCTTCACAATAGAAAAAATAAAGAATTTTAAATTTTATTTGAAACTTTTTTTTTTCACAAGTGATAATAAATAAGTTTAACGTTTTTTTATTTTTTTACAAGTGAAAAATAATTCAGTTTATTCAAATTTTCAAGAAAAAAAATTATTTTTTATTTTTTTATTTTTTTGTTTTCTTCACAACTGAAAATAAAGAATTTTAACTTTTATTTGTAACTTTGATTTTTTTTTTTCACAAATGAAAATAACGAAGTTTAACGTTTGTTTTGTTTTTCACAAGTGAAAAATAATTCTGTTTCTTCAAATTTTGTATTTTTCACAAGTGAAAATAAATAAGTTTAAAGTTTGTTTGTTTTTCCACAAGTTAAAAATAATTCCTTTTCTTCAAATTTTCAGGAAATTTTTTTTTTATTTTGTTTTTTTCACAAGTGAAAAAAATGAACTTTAACGTTTTTTTGTTTTTTCACAAGTGAAAAGAAAGAACTTTAACTTTTTTTTTTTGTTTTTTCACAAGTGAAAAATAATTCAATTTCTCCAAATTTTTAAGCAAGAAATTATTATTATTTTTTTTTTTTTGCACAAGTGAAAATAAAGAACTTTAAGTTTTTTTATTTTACAAGTGTAAAATGATTAAGTTTCTTCAAATTTTCAGGGAAATAAAATTAATTTAATATGAGGAAATGTTTTTTTCACAAGTGAAATATCTAAAAACATCAAATTTGTTTTGAAGAAAATGATAAACTTTGAGTTTTTTTTCACAAGTGAAAAAAATGAACTTTAACATTTTTCTGTTGTTTCACAAGTTAAAAATAATTCAGTTTCTTTAAATTTTCAAGAAATTTTTTTTTTTTTATTTTGTTTTCTTCACAAGTGAAAATAAAGAATTTTATCTTTTATTTGTAACTTTTATTTTTTTTTACATGTGAAAATAAAGAAGTTTAATGTTTTTTGTAACTTTGATTTTTTTTTTCACAAGTGAAAATAAGAATTTAACATTTGTTTGTTTTATCACAAGTGAAAATAAATAAGTTTAACGTTTGTTTTTTTTTCACAAGTGAAAAATATTTCCGTTTCTTCAAATTTTCAAGAATTTTTTTTCCCAAGTGAAAAAAAAGAAATTTAACGTTTTTTTATTTTTTCACAAGTGAAAAATAATTCCGTTTCTTCAAATTTTCAGGAAAAAAATTTATCTTTTTTATTTTGTTTTTTTCACATGTGAAAATAAAGAAGTTTAACTTTTTTTTGTAACTTTTATATTTTTTCACAAGTGAAAATAAAGAAGTTTAACGTTTTTTGTAACTTTGATTTTTTTTTCACAAGTGAAAATTAAGAAGTTTAACTTTTTTTGTTTTTTCACAAGTGAAAAATAATTCCGTTTCTTCTAATTTTCAGGAAAAAAAATTTATCTTCTTATTTTGTTTTTTTCACATGTGAAAATAAAGAAGTTTAACTTTTTTTTGTAACTTTGATTTTTTTTTTACAAGTGAAAATAAAGAAGTTTAACGTTTTTTTGTTTTTTCACAAGGAAAAAATAATTACGTTTCTTCAAATTTTCAGGAAAAAAAATTATCTTTTTTATTTTCTTTTGTTTCACAAGTGAAAATAAATAAGTTTAACTTTTTTTTTGTTTTTTCACAAATGAAAATAATTCAGTTTCTTCAAATTTTCAAGAAAAAAATTAATTTTTTTTTGTGAAAATAAAGAACTTTAATTTTTTTTTCACAAATGAAAAATAATTAAGTTTCTCGATGACGTCCAAATTTATATGAGGAAATTTTTTTTTCACAAGTGAAATTTCTAAAAACATCGAATTTGTTTTGAAGAAAATAATAAATTGAGTTTTTTTTCACAAGTGAAAAAAGGAACTTTAACGTTTTTTTGTTTTTTCACAGGTGAAAAATAATTC
Organism: Artemisia argyi; assembly: GCA_030686995.1. Lineage (NCBI taxonomy): Eukaryota > Viridiplantae > Streptophyta > Magnoliopsida > Asterales > Asteraceae > Artemisia > Artemisia argyi. The sequence goes on from CM060708.1 coordinate 113,454,120, forward strand.
AGGTTCTTCGAATTTTCAGGGAAAAAAAATAGAACTTTGATTTTTTTTCACAAGTGAAAAGAAAGAACTTTAACTTTTTTTTTCACAAGTGAAAAATAATTCAATTTCTTCAAATTCTTAAGGAAAAAATTAATTTTTTTTTGTTTTTTTTTTTCACAAGTTTAAAATAATTAAGTTTCTTCAAATTTTCAAGGAAATAAAATTAAATTAATATGAGGAAATTTTTTTTCACAAGTGAAATTTCTAAAAATGAAAAATAATTCAGTTTCATCAAATTTTCAAGAAAAAAATTAATTTTTTTTTGTGAAAATAAAGAACTTTAAATTTTTTTTTCACAAATGAAAAATAATTAAGTTTCTTCAAATTTTCAAGGAAATAAAATTAAATTAATATGAGGTAATTTTTTTTTCACAAGTGAAATTTCTAAAAACATCGAATTTTTTTTGAAGAAAATAATAAATTAAGTTTTTTTTTCACAAGTGAAAAAAATGAACTTTAACGTTTTTTAGTTTTTTCACAAGTGAAAAATAATTCAGTTTCTTCAAATTTTCAAGCAAATAACACTAAATTACTATGAGAAAAATATTCAATTTTTCACAAGTGAAAATAATTTCAAGTTTTTGACATTTATCACCTAGATTGAATGCATAAGAGATTTTTTTTTTCACAAGTGAAATTATTCTATACATTTATTTTTTAGAAGACAAGAATGAACTTTTATTTGTTTTTTCACAAATGAAAATAAATTCAGAATAAATGTACAATTGAAATAATTTCACATGTGAGAGTAAATATATTTTCTTCAAATTAAACATAAAAACTAATGAAATCTCTATCTTGATGCTCTATCTTCAAAGTATCATATTAGGATTTAACAATGTTGAATTTTCAAAAAATAAACGAATGTACTAAAATGTGCAGTTCTTTTCTCTAGTGTCTTCTGAAAGTTTTCTTTTACTCTTGAATCAATCACTGTACACTGTTGAATCACTATCGTACGCAATTTCATTTTCATCCCATGTGCAGTTTCTACTGTCATGTCTCCTCCGCTTTCTACATTTCCTACAGAATCTTCTCTTCTTCTTCAAATGGTCTCTTGCTTTCTCCAAATCACTTCTCATTCTTTTAGCAACATCACCATCTCCTTTTGTTTTACACCTATCTGGATTCTGAACAACATTGGTATCTGGTTTTTCTACTCCAAGCTGAATGTTAAACATCTCCTTCTTACTTAAGGGCTTAGCATTTGGATTTGCTTCCTCAACTTCAGTCTTTAGTCTTTTAATACTCTCCACATATTCAGTCAGTTTTGGTATATCTTTTGCCAAAATGTTTAGGCAATAATCTACTGTAGAATAAGCTGTACTTGAAAGCTCCATAATTTTATCTCCTTCTGAGTTATTCAGATTTCTCTTTTTTCGAATATCTGGTGGCAATATGTCTCGCATCCATCGTCGTAATATGTATTTCTCAGGAATAACTTCTATTCCTTTTCCTTTCATAACACAAAATATATGCCTACACAAGTATCCAAATCTTGCAAAGTTTATGCAAGAACATACCACTGTCCCATCTGATATATCAATTGACACCTACATGTTCAAAAATAAAATTAAAATATTAATTTGATTTTTTTAAAGTAAAGTATAAAGTAAATTTTTGTAAAAATTTTGTGTTTTCACAAGTAAAAATAATTTCAGATAAAATGCGGATGTGGAAAAATATTAGGTTTTTTTTCACATGTGAAAGTAAATTAAAAATTTACTAATTTCAAGACAAAATGCATAGAAGTAAATTCTAATTTTATTAAATGCATAGTTGAAAGTAAATGATAAAATTGCCTAATTATAAGATCAATTGCATAGTTGAAAATTCATATTACCACATCCATCATTTTATATAAATTTCACATGTGAAAAATATCATCTTTTATTTACTCAGTATGTGTTATAATTCAAATTTCTACATTCAAAATTTTATAGAATTTTCATATGTGAAAAATACAATTTATTAAAAAAAAATTAATTTGTAAGAATAGGAGATACCTTGAAACGTAGCTCTTTTTTTGGCTATCCCTTTTGTTTTGTACTTCATTTTCTCCAAAATTATACTTTTTCTTTGTCTTGGAAGGCTTGATTTCTCTTAATTCTTTAATTGTCAGTACTTCAAACCCATCAACTACATCCTCAGAAACTTGGTGACAATCATAAACAGCAGAGTTAATTTCATCTTGAATCAGCATGAAAATTGTCCTTGTGTACATCTTGGCAGCATTATGTTCGATTTGCAATTTTGTCTTGAATCTGGGTACTTTTTGAATTGTTTGATCATCAAGAACTTCTTGATTATGCCTTTGTCTTTCCATAGCAGATTCAAAGCCCATCATGAAGTTTAACAATGTTGATCCTCTGCTTGTGAAATTTTGAAAAAATGAATTCTCACTCTCTGATCTTGATGTTGTTCTCATAAGCCCGCATAATGCAACATCTTTAAAATAAGCTGGAATCCACCTCTCTCGTATTTCAAACATATCTGATAACCATTTATTTTCTTGCAGATTGAATTCTGTAATCATCTGCAACCATTTTGCTTCAAACTCTTCTGGACCAATATACAGACTCCAAACTAATCGATGAAGCCTTCTCCTAAAAGTACCATTGTCCAGAATTGTTTTTCAAATCTGAAGATTACACACAAAGATAATGTAGTCAATAATTAAATGACCTAATTAAAATATTAAGTAGGATGATTTCATAATTTAATGAATTTTTTTCACAAAGACTTACACTTATAACTTCAAAAAAATAAATACTTTCTTATTTGTTAAATGCTTATTTTATCATGTGAAGACACTATATTTTCGCACTATATTTTCGTGTCTTACCTTTAATGGAACTTATTTGTTATGTGCCACATACAAAGTCTGTGTTTTGATTCTTTAAACACAGCTGCAATAGCTTTCCTCATTGCAAGATCTTGATCAGTCACAACCAATCTTGGTTGTTTCGAAAATGCCTTTAAGAAACATCTCAGCAACCAAATGTATGATTTTGTCGTTTCATTAGATAGCATTCCAGCACCAAATGTGACACACTTTCTGTGGTTGTCAATTCCCGTGAAAGGTACAAATACCATGTAATATCTACAAAAAACAACTTTATCAATTATTTTTTCACAAGTGAAAATATGTTATACAAATTATTTCAATTTAATATTTTCGTAATTTCAAAATTTCATTTACTTTATAATTTTTTTCACATGTGAATTTTATGTAATTTAAATTAAAATTCTCTTATAATTTCTAAATTTAATATTAGTTACTGGTATTTAAAAAAAGCAAAAATAATATAATCAAAACAAAAAATTCATATAAAAGGAATTAATTAATTAGAATGAAAGAGAACATACTTATTGGTCCTGAAAGTTGCATCAAAAGATATAGTATCTCCAAATTCTTTGTAATTATATTTGGCCATCTCATCTGCCCAAAACAGTGAATCCAGCTGGCTGTTTACAACAGAATACTCAAAAGAAAATTTTGCAACATTTTTTTTCCTGTTTTCCATCTTGTTAATCAACATCTGTGCGTCACTATCACCAATAGACTGTTCAAGTCCCTTGTATGATTCCTAAACTCAGTCTCTGTTGCATCAACTGAATCATATCCTCCATTGGTAGCTGCATAAGGGTGATGTGCTCTTGTTGCACCTATATTCGTCCCTCCAAGTTGTTGCATGTAAATTTTTTGTTTGTGATTCAATTTTCTCTTCTTTTTTGTCAGATTTCTATACACTACAGGAAGGAATGTATGATTATGTTTTTCTTCAAAATCATACAATTCATATTTTTTATGACTATCATTAAGCTTAAATTTAACCCTTGCCATACCTCCTGTCCTTGAAATACTTGACGTTCTAATCTGAGTTTCACTAGTTTATTCACTCAAAGTATCCTTATAAACACCTTTTACCAATCCCTCCCTGTTGCAAACCAAATATTTTCTTTCTACAATACCACTTTTCAGAGTATTTTTTGTTGATAGCCTAACACCAAATCCTGCTTTATCAGCATAGTTTTCATACATTCTTATGCATTCCTCAATAGATGTAAACTCTTTCCCAATTTTCGGTATCTCAGATTCATCAACAATTGGCTTGTAAAGAAAAATTTCATCTTCTACTTCAATTTCTTCACAAATATCTGATTCATCTTGCCTTATATAATGTATACCTTCAAAAAGAATTAAACATATCAACAATTTACTTGTAAAAAAAAATTTCACATGTGAAAACAGTATAACTATTCTGAGTGATTATCTTCACATGTGAGTTAGACTTTTTTGCAATTGTAGCCTATAAAATCTAATACATTCTGATTTTTTTCACTTGTGAAGAAAACTAAATGAAAGCTTATATAATGTAATTTCATCAAAAGTTCTATTGGTAATTGATTATATTCACATTTGATGAAACTTTAATTACACTTATTTACGCTTATAAGCTCAAAAATACAATACATCTCTTATAATTTTTTCACAAGTGAAGGAAACTCAACAAAAGCTTAAATTTCTTAATTTCATTAAAAATTCATCTGCTAATTGATTATCTTCACATGTAATGAAACTATATTTACGCTTATAAACTCGAAAATCCAATTCATTTTGATTTTCTTCACAAGCAAAGAAAATTCAATAAAAGCTTAAATCGCCTAATTTCATAAAAAGTTCATCTGCTTAATGATTATCTTCACATGTCTTGAAACTATAATTACACTTATTATCTCAAAAATACAATACATTCTTATTTTCTTCACAAGTGAAGTAAACTCAAAAAAAATCTTAAATTGCCTAATTTCATTAAAATTTTTTATGCTAATTTATTATCTTCACATGTGAATATGAGATGAAACTATAATTTCACTTATTAACAACTTAAGGTGTTTAAATAACTCAAATGAACCAATTAACTCAAGTAATAAAGCACAATACACAATTGCAGGCCTAGTTGTGTAAAACAGACCTTGGGGTTCAAAGTATTCAACTAATAAGCCAATAAGCCTGAGCAAATAAACTCAGGGGTACAAATTTAAAGGGGCAAATCACTTACTATCCTACTGAGATCTAAAATCCACCAAAAGTTCTGATTTCCAAACTAATTAATTGTCCTAAAAGTAGCTTAGGATTTGGATGAAAATCTGATGCACAAGGGACCAATTATCTCAGACAGTCCACTTCCAAGTACTCTAACTGCTAAATTATGTTATATTAATCTAATATTAAGCTAATTTAAGCTAAATTACTATATTATGCAACTACTAAAATGATTATGTACCTAATTAACTTATCCTACTAACTGTTATTCCTAACTGATTTATGTTTCATTAAACTACCATGCAACCTATGTGACTAAATTAAACCAAACACAACTTTTGAATCAACTGTTACACCAGCAAGTTTCTCACAACCAAACACCCCTTTAAGGTGACAGTCTCATCTAAATCCAACTTAAATCGAACTCAAATCAAACCAAACTAAACCTAGATGCTATTATAGAACAAAAATTCTCAGATGTTAAATTTAAAAACAACTCAGATCCAAATGTAGACAAATTATGAAACAGTAGCACAGTTATCAAATATAATATTTATTAAATAACAATTAAGCTATCACTAAACTAATAAATGATGCACTAAATCAGAAACAAACAACTTCTAATAGGTCTATACTAACAATACTCTATTGAAGCAAATGGAAACTTAAAAACTCAATTCCCTCTCAGCATAAAAAGAGGGAGTTCACTAAGCTTGCTTTTCTTTATGACAGGCCAGTGGATTCTTTTTGGCTGCCAAATTCCCAATAAGCACAGTGTTGGATCGTGAACACCTTCAACTTGTGTTAATATTGATACTTTGAGTGATACCACTAAGTATGCGGAATCTACTTAATAATACTTAGAAGATTGATTGTGAATGAAACAGTTGTATGTATGTAAGAACAATGTATGTAACAAACAAATAGCTCTAATATTATTAATGGTAATAATACGAGTGATCTATGATATCACTAGGGTTACACCTTGAAGCTCTAAGAAAAACGTATTAGAAAGATATATTCTAACTATGACCTAGGATCTCCTTTTATACAACAAGGAGTCCTCTTCAACAAGATAAGTATAATACTAATAGAATAAGATATACACAAGATCTTTTCTATGTTTATCTAAGCGTGTTTCTCTAACAGTTATCAAGTAAGCAGTGGTAATATTTGTTCTTGCAGTGGTAATGAGTTTCCACTGCAAGTACAATCTTCTGCAGTTGTAACATCTTCACTAGCCGTGGTAACTGTTAGTATAATTCCCAACAATCCTCCCCTAAACTTATGATTTATATGTAAATCAACAAGTTTCTTCAAGTATACAATAAACCTGAGGATATGGGAATTCTTCCAAACACTTATCTTGTTTTTCTCAACACTTTATCAGCTCTTGCATATTGATCTTGAATCTTCTGAATCAAAGTTCTAATCTTCTCATTATCTGCATAAACTCTTAACTTTGACTTCAACATTGCAGAAAGAGTTGTAGCTCTAAGTGGATATTCCTTTTCAGCAAACATAAACACATCCACTTTATCTGTTGTAGAAACATGATGAACCTCACATTGATCATAATATGTCCATGTAATATTCAATTCTGATGAATTAAACTTCCAATACTTATCATTAAGATATGGTTCATATAGTCTTCTTAAATCAACCCAGAGCTGCACTTCTTTCATATCTTTGAGAGTATCATCCTCCCCTGAATCTGATCATCATTTTTCTCCTCCCCTGTTTGGGAGAATCTCCACCAAAATCAGCACAATCAGATAAAATTCAGAAGAACATCCATCAATTTCTTTAATATCCACCTGTTATGAGAATTTGGTACACAGTTCCATCAATTCCTTTTGTAACAGACTGCCTTCAGCACTTCCAGATGTATTACCTTCTGGGAGAGGTGCATCATTAGACAAAGATTCAATTTCTTACCCAGTTAAACTAGATAGTACTTCTGAACCACCCATATGTTTTAATTTTGGCTAGGGATTTCACTACCTGTATCCAATCCCTTAGAATCAGACACATGAAGTGTTGCCATGGTAGAGCTCTGAATGATATAGTCATGTCCCGCATCTACACATATTAACAAAAATTTTACACTGTCAGTGGTAACTGTGAACCTGCAGTGGTAAAAATCAACAGAATTTTCAAAGAGCAGTGAAAAGTAAAACATGAAAAAGTAGTTGCTCGTATCATAGTTTTTAGCAAACTATCAGCTATCAACGGATTTGATATGTCTTTACCATGAGCCGTTTGCTATGGACTAGCCAACTCTTGATCACAAGGATGTATGGTGAGTTGATAACCTAACTATCAACCATGAACGGATTTGATGTGTCTTTACATGTAGCCATTTGCTCAGGACTAGTTGATTCTTATGTGTATTAGACATGGTGAATCAATAACCATTTGTTGTGTGTCTAAGATACACACCTTATTACTCCAATGATATAGGTTGTATACTACAACACAAAATAAATCTCAATTTAACCCATAGAGATTAACCCAAGTAACTTTTTAACCAATTTACTATACACAAAAATATCTTCTCAAAAGTCAAACCACAGTTACTTCTCAAACCAACCAAAACAGATGAAAGTAAATAACCTTCATTAATTAGCATAACACCTAACCTTGGCTTATTTAATCACCTCCAAACACCACATCTCAGTCACCAATAATCTTTCAAACCCTAATATCCCAATCAACCCAATTCTCTTTCAAAACCATGTCATCAAACCCTGAAACCTCTGATCAACACTCTTCTTTTCCAACATCAGAAGAAGATGTACCACCATATCCATGGGGACTTGAAGATTCTGACTATAAGAGAGAGATGGAGAAACGATGGGATGTGCAAGAAAAACAATGGAATGCACACATAAAGGGTGAATCAAGCCATGATCCTAATCCTGCTGAGAGAGAGCTTGTCTCTCCTTTCATCTGGACCTCTGATGAAGAATCTTCAGAAGAAGAGAATGAAGATCCAACCTTTCTTCCTCCTTCCACACCAGAGAGATCCCAATTAAGATCAAGTAAGAGAGATCCATCTCTCCCAACATCATCAAATTTGGTGTTGGATCTTCCTGCTCCAGAACCTGGTCTTCTGCATCAAGAACATATTGGACAGAGCAAGAAGGCTCAGATCATACATAAGAGAAAGGAGAAGCAGAAGTAAATGATTGAGGAATGTTGCCAAGGAACAAAGTTCTTGAGTATTTTCTTGACTTTGTTACTTGAGCATCTTCACAGTCTTCCTTCTCTTCTTTTTCCATTTTCATCTTCAGCTTCTTCATTGTACTTGTCATAGCCTCAAGTATTATGTAATAATTGATAGAAGCTAGTAGTTCTCAATTAGCCAAATGTTTTAGGAATGGTCTTTGTAATTCAGTTGGAACTTTGAATGTAAGTTGTAACTTGTGTCTTTGAATGAATGAAAAGATCTTCTTAAATTAATCAATTTTGTAAGACCTTCAGCATTATTATCTTTGCAGTAGAAACTATGTTCAGCTTATTTGACCACATTCCCTTGGCTACAGCTCTTGGTGACTAAAACACACTACTTGCAATCTCTTAACATTTGCAGAACAGGCATATACCAAACAACTTGCAAACATATTAGTGAGTCACTGTAAAACTCAGAAAGTATTATCAAGTCATTCATAATCATTAGTAGTCTTTGACTGTCCCTGCACTCAACATAAAGGAATTAGTACCTTTTGGGGACCCAAGCCACAAATGACTTGGATCTGCCTCGTGTATCAATATAATTGTATCTATCAAAGGTCATTGATACACCATTGGGATTGTTTGAGGTTGTTGTTCCTTTTGGTTTCCATTCCCAACGAGCTGAGGCCTTAACAGTATTTCCCATGTTTACCCTTTTCTTATTCACATAGACACCAGTGGAAACATTTGGTCTTGCAGTGGTAACTGCAGGCCTAGCAGTGGAAACTGTTAGTTTGGTAAATTTGGGTTTCCTCATGTGATTCTTGTGATCATTCTTTTCAAAATAAGTCTTTTTCCCTGTTTGATAAGATTTAACAAAAGAAGTTACAGGGGACTTAGGATAAACTCTGTTTTTACTACTGGCAGTGGCAACTGCTGGTCTAGCAGTGGAAATTGGTTTGATGCCAGTGGTAAGCAAAACAGACCTGGGAACCATCTTGCTTAGGGGGTTTGGGTGAGTTATTTTATTAGAATTATGTCCATTCACCCTTGTATTAACAAATACTTCCCTTCTTCCCATGTGGTAGTTACAAGTATAGGAAAGGTGATCAAAGCTACCACAAATATGACAGGCCTTATTGTTGAACACAAAATCACTACCAAACTGCCTAGTTTTAACATGATTCCAACTTCTCATGTTCCCTCTAGGAGACTTAGACCTATTCCTGTACATCTCTGCATATCTAGTGGTAGGCCTAGTGTGATTTGTTTGTGTCCTAGGCTTCTCTTTGACAACTTCAGGAATACTTTTTCTTTCCTCTACTTTAACATTTTCAGGAACACTAGATTTAGACTCAACATTTAAACATTCATCTTTAAGAGATGAGTCACTAGCACTATCAAAAGTCTCAACCTGAACCTGAACCTTTTCAGTTTCAACTGGTTTAACAAATTTTGGTCCATAGGTCATAGGTGGATCCTGAAATTCTTCTAAGCCTGTGTGAGCTAGGTCAATGCCAGGAGGTGCTGGAACACCTCTTAGAGGTGGTGGAACAGATTTGTATCCAAGACCTGATTTAGCTTTGCTCACAACTTGGGCTTCCCAAATTTTGTCAATACTCTTGGATTGATGATCTAGTGTTTGCTTAGTTATCTGAATATTCTCACTAGCCTTTTTAACTTTTTCAATCTCTTCCCTAAGAGCTTTATTTACTTCAACATAAAAATCTAAGTCTCTTTTTAAAACAGCAATGTCATCACTGAACTTAGATTCATTTGCCCTATAATGCTCTATCTGTTTTTCTAAAACAACTAGACCTCTTTTATGATTTGCTAAATTATAATTAGTATGATGTAAATCTAGCATCAGTTCATCATATTGTGTTTTAGAGATCTCTAACTCTTTTAAAGCCTTACAGTTTTTAGAACAAGCATTATCAGTATGTACCTCAGTGTCAGAGAAAGCCATTAGTGCATGCTCAGTAGCAAGCATTGCAGATTCTGAATCATCTTCTCCATCCTGAGTCATAAAGCTCCAATCAAAGCTCACTCCATCAATAGCCAATAGCACCTTTGGCTCTTCTGTTGTAGGTTCTTTGTTCTTATCCTTCTTGTACCAAGTTGACTTGTTGTCAGATTTCCTTGGTTTTCTACATTCTCTTGCAAAGTTCCCCTTCTTGTGACAATTATAGCACTCCACCTTCTTTTTGTCAAAACCTACAGTCTCATCACCACTTATATGTATCTTTCTTCCTGTCTTCTTCCAGAACTTCTTTGATCTTAAGCTTAGTAATGCCACCTGCCATTTAATGTCCATCTCCTCCATATCATCTTCATCAATTTGATCCAAATCCTCATGATTGAGAATTGAACCACCCACATGGCTTGATATAAAGGCATAGAAAGTAGCATCACTTAGTCCTGCAACCTGTTTCTTTGAGCTCCTAGTGGAAACACTTCCATTACCAGTGGAAACAATCATGTTACCACTGTCATCATCACTATCACTTTCTTCATCTGAACTATCATTACTTGATGATGATATGAGTGCTACACTTGCAGAACTTGTTCTTAATTTTCCAGCTTTCTTTAATCTTTGTTCAATAACTTTGAAGTTATTGTACACATCATTAAGCTTCATGGTCTCTAGATCTGACTTATCTTCCCAAACAGCAACATTGGTGTCAAACTCAGAAGGTAGGCTTCTTAGGAATTTAAGATTGAGATCTTCCTTTTCCACCTCAATCCCAAAAGCAGTGAGTTGAATAACAATCTTTTGTAGCCTTGTGAATATGCTATCAAGAGATTCATTACTTGTTGAACCAAAGTTTTCATAAGTCTGCTTCAGTAGAGTCTTTTGAGTCTTCTTGGTAGAATCATTACCACCAAACACTTCACAGATCTCATCAAAAAGAGTCTTTGCAGACTTGTATTTGCTAAAAGCCAGAACTTGTTCTCTGGGTAGAACCATCAATAACAAACCTCTAGCCTTCAAATCATTCTTTAGTTGACTTCTTTCTTCATTAGTAACAGGACCAGTGTTAACTTTTGTTACTGTCTTGTCACCAACCTGCTCTACAGTTGTACCAGGTTTGAATGAATTTCCACACATTATAATCTCCCATAATGTGTAGTCTTGAACCATAAAGAATTGTTCTATCATAAGCCTCCACATCTCAAAGTCATTTATCTTAAGCTTAGGAAGCTTTGCAGCAATGTTTGATTGGCTTGTTTCTGTCTCCATTGTTTCTTTTGAGTCTGCCATAGGATCTTCTAAATCAAAATATCAAAGCCTTGCTCTTATGGATCGTTTTAAGCACTAGGGTTAAACAATAAGAATGATTAATAACATGATACGCAGCGGAATAAACAAACATCACTATTATTGAAACAAGGTTTCTTCGTCATCATCTCTACCAACTATTATAATCCCTAGGCGTCCATTGTAGGAACTTGACGCCTAGACACACACACACACCTTTAGTCGACTACATTATGGAAGACACACATTAAAACCCTAACCCTTGATCTCTTTATATAATAGAGATTTAGGGTTTACAAAATACTGCAAAGGACTAATAAATAAATCTTCTTTTACAAGCAAGTCCATTGTGTTTTATTCTTCTTTATTTGAAGAATTCTTCCATGTCACTTTAAGTCCTTCTTGTTTCATTCTTATTATTTTGTATCATCAAATCAATAAAACCCAACAATCTTCCCCTATTTGATGATGACAAAACATACACGTTCTTGTACGAACTTCCCTAGACGAAGTAGAGAAGTTGAGATAATTAAATCTCGCCATGAATGAAACAATCTTGTCTTCCCCTTAAGCCATGCCATGCCACTCCAAATCTCTTCTAACATATCTTCCCCTTTTTGTTATCAACAAATAGGGAACATATGACATATGATCTTGACCACCACTAACTAATACCACACATCCAATTCATCCTTCCAATGTCTCAAATTACCCTCCATGAAGTTTTCCGCAACTATAAATGAACTTTAAACAATAGAAATCTAAACCATCAGTAGTAATACCAATCAGCAATAGTAATAATCAACAACTTCCCCTTGAGTGGTGCATGAACATCAAATGATTAAACATATCATAAGATACTTCCCCTGAAATCAATATGTTAACCATCTTCATGATTCTTCAAATCTGTAGGCTCTATGTAATGATTACTGATGAAGAAAACTGAGTATACTGAACTTGATGAAGAAGTTGAATTTCCCAAACTTGCATCTTATATCTTGTACTATCCATGTGACTCCAAACTCATACCAAACTAAAAAGTATAAGTAGATGAAACCTATTCAATCTCATAATAAATCCTCAACTATATATGAGACACTGAGCACTACAACGTAACTCCTTAAAGTGATAGCAAATGTGACATTAAGCACCTTCAGTTTGTAGATCACACACCTTTGCTAGATTCATCAAGTCTTTGTCACAACAATAAAGCACGAACAAGTTATCTTCAAAGTGTAACACCCACCTTGAGATATGATAAGAAAACGCACCTGTGAAACTCAACTACAACATCAAATAAATGATATTCACCTTTCTTCGTAATCAATTAAGCAATAAGAACGAAATACTGAGCCTTTTTAAACCTTTAAGAACATAAACCAAAAACTCCTTGTGTGTGTAAATCAATAACTTTCCGTGTGTGTAAAAACAACTCCATAAACTCGACTTGCACAGCAGCAGAAATAAAACTTGTAGGAGCAGTATCCTTTGCAAAAGTCTGACTCACATATGATCTCATTCCAAAAGATGACAGCAACAATAATATTACCTCACGTTGAATAAAATACTCCGCCGACCAATTGAGTCATCATAAAAGAAAACAACAAAGCAAATATGTAACCAATTAATACCTCTGGTCCACAATAATAATATCTCCACCAATCCGATTTAATTGCCTTGAACAAAATTAATTAGTACGAGGTAAATTTCTGAATTAATTCTACCCATGCGCTAAGCGACAACCTATGATTAACCTTCCACCAAATCCACATAACGTTCGACTAATCAGTAGTAGTACTCAAATAATTTAAAACCATAAGCATCTTTAACCGACCCAATTAATTCAATCAGTAGCATCGATCCATGATAAATTCTTGACAAACATTCACTAAGAAGTCCAAGGTTATAATTAATAGCAACAATGAATCAATATATTACCATTCTTCCACTGACAAATTAAAGTTAATAAACCACCGAGCTTTTAAAGATTCGACCAAGCAGTACGAAGTAACAAATATAATGTAAATACTTCTCACTAGTCCTTAATGAGTAACCCATGTGACCAGTACGAGGTAGAATTAAAATTCACTTTCACTTGTGCAAGATGACAAATCGAATAAGGAACAGAATATTATAATATGTCGCTTGAGAAAATAATATAATACCCCATGTGCAAGACAACATACCAGATTCATAATTCTTGCCATCTTCAATATACCTCGACCAATAGAATAATAGATACGATGATGAATCTTTTAATTAACTGTACGTCACAGAGAAACAAAAACAAATCGTACCATAAAACTTTGTCGATACCTTCTTCAAATTGCTTCATCGACAATAATAAAAACCTTGTAGAATCCTTAGGTAACGAGCTAACCTATCTCTGATGCCAATTGTGGATCGTGAACACATTCAACTTGTGTTAATATTGATACTTTGAGTGATACCACTAAGTATGCGGAATCTACTTAATGATACTTAGAAGATTGATTGTGAATGAAACAGTTGTATGTATGTAAGAACAATGTATGTAACAAACAAATAGCTCCAATATTATTAATGATAATAATACGAGTGATCTATGATATCACTAGGGTTACACCTTGAAGCTCTAAGAAAAACGTATTAGAAAGATATATTCTAACTATGACCTAGGATCTCCTTTTATACAACAAGGAGTCCTATTCTACAAGATAAGTATAATACTAATAGAATAAGATATACACAAGATCTTTTCTATGTTTATCTAAGCGCGTTTCTCTAACAGTTATCAAGTAAGCAGTGGTAATATTTGTTCTTGCAGTGGTAATGAGTTTCCACTGCAAGTACAATCTTCTGCAGTTGTAACATCTTCACTAGCCGTGGTAACTGTTAGTATAATTCCCAACACACAGCTTATTCAATAAGCACTTGCAAAAATACAATACATTCTTATTTTCTTCACAAGCGAAGAAAACTCAACAAAAGCTTAAATAGCCTAATTTCATTAAAAATTCTTATGCTAATTGATAATCTTCACATGTGAATATGAGATGAAACTATAATTTCACTTAATTACTCTTATAACCTCAAAAATTCTTCTAAAAATACAATACATTTTGATTTTCTTCACAAGCAAAGAAAATTCAACAAAAGCCTAAAATCGCCTAATTTCAGCAAAAGTTCATCCGCTTAATGATTATCTACACATGTGCTAAAACTATAATTAAATTTATTTACGTTTATAAGCTAAAAAAATCCTATACATTATGATTTTCCTCACAAGCGAATAAAACTCAACGAAAGCTTAAATCGTCTAATTTAATCAAAAGTTAATCCTCTTAATGATTATATTCACATGTGCTGAAACTATAATTACACTTTTTTATGCTTATAACCTCAAAAATCCTATACATTCTGATTTTCTTCACAAGTGAGGAAAACTCAACGAAAGCTTAAATCGCCTAATTTCATCAAAAGTTCATCCGCTTAATAATTATATTCACATGTGCTGAAACTATAATTACACTCTTTTATGCTTATAACCTCAAAAATTCTATACATTCTGATTTTCTTCACAAGCGAATAAAACTCAACGAAATCTTAAATCGTCTAATTTAATCAAAAGTTAATCCTCTTAATGATTATATTCACATGTGCTGAAACTATAATTACATTTATTTACGCTTATAAGCTCAAAAATCCTATATATTCTGGTTTTCTTCACAAGTGAAGAAAACTCAATGAAAGCTTAAATCGCCTAATTTTAGCAAAAGTTCATCCGCTTAATGATTATCTTCACATGTGCTAAAACTATAATTAAATTTATTTACGTTTATAAGCTAAAAAAATCCTATACATTCTGATTTTCTTCACAAGCGAATAAAACTCAACGAAAGCTTAAATCGTCTAATTTAATCAAAAGTTCATTTGCTTAAAGATTATCTTCACATGTGCTGAAACTATAATTACATTTATTTACGCTTATAAGCTCAAAAATCCTATACATTATGGTTTTCTTCACTTCACAAGTGAAGAAAACTCAACAAAAGCTTAAATCGCCTAATTTCATCAAAAGTTCATCCGCTTAATGATTATCTTCACATGTGCTGAAACTATAATTACATTTGTTAGGTCACCATTTTGTAAACACAAGTATGATTATGTAAGAAATGAGATGAGAATGAGAGTGGGATGATTATGAGAAATTTGAGAAAATGAAATGCAAGAGTTTCCTTAATGTTTTCAAATAACCAACCAAGTTTACAAGAGGCCTAAGCTTACTATTTATAGGGAAGGAGCTAGGGCAACACACCCTCTCCTTCCACTCATCATTTCGTGGGCTTTTAGGGCCCATGGATCATATGACTTAAGCCTAGTAAACTAGAAACAATAACATAAATGTAAACAAATAATAACTTAAGCAACCTATTATTACAAATGACCGAGACTTGATAAAATAGTAAAACTATGGTTCCAACAATCTCCCCCTAAGGGTCGGTCATCGTGGTTGCTTGACGTCTTCATCTTAATCTTTGACTTTCATAGCTTTAGACGTCTTCAGAAATGATAAGAATAATGATGGGTATACTCTGCTCTTTGTCTTTGTTCTTTGATGATGTTGTAGTGATAATGTTATGAAGTAATCTGCCATTCGTCACTCCTGCGTCTGTGGTGGTTGTCCGCCATTCCAACATGCTCATACATCTTTGAGTTCTGACTTATACATGCACGTAGTCCCTTTCTTTCACATAAGATCTTTGGTCTTTAAACTTTGTAGATTCTTCTTTTTGGCGTAGAATCTTACTTTGAACTTTGTGTTGCTTTGATCTTTGAGGGAGCTTTAGATGATTGCAAGATGCATGTATGAGCATGTGGAATCCGTCATCATGGAAGTGAGGTACCTGCGAGTAGACAGTTAGCAATAAATCACCGGTACTTACGGATAAGGAATTAGAGCTCATCAACAGCATATTGTGAAGACTCCTTCTAATCCTTATCCAGGCCGTTCCCATATCAGATACTCCCGAAGGAGCTTACGAGACCTACTAGGTAGCTTAATGACTGGGTGAGTCGCTGGGGATCACTCCACGACTGTAGACCGTAATGGAACCACCGCAAACACTAAGCGTAACCCTTGTGGGGTTACCGAAGTGACCTGCTGTCAGGGCTGTTTGATGTTGACCCTGGCAGGATTTCCGTTCAATCATTGAGAGATACTTACGTAATCCTCTCATAAACGTTCTAGGCAGATTGCTAAGATCTGCGAAGGACTCGATAGTTTACAACTGATGCCCATTGATGTAGAACACCAGTCGTAGAAATACTAAGTGTTCCTAAGAGATCTTTGATGTATCTCAAGGCTCTAGACTCTATAAGTGCACACCTAGGTTTCCTATGCGGAGACTGGGGATGTCCTTCTTCAATATCAACCGTCTCTAAGAGATGGGTCGATAGGTTACGCGGGTTCCCCTGTGAGAATGAAACAAGTCCTTTTAAGAGAACTTGAGTGGTTAAGAAGGTTTAGTGCATTGCGTCACTGGGTCCATGACGACTTAATCTTCAATACCGGCGTCGCCTTAGCAACAACCAGTAGCATACGTATTGAACCCGGTGTCTGCCCTAAGGTTGAATCATCTGGAGGGCTATTTCTTTTCACCCTTTACTTTACTTTTCTTTTTAATTCTTCAACTCCTTCTTTCCCTTTCATTCATTTCTCCTTTTTTCGTATCATACCTAAGGACTTCTAATTCTAACTATGGGAGATGTCCTTGGGTAGATCCCTCCGGCTCTGGCGGATCATAGGACGGATATTCCTATCTTAATCACCTTATAACTCCGGCAGTAGCCAAGAAACCTTTGATTGAAAATCTCTCAAAGTGTTTGTGATAATCAAATATTTTGGTTAACACTTTGAGAGTTTTGCGTACACTTTTGAAGGGCTCCCCCTGCACATGTGCTCATAAGTATTTACTAAATTTGCACATGCGGGAGGAGCAAACACTTTTGAATTGATCCACTTTTTGTGAACAGGACCGATTCGAGACACGCTTACATCACTAGTTAGACTAGCTTGAAGTTATTACCCGGCCTGGTCAAGTCCACAGAAAGTTTCTCGAGACGGTACTTTTCTACTAAGACATATCCTTTTCGAGACACGCTTACGTGGTTAGTTAAAGAGATGCATTGTCAGCTTTTAGGTGACAACTAGCTCTAGTAACTAACTTGATGTTATTACCCGTCGAGGATAAGTCCTTTCGATGTTACTAACTTGTATTATCTCGTCAATTCCTGGGTTAATACTGAGTCTAGCTCGCACATGATACAACTTAACGCTTTGACTTCGTATGTTTTAATCACCTTTACATTTTCTCCCCCTCAAAAATAGCATATAAGATGGTGTTTTTGACAAATTTTTTTAGATTAAAATATGCCTTTTGAGTCTTATGGGGAGATACATCAAGAACTTTTGATTTTGAGCAAAGTATTTTGTTTTGACAAGTGCTCCCCCTCAACAAGTGATTAGGTCTTATTGAGGTGAAATACTTGTCCTTTTGAGCAGAATTATGAAAAAATCATAAATGTTTGATTAATTCTACTCAAAAGTAAGAAGCCTTCGCTTCTTATGTTTAGGATTGAGGCACTGAAGCGTACCTCAGGGTCCTTTAATTACAAGCACGGGTTGTACACTGTTATGTGTGCACAAACCATAATAAAAAAAATGATTCAATCAATGAAACAATTGATATTGAAAAAAAATATGATCAAATGTACCAAGTTATTCTTCGTCTGGAAGTGGAGCATTGAAGTTAGTGAACTGAGGTTCAGGTCTTTCGAAGTTTCTGACAGGAAACGATGGTCTGGCACCGATGTAGCTTTCCAGTCGTCTGATCTGTTCCCGTCGAAATAACCGTTCTTCAATCTTTAAGACAAAGTTACGAACTTGTCTTCTGGAGCTGGATTTCCATCTAGGTTGTTCCCCCTTAGCTATCTTACGTCGATCATCATTCAACCTTTTGACAAGCCCATCACGAACAAACTTGAGTGTAACATCACAGAATTTATGTACCTCATCGAACCTCATGAAGCTTTGTAGCTTTTTGCTGTTGATGTAGGTGAAACCAAACGGTTCTTGGATGAGAGTAAACTGTGGTGTTTCATAAAGACCATCAAAGTAGAATTGTGGCTTTGTCAAATTGATCTTCTGTTGGTAACTTTCCACGCCAAGCTGAAGATCTTCCACTCTTTCTTGAACAATCAGTCGTCGGATGTAAAGAAGTAGCGATGCCATGAAGTTGTACTGAACGTCTCTATCGAATCCGCGCATTCTACTCTGAACCTTTTCAAGATACATATCTTCTATGTCATTGAGATAAAGGTTGGGAAAGTCTGCTTCGGAGAACTTGTACTTCTTTTCATCTTGTCGTTTAACAACAATTTCACGCATGAATAAGTAGTTAAACCGTTTCGACTGCTGAATCTCCAAGATAGCGATGATCTTTGATTTCTGCTTCACATTTTCCAATGATGTTTCTCCTAATCTGCTTGTATAACCGAGACGACGACGATCAGGCCAATGTTGAATTCCGTGTAGAGCATCTCTGTCGTAAGCAACGATGGAGTTGCTAAAAATACGGGTGGTTTCTTCAATGGCTGGAATTTCGTATCTAGCGGCTAGTACTGAGATTGTGAGTGAGGAAGCATATTTCTTCTTGGATATCTCTTGAGTGAGCTGGATGTTACGAAGATCTTTGTTGAAGAAGAAGCTGTAAGGTATCTTCGGTTTGTCAGGAAATCCTTTAAACGGTAATGGTTTGGTCCAGTCGGTGAAGTAAGGTTTTTCATGATTCTTGGAACTTAGATCGATATTCACTTCAGGATTTAACCAGTCAAAGTCGGCAGACATTGCACTAGCTATATTCTGCATGTGATATTCGTATTCGACTTTGTTTCCAGATCTTTTCTTGAGGAATTCTTGTGCATCCCTATTGATTCTCCTAAGCTCCGCCTTTGTGAGTTTGTTGATGTGAAGATCCTTCATAATTACCTGGGTGAACTGAAGAGTGTTACCAGGAAGAGGTTCTTCTTCTTCCAGAGGAGGTTGAGCTTGGACCATTTCTGTAAGCCAATCATTCTGAGGATTGTCATCATTGTCGAGCCATGAATGACGTGTTTTCTTCTTTGATTTCTTAGACTTGGATGTAGCATCTTTGTCTTTGGCTTTGGACGGTGATGATGGACCAGCATGAGAATCATGAGTAGGTGGAGCACGGTAATCGGTGTCAAGTTGATCTTGGAAGTCATCAGTTTGTTCCATGAACATTTCTTCATCTTCGGTTTGACCTTCACCAGTAGCTGAGGGTTGTTGTTGAGTTCCAGGAGGAGTGGAGTCCTTCTGTGGTTGTAGAGAGGATGAGGGACCTGTTCCAGACTTAGGTTTCTTGCCTTTGGAGTTTGGGTCAGGATCGTCATCTTTTCTTGTCCTCTTTCGGGATCCAGCAGCATCTTTGCATGACTCTTTTGACATATAAGCTACCATAGCATCATACAGGCCTTTTTCTTCAGCTGTCTGTGTGGTTTTGGTGGCAAGGTTGTCGAAGATTTTGACAAGCATGTCATTGAGAGACAATTCTTGGACGGTTGGAGCCACAGTAGAAGATTTTGCGGTGTGAAGCGTGAAGGGTGTAGTAGACAACATTTTCTTCGTAACACTTCTAATTCTGTGATCCAAGTTGTCATTGATTGGTTTGAGAAGGTTTGCAACTTCAGGAGTAATCATCTCAACCAGATTATCAGTGAGAAAATCATGTGTTGCAGTTCTGATAAAACCTTCGTAATCAGATTTCAAGAACTTGTCAATCAGCTGCGTAGAATCCTGGAATTCCTCAACTTGTTTAGTCAGTTTGGTAACCATGTCGGTGAGTTTGTTCACTTGCTCCTGAAGATCAACTTGTTGTTTTGGTTCATTGATCGAATGCTGTTTAGATGCGGTTTCAGATGGCGTGGGTGATGAGTGCTCTGGTGATGATTCGGACGAAGACTCGTTGTGAGAGTCTGAAGAAGAAGCAGGAGGAGTTGGATCCTTTGGCGGAGAGTCTTGAGGAGGTGGAGGTTGTGCTGAGGAAGTCTGCTGAGAAGATGACTTAAGAAACATGTTGGTGTCGAACGCGTTCTTCTCTTCGTTTTCCTTTCGACGACGTTCCTCTGCTTCCTCTGCTTCTCGTGCAAGAAACTCTGGAGTAATAAGATATTCATGTTCCTGATCCGTAGCTAAGTTCTCTTGACCGCCAACATTCTCCTCTAAAGTAGCAGTCTCAGTCATGTGGACATCTTTAGTCTTGTTTGAATCCTTAACGTTGTCATCAGGTTGTGGAGCTGATTCTGACGTTTTTGGAGGAACCATACTGCTTGTAGCCCCTACATGTTCTGACTGATCAATAGGTGTTGGTGTTGGAGGGTGTGATAGAAGTCGGCTTTCAAGGCTTGCTTTCCTCTGTTCTTTCCTAAGCTGCTTTTCTTCATCTCTAGTGTCGACAACTATACTCTTAAGTTTGCGTTTATCAACTAATGGTTCAACGATTGGTTCATCTTCATCATCATTTGGCTCATTGATAGTGACTCCTTTTCTTCTCCTTGTCTCTTCTTCATAAGTTTCCAGACTTTGTTGTACTGCAATCTCTATTGCTGGAAATCCTTCATCAGGTGCTCTGTATCTCAGTTCATAGTCTGGTTCTTCTTCGTCAGATTCTGTATCGAACTCAGACTCGGTGTCAGAAGGTGGAGGAGTAGGTTCATCCCGAATAAAGTACTCAGGAGTTGCCTTCTTCTTTGGTTTGGAAGTAGGTTTAGGTTTGGATGTAGGTTTAGGTGTGGTAGTAGTCTTGGGTTTTGCCATTGAAGCAGACTTAGATCTTGTATGCGGTGATCCAGTGGTGCTCGTGGTACTCCCAGACTTTACACTTCCTTTGCTACGAGTCTTTGTAGTTGCTTCTTCCAGTTCCCCTTTGTAAGCCAGATCATACAACTTGAAGTTTGCCCTATTCTTAATGTTGTCATTCAGAAGGTATTCGGGAATCCTCATACCTTTGCTCTTGGTAGCGGAAGTGGTTGATTTGATGAATAATGTGGGGAAGTCGTCCTCGAAGAGGTGCTTCGGCTCATTAGGATCAGCCATCCTCTTGATGAATTCTGGAGAACTTTTGCAGAGATGTTCAATGATAAGCTTGGTGAATCTGGTGAATGGTATCATAGTCTTCACACGGTCGGTCTGAATACTGTAGATGATATCATTCATGATAGGAACTGCAAAGTCAATTGGTGTCAGAGTCACCATTCCCCAGAATGTTTGCAGGTGTTCGAGCCTTGGATGTTCATGACCACTTTTCCTTCCAGATATAGATCTAACAACCAACAAACAGAATGTTCTCCAAGGCTGAGGTATATACTTGACATTGAATTTGGAAAGCTTGATTAGAGGTTCATCATCATCAACCTCATATCCTAATTCAATGAAGAAGTCAAGAAGTTCCAGGTCAGGTAGTATCGGAGCAAATTCGTTGTCAGTTTGTGGCATGAGAAGAGCTGTTCGAAGAACGTCATGATCAACAGAGTAATCTTGGCTATCTAAGGTAACAGTGAAAGACTCATTATCCAAGTTGGTCTGAGCAGTAAGCCAGAACTGATGAAGATAGAACAGTGGAACTGAAGTAGAGCAGGTGAGAAGTGGTTTGCATGGATGTGCCAGTAGGATATCTTTCACAATCTTGCATGATTTCTCTGTGATATTCAACTTATTGAAATCGACTCTGGGATTGTTGTTGCCAATTGTGACATTGTAGTTCTCGGGAGTGATGTCATCCAAGGTGAGTAATGGAAGAGGTTGTTCTGCGACGTTCTCAGTGTGTTCAGCCATGTTTTTCTGAAAAGTATCACCATAAATCAAACATCTAAATGTGTTAGGAGTTAGCACAGTTTAGATATTGGATGTAGATATCTACTTGAAACAATTAAGCACAAATGCGTCATTTAGTTATGAGTCAGATAATGCATGTGGTAAATAAACACAACAAGACAAGCACAATTCACAACAATATCACATTACATCACACTAATGAACCACACCAATTATATAAGATTTCGAAAAATAATGCATCATGGTCCAATTATCGAGAAAATATCAATTCACCATATCGAGAAACACCGGTTTTGTCGAGAAAGTTAAATCAAATGAATGATTTCGATAAATGACTCTTTATCGAGAAAGTGAAATATCGAGAAACTTCATCGAGGAACTTTATCGAGAAAAACATTTATTGAAAAATTTATCGAGAAATGTTATTGAGAATTTTATCGAGAAAACTCTATCATTCATGAAAAAATATTATCGAGAAAAATTAACTTTTGTCGAAAACATTATCGAAAAAATTGAAGATTTTGAAAAAATTGTGTTACCAGAATGATTTCGATAAAAATTTATCGAGAAAGTTAGATCTCGAAACATTTTACTCAGAATATCGAGAAACTTGATATTTATCGAGAACTTGAGTTTCTCGATAATGTTCAAAGGATTTCGATAGGATACAGTTATCTCGAAAATATTCTTATACAAGAATATGCTCGAATTCACATGATCTTAGGCCTTTGTATTATACATAAATCACGTTGCCACTTAAGTTGGCCTGTCACCAATAATCTAATACAAGAAACTCGTATTTCTCGATAATTTTCAAACGAGGCATTCACGTTTTATCGAGAAACATGTAGGAGACGTGAGAGACAACCAAGCAAGATTGATAAGGCACATAAGGGACCTAATAAGCAAATCCCACCAATAACCACAACTCAATAACCACAGAATCTCTTACACCCATTTCGACCCATTCTTAAGAAATCGAAAAGAAAGTTTTTCTTGATGAAATAAGACACCGAATGATAAAAAACAAGCTTAGTGACAAATCCCCATCAAGAATTAACTCATACCACAGATTACACATGATTTCGAAATCCTAACCCTAGTTTTCGAATTCATGATAACTTAAGATCTAACCATTGAAAAACCAATTAATCAAGATCCTATGTATAAAATACCCTAGTGAATCCATAGGAACTTACAATTTGAAAGATCAAAGTCGGGGTATGCAAGATTGAATGTGAGCCGTGGGTTTTAAGAAAGGGTTTTAGAGGTTTTAAACTTTGAAATAGTGGTGGAATGGTTTGTACGGTTTGTTTGTTTATTTACTTATGATACTTTGAATTTTTGTCACTTATAGTCCTTGGACTTTAAACCAAACAAAACAAGTGTACCAAAGTATTTGAACCTTAAAAACATTGACACTTTTGGTCCCTTAGCTATTAAGTACTTAAACTGGAACTCTAAAGTTCCAAGCAAGTCTAAAGATACTGAGATGTGCATTCGTTAAGGTAACTAATGAAGATTTAAACCATATGAGACAAGGTGTATTGAAATAAACCATTCGCACACACACCGAACCGAAAGCTTATGAGAAATATGCAAGTATACCTATTTTAAAAAATTGGTGAAAGAAATTTACGCGTGACTCCCCCTCAACACTTGTAAAGTAAGAACAAGGTGTTGAATGGAAGCGATATACTTGCATTTTTTTTTTTTTTTTTTTTTTTTTTTTTTTAAGGAAAATAAAATTGTGAAAAATCTTTTTGGGTTTTGATTAGTTTATAGTAAAGAAAGAAAGACAAATATTATACAGAGATAGTAGTGATGTTTGACAATCAGTGGTATTTTAAAAACTTTTCCAGATCCTCTGGTGTCAAACATCTCATACCAATCTGGTGAACTAGACTAGCAAACCTGGATGGTGCCAAGGATTTGGTAAGTAAGTCCGCCAATTGGTATTCAGTTCCAACGAAATAAAGTTCAACTGTACCCCTTTCCACATGCTCTTTGATGAAATGATAACGGAGATCGATGTGTTTGGATTTGCAATGATGCACAGTGTTGCAGGAGATAGCAATCGCACTCTTTGAATCACAGTAGATAGGAATCTTGTTGAATAGGTAGCCATAGTCTTTGAGTTGTGATCTCATCCAGATGACTTGAGCACAGCAGGCCGACATGGCTACGTATTCAGATTCTGTAGATGACAAAGACGTGCAGTCCTGCTTCTTAGATTGCCATGACACAAGTTTGTCTCCAAGAAACTGTAATCCACCAGATGTACTTTTGCGTGTGTCTAAACATCCTGCATGATCAGCGTCTGAAAAAGCAATTAGTTCAAAACCAGAATCCTTCGGATACCAGATTCCCAAGTTAATGGTTCCCTTTATGTATCGAAGGATTCTCTTAACCTCACTGAGGTGTTTTTCCGTTGGTCTAGACTGATAGCGAGAGCACATGTAGACAGCAAAAACTATATCAGGTCTACTAGCTGTGAGATACATGAGGGACCCAATCATACTTCGGTATTTGGTAGGGTCAACGGGAGTCCCATGTAAATCAGCATCTAGTTTTGTGGTATAGCCCATTGGCGTATTATAAGTATCACAAGTTATCATTCCATGTTTCTTTAAGATTTCAAGAGCATATTTGGACTGATTTATAAAAATTCCACGGGGTGATTGATGAACTTGTAGTCCTAAAAAGAACGAAAGTTCACCCATCATGGACATTTCAAAATTATCTTTCATTAATTTTGCAAACTCATTAGAATAACTTCTTTTTGTTGAGGCAAAAATGATGTCGTCGACATATATTTGAACAACAAGTAAGTCCTCCCCGTAGGTTTTTGTAAATAGTGTGGGATCCACCGATCCTTTAAAAAATTTATTGGCCAATAAGAAAGTGGACAGTTTGTCATACCACGCCCGTGGGGCTTGCTTGAGTCCGTAGAGAGCCTTTTTGAGTCGGTAGACATGATTAGGACGCTCAGGATCAACGAAGCCTTCAGGTTGACTGACATAAACTTCTTCACGGAGTTCTCCATTCAGAAATGCTGTTTTCACATCCATCTGGTAAACCACCATATTCCTATGAGCAGCATAAGCCAGAAAGATCCGAACAGCTTCATGTCGTGCCACTGGAGCAAAGGATTCAGCAAAGTCTAGACCTTCAAGTTGAGAGTATCCTTTCGCTACCAGACGTGATTTGTTGCGGATGACTGTTCCTTCTGCATCAAGTTTATTCTTCCAGATCCATTTTAACCCGATGACAAAGACTCCGTCAGGTCTTTCAACTAATTCCCAGACTTCTAATCTTATGAATTGCTGAAATTCCTCTTGCATGGATTCAATCCAGTTGTCATAAGTCATTGCATCTTTAATGTTCTTGGGTTCTTCATGACAAACTGTGAGTGCGTAGATGCAAGTTTCACCATCGGTGTGAAGTCGTTGTCTTGTCATGACAGGTGCATCTGGATGGCCAATAATATGGACTAGTGGATGGTCACGAGTCCATTTGTGTGTTGACGGGTGTAGTTGATATGTATCTCGCATGTTGGCAGGATCCAAGTTGCGTGTTGATGACTCAGCTATATCAGGAACTGTAGTAGCTGGTGCAAACGGATTAATGAACGCATCAGGATCATGCTCTGCGGGTTGTGGAACTGATTGTGGTATTGGATCTTCAGCTGGATGGCAGGGAGTAGAACCAGTTTGTTCTGCTGTAGATGGTGATTCAATTGAAGGACCGTCTCTCTCAACACTTGTAGAAGTTTGTTGAGGTGAGTCTGGTACTGGAATGTGTTCAGGTTGAGCAGCGGAATTTGATGAGACCTCAGTAGGACGGTATTCAATCGTGTCATCAAATAGTGGAGCAAACAAGGTTTCTAATTCTTTGCGGTTAAGTGGTAAAGGTTCAGCTGAAGATGCCGGAGAGTTGAGACGGTTAAATTCGGGTCCTAAGCTGTGTTGCTCAGAAGCCATTTGGGTGAGTTCATCGAAATTAGCGTGAATGGTTTCTTGAATTTCTTTTGTACGACGATTCCATATCCGAAAACCTTTGGAATTTTCACAATATCCAACGAACACTCCGATGTCAGCCTTAGCTTTGAGTTTTCCTAAATCATCACGATCATTTTTCGGATAGCAAAGTGCTCCAAATACATGAAAGTAATCGATGTTCGGTTTTCTTTTGTGAACAATTTGATATGGTGTTTTGCGATGACGTTTTGTGATCATGCAACGGTTTTGAGTATAACATGCGGTTGAAACAGCTTCTGCCCATAAGTAATCTGGTAATTGAGCATTAATCAACATAGTTCTAGCAGCTTCCACTAACGTCCTGTTGCGTCTTTCAACCACACCATTCTGTTCTGGGCTTCTAGGTATAGACGTTTGATGTTCAATTCCCACTTTCTCATAGTAGGACCGAAGTGTCTGATTCTTGAATTCAGTACCATTGTCAGTTCTGACGATTCGTACTGTGTTTCGAAGCTGAACTTGAATCTTGGTGAGAAAGGTGATGATCATCGAAGGAGCTTGATCTTTACTTCGTAGAAAATAAACCCAAGTCCATCTGGAGAAGTCATCCACAATTACGAGTATGTACCGTTTACCGTTGATACTTTGAACACGCATCGGTCCACACAAATCCATATGAAGCAGTTGTAAAACATGATTCGTACTTTGCTCAGGTTTAGTCGGAAAATGAGCACGAGTACTTTTTCCTTGTTCACAGGCTGGACATAAGTGATCTTTGGTGAAACGGAATCTTGGAAATCCATCGACAAGTTTATAACGAGCAAGGTCAGTCATGGTTCTGAAATTCAAGTGAGAAAGACGTTTGTGCCATAACCAAGATTTAGTTGACTCTGCTTTGGAGAGAAGACATATCGGAGATGTTGCAATCATATCTGACATTGATATTGTATAAAGATTGGAGCCGCGTGAGCCAGACATTAGATCGTTTCCTTGTAGGTCGCGAACAAAGCAAGTTTTCTCACGAAATGCAACTTCAAGATCCCCATCACAGAATTGACCAACAGAGAACAGGTTGTGTCCAAGGCCTTCCACATAGTAAACACGACTAATTTCAATGTTACCGCTGATGTAGTCACCATATCCCATTATAAGAGCGTAATGATCATTCCCGAATCTGACAGTTCCTATAAACTTTGAGACAAAGTTGTGTAGCAGTTTGAGATTGCCTGTCATATGTCGGGTGCATCCGCTATCAACAATCCAGAGAACAATCTGTACCACCTGCATCACCAGAAGAAGACACGGGTGGAACAGAAGTAAGGGTGGAACCCAAAGACAATGCGGGTTCCTGTTGGTTAGTAACACATGTAATTAACAATTTAGGAATCCATTTAAAATCTGGTTTGTATTGTAACCAACGTTGCCAGTTCCAACTAGTTTTTGCTTTCTTAATGTTAAATGCACTAGTAGTTGGCTCAGTCCTAGATTTGTTCTCGGCACCTATGGGGGTAACTGGGACATCATTAGAAACCGTAGAAGACGGCTTTCCTAAGTTAGACTTAGAGGCATTAGTGGGCCTAAAAGGAATGCGTGTCCTACGTTTCTCATGACGATTGAGAAGAGAATTAGCTAAACATTTTGTATGATCACCAGATGATACGCTTTTACGACAAAATACACAAGATGCATTAATATTCAAAACATTCAAAGGTTCATCATTCGTTACATTTAGATTTTGATTACAATTTGCCAGATTAGAATCTAAATCGGATGCAACATGAGTTTTATTCAAAGTCCTAAGTTGGTCTTCTACTTCCTGAGCTTCTAGGTGTCCTCTCTTACGTTGCAAGATCCTATTCTTCTTTTTACTTTTTCGCTTGGGTCTGCTAACGCTAGAAGTGGAGACTAGTCCTGTAGAAGTGGAGGTATCAACATTAGTGTTTTGAACAACTTTTCCTTTATCAGTTTTGTTTATTTGATACATTCCTGGTGCTATCACCGTGGTGTCAACCATTTTTCCTTTTTGAAGTAGCTTAACTTTCTCTTTCAAATCAATGATGATGTGATTTTTGTCCTGAATTTCAGACTCAAGTAAACCATTGCAATATTTGATGTCGTCGCGGTTTTGTTGCCATTCGGCGTTTTCAATTTTTAAATCCGCAATTTCTTTCTCGTATTTGAAACATCGACCTTTTAAAGACTCGTTGTTTTTGCAAATCTGACAAGAATTTGAAACATTTTGACTTTGAAACTTCAATTCCCTTTCAAGACTTTTAGCTTGACACCATTCAAGCCTTTGATTGAGTTGACAAATTTCTTTTGAAAATTGTTTTGTCACATCATCATTTTTAATTCTCAACTTTTCATTTTCCAGTTTAAGTGTCTCAATTTCCTCATTCAACAAGATATTATCAACACAATGATCATGCTTAAGCATAGAAGTACCAGAATTATAAAGATCATTCATGATAACAGACAAAATATCAGCACAGAGAACTTGTTCCAAGAGTCGATCGGCATCATTTTTGAAAACTTTAGTTTGTAGCTTTTGGACCAAAATCTCATTTTCAGCAGTATCAAAAACGTTTATCATATTTTTGTCCTCCTTTTGAAGTTCCTGATCCCAACGTGTAGCACATAGACGAAGGTGTTGAACAATTGGTTTCATTTGTTTTTGAAAAATATCTCTCTTTTCTCGCTCGTAAGCGGATTGAAAAGTTTCAATTTTTATTTCTGAATTGCGTTCAATTGTTTCCTCCAAAATATCAATGTCTTCCATAAAGGTTTTAAAATAATTTAAGACACGACATTTTGGTAAACGTGTAAGTTCACCGGATGATGGTAAAGGACCATTTATTTGTGCTACAGGTGGGACAGGAGCCGCATTGTGAGATGAAACATATGACTCTTCGATAAACCATGATTTTTCAGGTAATTCCTTTTGAGTGACAAAAGATTTTGAAAGTGGAGGAGCTTTTGAATAGTCATATGGTGTCCAATATTGAACTTGACTCATTTTAGATCGACTCTCATCTTCAAGTTCTTCTTCTTCCTCAGTATCAAAAACAACAGCACGCACAACCGTATTATCAAGAAAATAATCCATACTGTAAATCTTTGGAATTTCTTTGAATGCCGTGTGTAGAAACATTGAATTGTAATCACCAAGTGCATAACCGCAATTGGGTTTCGGTTTTAAAGTAAATTTCTGAATTGTTGTGACAGAGTTCCCGTGTTTGTAAACAATGTGACGAAATTCTTTGAGTTGTTTTTCAAGATCAACAATATCACCGAGTAAGTTGTCTATGTACTTCCTTTTCCGTATTTTATGTTCATGAAAATCTTTTTGACAACTTGACAATTTTGTTTCTGTTTTTGAAAGTTCAGTTTGAAGACATTCAACCTGTTTTTTCAATTCACCCTTCTCACTTTCAAGTTTCGAAATCAACTTTCCGTGTGACACAATTAAATCTTGTATTTTGCGTTGAAGATCTTGTTCTTTGTTGTAAGAATCTTGAAAAGCTTTTTCAAAACTGTTAGTGTGTTTAATCTTTTCATCTTGATTTGAAAGCTGAATTTTATAACACTCAATGTCTCTTGCAAATGACGCATTTTGTTCTTTTAAAACTTTGTTTTTCTCGTTGCATTTGAGTATTTGCAATTGTTGAGCATCCAGTTGTTTAGATAACAATATGAGGTCAGGGTCTGGATCAAATGATGGTTCATGTTGTTCTAAATTATCATGTTCATCATTCTCAATTGGATCATCAAATGAAACAACTGTGTCATCATCAAATATGACAACTGTGCTTATTTGTTCATCTTTTTGAGAGGATGAAGATGATATAGATGGAACAACTTGCGCCGTATCTGATTCAGAAGCAGAAGGTGAGACTATTTCATTAATAAAGCATGCATTAAGGTCATGTACCTGAGACAAGCCGTCAGTGTCATACACTGGACCTGAATCATTGAGCTTAAATTCCTGCATGTTGGCCATAAGCATCACAGCTGCATTAGCTTCCAGATCTTCCATGTCATCATCATTGTGTACATTTGCCATGAAGTTGTTGTCTTGTTCAGGGAAATGTCCATCCTTTTCATCTTGAAGAGCCATGAGTAATGCCTGCTTGTGAAACTTACTACCCCGAGTACGTGGTTTGGGACATGCTGTTGCTATATGACCTTGTTCATTGCAATTGTAGCACCACACTGCATTCCCTGAGTTGGAGTTCCTAGGTGCAACTGATTCAGACCTTTGCTGAGAAGATCCTGAGTTGTTCCTGAACCCTGTATTGTTACTAAACCTCTGACCATTCCCATAGTTTCCAGAAGAGCTTCCTGAACCAGATCGACCATAGCTACGATTCTGAATTTCCACTCTTCCATCATTAACAACAGCTTGATTTCTTGTGTTTGAAGATGAACGTTGACGGTTGTTTGTTTTGTTGGAGAATTTGCTGAATGCACGAGCAATAAGAGCAAGTCCCTGATTCAACGTATTAAAGTCATCATCGTCATCATCATTGGAGTTGGAGTAGTACACAGCATCATTGTTGTTTGATGAAACAAGTAGAGTAGAAGAATCTTGTGGAGATGAATCATAAGGGACCATTTGGTTCGAGGTGGAAGATTGTGGATAACTGAAGTAGTTCTGCTCTTGAACATATGCATGATTAGACATTGGTGGTGGAGCATAGGGAGATTGAGCTACGAGAGCCAATGAATTTGGTGTTGTTGTTGGTGTGTATCCTCCTCGTAGAGCTCGATCTTTTTCCACTTCAGGTTCATGGTGTTTCAGAAAATCATACAACAACCCATATGGAGCATCATGAAGATTCTTCGTTTGACGAACAAATGTCACATATTTATGCCAATCAGGGCCAAGACTACCCACAAATTTGGAGTTCACAGCGATCCTTGGTACAGTGATTTTGTGACGTTCCAGATCATTAACCACATTTGTGAAACGATGATAGTATGATTCAAGTGACTCTCCAGGTTCAATAGTGATGTCAGTGTATTCCATGTAAAGCTTAGATTCCATGTCATCTTTGTTCAATTGAGTGCCTTCCATGAGGAGATGAACGTGTTCCCACATTGCTTTGGCCGTTTTCTGAGCATCGACACTGCGATAGATCGGATTGGGTATACCTTGAAGTATATAAGCCATTGCATACTGATCAGCTTCACGATGTAGTTTCTGTTCTTCAGTGAGTGCAGTTTCTGGAAGGGGTCTATCACCAGGAGGACGTGGAGGATCTGCATTTGGATCACCAGCTTCAAATCGTGTTGGCCACTCAAATGGTCCTTCAAGTATCACTTGTTTCAAGAATGGCCCATGAGGTTTCTTGAGTTCAAGAAATCGTAGGAATCGACTTGACCATTGCACATAATTACCAGGTGTAAGCATTGGAGGTGTTTCAAGTGATCCTGCCTCATGTCGGGATTGTTGAGTTGTAATAACTTCACACATTCTGTCAAACCAGTGAGGTTGTTTGGAGGAAAACTGAGTGGTTTGTTGTGGCACTTGATATGGTAGTTGTTGAGGAATGAGCTGTTGTTGCATCATAAGGTATTGTTGTTGTGGATTGTATTTAGGAGGTTGTTGATTCATTGTGTGCGGAAGGTAATGTTGTTGCTGATACTGCTGAGGTTGTTGTTGCTGAGATGTTTGTTGTTGAACATGAGGAAAGTAGTGATTCGGTGGCTGAGACATCTTCGAACACTTGTGTAGAAATGGATCTTGTGGAAAGTGTAGAATTAACCAATTATCGAGAAACTTAGCCCAACTTCAAATGAGATTTCGAAAATAAGTTTTCGAAAACTTGGTAGATTATCGAGAACTTGGCAGTTTATCGAGAACTTGGCAGTTTATCGAGAACTTGGCAGTTTATCGAGAAAAAATAAGATTGCAATATGAAGCAGGTTTATCGAAAAAGTTAGATTTCGATACTTAATAAGGTTTATCGAAAAATAAGATTTCGATAACCAAGAAATTTTCTCGATAATGTTCGAAAATTTCGAAACTTAGTTTTCGAAATTATACAATTTCGAAAAACTTTTACAATAGTCGAAGTACTTAACTTTCTTATACAAGAAAGAAAATACCGAGTCCACACAAACGAAGACGAGGGAGTGCACTTTATGAAGATCTCGATAATATGTAGGTTTTGTTTTGCAAAGAAAGCAATCCTTAAATTCGTTTTTCTTTCAAGATACTTGTACTTTTGTGTATAAAATGTGTAAATCTTAAGTAAAGTAGAAAACTTTATGAAAAAATTTAAACTTGAAAAGATTTCGATAAAGGTACAAGTAAGAAGAAATCGAATTTTGTTGTAAAAGTTTGGAACTTTATGGTTTGTTTTGATTTTAAACACAAGTTTGTAAGCAAAGATGTGAGAAAAACCAAGAAACAAAGCAAAAGTTTAAAATTTCACAAAAAAATTCGGTATTAAAAAAAAACGAATTTGAGAGAAAAAAATCAATGAAAACAAGAACTACACCTTCCTCTAGCGAATGATACCACTTGTTAGGTCACCATTTTGTAAACACAAGTATGATTATGTAAGAAATGAGATGAGAATGAGAGTGGGATGATTATGAGAAATTTGAGAAAATGAAATGCAAGAGTTTCCTTAATGTTTTCAAATAACCAACCAAGTTTACAAGAGGCCTAAGGTTACTATTTATAGGGAAGGAGCTAGGGCAACACACCCTCTCCTTCCACTCATCATTTCGTGGGCTTTTAGGGCCCATGGATCATATGACTTAAGCCTAGTAAACTAGAAACAATAACATAAATGTAAACAAATAATAACTTAAGCAACCTATTATTACAAATGACCGAGACTTGATAAAATAGTAAAACTATGGTTCCAACAACATTTATTTACGCTTATAAGCTCAAAAATACTATAAATTATTTCTTTCTTCACAAGTGAAGAAAACTGTTAGCTTCGCTTTTTTATAAAGATAACGTCACACATGTGAAATGGACTAGATTAGATACTACAGGGACTACTATTGTCAAGTAGGCAAAGTAATGTTGTAATGAGCCTATAAATACCCCTCATGACTCTCCATGAGGGGTGTGGGAAAGTGTGTGTATTGTTTCATTTATTCTTTGTTAATATAAACCCTTTTCTCCACCTTTCTCTCTCTACTTTCTCTCTCTAGAACCATGATGTATTTTGATCAACCGCGACCTCCCGAACGTGTTTCTAGGTCATAACAAGTGGTATCAGAGATAACCGGGGGCGAATCGTGGTGTTTTTGGGTGTAAAATCGTGTTTTTGGGTGAAAAAATGAATCTGGTT
This sequence comes from Artemisia argyi, assembly GCA_030686995.1. Classification (NCBI taxonomy): domain Eukaryota; kingdom Viridiplantae; phylum Streptophyta; class Magnoliopsida; order Asterales; family Asteraceae; genus Artemisia; species Artemisia argyi. Next base: position 113,487,841 of record CM060708.1, read on the forward strand.
ACTGTTCATCGACATGTTATCGAGTTTGGTGAAAAATTTTCGAGTTAGGTAATTTTTTATCGAGTTTGGATGTGTTATCGAGTTAGGACTGGATTTCTTTCGAGTTAGGGTGATTTTCTATCGAGTTTGGATTCTTTATCGAGTTAGACTGCTAATCTTATCGAGTTTGGGAAACTCTTATCGAGTTAGGATCTATTTTGGCGAGTTAGCCTTCTTTTCCTAATCGTTTATCGAGTTAGGTTTTTTGTGGCTTATACCTAGACGAAACTCTGCCAAAATTATTCAAGGTTTATCGAGTTAGGATCCAAGGTTATCGAGTTTGAGGTATTATCGAGTTAGGGGTAGTACCGAGTTTGGAGCTTATCGAGTTTGGAGCTTATCGAGTTTGGAGTTATCGAGTTTGGAGGTATTATCGAGTTTGGAGTTATCGAGTTTGGAGCTTATCGAGTTTGGAGCTTATCGAGTTTGGAGTTATCGAGTTTGGGACTTATCGAGTTTGGAGCTTATCGAGTTTGGACCTTATCGAGTTTGGAGCTTATCGAGTTTGGGGCTTATCGAGTTAGGACATTATCGAGTTAGCAAAGGTTACCGAGTTAGGGGCTATTATCGAGTTAGTAAAAAAAAAAAAAAAATTGGCGGGAAAATTTGAGTAAAATTTATTTTTGAGAGGAGGCTAAACGTTCAATTTTTACGCGAGATTTTAATTTTGGTACAAGGTTGAAAATTTTGGCCCGAAATTCAAATTTTTAGGCCAAAATTCAAATTTTTTCGGTGAAATTTTGCGTAAAAATTTTCAAAACTCAAAATTTTCTGGTAACCTTAGAATTGCATTTCATAGTGATTTCCAAATTATGGGCGAGAAAATTTTCCAAATTTATTTTTGGAGGGAAAATACGAAATCACTATGAATCACCCGAAATAGAATTTCAAGCTTCACCAAAACACACCACGGATTGCTTAAACGATCCTAATCAAGAATCACATTCAAATGACAACGGCTAGTATCAGATTTTTGTGACTACGGAGTTTTTGTACGATATTGCTTATTTGGGTTTAAAGTTCATTTCACGGGCATGTGTACTTATTTATCTCAAAGTCTAGGGGTGGATGGATGCATGACTTTCGGAGATACTTGTTTGGGCAAACACTGGTAGAGATAGTGATTAAGACTTGGATTATCTAGTTATACCCGATGTAAGGAGTTACATTGTAGTACTCACGGGTTATAGCTATCACTTTAAGGAGTTACGTTGTAGTACTCAGTGTCACACGAAGTTGTGGATAGTTCAAGAGGTGGAGATTTCATATACTGTTTACGCGTTTGGGTATATGGCACTACCTATGCTTAAAGGAGTTACGTTGTAGTGCTCAGTATAGGTTCTTAGTCACACCTTCGTACAAGATTAAGTCACATATCTATGAGATGTTTACTTCATTCTCAAATTGGTTATATTGGGTTCTCTCCATACAGTGGTCATTTACTAGCTGGTTGGAATTTGAAGAGGTCGCTTAAAGGTTGAAGAGAAGAGAAAAGATTGTAGAATAAAGAGAGTCATATCCTATCAGCATATTCTCACAACTTATGCTTTCATGGTCTATCTATATTGCACCAGAAGTGTAAAGTATGGGTAATTTTGGCATGTACACACAATAGTATGATGATTTCGATACATCGTAACCATCAGGAGGGAGAAGAACATGCCAAAAGAAGTAGTGTTTCATCTCTAGTATGTTGGTTGTTCAAGGGAATTGTGCTTACACTATAACCGAAGAAGTACTAATGATGTGTACATCGGAGCGTATTACCAACCTTCTGTGCAATACTATGTGAGTTATGCTATGATGCTCCCAGAACGACAACCACGGTGCAAACTCATTAGTATCTACCTTATCCGCTGCGAGATGAGAAGAGAGTTGTCAGTTCAGGAGGGAGCAGAAGAAAAAGAATAAAGGCTCACTAGTTAGGAGGGAGTAATAACCTAACTAGACCATTACAGTTGAAGTTCAGAGCTACAAAGACCTTTGCCGTCAGTGTCAAAGATCATACGCCGAGATCGTCGGAAGAGAGAACTTCAAGTCTGCCTCAGTATCTAGACTACAGAGACTCTGCGCTTCAACAACATCAACATAGTTTACTATTGTTGTAATTTACATGTTTATGTGTTTATAGGTCTCATTGTATCCATTCATGTGTGACGATATCTTGGAGGGAGATTGTTAGCTTCGCTTTTTTATAAAGATAACGTCACACATGTGAAATGGACTAGATTAGATACTACAGGGACTACTATTGTCAAGTAGGCAAAATAATGTTGTAATGAGCCTATAAATACCCCTCATGACTCTCCATGAGGGGTGTGGGAAAGTGTGTGTATTGTTTCATTTATTCTTTGTTAATATAAACCCTTTTCTCCACCTTTCTCTCTCTACTTTCTCTCTCTAGAACCATGATGTATTTTGATCAACCGCGACCTCCCAAACGTGTTTCTAGGTCATAACAAAAACTCAACGAAAGCTTAAATCGCCTAATTTCATCAAAAGTTCATCCGCTTAATGATTATATTCAAATGTGCTGAAACTATAATTACACTCTTTTATGCTTATAACCTCAAAAATCCTATATATTTTTATTTTCTTCACAAGTGAAGAAAAGTCAACTAAAGCTTAAATCGCCTAATTTCAGCAAAAGTTCATCTGCTTAATGATTATCTCCACATGTGCTGAAACTATAATTACACTCTTTTATACTTATAACCTCAAAAATCCTATACATTCTGATTTTCTTCACAAGTGAAGAAAACTCAACGAAAGCTTAAATCGCCTAATTTCATCAAAAGTTCATTCGCTTAATGATTATCTTCACATGTGCTGAAAATATAATTACATTTATTAACGCTTATAAGCTCAAAAATCCTATACATTCTGATTTTCTTCACAAGTGAAGAAAACTCAACGAAAGCTTAAATCGCCTAATTGAAGATACTATAACTAGACTTATTTGCACTAAAATAACCTAATAAATTAACTTCACATGTGAAAGTAAATTACACTGTCAATTCTTAACAATTATTTAAAAAATTATAAAATTAAAATAAAATTAGATTTATACTTGATATCTCTGTGCTTTCTGGTGATGTTCCGGTGAATATCGTCACATCATCTCCATCCGATTCAGAATCATATATATTGATATCTTCTTCAATTAGATTCTGTTGAATGATTTGGTTGACAGACGGTGACTTAGAGCGGGTTAACGGCGGTGGCATGATGATTTGATCGGTGTTTTAGTGTCGGTTTGATGGCGGTTTTAGATGAAGGAGATGATTTGATATGCGGATGAAGATGAAGATGATCGATTCGTCGGTTAACTGTAGTTTATGGAGCTGTTGATGTTAGATCGGAGGTTTAACGACGGTTTAACGGCGTTTTAATGGTGGTTTAATGGACGTTGATGGTGGTATATTGATCGGAGTTTGTTCGGTCAGTTGAGAGAACTGTGTGTGTTTTCACCAACAATTTAATCGAAGTGTGAGTTTTTTGTTTATATATTAGATATTTGCTTGGTAATTACAATAATGCCCTTGATTAGTGTAATTTTGAAGCTAATCTTAGCCATTAGATCTAAAAAAATGAGGGACTAGATGGATGGCTAGGATCTCTTCTCGCGTTCTCACAAAAAATGGACTTCTCACAAGAATGGCCCCCTATATATATATATATATATATATATATATATATATATATATATATATATATATATATATATATATATATATATATATATATATATATATATACACATATAGAGGATCATGTGCTGATAACTTTTTTTAGTGCGGACGTACGGATTAATCTGGGCCGCCCATCCAGATCTGATCTTGACTTTTTGTAAAAAAGTCAAAATCCAACGCAACATTCAATTAATCAATTGACCATTGAAACGATTTTTTTAATTTTTTTCCTTTTGAGCGATCCTTACTATTGTTATCTTCTTTACTTTTTTTATTTTTTTATTTTTTTAGATTTTTCTGAGCACTTTTTTGTTTGGTAATTATGAGTGCTACCGTGATATTAAGGATATTATGAGTGCTACCGTGATATTAACGATAATTTACTTAAAAAGTTACTTTGATATTAGTAAAAAAAAATTAATATCACTGTTTTTTTTATTACGATATTAAAAAAAATTAACTTTGACATTAAGAAAGCATGATAGTTACGGTGATATTAACAATTTTTATTAAGAAAGAGTTTTTATGATATTAAAAAAATTAATATCACTGTTTTTTTATTACGATATTAAAAAAAGTTACGGCGATATTAAAAAAAATTAACTTTGATATTAAGAAAGCATGATAGTTACGGTAATATTAACAATTTTTATTAAGAAAAAGTTTTTATGATAATAAAAAAGTTATTGTGATATTAAATTTTTTATTAAAAAAAAGTTTATGTGATATCAAAATCTAATTTTGACTTTTTTACAAAAGTCAAAATCATACGCTAATATCACAATACCTTTAATGATGAAAATGATTTTTTTTTGAAATTTTTTTCAGTGATTTATAATTATTTGTTATTCTCTTTATTTTGTTAATTTTTTTAGATTTTTTAAAATTTTTTTTAATAAAAAAAGTTACTGTGATATTAACGATTTTTAAATAAGTCGGGATATTTACGATAATGTCACTCCGCTTTTTTCAGATGGTTGACTAGATGGAGGGCTGAGATTCGTCCGTACATCCGCACAAAAATCCAAAAATGTACCGGATCCCTATATATATATATACTGGTTTAAGTTGTTAAATTTATGGTCATTTGCAAAGAAATAAAAATGATATTTAGAACGTCTATAAAGTATAGTCTAACTAAATTTGCATGTTTAAACTAGTTATAACATCTTGAGTTTATAGTCAACTCAAACGCACTGGTATGAGCCATGAGGTTATGTTCAGTTTAAAGCAATTAATTTTTTATAAGTATTGATTTTATATTAAAGACCCACCGAACACTTTTCTAAGTGTTTGTTTTATATAAGTAATTGTTGTGGTTTCTGAATATGATATTTGGCTTTTTTTGAGTGATGTTGCTTGGTCCTTGGTTTATTCAATAAAAACATGGGTTTTTTTAAAGCACACTAAAAGAACGGTGAGATCAATGAAAAAGAACATCCGGATCTACATCTTTTATTTGAAAAGTGTACTTTTTTGTGGGTCCAGACGTAATTTTTCGTGAGTACCGTCGTCCTTTTGGTGTTCTTAACTTGTGCCCCCAAGGCACAAGTTAGAAAAACCCTAAAAACATTCCAAAATCTGTAAAACCGGATTAACTGAACCGACTGTTAACAATTTGGCTGGTTCGGCTTGCCAACTACAAATGTTCGGTTTAGTTTTAGACATTAAAAAACCGTTTATTCCGATTCAGTTCTAAAAATGGTTCAAAATCTGCTAAACTGGTCGATGTACACCCCTAGTCATTCTAGCTTGGCAAATCAAATTTGTTGCTAACCTTCATAAATACGCACAATAGTTGTTTACTTGTTTTCATGAAATTCAACCTATCATGTATGATTTTTATGAATGAACTTTTAACCATTTTCAAACTTACATTTATAATCCAATCTCATTCGCATTGCAAATACCACATCCATACACATATCTATGGAGACGTGATCATCCCTAACCAAGGATGGAGCCAGAAATTTGTATTAAGGGGGCTCAATTTTTCTTCCGGTGGTAATTTACTATTCTTTGTTTTAGAAGCTGGATCAAAGCTTGAATTGTTCGACATACGGGCTCAATGATATATTTTCGATAGTAATTATATGTTATCAACCAATCAAGCAATCAATCAAGCAATTATATGTTATCAATCAATCACACAATCGTTCGACATACGTTAGACGTAAATGGTAATGAAGATGGGAAAAGACTTACAAAATTTTATGTTTAAATATAAAATAGGTTAAAATACACTAAACTTCAATAAAACAATGTGAGAAGACTGAGATGATAAGAAAATTTCAAAAAAGAACAAATTTCAAAATGTAACTCTCTCATGTTTTTTAACTGACCAACACCACGTGACTAAAGCAATACTTAATCTTTTTTATATTAATATAAAATAGTCTTCATCTTCTCTGATTCAACTATCTTCCTCATTTAAACATTTCACAACCTCCTATGCTTTTATGCTTCAAAAACCTTCTTAGCATCCGTCCAAATGCTTTCTAAAACTGTTTTTCAATTTCAGATCATAAAAGTTGCAGGGGCAGATTGTGAAAAAACCTTAAAAACCCTAGGTGGCTCCGCCACTATCCACGCTACAAGGTGGACTAGTTGGGCCAGTTGGGGGTGGCCGAGCACCCTCCAGCCCCCTACTAAGAGGATATTTATTTCTTTTGTTAGCTAAGGGACAAATAGGTCCCACAGTCTCTTGCATCATCTTATTGAGGAGAGATATATATTTCACACTCTCCAAATTAAAATAATATTTTGGAATTAGTGAACTCAAATAAAAAAAGTAATAATATTAAATTGATGAGCCTCATGTTCTCTTCACTATAATAAAAAAAAATAAAAAAAATATGCTAGCTCCGTCTCTGTCCCTAACATCCATAATTTCATAAAGGTCACATCACTAAAAAGAAATGTGAACAAAGATGACACTACGATCCAAAATTTTTAAATGAGCACAAACAAATTTTCTTACAAAAAACAAAATAATCACAATCAAAAGAAATTTCCCAGCAGCAACCAAAATAATCACGAATGGAATGAAAAATTGTCACAAAAAATGCAACACCAAAAGTAATGAATTAAAAAAAAAAAAAAAAAAAAAAAAAAAAAAAAAAAAGTAATTAGCAAAACTTTATAGTACAACCAAAGGTTGGAGAAAATTAATCCCTTTTCAGCCACGAAAATTCACCTGCGTCGACTTCAAACTATCTAAAAAAATAGTCGCCGTGGAATTAGTCGGCTCATAATGTCTTGTCGGAAACTCATGTTAAAAAAAATGCAAATGCACATCAAAGAAGAAAAGATAAGTAAGAGAAAGAATTATAGATAAATATTTATGTAACCCAACATCTTTGAGTTTTGTAATTAAAAAAATGTAAAGTAAATATTTTCATCATAAAATTGGGACAACAAAAATACACTAACTTTCATTACATTTTACTTTCTTTTTCACTTTAAGTGATACTCAAGAATACAATTTTTTTTTCTTTTTCATTTTTTTTCTTTCTTTTTTTTTTTTACTCTAACTCAAGACCATAATATGTGTAAAACGAGGATGTAAGCCGCGCGTTGCCGCGGGCATTATACAATATTACATTTTGAGGACTAAATTTGCAACGAACCTCTAAGATGAAGGACGAAGCTCGTATGGATTTTTTTTTAAATTGTTGAAGATAATGGTCGTTAGCTACTTAACGTTAAGTTAGTGATCAAGGACTGACTTTGCAATAGATGTATAACATGAAGGACCAATTATTTAAATTATGAAAAGAGTAAATTTGCAACGAACCTCTGAGATGAAGGACCATTTTTGTACGGAATTTTTTAAAAATGTTAAAAATAACGGTCGTTACTTAACAGTCGTTAAGTAACTAACAACCGTTAGTTACTATATCAGAAATTATTATTTTAAAGATTTACTATTCACTGTGAGTGCTTTACACTGTAGCGAAAATTATTTTTTAATGAATTGTGAATAGTAATCCACGCTAAATGTAATGTATATATTATGAGAGGAGTAAATTTGCAACGAACCTCTAAGATGAAGGACCATTTTTGTACGGAATTTTTTAAAAATGTTAAAAATAACGGTCGTTAAGTAACTAACAACCGTTAGTTACTATAGCATAAATTATTATTTTAAAGATTTACTATTCACTGTGAGTGCTTTACGCTGTAACAAAAATTATTTTTTTAATGAAGTGTGAATAGTAATCCACGCAATATATAATACGTGTGTTGGAATTGATGAAAATGATTTTTTTTTATTCAATTAATGTTGATAGTTTGTTACAATTAAATGTGACCTACAACAAATGAAAAATAGTTTGTTACAATTGATAGTTTGTTAGAGCACAAAGTGCAATTACTCATCTTATCTCGCCACTTTTATGTGGCTACTCGCTACCCTCCCCATTGCACCCCCTCCTCACATCTCCTCACTTGAAGGTTGCTCATCTGCACGACGAAGCAAACCATCTGACATTTGTACATTTTTTTTTTTGAGTGAAAAATAAAATATAGTTGTAAGTGGTGGGCCTCAAATAAGTAAGTTGAGGTTAGTTATTAGTGAGAGGTTAGTTGTGAAGAGTATTTAAGGTGATGTAGCACCCCGTAGGCCTCAAATGAGGAGATATTGTTGTTCATTGCACCTAATGCTCTTAAAGCAGGAGGTGTTGATCGCCACTCTAAACTCGTCGTCCTATGTGGAGGAGCCTTGTAGCTCATTTTTGCTCGCCACCACACCAGGTGGAGCTCGCCACAGCTCGCCGGTGAGGAAGTGCTCGTCCGCACAACGAGCTTGATCTTCTGCAACTCGTCCTTTTTTTTTTTCTTTTCTTTTCTTGTATTTATTGGATATGTAATTAGTTTGTAAAATGTTTTAAATATAAGATTAAAAGTATATTTGGAGATGTAAATGATTTGTAAAATGTTTTAAATATGGAAACTTGTAAATGAGTAATTCTTTTTTAAAAACGAAATGAAATACATTAAACACGGAATTAAAATACATAATAGATGGAATTGAAATACATTACAACATACGATTAACCTACGATTAAAATAAAATACGAATCAAAAAAATGATTCAGTCTGTGACATAGCCCTCGTCAGTCGAATAGGAGTTACTCGAATCCTCCTCACTCGATGGCACACGGTTTAATCCTATTTTCCATCGCCATTCTGCTCGACGGTTTCGACAATCCTGTTTAGCTTTTGCTCGTGCCTCACGTTCTTCCTACGCTTGAAACTCTAAGAAGACTTGCATATATTGCTCGAAGAGTTCTTCATCAGTCAACCCAAATGTATTGGGTTGGTTTTGTGGTGGATAGTTTGCCGGTTGATTGTTTTGGGGTGAATTGTTTGCTGGTGGAAACAGAACTTCTGGTGGTGTCTTTTGTAAGGGTTAATGGCTTTTGTAGTTCTGTATCGTCTGTATTTGTATTTCCGTATCGTTTGTGTTTGTATTTCCATATCGTGAGTATTTGTATTTCCGTAGCGTATGTGTTTGTATGTCCGTATCGTGAGTATTTGAATAAAACTTCATGTTCATTTCGTATTGTAATTTTAACCGTATCGTTATTTTACATTTCGTATGTATTTATTTTCTTGTATTGTATTTTTAATTTAATGAAATGAATTTATTTTATTTAATGAAATGAAAAAAATAATAATAATAAAGCTGTAAGTGGTGGACTTAAAATGAATAAGTTGAAGTTAGTTATGAGTGAGGAAGAGGTTAGTTGTGAAGAGGTCTATTTATATTTTATAGGATTGCAGCTTTCATAGCTTAACAATTTTAGTACCTAAACTATTAAAGGATATTTGGACATATACTTGTTAAAAGATAAATTTAACCTCGCACTTAACAAACTAGATAACGAGTGTTATGATTTTTATCTAATAGTGAGCGAAAACCAAAACATTAAGAAAGATGGTAGTAATTTTTACATTATGAGAATTAAACGTGAAATTTGCGTCTAGGACATGGACGGAACCAAAAGACAAAGTCACCGGGTGCATTTATGAGAAATCAAATAAGACTACATGCATAACTTCTTTGGACCGGGTGAATTTATAGAAAAATAGAGATTTTATAACAAAATTAACACTATAAAACAAAAATTTATGACACCCTTGGTTCCGTCCCTGGTCTAACACTACATCGATACTAAAAGAAAATTATGTTTCACGAAAAGAAAAGGTAGATTACATTATTAAAACTTAAACAACACAATTGTCTAATATGTCGACACCATTTAAAAAGTGGATGGTCTTCATCACAAAAATATACTATCATTTATACAAGGGATTGTCTAACCAATGCCCTAAGGACATTGGTTAAGGAGGGTACGGACTCACAAAAAAAGACTAAAAAAATATTTTTTAATTTAAAAAATTTACTTTATATATGAGCCCCTAAGCCTATTTATGATTGTTCATGTCTTCTTAACCAATGCCCTTAGAGCATTTGATTAGACAATCCCTTTACACAAAAACCATTGTCAAAATAGTACCATAATTTGGTAAGGGTCCCCACTTAACCCACCTTACCCACCACATATGTATCACACTTGATGTCATTATCTCCTTGAATATCCCAACTAGTACTTTGAATATTACTAATTTAATAGTTAAAAGGTCTTTTCAAGAAAGGTTGATTACATTATTAGACTTAGAGCTAGCAAATTCGGTATCTGTTAGGATCTGTTAAGACCTGTTAAGGGAAAAAATGTACTATGCAATTTTTTTATTTTTTAAAATAATTATTTTTAGTATTCTAGAGTTCAATATTTAACTTTTTTGATAAATAAAACGTATATCTATCATACTCAAACTACCAAAACCAAGTGTTAAATGAGTCATTTTCATGTTTGAAACTTATGTTATTCGCGCGCTCAAAACCTGTTAAGACACGACTTGCCAGCTCTAATTAGACTAGTAGTAACAAGAAAAGAAAAAAAAAATAGACTAAACATCCTTATTACATTATGCATAAATTAATTTTCTGATTTTTCTCTTTTCTATATCAAACACAGACTAAATGCTTGTAGTAAAAGAATCGCAGTCATAACAAAAAACATACCTCACAAAAATAAATTAAAAAGCTCTCTCACACACACAAACACTTCTAATTGTTTCGGGTCGCATAACATACCTAATCTTCAAATTAAGGTAAGGGACGCGTTTGGTTGTACGAAGTAGGAGAAGGACGCGTTCAAAAAGAGGAGATCGACCGAATAGTTCGGTCTTGCTACAGCTAGTCTTAAAATTCAACTTAGATATTTGCTTCACATCTAAAGGATTGAATCACAATATTCTAAGGGTGTTGGCAGTGGGTGCTTGAAGGCACGGGAAGGGATGGATGAGGCACGGGAACACAGCCGCCGTCACCTTGATCACGCACGAGAAGCTTCACCCACGTGAAACTTTCACGCACGGGATTGGAAGAAAATGTGAACGTTGGGACAATTTTTTTTGACCATTTGTACTTTTTTCACGCACGGGATAGTGAGTGACCTATTGCCAACAAAAATATGGGTGAGTGATGAAAAAAATGAGTGAATGATGTAGCATAAGAGGATTGGTTGAGAGTGAGTGATTGGATTTTAGATGAGTGACTCATTGCCAACACCCTAATAACATCAAACACAGTTGAAAAAGTAGAAGGTCTTTATCACAAAACATTTTTATATACGTTTTATTATGACTACCCTTTTGCTTTAATTTACATTTTCCACTATTTTCTTACTCCTATTTACAATACAACACATTTTTTTATTAATTTATGTTTCATATTTTCTGTCAATTTAAAATTTTAAACTGATTAAATTTTAAGTATAATTTTTTGTTTTTATAGTTTTTTTAATATAAACCGTCCGTACATTAGATTAGGTAGGGGTCCCACTGAAACCCACCTCACCCGCCACATAAGTCAAGTTGTGAATGTCGACTCTTCTTGTTCATGTTCTTTCCTTTAACCTTTCCACTTGATGTCATTATCTCCTTTATTCTCTTTTTTTTAAAGGTGAATTTCAATTTAGAATCGACCACCTTCGCGGACAGCGAAGGCCCAATCGCCACCCCGTCAAACTATGTTGTCTTAACCGGGTCCATGCTGATCTCAGGTGGTAACGGTTTCCCCCGGAAAAACCGTACTGATCTCCTTTATTCTCTTAACTCAAAAACCCCATCTTCAAAAACAGTTCTTTTTCACATTTTCCAAAGTGAGTCAACTCTATTCTCACTAAACATATTCACAACTTTAAAAGAAAACCATACAAAAAATGGGCAACAATCAAGAAACTGATAGACTAATTCCACCATCTTTAGGACTACCACCACATGAAGTTTATGGTTATGAGGATGATGATTATTATGATGATAAGATTTGTGGGTGTGTTTGTTTGGGTAGAGTTTGTAGGAAATTAAAGGTTTTATGGAATGGAATGATTGGAGTTTTGGTTAAAGGTTGGCAAATGGCTCGAAATGATCCTCGAAAAGCTGTGTTTTCGGCGAAAATGGGGTTGGCTTTGACTTTGATTTCTTTGTTGATTTTTTGGAAAGAGCCTTTGCCTGATATTAGTGAACATTATGTTTGGGCTATACTTACTGTTGTGGTTGTCTTTGAATTCAGTATAGGTAACTGTTGTTTCACTTATTCTTGGTAATTTTTTGATACCCTTTTTCTAGAATTGTGTTTCTTGATCTTATTTGGGTTAAAAATTGAATCTTTATGTTAATCTAGTGATGTATGGATGAGAAATTGATATGAATTTGATACCCTTTTTCTAGAATTGTGTTTCTTGGTTGGTGTTAATTTATCATGTTTTTCTGATATGTTTCGGGTTGCAATTTGACGCTTTAGGTTGACATTCTGAGTTAGAGAAGTTGATGTAAATTTGATACTCTTTTTTTAGTTTCATGTTTCTTGGTTGGGTTTTGAGGCTAAGCTTATTTGTTTTGGAATTATAATGTTGCAAAAGGTGTTTGGAACTTTGGATATATATTTTGAAAGTGCATTTAATACCGAATAAAATATGTTACAGGGATAGTGGTTGGATATTTTATGTCTTAAATGTTGATGTTGTTGAGTATTTGTAGATTTTTGATTCTGATGGTTAGGATATACTATAAAATAACTAACAAGGGGACATCAGTACTTATACTTTTCCTTTTGAGTTTTGATAATCAATTTTGTTGCAACTAGTTTCAACCTGACAAATCTACCCCGTGAGGCCGTGATATTAAGCATAAGCAAGTTACTCAAACATGGATAATATTTTTTTTACCAGTTATTATTACCTATTTGAATGCCTAAGGATGGAGTACAAATGTTTAATATAGTTTCATATCTTTGTTAACTATAGGGAGCAATATCAGTTTTGAAGTTTAGAATTGCACTCTTGAGATCCATAATCGAGATTATGTTTGTATTTATTATCATGAGAGTGGGGTTTGAGGATTAGGGTGAGGTGGGGTAGAAGATTAATGGCTTTGATATACCCTATCATTGTGTCTGAAGTTGACATCCAAGACCACAATAATTTTCATTATCGGAATGTTTCTTGTTAACCATAATGATAATGAGTTTTATGTTTCCCCGTTTTCTTTTTTGTGTTTTTACCATCTCGTTATATGGCCATTGCTTTTCTTACCGCAATCTGAAGTCACAATAATGTTACAGGACGTGGTTATTATTTTATAAAAGAAGTGGATATAGAGAAGTTAGTAACTAGTTGCTGTAAGAAAATTTGTTGATGATATAAATGTTAAATTTATTACTTCGTTATCTGATTCTCACTGTGATTCTTCATGGAGCAACAATCTCTTAATTTGTTATTTTGTTATTTAGGAGCAACCTTTAGCAAAGGGTTAAACCGTGCGTTGGGGACTTTGTCGGCTGGCGGACTTGCTCTAGCCATGGCTGAGTTAGCTCACATGTGCGAACGAGCTGGTGCTCTCTGGGATGAAGTTGTTATTGTTGTCAGCATATTTACAATAGGTAACTACCATATATATATTTTTTTCCTCATAGCTGTATGATAAAGGTGACAAAATGCAAAGGTTGAGTAATTATTGGGTTAGCCAAAACAGTTTTTGTCGAAAAATCTTAATGTCTAAATAGCTAGTGTGTCAAATATGATAGTATTTCAGCACTTATCCAATTACACTTTGGGGACTTTCTCCCTGTTTGATCCATTGAACATGTTTCCTTTTAAGCTTTTGACTTATTATAGATCAATATAACCTGAATCTACCCATATATAAGTGAACGGGTCTAAATAAGCGCCTCTATTTTATGTTACTGGATTCGGCATTTTAAGAAGATAACTATTCATTTTATTGATATTTTAATGCACATGTTTTATAGGATCCCTTGCAACATTTGCAAAACTTTACCCCACATTGAAGGCCTATGAATATGGATTCAGAGTGTTCACATTGACCTATGTTTATATAATTGCTTCTGGATATCACACAAATGACTTCATAGAAACAGCTATCAGTCGTTTTTTGCTTATTGCTCTGGGTGCTGGTGTGAGTTTGCTTGTGAATGTTGGCATCTATCCCATCTGGGCTGGTGAAGATTTGCATAATTTGGTGGTTAGAAATTTCTTTGGTGTTGCTAACTCCCTCGAAGGTATAATACTTTGTGATATTTTGTTAAAATTAAGTTCGTTTGGATTTTGGTCAAAATTATTTAGTTTTGAAGAAGCCTTCTAGTAAAATTTGAAGTATATACAAAGAATCCGTATGGATATTGAAGTTCAGAAAAAAGATATTCAAGTTCAAAAGTAGTTCTATGACTTCAGCGATCAAGTATACCCCTCCCTCTTCTGTTGTTAAAAATTTGTTAAGTTATCTGGTATGGCTTCTTTGCAGGTTGCATCAATCAGTATCTGAACTGTGTTGAATATAAAAGGATTCCTTCGAAAATCCTTACTTACCAAGCTTACGAAGATAAGCTTTACAGTGGCTACAGAGCAGCTGTCGAATCCACAAGTCAAGAGGATACTTTGGTATCTTCACGTTATACCTTGTTATCTCCAGATATTTTATATAGTTGTGATTACTATAGTATCACCTCAGATATCCCATTTTTGTTTTTTCATAAGATTGATGCTATTATATGTTATATTTAACGAGACCGAAAAAATCACTTCGATTTTTAATTTGAAAAAGTAGTTTGTTTGATTTCAAAAAGCTATATATTCATTCAGCGTTTGTTGTGTTCAGTTGGGCTTTGCCATCTGGGAGCCACCCCATGGTTCGTACAAGATGTCCAAGTATCCTTGGAGAAACTTTGTGAAAGTTAGTGGTGCGCTACGACATTGCTCGTTTATGGTCATGGCATTGCATGGGTGCATACTATCCGAAATACAGGTAAGTGTACTTCCCATTTTCACTTCCCATTCAGGTATTCACGCGATATTGGGTCAAGTATCCTAAATTTCATAATTTAATAAAAAAAATAAAAAAATAATAAATTTGGTCATTATTAGACTGAAAGGGTCTGTAATCTTATTTCGTGTATTAATATAGTTAAAGAATATTTTAAAAAATTGCTAGTGGGTCACCGTCCTATCTTTTTAACCCATTTTTAGACACCTATACTGCTTAGTGTAATCTTGACTCGTCATCTTGTGGAGTTGTTATATCTATCATGAATCCTCGAGTCAAATCTTCTTTTAACTGATTGATTCTATAGGTGGCAACTTCGACCCATTTTTTTTATGAATTGGTCGATTTGGTTTGTGTTTTTATTTCAAACTAGTCAAGTAAGAAAATAGCTCAAAGATAAATGGGTCAAAAGGGTTGTTCAAGTTTATTTTTAATGCATGTAAGCTCTTAAATCGTTTGTACTCAGACATTTGGATCTTTATTGCAACATTTTTGTTTGTGTCATTATAATGAACGCATTAGTTACTTTTAATTTCTTTTACAATGGATAAAATGTGTTTGCGGGTCAACTCGACCCAACTTGACCTATTTCAGTCCGTAAATCGACCCGCTTTTCTACTTGCTGCATTTCTCTCAGCGTCCACCAAACTAAATGCTTGACAGGCCATAGACAAGACATTATTGACGATGTTTTTCTGTAACATATGCAGGCTCCTGCAGAGAGGAGACGAGTTTTCCAAGACGAACTTCAGAGGGTAGGCACAGCTGGTGCTAAAGTGCTACGTGAACTTGGTAACAAAGTTAAGAAAATGGAGAAACTAGGGTCAATAAATATACTTGATGAAGTTATTAAAGCTGCCGAAGATTTACAAAAAAAGATTGACCAAAAGTCATACCTACTCGTAGATTCAAACAGTTGGGAAATCGGAAAACCACAAATGGAGTTTCACGATCCCCAAGACTTCTTACAAATCGAAGATCCACAAATATATCACGGGTACCACTCGCTTAGTGAAGCACAGCTCGATCTTGGAACATCAAAGATTGAAAGTACAAATCGACCGTGGGAGGGTACAAATGGTCAACACAGGTCATTGACTCGCCAGTTCTCGTATAAACCTGAGAGAATGGTGATTCAAGATGAAGGGGACACGTATAAGAGTGCAAGTGTACTGTCACTGGTGACATTTACGTCTCTTCTGATTGAATTTGTTGCGAGGCTTGGAAATTTGGTTGCCGCTTTTGAAGAATTGAGTGAGAAAGCCAAGTTTAAGGCTCCATCCGAGGGAAAGATGGAAGAGGAGACATATGGGGTGTGGACAAGGTTATGGAGGTTTGTAAAGCCTAGAACAAATAGAAATGACCACTTATTAGCTTAGACAACCTAAGTTTCATTTATACTCTATAATTTTTGGTTTCTTTTTCCAAGTGGGTTTAGAGTTGTAATTCTGAACTGGATTTGTTTTTCCAGCCATGTAAAAAAGGTTTGACCTTTAATAGTAGTTAAAAATAAATGGGGATCTTTCTTGCTTTCCATCTTTTATAGGCCTTTAATACCTATTTTCATGGGTCTTCTATACAATAACCGAAAACATGTTTTGAGGCAGCAATTGAAAAAAAATCTGGAACTTATTAACAAATAGCTGATATATCCGTGATTATTTTAAAGAATACCAGTAACAAATATACATATAACAACAATACCCAATTTCGTCTAAACTAGGTATGAAGACTAACAAACATAGATATTGTTTATACTAGTAGGGTACCCACGCATTGCGGCAGCGGATACCTTGTAATTGATTTTGTCGGCGAATAATTATTTTTTTATTTATTGTTTTTATTTACGGTGACAATATGTTTAAAGTTGGCGAAAATCTTTTTGCAGTAATAATAAACTATTGAAATTCTGAGACCGTTGATAATATCTTATCTAAGGCCACTTTCAATTTTATTTTTTTTTTTATTTTGAAAGTTCGGACATAAATACTGTTAATTTTTTTTAAGTGCTTGGGTTTAGATTATATTATGTAGTAAAATGGTCGTATTTTTTAGTGATAGAATGATTTAAGAAGAATATTAATTACATATATTTCATTGATGTGTTTATGCTTTAAATAATTGTAAATATTGTTTTTTTACTTATAATACTTGAAAAGTATTTATGAAAATCTTAAAATTGATTAGGGGAAAGTGCTAAAATGTATAATAGATTTATTGGACGTATAGAACTATAGATAATGCGTTATGAAGTCTAGTGTGATGAATTATTGGTGTAAGTCCCCTAGTCGTGAACACAACTCTTTGTTAAAGTATTATCTCATCGTTGATCTTGAAAAAAATCACAGGTCTTTATACAAAGCTCCAAATCATTGTGTGCAGTTTATCCTGGTCTATCCTATCTATGAAAAAGAACCAAAATATCTTTCTTCTTTCAGCGAACAATAATATCTCATGTCATGAAAAAGAAAATGACACACTAATTAATTAAAGTTGGAACTGGAAGGTGACACTAAAGTTAAAAAAAAATGACAAAGGGTTAAAATAAAGTCTTAATGGGCCGTTGACTTAAAAAGGCTCAAACAATGTGCATCCATTTTACTAATTCTAGGTTTTGAGAGCCATTACAAACCATTTTCCTCTACTTCTATTCATGCTTCACCCTCTTGCAACATCTCATTCATTTCACAATCTTTTACTTTCCTTAATTTGTTCGAACAATCTTTATTCTTTATTTTAAATTTTTAGATCTACATCTTTGTTTTTTTATATACAGTTTTCACTATGAGGAAAACATACATGCTCAAGACAAGATTAAATATTGTTGTTGAAGGTAGCAAACTAAGATTATTTAGTTGTTTTACTTTTTTTTATTTTTATTTTTTTTTTATTTTTTTTTTAAGTATGTTTAAGCGAGGTTACGATAAAATCCAATGTCTCTCAATCCATTGATAAATTTTAGTTGATGTTAAATATTAAATCCCGACAAGTTTCAATCGCTTATAATTGTTTTTATTTTCCTTATTAAATTGTTTTTTTTTCTTTTCTTATTAAGTACTTGGATTATGATTGATTTGTATCATGTGCTAATATAATTGTATTTTTGAGTGAAGGAGTCATTTAGTAGTATATTAATTGTATGTGTTGAATAAATTTTTAAGTGTTTGGCTTAATAGCTTGATTAGATTGTACATTGTGATAAAGTGGTTGTATAATTTAGTGATGGGGTGATTTAAATAATGTATTAATTGTATATGTTGAATATTGTTTTTTTAGTTGTAATTATGTTTAAATAGTTGTAAATTATGCTTTGTTACTTGTATTAACTTAAAATCTATATTAGAAAATCTTAAAAAATTAATAGGAAGGAAGTGTCTAAATGCATTATAAGTAGTATAGATATAGATATTAAGCAATAAGCCGGAAGAAATAAACATGGTTGTACGCCTGTACACGGTTTGTAAATTAATTAATTAATTAATTAAGAGAAAATTTCCATAATGAACATTTTCAAAGGTATATTATAAAAATGGACTTTTTACTGTATATTACAACCGGATTCACAAAAACAAATCCACAAAAAGAATTTGTCAATATATGATTAGTTGTAGCCAAGATAAGAGAGAGAAAATATATTCAAACACACCAATCAAACGTTGACAAATCCTTTTGTGAATCTTTTGTGGTTATATCAATTCTCTTACTATATTATAAAAACAACCCCCGGCACACGGGACATGTAGGGGTGCCTAATTCAAATTTGTAATACATATACCCACTCAATAGTTTGGTCTGTTAAGAATTTAACAAAATTTACCTTCAAAATAACAAATTCATAATATAAAATAAGGGACTAACACCTCATAATGATTATAATACTAAGAGCACCAGGTACGGTGTGTACTATTTGCGTTTTCGGCTTATGTCGCTAGCTAACCACACCAGTTCTCACGTTATAGGTGTCATCGCCATCACCACGACGCAAGTTATCCGTATTTACAACGTATTGGGTTTGAAAGATGAGACATACATTGGAGGAAAAACAAAGAACTTCGGGATAGGAAAGTGTTTAATGACCTTCGACAATATTTTGTGAAGCATCTATGAAACCTTAATCACTAATCTATATTTTAACAATATCTTAGTTTTACTTTATTGTTGTTTTTAATTTAATGAAATGTGTTGTTTTATTTGAATAAATGAAAAAAAATAAAAAAAAATAAATAAATAAAAAAAGATGGGACTCGAAGGTGTCTTATAACTTGAGTGACGAAAAAGGTTGTTTTTAAATCAAATTATAAGGTGAAAAACACTTTTTACTAAGGTTTTTTGCACTGTAGGGTCATTGTACTTTTAAAAAATGTTCATTTAGGTCATTGTAGTATTTTTGTATGTATTCTAGTTATTGTACTATTATTTAAACTTAATAGAGTAACTAAACTCTTGGATCACATGCAATAGAGTCACTCATATTTCATGTCAACTCTATCTCAACTTTCATGTCATAAATCCACATTATTAAGTATGACACCATATCATTATTTTCACGTAACAATTTTTTATTTTAAAATTTTCTTTTTGCAAAGTTATTACTTCTATTTATATATTTTTATAAAACTTAGTTATATTGTTTACTTCTAATTGTATTTATTCGTCCATTAGTTACAATCAATCAAGCTTGTTTATAAGTTTTAACAATCGTAACTTAAATTTTATAATTTTTAATAGTTTATACAATTCTTATGCATAACGCAAAATACGAGTATCGTGATACATTGTACACCTAAACTTATAGTATGACTTGATGAAGACAATATTGAGATTAGTTTTTTAGTTTAGAGTCGTTTAGTTACTTTGCTATGATGCATCTTGACCCGGGCTTTGTCATGTAACCACTAAGACATAATTTTTACGAGTGTTGTATTCTGCAACGTGTCTGGCAATCACCCTCATAATTTTTGAGGTGGAATTGCTGAGTTTTGAACTTTTCAAGGGTGAACTCTAAGACTGCAATAATTATGTAAAAACCAGATATGAATCCCAAAATGGTGTATCTGCGTGATTGATAGACGATAGTACAAGTTGAATATGCAGCTTATATGTGTACAATAACGTTGTTACGTGCTATGAAGGGGGAAATCGGTCGTCACATTTGAAGAAATGAGCGAGAAGGCAAAGTTTAAGGCTCCACCTGGATAAGGAAAGATTTGTGGGTTGTGGACAAGGGTATGGAGGTTTATAAAGGTTAACACAAATAGAAATGAGCAATGACCACTTTTAGCTTAGAAAAGTAAGTTTAATGTACACTTTTTGGTTTCTTTAATCAAGTGTTTTGATGATTTAGAAATGTAAATCTGATTGGATGTGGTGTTAAGATATGTAAAAAAGGTTTGACCCTTTACAATAGTAACTAGCAAAAACACCCCTTTGTAAAGTATTAGGCATTTGGACTACTAGCGTTGAAAGTTGCCAATTGTTTTTATTTCCAACGATAAAAAATGACAACCATAAAATTATGGTTGAGAGTCTTTTGGAGAGAGAAAAAAAAATCATTTTTTTAAATTTCATCTCGTAAAAGAGTTGGAAAATATAAAACGAAAGCTATTTTGAATAGGGAATGGATATTGATACCCTTAAAATCACAAGTAACATTTTTTGAGTTTTTATTTTGTTTTTATAATTTTGTTTTATTATAAAATTGTGAAATAAGAAAACAAAGCGAAAATATAAAGTTTAATAAGTTAATAGTAGTAAAATATGAAAAATACTGGAGCAGAAAACTATAAAAAGTTATCTTGTCTTTTTAATAAAGTGGGTAAAATTATTGACAAAAGTACGGAACATAAAATATAAAGTTTGACAAGTCAAAAATAATAAAATAAAAAATATATAGAATACAAAATCATAAAAAATTGTCTTGTCCCGTTAATGAAATGAGTAAAAAAGAGTAGTGAGGGTACCACCCTTTTGGATATATTTTTGAGTGATAAATCTAGTAACCAACTTTCATCTTTGTTCTAATTTAACTAGGGATGAGCATTTTGACTCGAATCTCGAAACTGAACTGTAACTGTACCGAAATCTTACCGATTTTTGATATACGGTATGGTACCGGGACTACGAAATAAGGTGCAAAAAAATCGAGACCACTAATTCGGTACGGGACCGGTACCAAATCTGGAAATTCCCGAAAAAATAAACAGGGAAAACCCGATTTCCCGGTACCGGTATCCAAATCCCGTTCGGTACGGTACCGGTACCACTAATTTATGCTCGGAAAAAAATCGATACCAGTAATTCGGTACGGGATCAGTACGTGACCGGTACCGTGCTCATCCCTAAATTTAACCATTTTTTTTTAATAATAATCAAAAGTGTTCAATTTTAGTCACTTATTAAAGTTTCAATAGTGTTCTAGTATTATGTAATTTTATGGCATATATGTTTTTTCACATGTGCATAAGCTAATTGTACATTAAGTTGATTGGGTTAGTGAAATTCATGGTGAGTATTTATTGTTATGGTACAACCAAACAATAACAATGCACATATCTATATCTATACTACATTACTACCTTATAATGTATTTATAACATCTATATTTAGAAGTCTTAAAATATTTAAGATCAAAAATATTTTTTTAATAGGAAAGATGCATACACATATAATTAAAAGCCTAGAAATTTAAGTGTCTTTAAAGAGTTTGGATTGTTACAAGTATAACTTTAAATGCTTGTAATTTTTTAAGACTTACAAGAAAAGAAGCATAGTGTACATCACTTTAATGCACATAATTTTTAGACTTACAAGACAAGAAGCATAATGTACACCACTTTAATGCACATATTAAAAAAACAAAACAAAACACCACATTAATGCTATTTAATGTAGTCGATTAATTAACTAGTCAATAAATACAAAACAAAACACCACATTAATGCTATTTAATGTAGTCGATTAATTAACTAGTCAATAAATACAATTAATACAATTATTAAAACACCACTTACATAAAAATACAAATTATCAAAGGTTTGGGGTTTAGTTCATGTTAAACTTATCGTGATCAAATCAAAGTTTTTTAAATTCCCACTTTACTAAATTGTGGATTTTTTAAAGTTTATCCTATTCTTATGTAGTATTTTTGTTTTATGTTTGTGGTTGATTCAGTATTGTGAAATTGAAAGTACTTTGTTTTATGTAGTATTTTTGTTTTAAGTTTATCCTATTCTTATGTAGTATTTTTGTTTTTTAACTTCACATCTAAGTTATTTTTGTTTTATGTTTGTGGTTGATTCAGTATTTTTGTTTTATGTTTGTGGATTTTTTTAAGTTTATCCTATTCTTATGTAGTATTTTTTTTTAAGTTTATCCTATTGTGTTTTTAGGTTTTTGTATTTTATGAGCATCTGTATGTATAAGTATTGTGAAATTGAAAGTACTTTGTGCAGAAAAAAAAAGTATTACACACAATTTAGTCACTATGAATAGTTTGTTGTGTGATGATGATGGTGTCGGTGCGTAGCGTCTACTATCGCAGATGTTACTTGGAGCCAATTATCAGGCGAAATGATCTAAAAGTTCAGTCAAATGGATATTTTGGCTTAGGATAGGCTCAAACCGCGAAGAGGTACCGCTTCTGGTGACTCACTTAAGGCGAGGCTCATTATAGCTTTTGAAGTACACTAGGGTGGGATTCAATGAATGAGACACAAGTCAATTTTCGGGCCATTTTTATGAATCCGAAATAGTTTTTTCTTAGAGTGTTTATAGTTTACTACATGAAGGCTGGCCTCATGCCTATTAAAGATTTTAGTTCCTACCAACTAATATTCGAACAATAAAGTATCTCATAAAATGAAAGAAGTGTACAACTCATTTACTTAATTAAACCATATTATAAGTGAACTGAAAACTAGTATGACTAATGCATTTTTCCTTGACAACATAATAATGGAGCTTGCAAATCTGAATCTATCACTGTTAAACATTACATACATGAAAATTAGTATTTTCACACACAAACATAACATACATGAATGCTTACTCAAGATAATAATCTAAGAACATGTATCAGTACAACAATTAATTTATTTTTAAAGAGAAATGAACGAATAATGAAGAACAACCTCTCGAGAACTAATTTATTTTATGGGTTAAAGATTTAAGGTAAGTATATATGGACCCAACACTATTAACATAACATGTAGCTATCCATTTGAGAGATCTTACATCATGGGTTGGAACCAAACTCACCGTGACGATTCTGAAATTATGAAGTTGAATGATCTTAGAGCCTCGAAGCTGAAAGCATACTGTTTGAGATGCATCTTTTCAAGAGCAGTCACAATTATAGGAACTCTTGAACTACATTCTGGATGTGCTTCCTGTCATAAAAGTTTCAATCATTTCAGCAGTCATTTGGCGGTCGAAAGAGGATAGCTTATTTTTTTTAGTAGTCATTTGGTGTGTCTTCCTTATTTATCCAAAATTGATATATAATTTGTAGTCAGAGCTATCTCATTTCCTTATTAAGGGCTGTTTGGATAACGTATTTTTAGCAGCCCTTCCGGTGTCTTGACATGTTATTAAGGGTTGTTTTGATAGCCTATTTCAGCCTCTTAATAGTAGTTTGGTAGCCATTTGACTGTAATAATTTGGTCGTGTGCACAATAAAACGACAACTATCTAATAAGCCTTGGAAGAAACAACTACACAATGCAACTTAAAGTGTCTCGTCCTAATGAAGCATAGTGTTGCAGTCCATTGCATGAACCATCCTGTAAAAAACAAATCAAGTTGTCAAAGTGAAAAGAAAGTCTCTACAATTAAGTATATATAATTACAGGTAAACATCTTTTTTCAGTTCATGAAAGGCGAATTATTCAAAAAAAATAAATAAACAATAATTAGATGCCAGTGTTAAAACGCAAATCCAAACACCCGTAAGTATTACATGTAAACCATTACCTTGTCAAACGTACTTGCTTTTTTCCTTTTCTTTCTTCTCCAATTCCCGCATCCTCGTAACCAATAACTTTTATCAAAAATTGTGTAGTAGAATACCTTTATCAATAAATATACAACCCCAGGGTCAAGATTATGCGGCCATTTTCGCCTTTGGTAGAATTATTGCGCATAAATGCTACTATGGGACAATTTCACGAAGAACCGCACCTTCTGTCATATACTGTAAATGGAAGCAATAAATAACTTCTTTTAACATCACATTATAACATCACCACTTGCAAATGGTATGCATAATGATATATATTCAGAATCGCCATTTTTAGGCCATATGGAACAATAAGTATTTACCGGAACAGGTTCTTGTCTATAAGATGAACTGGTGTCGGCATCAATGACCAAATTTCCACGAAGAACCCGCCTAGCAAAATCCAGTACCCTGGATCCAGTATTCATTCCTGCAAGCGCTATTAAAATTAGTGTAAGGTTTGTTCATAACATTCCAATTGTTCATAAGTAGCAAAATACTCTACTTCTATATAAATACATTAGGTGCCTTATCTGTGATCGATTCCAATGACGGATTATATAGAATTCCCGGTATCCCTTAATAACAAAAAACAATAATTAATTCAGCAACTGTGGACCAACACGTATAAGGAAAGTAAATATCGACTCATTTGA
Organism: Artemisia argyi; assembly: GCA_030686995.1. NCBI lineage: Eukaryota > Viridiplantae > Streptophyta > Magnoliopsida > Asterales > Asteraceae > Artemisia > Artemisia argyi. Next base: position 113,512,635 of record CM060708.1, read on the forward strand.
CATGCATAGAAAACACACATTTAATTCAGCGCATACACAAACATAATTTATAAAGAGTTGGCGTGTATAGAAAACACGCATTTGACATGCTTTATTGGTTTGTAATGAAATGAAACATGGCCATGTTTTTGTATTTGCTGTCAAATTGGAGTGTATAATAATTGTTCATATTTCATAACAAAAAAAAAATGAATAACTTTTGTGAACATGCATACCATATTCAGACTAAGAGATGCAATATAAATTGTACATAAAAAGCTTATCGAGATTTAAGAGCAAACATGTTTGACAACCTCCTTTCAGACATGTTTGTGATACTCGGTAGACCTATAAAGTTGGTAAGAAATTGTAAGGAATTGAAAGCCCTAGAATCAAGATAGTATTAAAACTGTATATCAAATCCATTAACATGAAGAAATAAAACACCAACAAATGACAGACCTGGAATTTTTGTCGACAAAAGCCCTCACTTCATATAAAACATAAACGCGTAACCTGAAGAATTACAAAAACACAAATGATCAAGCTAATATCTTCTTAAAATCTCATCAAACATTTAAATAGCAGGAAAGCATGTTTATTAAACCACCTCTACTCACACCAAGCAACACCAACGTTCAGACCAAATTTTAAAATCTCATCAATGAAAAATTCTTCTTAAAATCTCATCAAACATTTTATGCAATTAAGTTCAACGTTTGGCCAAGGGAAAATACCACCAAAATGTACTAAACTTGTCACCATTTCTAATTTTATGTAGTGAACTTTTTTTTTCCTAAAAAACTAACAAACTTTCATCGTTAGGCAATTCTGTGCATCGATGACGTCATACATTTGCATCGTCAGTCCATTTGACTAACGGACGTTAATAAGTAACTTAAAATTTGGTTATCGCATCATATAATTGCATCGTTAGTCTTTTTTGAAAAAAAATTCTAAAATAAATTGTTTTTCATTCGACAAAAATTCTAAAACAAATTATTTGACGAAAAAAAAAAATTCCAAAAAAAATAATTTGAAAAAAAAATTCTAATAAAAATTCGAAAAAATTATAAAAAAAAAATTATTGACGAAAAAATTAATTTGAAAAAAAAAATTTAATATTCGAAAAAAAATCCTAAAAAAAAATTTTGACGAAAAAAATTTTTTTGACGAAAAAATTTTTTTCCAAAAAAAAATTTGAAAAAAAAAAAATCTAATAAAAATTTTTCTTAAAAATTTCACAAATAATTCTAAAAAAAAAAAAAAAAATTGACAAAAAAAAAATTCCAAAAAAAATAATTTGAAAAAAATTTTGTTTAAGAAAAAACATTTCTAAAATAATTCGAAAAAATTACAAATGTTTTTTCTTAAACAAAATTTTTTTCGAATTATTTTTTTTGGAATAAAAAATTTCGTCAAAATTTTTTTTAGTATTTTTTTCGAATTTTTTTTAAAACTTTTTTATTAGAAATATTTTTTTTTTCAAATTATTCTTTTTTGAAAAAAAAAAATTCGTCAAATTTTTTTTAGTATTTTTTTCGAATTTTTTTTAAAAATTTTTTATTAGAAATCTTTTTTTTCAAATTATTCTTTTTGGAAAGAAAAAAATTCGTCAAATTTTTTTTTAGGATTTTTTTCGAATATTTTAACAATTTTTTTTTTCAAATTAATTTTTTCTTCAATAATTTTTTTGAATTTTTTAACAAAAATTTTTATTAGAATTTTTTTTTCAAATTATTTTTTTGGAAATTTTTTTTTCGTCAAATAATTTTTTTCGAATTAAAAACAATTTTTTTTTTAGATTTTTTTTTTCAAAAAGGACTAACGATGCAAGTATATGATGCGATAACCAAATTTTAAGTTACTTATTAACGCCCGCTAGTCAAATGGAATGACGATGCAAATGTATGACGTCATCGATGCACAGAATTGCCTAACGATGAAAGTTTGTTACTTTTTTAGGAAAAAAAAAAGTTCACTACACAGAATTGAAAATAGTGACAAGTTGAGTACATTTTGGTGGTATTTTCCCTTTGGCCAATATCAACTCATTTGACATGTTCCATTTTAGATAGTATTATATTTCACCTGTTGGAGATAAAATATATTTCACCACCTTACTGGAAGTGATGCAAAAACATACAAACCTTCATGTCTGCTTGTGTATCTGACTGGGAACCCCGATCAGACATGCCCACTGCCATCTGAAATGTTCAGAAAACATCTTAGACCAATGTCTAAGACAGTCTAACTGTAACCAAATTATAAAAACTAATTCATACAATTAATTTTCCCCATCTTTTTTTTCTAGGGTTTTGCTACAACACAATTGAATTGAACTTAATCATAGCAAATATATTAAATTTAATCGGAAAAAAAAAACTAAATTGATTATTTATAAGCAAATATACTTAATCAAAGCAAATATATTAATACCAATGGAATTTTTGTTCTTCATCTCCTTCCTCCAATGGCATAGATCGAGTTCTTAGGGTTGACGAATCTGGTTGAACAAAGTTATATAGAGCAAATCGTACAACCTATAAGGAATTCTTAGTCAAAATTGAAAGAAAAATGGAAAAAAGTAGATAACTTACAGATTTGAAGAATAACCAAATCAAAATAGCCTGGCAACTCCACATCTCTATCAATGAGTTTACAAAAATAATTGACACCGAAACGTAAGGAGAAAGTGATTGAAAGCGTTTTCACAATGATGTAACTGAATCGGATCAAATGAAATGGGGAGCGTACAGAAGAAGGATCAGAGAAAATGATTAGAATGGGATGAAGAAACATTTATCGCTTTGTTTTGACTTTGTTTTGTATTTTAGAAAAATTAGTGCTTAACCGAGTTGTACCATTTTCTCTAATTTTGGAAATCCACATCACTGCATTAAACCAATTTTTAATGCTCTGTGCTTAGTTGGGTTGTAAAAAACCTTATTTTATTAGATAGTACTAGCTTATAAGACTCGTGGGATCCACTGATTTTTAGAAGAATGAATACATCAAGAAATTAAGTGTGTGAGTAAAGTAAGAAAAAGACATTGAAGGTAAAGAGTTTGTATTGTTTTCTAATGGAATAATATGTAATAAGTGAATTATACAATAAAAAACATGGATGTAACTATTAATCTAATAAACGTCCATGTACGCGGGCTAAAATCTTCATGTTTTTCTGCTTCTCAAATTGGTAAATAATCTTGGAGAGCAAAGCTATACATTCAACGTCAAACACTTGAGTAGTACATGCACATTCCGTGAAGACCTTAAAAAATATTTAAAAAAAAAAACAATGTTTATAAGAATAAATGTTGTAAAGTTATTTTTTTTTATAAAACATGTCTGTTATTTATATAGTTGTACATATCTGTTAAACATTAATAATAGGCTTGAAGTACTTCTTTATAGACAACATTTGTAGTATTTCGAGATATTACCATCTTCATCACAAATTACAACCTTCAAACCTCTTTTGCTTTTGACCATGAAAACAGGAACGTAAGATTGCAAATTTTTAGGGATCATCTTTGAAGAATAGCATTAACATAATATATTACATAAAATAAAAAATACATCATGTATTAGTAAAACCAATATTGATTAACATCTAAAAATGTAGTATCTATATTGATAGTAGCTTTCAAATAAATCTCATTAGATATGTAAAGGTAATTAAGTTGTTCATTTTTAGGAGTATCTTTTAGTTTCAAGGCTATGTATCAATCTGGTCATTTTTTGCTACTGATGAAGTGTAATCAATTTTTGCATCATGGACCAGAGTACAAATGATATATCTACCACAGGCAAAAGACTTGTTATGCATATTGATAAAAAAATATCAGTCCTAAGTTCATAAACGTGATACACTCGATCAATACCAAAAACAAAGTCAAAAGGTAGATCGAGCGACTAAATATGATCATTCTTACCCCTACTGAGCAAAGTTGCAGCAATGGATCCAGTTAAATCTATGAAAATAGAATTAGTTAACATATTGGCAGCTAATTCATAGAGCCATCTCCAATGGGTAAACACATAAGCTATAAAGGAAATGGGTCAAATGGTTCAAAAGCCACCAAAAGTGTATTTTGAATGACTGTACTGTCCTATAATTATTGCAAATAACAATAAATAATGTTACTATTGAAATAATATAATATTTTATGATGATATTTTAACATACTATAAATAAATATTGAATTAGAACTACATCATAATGAAAGGAGGCAACACTAGTATTTCACAAGTATTACATATGATGATATACATATTGAACTGTAGTATTTCGCAATACTCCTATCAAACATCTCACCACCTTCACATACCTTCATAACCAAATGCATAGATTGTGTTTATCTTGGTAAGCACCTTTAAATCCACAATATTAGTCTGCCTACTCAAATGCTACATAATTTTAATCTTTTTCCTCATATCATCCTTATCTCTTTTCGTCACAAGCTTCTTTTTCGATATTGACTTACATGCGTACTTATGTCCATTTGACTTCTCTATACAAAGAAACATAACACCAAAAAAGTGAAAGTCCATCTAAAGGATGAGAACAGGAAGATTGGTAACTTCTATTTTAGATATTGCCTTATTATGTTACAGTTTTCATGTGGACTATTCGGGTCATAGCATAAAAAGAACGCGGTACGGCAGTAGGAAAGAATAAGAATAGTTAAGATAAAAAAAATGTTACCTGGGTATACGTTATAAACTAAAACATGTGGTGTATTGGTGCGGTAGTTTGCTGCCATTTCACATAAATGATTTGTCAGATCATAAGCCACAGGGTTGTAGCTTGCATACTCATAATCCTGTAAAAAGTTGTAAGATTTCATTTTAATATAAACTCAAACAGAAAAAAAAAAAAAAAAAAATCTTATAGGAATGAAATATATTCTTCATACACAAAAATGCATGACTTAATATGATGCTGATAATTTTTGACTAAATATTTAATGTTAGTAAAGATATTAGTTTCATGTCATAATAAAATTATAAATCTCAAATGCATATTATGCATGTCATAATAAAATTATATATTATAGTCTAAGAGTAGAGAAATTACAAAGTGACTTACTGTTCTTGCATACATATTATACTAATATAATCATTATTAGATGATTGCTTCAACCATCTCAACCTCTTTGACCTGAAATTCCAATTACAATCGGTCTGTTAGAATAAATTTTTTTGGGATGGCTCACTCAAACTGTTTCTTGTAAAGTTGATTTCACTTATTTAAATTGCCGCATACAAAGGGGTAGTTTGGGATTGCTTATTAAAACTATTTATGAAGGTGCATTTTCTAAGTGGTTTCAATAAATAATCCTAGAGAACGTTAAATACTATGAAAATGATATATGCGCTTACACAAAAGTACAAAATGATCAGTCCTTTCATAGTCATTCTTAACGCATAGTGCGACTCAGTCAAATCAAAATTAACAATCAGAGAAACATGAATATAGTTAAATCATACCTTGTATGCATCGATTATTTGAGCCAAGTAGATTTTATTAGGCCTAAAAACAAACTTTGGGCACATTTTGTCCTACTTAAAAAGCTTCATCATATAGCTAACAAATTTATAAAAAAAATACCTAATTAAAGATCTTGCGAAAATCCGAAATACAACCATTTGAGGGTCCAAACTAAACACATATGAGCGTCCAAACCTGCATATTTCAGCCTCTAAAGTTGTGCATCTCAGACCCCGGTTCAGCTCCCAAACGCAGAGATCGAAACCCCCGTTCCAACACCCAAAAGTCACCAATTTCTGCCCCTAGTTGAGCTACAAAACCCGCCCATTTCAGCATCTAACCACACAAACGTCTGCACCCATTTCAGCACCAAAATCTACCCTTTTGAGCCTCAATTTCTTCTCTTAGACTAACCCATTACAGCCCCCAACCACACACCTATTTTATTCCAAGCAGTTCTGAGCCTTGTTCATTACCAGTATTATAGTCTAGATGTTACCTATCAAAATTGAATATGATGCAATCTAATTGATCTGTGCCCTTGTCGTGATATCTTGATTTGATATTTTTGTGTTAAATGATGAACAAACATTAATAAGTTGATAGCTTTACATGACCATGTGTAAAATTAAGCGCTCATTTACACTATAAGAAATTAGCCAAACACTTAAAATTACTCATTTGCGTTTAAATAAGAATAATCAACTACAACCGCTAACACCCTATCTAATTGCCAACTCTATATTATGTTAAAGTTATAAATAGAGGGAAGTTGTGTTTCTTCTTCTATAGATTTCATTAGCTGGTGAAAAATAGTGGTATTAAAATATCATAAACAAATAAAACGTCATCTTAGAACACAATTATCATCAATAATATAGTTATGAATTACAGAAATACATACCTTAGTTTGCTCGAGTTTCTTTTTCTGCTCTACTGCCTAAAAGATGACACCGATAAAAAAGAAAGGACATGTTAGATGATTGTGATATGAAATGATCATGGTACTTTCAATCCATTTAATTATAAATGGGTCGATTTGATTGAACTTTATTAATGATGGGCTAAACCGACAGAGTAAAAAGAATAAGCTTCAAGGGAACGGGTCTGAAAGTCACCAAATGTGTATTTTAATGTATAAAAGACGCTAAATCTTTTTATCTCTATATTGATACTGAAACAGTAAGTATACTAATAGTAGCTATAGTGAAAAACTAATTATTAACAGAAAGTATAGACAAACTGAACAAAAAACGATCATTACAGCTTTGGTGATAAATACTTACCTCAACTTGAGCAATTATAGGCGGTTTCTTCTATCCTACTGCCTGAAAAATAATATCGGTCACACAATTTAACATATCAGCAGTGCATAAAAAAAGAGACATGATTTGAATCCATAGAATTAGGTGTAACATATCATGATACAAATACAATACCTCTAACTCCTCGATGTCAAAAATAGCATCTGTAAGAACTCTATATGCTTATACAAACAACCTCCTGATGAATCTGCAATGACAAAACCAACAGCCCAACCAACGTGTAACAAATAGCTTGCAGATCAATACTCCAAGATATAGAAGGTGCTTGGTAAGAACCTGGACATTGTTCCTCACAAGTCACAATCACAACAACACCAAAAGCTGATCGAGTATGAAGATATCACCAGCCACAAGAACAAACAATAACCATGGTTCCACCTAGAATGAGGCCAAATAAACCAAATAGATAGGGTACAATACATTAACCACGTAAAAAATGTTAGCATAATGTAGATCATTTCTTATTAGTACAAAATGTAGTATTTTCTAATTATGTTGATTACTAAACCAGTAAACCTTATTAGAACAATAAATATTTTGAGACATGTAATGAATATTTCACAATTTTTCCTAGCAAGCTCAAGTATCTGCTCCAAGAATGACCCAACAAAAAGGGGACCTTTTGTTGCATTGCATTATTTTTAAATGTAAAATTAAAACTAATAGTTTATGGATCAAGGATACCATATCAAATAGTTGTAGTATTTCCTGTTCCAGTTGAGATATTCAACAACATCAAGTCCCTTGGAGAAGGTCACACCATCCGAATACCCTAAATCTGCATATACAGACCAATTCGTAGGTTATTTTTGGATGGTTTTTTGAATGCATTGAACATTAATTGGTGAATTGAAACTGAATATTGAATACCAATTTACAGAGGAGCGTATAGAGGAAGATTAACCTGAATATTTGAACCATTTACCTGGTCGAATTGAGGGTGATGGAATAAGAAATATGTATGCATAGAATCTTCATATCTATAAACAAACTATAATCACAATTCAAAAACAAAACCTTTTAATCATTATAAATCATTACCTGATTTTTTTATACATATAGGACATGAACATAAGTTTCTCTCAACCATGGTGCCTGAAACAAAACAAAAATCTCAAATAAAAAATGTTTACATTCACAGTCAAAGAAATGATTGAATATCAAATGAAAACATAGATATGAACATATTTAGACGTTATATATGAGAAAGTTGTAATGAAGATATGTTCATGGAGATCGAATGAAACCTTGCAATTGATTTGAAATTAAAATTAAGCCAACAAAACAGGAAACTGATATTCGGAATGGTATTATGCCAGATTTGTTAAATGCAAAATACATTTAATCAATTCTTTAATAAAATTTCTCAGGCTTCACAAAAACCAACCATGTATTTGTGTTCAACTAACCTTTAATTGAGAATCAGATGCTGATGAAGATCTGGAAGGATGGCTATGACGGGTTGCTGAAACAAATATAATAAATAATTAAAATAAACGAATCCAAAGAGCATCATAAAAACAAACAAAATTGATATGACTGTTTTCCAGGAGGTTTTCTTTGTTGCGTAATTTCAATAACACCATCCAAGTTTTGTGAAGACGACTTCTCAATTAATCTACATAGAAGATGCTTTTCTGCAAGGGTCATCGGCCTGAATTTAAGGCATTATAATCAATAATGGGTTAGAGCAATTATTTTCATAAAAAACCTTAATACTTAAGACTAATCAACAATAGAAGGTTAGACCAAATTATTTCATGAAAGCCTTAACTACATTACACCTCAAACAGAGTTCGTTGATCAAAATGACACTTTAAACAATAACAAACTATACTATATTTCAATAACATGCCATTGCCAATACCGAGTCATAGACAGATGTAGGAATCGCGATTGACATAATATGGATCAGGTGGAATAGAAGGCAATGAACATACAATATTTAAAACTCATAATTTGGTGGATTTAATACATACATGTAACTGGAAATGGCAAGATCAGGAAGCTCCTCAATCTTTTTCAACATGTGATCAAGCTGAGAATAACACATTTCTCCTCAAGTTAGCCACAATTCAATTCTTCATAATAATTTCAAAACATCATAAGTCCAACCAAAACTAATTCTCCATAGTGTACAGTACCGTTGCAAAATTTTAAGTAGCATGCTTCTCCATCTTTTCTTCAACCTTAGGGCTTTTGTTTTTCAAAAGGGCATGCAGATCATCATTGACCCGAAAGATTAGGAGTTCAAAAAAAAAATACAAAACGTAAAATTAAATTAAATATAGTTTACTGATTGAGGCAAAAGCAGTCAACTAAATTCAACCACGGATGTGGTCAAACAAGTCAAACTCCTAAGGCTCAATGCTCCGCGGAAGTATAAGGTTTCCCCGGGTCGTATGTCCCGACGAGGTGTGAATTGTAAACAAACGGTTTCGTGATCGGGTGAATTTGGAAGGGAAAGGGTTTGAGATTGATTGAACTATGGAATTTATAACGAAATAGCTTAAACAAGCTATATGAATAAGCCGGGAAAGGAGGAAAAACCAGAAACGTTTAAAACTAAAAACGCGTACGTTACGTTTAAATAAAACGTAGACGTACGAAATAAAACGCGAGTTTTAACAAAATAAAATACTTACAAAAGTGAAAATCACATTTTTACAATCCTAATAATAAAAGAAACTTTTTAGAAAATTAAAATTACTTTTTACACTATTTAATTATTTAATATTAATTAAAAACTATTTATTACTTATTATTAATACTTAAATAACTAAAATACAATATAATATTATTTAAATACTAAAAAGGTGAAAATAAAATTTCTAAAACTTTAAAATAACTAAAAATAAGTTTTAAAAATAAAAATAACTATTTTTGTCTTTTTGTGGTTTTTTAATTAATTAATTACTAATTAATTACTAATTAACTAATTAAACTATTTTAAATTAAGAAAAATACTAAATGAACAGTAAAAAGTCTAAGAAAATTTCTAAAATTACTTTATAACATATAAAAGCTATAAAAAATATAAAAACTTGATTTTACTTAATAAAAACTAATTATGCTATTTTAAACTTAATATTAATTAATAATTAATAAAACTAAAGTTAATTCTAATTAATACTAAATGAGAAAATAAAAATCTGAGAAAATTAATATAAATACTTTAATATAATAGGTAATTAATAAAAATATAAAAATGACAAGTACTTAATTAAAATTTAAAAATGAAAATTAAAATTAAATTACATTAAATAGAAACTATCACTTAATTTTAAATTGATTTTTCTTGGATTTTCTTTTACAAACCTATTTTATATCTAAAAATAGCAAACTTTTGTAAAAACAAACTTTTTAGAAACTAAAAATAAGCTAATTAAGAAAGAAAAAGCCACACAGTTGACTTTGGTCAACTGTGGAGAGAAATAAGCAAAAATGAACTTAAGTGGGACCCACTCTTGCTAATTCTAATCTAAATAAGCTACTGGGACATAAATAAGTTGGAAAAGATGGTTGGGGACCTCAGAATAAGCAAATAAGCATAAAATAAGCACTTGGAAATTTGTTACCACACAGAAAATGGGACAACTTTGTGATGTGGTTCTAGGTGGGACCCAGGTTGATTGGGGGCACAAGAATGGGTGATATGGAGAGCCTGGAAGGAGGGGGGTTGGGAGGACCTGATTTAGAGGTGTGGGGCCCACTGTGGTGGTCACAAAACCACCACAAAGTGGGTGGTGTGGGTTCTGAGTTTGCAGATGCAGAGGCTTAGCAGCCCTGCAAGTGCTTTTGAGGCCAAGTGGAGCCCACCAGAAAATTCATAAAAATGCAAGGAACATGGATCATGAAAGATGAGATGATATACTTAGAGTAGGAACAAGTTTTAAATCCCAGCTCTTAACACTAAATTCAAAACAAATCCTCTAAGTTTTGCAAAAATCTGATAACTGAACATTTGACTTTTTCTAAAAACTACTTGTTTTGACTTTGGCCAATTTTGATTGCTTCTACTTGATTAATACATACTTGTTAAACCTAAAGGAAGCTAAATCATGCAATCTAATCTATTTTTTTATTGAAATTAAGAGTTTGGAGTATCACAACTCCAACAGTTAACTACTGAGTTGGATTTGGAAGAGCTTTTTGACTTTCTACTATTAGAACTTGAATCTTATGTTTACAATACACTACAAGGACCTAAGTGAAACTTGTCTAATGCAGTCACTACTCCTAAACCTGGGTGGAAACTATGTTTGCAGCTTATACCAAACACCCCTATGCAAACTGAAAATGGTGATTATTCAAAGCAGACACAAGATGCAGGGTATCCTACTGAATCATAAGGTTATACTAACATTAAATAAGCATGAATAAACTAGGATAAGCAACAAACAACACCTATGGTTAATAGAAACAGATTATGCAAGAAAAAATTGAGGAAGGATCTTACACTTTCCCATGCTGAGAACCAAGATATCTAAACCACATAAACACACTTTTTAGCTTCCAAAAGCTTCTAAACCATGATCATCTCAGCTCCCTTCTTCTCTACACACTGATTTTTCATTTTTCATATTTTTCTTGCATTTTTGGTATTTTTGGAGTGTTAAGCTAAACTAGTCTAAATTGCTGAGACAACTTGAGGAAGCTTATACATAAGCTGAATTGAGCCTAAACAAACAGTGAATAGCAACTTTGAACACTTCACAGACAATTTAGAAACTTAAATTTAGCCTTGGAAATTTTTGCATAAACTAAAAAAAAAAGAACAAGAGCTTAAATTCAGAACTCATAAGCTTACATTAACTTGGGAAAAGAGATTACAAACTAAAATTTGACTGAAATTAAAAATTACAATTAATCTGACATTAATTTAACTAAACTAAAAAAAACTATATTACACTAACTGCTTCCTTCTTCCCTCTTTCTTGACTTATAAACACCAATGTGGGTCCTACTCCTTTTCCCACTTCCATTTAGAGCCGTAGGATGAGCCAATTTGATCCTAGCCATCTGTTTTAATTTTGGCGGGAAAGGGATTTTTGGCAGATTATGGGATTACTTGTGAGGGTTTTGTGGGCATTAAATGAGCTTGGAGGGTAGTGTTTGGAGGGGGAACAAGATGTGGGGAAGGTGAGGTGGAAGGATGGGGGATGGAGTATTGGCAGAGGTATAGCAGGTCACGAGGGGTGTGAGGTGGAGGGGGTGAGTTTGTTTGACCGTGGGTTGACCGTTTTTATTATTAAACGGTTTGTGTTTAATTTTTGGGTTTGGGCTTTGTGAGATGGGCTAGGGGTTATAAGGGTGGGTTGGGTTAGTTTATTATCAGATTTTGGGTAGTTTAGGATTTTAGGTTAAAAGGTGTATTAAATTTAAGTCCATTTGGTTTGTAGTCAAATTAACACAAGGATCATTTTTGTAAAACCTGCCAAGTTGAGGGGCTGATCCTGCCAAGTTACCAATCTCATAATAAGGACTATTCTTGCCAAGTACCAAAAACACAAGGGCCAAATTCCACTTTTAAAATTTCCGGGGATCACATGTGTCAATTTGCAAAGTTTAGGGACCAAAACTGTAATTTTTCCAAACTTCAAACCAAGGACCAAAAAATGATTTTTGTAACTTCCCAAGGACCCAAAATGATTTTTCATTCAAAATTATCCCACCAGGGACTGAATCTGCCAAAATCTGAAACTCCAGGGACCAAACGTGTAAATTTCCAAAACTTTCCAATTTTTCACCAAAGGACTAAATATGACATTTTATGATTTCAAAATGACCTTTGGTGATAATTTTCCATATTTTGAATATCCAGGGACTAGATTTGTAATTTTATGAAAGTTGAGGGACTGAAACTGCCAATTTTGCAAACTTTGTACGTTTTTTATCTGTTTTTGCTCATTTTGCATCTAAAACATATAAAACACAATTTTGAAATATTTTCAGTATTTTGATGCATTACTGAGTGTTTTTGTATGTTTTGCAGTTCAGATTAGACAAAAAATGATGAGTGTTTGAGCACTCATCATTTACCCTAATTTATAAAAACTAATTTGCAGAACACCAAAATTATAAGAAGTAATTCATACAAGTAATTTTCCCCCATTTTTTCTAGGGTTTTGATACAACACAATTGAATGGAAACAAAATAAAATTGATTATTTGAGAGAGAGAAGAGAAGGAAAAAAAAATCAAAATAGTTGTACCTTGTAATTTATATTTGAACCCTAAAAAAAATAAATCTCTGTGATAATCACTAAATTTACGGTGTGGGCATCGATTCCTTCACTGGCATATAGAGGAAGATTCAACTGGAATTGGAGCGGAAGAAATTGGAATGGAATTGGTGTTTTTTAATATGTGTTATGAATTGAATTGTTAAATGGTGTGAATAAGTAGTGTATTGAAGAAGATTCAAGCAAATGCATCGAGTGTTTGTACAAAAATGTTTAATTATGGTATGACACATTAGTCCATTTAATTTTATTAGCTTAGATGGGTGGTACAAAAGTGTCACATATTAGAATATACATAGATTTTTTCTAGGGTTTTGATACAACACAATTGAATGGAAACAAAATAAAATTGATTATTTGAGAGAGAGAAGAGAAGGGAAAAAAAATCAAAATAGTTGTACCTTGTAATTTATATTTGAACCCTAAAAAAATTAAATCTCTGTGATAATCACTAAATTTACGGTGTGGGCATCGATTCCTTCACTGGAATATAGAGGAAGATTCAACTGGAATTGGAGCGGAAGAAATTGGAATGGAATTGGTGTTTTTGAATATGTGTTATGAATTGAATTGTTAAATGGTGTGAATAAGTAGCGTATTGAAGAAGATTCAAGCAAATGCATCGAGTGTTTGTACAAAGATGTTTAATTATGGTATGACACATTAGTCCATTTAATTTTATTAGCTTAGATGGGTGGTACAAAAGTGTCATATATTAGAATACATAGATAGATATAGATATGCATATGATGAAAGGAACAAAGTCGTTGCAATCAATCATAACATAACTAGAGCATGTGCCATACTGCGATGTGCTTGTGATCTCTTAACTCAAGTTGCAAGTTAAAAGATGAAATCAGATGGAATACGCTGTGTTTGTTTTTTGTTTTTTCCCTCTTAACAGCATCTGAATGGTCATTATGTCTGAATAGGTCAGACATTTTGACGTTCAGACTGTTTGTTTTTTTTTCCCGTTCAGACGCGTTCAGATGCAGTAAGATCTTAATGGTTTAGACTTGAGAGGGGTGTCTGAATGCGTCTTGTTGCCTCTTGCTGACACAAATAAAAACCAAAAAAAAAATTAGTACGAGCAAGCAAATGTGTGGTTCAAACATGAGTTTTTTTTTTCCCGTTCAGATGCGGTCAGATTCAGACATTTACGCATCAGATTCAGATGTGTGGTTCAGATTCAGACCCAGGCCCTCTTAACAAACAAACACCACCTAAGTAATGAATGATTGTTTGGTTACATCGAGACAAAACTAATTAATTAATTAATTGTTAAAGAAAAAAATGGGTAAATTGTTAAAGAAAATTTGTTTTAACATAACATTGTATACAAAAGTCTTGAACTATTAAAGCAATAACACTTACGTATGGATGATTTGGTATGTAAGAGATGGAATTCAAATAGATAGATTGCCAGCTGTGTGGGAGTACTTATCAGGCATTGTGATGCTATCATTTTGAGGAGAATCAGGTAAATATGATCAAGCCAGTCCAGTGGAACGACAAATTCTTCATTCTTTAGTCACGGGAACAAACATTGATTATGCTGAGCTGATCTTTAATAGTCTCAAGAAGAAAGTTTTGAAGGAGCCATGGGACGGCAATGTACCATACCTTAGATTCTTATCTTTGGTCTTCCAGAAGGCTATGGGTAACAAGTATACAAAAGCCTGCGTTAAAACCCTCTCAATTAGGGTGATTAGACAGAGGATCTATCGTAAAGTTGATAAAGTGGGCAATTCTCAGCTGACCACTGCCATGAGGAGAATGATAAAGAATCCATATAAGCACCGAAAGTTGAATTCAGAAGCTGACTCGTCGGATTCAGAAGCCGAGTCCTTGGATTCAGAAACCGGCTCCTCGGATTCAGAAACCGGCTCCTCGGATTCAGAACCTGGCTCCTCATCTCATTGTAAGTCAAAGGTCATCCCACCTAAGCCTAAACTACCTCCACCTCCACCATCTGAAACATCCTCTAGCCAGTTATCAAAGTCTCCTAGTAGAAACAAATCCACTGAAATAAAAACCGGTGACGAAGGACAAGTTCCACCCTCAAAGGTGACAGCGACGGCTGCAACATTAGAGGTAATAGCTGATATGGATATTGATAACCATGAGCCTGAACAAGATGCTTATTTCACATCATCCCCAAGTCATAACCATCACTCGTCACCGAATGCAGCACAGCATGATCCTCCAACTGACACTTGCACCATACTTCAAGCTATTATGGCATTGACTTCTAAAGTTGATACCATTAGTTCAAACCAACAAGATCATCAAACCAACACAGACGCCATACTTCAATCTATCACGGCAT
Organism: Artemisia argyi; assembly: GCA_030686995.1. Lineage (NCBI taxonomy): Eukaryota > Viridiplantae > Streptophyta > Magnoliopsida > Asterales > Asteraceae > Artemisia > Artemisia argyi. The sequence continues at coordinate 113,528,010 of CM060708.1, forward strand.
TGACTTGCAAAGTTGATGTTATGAGCTCAAATTTGGAAAATATAAAATCCTATATGGCTACTCTTCCAACCAACACCACTACCCAACAAGACCGACATGAACAAGAGATGACCACTTTAAAAGCCCAAAACCAAAGCCATCATACCTCTGTCCAAGGCTTGACTTCACAAGTTTCAGCTTTGGAGTCTGAGATGAAGGCCGTCCATCATACCCTTGACACCCTACAAGACAACACAGTCACTTCCGATGCTAAGCTGACAGAAGACATTGACGCAATTAAAACGCAGCATTTCTGTTTTTCTGTGCAGCTGGAAAATTTTAAAAATCTTCAAGAAAAGGTTCACACCACTGCCATAAATACACAGACAACAGCGAACAACCTTAATGAGCAAGTCAATAAGTTGGTTAAAGCTTCAACTTATCAACAGCCAGCCGTACCATTCAGTTCAGATAAAGATGACTTTAAGACCTCTAGATTCAAAAGAAAGAGAGGTTGAAAAGCAAGATCTGGAAGGGTGCTTCTCTTTTGTTAATGGTATGATATATGTAATCAGATGCTATCTTATCGTTGTAATATTCTAATTATTAGTTTAGAGTTGTTTAGTTACTTTGTTATGATGCATCTTGACCCGTGCTTAACTGCAGTAACCACTAAGACATAATTTTTGGTGTACAGTTCTGAATCGGTTGGCAGTTTTGCAACCTGTCTGGAATTCAATTATCGTTAGGAACTTGAAATTTCTCCACATAAGGACATTACAACACATTATGTGGCATTCGCCCTCATAATGTTTGAGGCAGAATTGCTGAGTTTTGAACTTTTGTTTGTTAGAAATAAAACAGTTGAGCTTGTCGATGTAAAGATAATAAGTCTGTATCTGATTAGTACTCCATATGATGCAGTGATGCACCATTAACATCATCTTTAACTTAAAAGATTATAGTTCAAGGGTGAAACTCTAAGACTGCAAGAAATGTATGCATACGCGCGATAAATATGTAAAAACTAGATATGAATCCTAAAATGGTGTATCTACGTGATCGATGACACAAGTTGAATATGCAGCTTATATGTGTACAATAACGTTGTTACGTGCTACAAAGAGGGCACATATTTTTAACAATGTTGTTTACGTGCTATGAAGTGGGCACATTGAATTTCTTAACAATAGTTGAGAACATTTTTTAGCGACCGCCAACCCATATAAAAGAATAAAAGCAAAATTCAAAGGCCCTTTCCAGAACACGGTGTAGGCAACGGTTACTTGCCATTCACCCCCCCCCCCCCCCCCCCCCCCCCCCCCAATTAACCAATGGTGCCGCTGATAGCATTGTTGGTGCACAATCCGTCACAAGCACCAACAAACGACAATTTCTTACTAACCAAGTCTGTTAAACAAAAAATGAATCAAGCAAAAGACTTGCAACTAAATTACATTAAAAACCAAACCCAATCATATACCTCGTTTCATAACAATCCAACATTTTGTTTTGACAAGAAATTTATACCAAGATCAATTTCAAATCTTCAACAAAGTTAAAAAAAATAACAATTGTAGAACCAATTACATTACAGCATTAATTTTCTAACAAGTTCCACATGTATAAATTCCCAAATAAACAGATCTGCAAATTCAAAAAAATAAAACAATAGAAATTGACACCAAAATAAACTGATATTCCATTCCAAATTGCAATTACAAAAAAGATCTTCTAATTACTAGCACCCTAACCATAACAGCAAAGTCTAACCACCAAAGCCGTAAAGAGTCCTTCCTTGCCTCTTAAGAGCATAAACAACATCCATAGCAGTCACTGTTTTCCTTCTAGCATGCTCAGTGTAAGTAACAGCATCACGGATCACATTTTCCAAAAATATCTTCAACACGCCACGTGTCTCTTCGTAAATCAACCCGCTGATACGCTTCACACCGCCACGACGAGCTAAACGACGGATGGCAGGCTTAGTGATACCTTGAATGTTGTCGCGGAGTACTTTTCTGTGACGCTTTGCTCCTCCTTTGCCTAGTCCCTTTCCTCCCTTTCCTCTTCCTGACATTTTTTATTAAATTGAATTTGTTGGTGTTTGGATTGATGGATGTGTGTTGTGTGGAATTTGGGGGAGCGTGGGTGGATTTATATAGTGGTGGGTGAGAATTTGTGTTTTGTTCAAAGGGGGTGATGATCGTTGGATTGTGAGGGTGTGGAGTAAGGAGAGACGTTGGATTGTGATCCGTGTGGTGGAAATGGAGTGCTGTGATTGGTGGGATTGTATAGGTGTGGATCAGGCTTTTTGAAATGCTATTGTTTGTAGCAATAATTTTGTGCAGAAATGAAGCTAAATAAACTAATGTAAGTTAAAATAAAATAAAATTAATTATTCATTATAACTAATATCAATTATTTCTAATTTTACACATTAATATTGATGCGTGGGAATCGCAACAGGCTTTACCTCTCGAGGGATCTCGAGAAGCTTACAACGCCCACCAGGCAGTGTACCTGATCGTTGTAGTATAGTATAGTGACAAGTACTGGGGGATTGATCGTTCAGCTTAGGAATAGTGTCGCTAGGATTAGAAAGCCTAAATACTAGTTCTAAAGGTGAGGGACGATTCTTTTTGTATTTTTATATTTTATGGAAAGCAAGTAAAAATCTCGGGTTTTGGAAGAGTGGGCGGAATTAGTTGCTATTCAACTAACCCAATACTAAGATGCAATCAAAATAAAATACTAAAAATGAAAGTAAACTAATTTATACTAAGGTTGTGAGCAGTAATTGGAGAAAATGTGTTTACTTAGATTTCATTACTCTCTAGATATCTTTTACACGTTAATTACTTGTTATAATTGCATGGATGACGGATCGTATTCCTTAATACCATTCATGTGGTGGCACACATAACTCCCCAATTCTATGAGCTCTTATTTCCTCCTACACCATGCCCAGCACAACTATAGGGATTGTAAACAGTGGCTCGTGCATTAAATACAACCAATAAAGACCTAGTGCGCGTTGGTTCATGTTTCTTAAGACGTTCAAGCATGTTACCAATTGGAGATCTGCCAGTTTTCTTAAGCCTAACATATAAATCATTCATCCAAGACAAGAATAGAAAAGTAATCAACACATAATCAATATATAGGTTTCATTAGATCTAAGCAAACACAAAAGGGATCTAGCCTAGCATGATAGAATTAAGACAAGAACATGATATGGACAACCAACACATAGACATATTGATTGAATTAGAAGAACACTTATCTTGATTAATCATGCAAGGTATCAAGGGGTTGGAACCCTTGAAAAACCTGTAAAGTTACACCAAAATCGTACTTAGGGTTTATCCCAAAACTCCTCTCTTTAAATGTGAAAAATTAGAAAACTATATATAGAAAAATAGGTTTGACGGCGTCAAGAATAAACTTGTGACGCCGTCACCCTCGCCGCCAAAACAATCCTCGGACTGCTTAGATCTACTTCTGACGCCGTCAAGACTTATACACTTCCAGGCTGTCATGACTCTTTTACTCTTGACGCCCTTCCTACGTGACGCCGTCAAAACTCTTCTGGATCGTCATGGAAATTCATGAAATTTGCTCTTGACGCCGTCAAGGTTTTGCTCTTGACGCCGTCATGCACTGTTCCCAGCATGGAAAATTAAGACTTTGGCGTTTTCTTCACTTTTATGCTCCAAAAACGTCCGAATTGCTTCCTTTTCCAGATTTCACTCCCAAAGTACCTAAAATCACAAAAGAAACGATTTAGGGCAATATTTGATCAAATAAATTCGGATTCGGGCTTAAATGACCCCCTAAAAACGGATCATTTTTCGCCTCATCATATACCCTTACACTTGAGATTTGCTTGTCCTCAAGCAAATGTGCTTTTATTCTACTCAAAAGACAAGTTAGGGGTCATTTAACACTAATATAAAAGTAATTACAAGAAATAATCGTTCCACTAAAGACCAATAGACAAGCACGGAGGTCATACACAAGCACCTCACAAATAGTGTTTAGATACTCACATCTCTCGGGTGTAATAAAGTGTAAATTACAATATGGAAACGGAAGATATCTCTCACTACCTGTCATAGCAAAATAGATTACCATAGGCTTGGTAAAGGATCAAACCTCCACCACATGGCGTAAGCACCTAGGATAAACTATCAAAGAGGTCTTTTAAAGGGTTGTAACGTTAGGTGTAGGGATATGAAATACACGGTTTTGTTGGATAAAGGAAGTTTTACTGGTGGCGAGTTAACAATCTTGGTTAATTACATGTACAATATGGCGTTGCTAAGCCAAGACTAGACTCGACTTAAGCTAATAAATGAAAAATAACGAAAACATAAAATAAACATAGAATGAAACGGGATGGTAGTCCGTATGTTTTTTCTCTTTTTCCTTTTTTCTATTTTTTTCTTTTCTTTTTTCTTTTCTTTTTTCGATTTTTTTTTTTTTTTTTTTTCATACACTCTTACCCTACCATCCAAAATAATACATCATAGGGAATGAACATTTCCCTTACACCTTGAATTTTTACATACTTTACAATCAACTAATCTAATGACTCGAATTAAGAAAATCAAAACACTTGGAGCACTTTTAAGATTAACGTACATATGGGGGTAATAAATGATGTTCTTCCCCATTACTCCATAAATAAGTACTTACCCATGAGTCCCAATCGTCCCAAAACAATATGTACAAAGATATGACTCGACTTAGCAACCATGTAATCAATTAGAAAGTTAACTTAGGGTTTAACAAATAACAATAATGCACTAAAAATGAGCGCATACACGGAAGGCTAAGGCGATTTGGTTGTACATTTAAGTGGGGTGTAACAAGTTCTTCCTTTAAGTAAAATGCTTAAAGTTAGAAACGAAAAGAAAGGCTCGGAGGGGTGTACTAGGGGTTTTGTGTACTAAAAATGAGTAAAACGCTAAGGGTGTGGGAAAAATTAGTTGACTTAACTAGCCAAGTAATATGACTTAAATGGTCAAGTAATTATGATACGGGTTTAACACAAGGGTGATCCTAATGCCTCTTATCATGTAGTAAATCCTACCACACGAATGTAGTCTTACTAGCGGTCTCGGGATGCATCACTAACGCAAGTTCTAGAATCTAAATGCTACCGGTACACTCATAAGCACTAATAATGAATGCTTTTCTTATCAAATCTAAAGTCGAACCTCACATTTTTGGGTGGAAAATTTTTCTGAATATACGGTTATGTGCTAGTCATACAATCTCCTATCCATGAGACGCTTGCTATGGCTAAAGTTTCACTCCTAAATGTTGTAAAAAAATTTAAATTTGGCGCTAAAATTGCACTAACAAGTATTTCTCATAGTTTTATTACACATCTACCTTTAGACAAAACAAACTCAAGCGAAAGTGCATATGTAAGGTATCATCTTTTTACCCTCCCCTTACACTTAAGATGAACATTGTCCCCAATGTTCAAGTAAAGAATGTAAAAGTGAAATAAGTAAAGAGAATGAAATCAAATACTCCCCTGATTCGCTCGGTATGGATAATAAGGTGGCCAGGTTAAATCTTCCTCCAAGAAAATGAACAATCAAAGCTTCCCTTCCAGAATATAAATCATCTTCTTGTCATACATAACCTGTAAATCCTGAGAAAACAAACAAAAACCCAAAGCATCAACCCGAACAAAAATAACTCACAACTAGATGTAATTCCAGACTTAGGAATAGAAACAAAACAATTAAAGATATAATGCTTGTGGAATGAATGTTTGCAGATTTCCTGGAGTTTATAAAACTAAAGAATCAACAAAAACTTTAAGACTCCGGTATAAACAAAACTAGCAAAATTTCCAGAATTTTACACATGACGCCGTCAAGAGTAAACTCGTGACGCCGTCAGAAGTGACCTGCAGAAATTCTTATGTTAAGTTTCCGGTAAATTTCTGGAAAAACTTCGTCCTACTTCCTGGAAAATCCTGCAAAACATCATTACGACTCGATACAAGCATTTGACTCTAACAAGTACTAATACACATGTCCATTTAATATTGTTGTGGTTCATGCTCAATTTTGTTCTTATAAACAAATTTGGATCTCCCTTACACTTATCTTTTGCAAAATACCTTTATATGCAATTAAGACGAAGTTAAAAATAAAATAAAGCATTTTCACAATTTACTTTGAAACATGAGCCACAAACAATAAAAATAAGACATGCATACGGAAACAAATAAAATCAAACAAACAAACAAACAAATAAAAACACACAAAACATGGGTTGCCTCCCAAGAAGCGCTTGTTTTTGTTCGAGTCACGAGCCTGACTCTACCCTTATTTAACGGAAATAGGGGAGGTTCTCCCTACACTTAGGATTAAGTGTGGGTGAAAGTAGCGATACACACCCTTAGGGTGTGAATATGCCACGTGAGGTGAAGGGGGTGAGTCAATGGCTTCCTTCATCCTAAAACTACCCGGATAATATTGGTTGATGGGTGGGTCGGTTCCTCTTTTGTCTCCTAGAAATATATCTAAGGATGGAAAGTTGTGTAAAAGTTGAGGTTCCGGTTCATCAACATTAGGAAATTCCCTAGAACTAGGAGTAAGGTTATCACTACAAGTATTCAAACCTATATCCTCTAATGGTGCCTGGTCCAAGGGTTCTACTTCTATTGGGGTTCCTATAGTCTTTTCTACTTCTTTCGGGTAAGTCACGGGCGGTGTGTATGCCTCAAATGATGCCAGGACTTGTGGGGTACTTAGTGGGCTTGGGTTTTCTACTATCTCTTCCATAACATCAATATCACCTATGTGTTCATCTTGTACTATGGTAGTGCCTAACCATGACATGCAACTAGGTGGCTCAACTCTAACCTCATGTGTGTCGTATGTTTTGGTGAAATCTATCCCGCTCATGCAACTAGGTAGTTCAACACTAACCATCTCATAATCTTGGTTTGATTCTAAGTTCATGTTCTTAGAAACTAGGTCATCTCGCTCATACGAATCCACCAATTCGTTGAACTTATGGGTAATGGTTAGGAAGCTTTTCTCAAAATTCATCCAAAGGGTCTCACTAAAAGGAATTGATCCTAAAAATGATCGTCTAATAGAAAACACACATGCATAAAATTCATCAAACCCATCTAACTTTACACCCATCTCCTCTTGTATATATGTAAGATCACTTAAAAATTCATTGGAACAACAGGAGGCAAATCTATCCGAGTAAACTAATTGTTCCTCTATAGTTAATGATCTAAATGGAATTTCATCCGCCATTGAGACAAATGAAAATGGTTTCACAAACAAAGGGCACAAAGAAAAAGATAGACTACAAGAAGACCTAAAAATAAAAATAAAATCTTACTAGAAAGGAATCTAGCAAGTAGACCTAATACAAAGAAATTCTAACCTAGACAATAACTATTCCCCGGGCTGCGGCGCCAAAAACTTGATGCGTGAGAATCGCAACAGGCTTTACCTCTCGAGGGATCTCGAGAAGCTTACAACCCCCACCAGGCAATGTACCTGATCGTTGTAGTATAGTATAGTGACAAGTACCGGGGGATTGATCGTTCAGCTTAGGAATAGTGTCGCTAGGATTAGAAAGCCTAAATACTAGTTCTAAAGGTGAGGGACGATTCTTTTTGTATTTTTATATTTTATGGAAAGCAAGTAAAAATCTCAGGTTTTGGAAGAGTGGGCGGAATTAGTTGCTATTCAACTAACCCAATACTAAGATGCAATCAAAATAAAATACTAAAAATGAAAGTAAACTAATTTATACTAAGGTTGTGAGCAGTAATTGGAGAAAATGTGTTTACTTAGATTTCATTACTCCCTAGATATCTTTTACACGTTAATTACTTGTTATAATTGCATGGATGACGGATCGTATTCCTTAATACCATTCATGTGGTGGCACACATAACTCCCCAATTCTATGAGCTCTTATCTCCTCCTACACCATGCCCAGCACAACTATAGGGATTGTAAACAGTGGCTCATGCATTAAATACAACCAATAAAGACCTAGTTCGCGTTGGTTCATGTTTCTTAAGACGTTCAAGCATGTTACCAATTGGAGATCTGCCAGTTTTCTTAAGCCTAACATATAAATCATTCATCCAAGACAAGAATAAACAAGTAATCAACACATAATCAATATCTAGGTTTCATTAGATCTAAGCAAACACAAAAGGGATCTAGCCTAGCATGATAGAATTAAGACAAGAACATGATATAGACAACCAACACATAGACATATTGATTGAATTAGAAGAACACTTATCTTGATTAATCATGCAAGGTATCAAGGGGTTGGAACCCTTGAAAAACCTGTAAAGTTACACCAAAATCGTACTTAGGGTTTCTCCCAAAACTCCTCTCTTTAAATGTGAAAAATTAGAAAACTATATATTGAAAAATAGGTTTGACGGCGTCAAGAATAAACTTGTGACGCCGTCACCTCGCCGCCAAAACAATCCTCGGACTGCTTAGATCTACTTCTGACGCCGTCAAGACTTATACACTTCTAGGCCGTCATGACTCTTTTACTCTTGACGCCCTTCCTACGTGACGCCGTCAAAACTCTTCTGGATCGTCATGGAAATTCATGAAATTTGCTCTTGACGCCGTCAAGGTTTTGCTCTTGACGCCGTCATGCACTGTTCCCAGCATGGAAAATTAAGACTTTGGCGTTTTCTTCACCTTTATGCTCCAAAAACGTCCTAATTGCTTCCTTTTCCTTTCACTCCCAAAGTACCTAAAATTACAAAAGGAACGATTTAGGGCAATATTTGATCAAATAAATTCGGATTCGGGCTTAAATGACCCCCTAAAAATGGATCATTTTTCGCCTCATCAAATATGAACAATAAAACTTAAGTTAAAACAATATAAACGCAAATTTGTACCTATACAAATACTGTCATTAAGTTATATGTTGATACAAAAGTTGGGCTTTTCTTGTTTAGACTCCTTATTCTCGTACCAATTAGACTTTAGTGCTTGAAAACCTGCACACTAAGAAAACAAACAACACCGTTAGGCTTATCGTGGGATTGTCTCTCACGATTATCCTCCGGCGTAAGAGTAAGTAACCGGTTTAGGGTTATAGTGAAGAGTTAGGGTTTTGTAAATCGTACCTTTAATGAGAATTATGTCATTCTATATATAGGCGCAGAATCCTCGTAGGTTTCTTGCTCCTTACTCTTCGCACGCGTGGTGCTTATCCGGTCTATGGATCTCTATCCGTAAATAGAAAATCCTTATCTAGACCATAAATAGTTTGATCGGGTTTAGGCTGTTGTTAGCCCAAGCCGTTAGTATTGTGGCCCAACTCATTTGTCATGATAGCCCATCCGTGATGGACTTGGGCGTTAGTAATATTTATCATTTGGGCTCGTGGCCCAAATATAGACTATACGTCATCATGTCCCCCTAGTCTAGTGTGTGCGGGTCGTGGCCACGGATGCTAGACTAGTGAGAGCAGCGGTAAGCGTGGCGGGAGGAAATTATAAATTTGCCGCCCAATATTAAGAACTATGTATCTAGTCCAAAATATTTCAAAAAATGCCTCGGGAAACGGGGAGTGTGTCAACGTATTCCTCGAAAGATGGGAAAAAGTGCATGTACCTTCTGATATTCCAGCCACACATTATTATGAGTGGGATCTACGTGGCGACCCCTTTAGGGTTTTATGACCTATATAAAGGTCACCACCTCCCTTTTTACTGAAACTATCACAGTAAAAATCTTCTTCCGCCATTTTCAAACTTCCACAAAGCTTCTTTAAGAGATCCCCTGCTGTATTAGGTAATCAGTGCGTGCGCCTCTTTGTAGATCTTATTTCTCTGAAAATGGTTAAACAGTTGGAAGAGTTTCGCTCTGAGATAGATGAGGATGAACTACGTCAGTTCTCCTCTGATTATTTCATACCCCTCGATGTGCATCCGGAAGTACCGGATGTCGATGCGTGTATCGCGGATTTCCCTGCTGTGAAAATAGGGTTATATACACGCTTTTTTGAGTTCACGAACCATCGCGTACCAATATCTCTATTCTTGAGCAACTTGCTCAATTTCTACCAGCTTCATATCTCTCAGCTGCACTGTATAGGTGCGGCGAAGGTATCAAATTTTGAAGTAAACTGTCGTTTACTTGCAATAAACCCAACCATTAATTTATTCCGTGCATTTTACCATACAACGTGGTCGCATGGATGGGTATCTTTTGCGAAGCGCGCAGGGCGCCTTCAGTGTTGTACCGATAAGGTAGATTCCCTGAGGTTTTGGAGGGAGAAATTTTTCTGGGTAGATGATATAGTATTTCCATCACCCTTTAAGTTTTATACTCAAAGAACGCTGCCAAGGGATAAGCGCCCTGCACCTGGTTCGTATAGTGCAGAGGATGCGGACACGATTGATGGTAACCGCATCCCCATTAACTCCTATCCTGAGGCGTTTCTGGTCCACATGGGGCTTAGTCGCAACTATTTCCATGGTTCTGACGAAGTTCCAACCTTCATTGATGAAAGCGGCCAGGGTGGGTGCTTGTCCTTTCTTACCTTTGCCTCTGTAATGTAAGTGTTCATTTATATGTAAGTTTAATAACTAAGTTGTTCTTGTTATCTGTCTGCTTGTTGCACAAAGATGGACTTGTTCGCGGTGGTAAAGCTGGAGAAACCTAAGCAAGTCACAGTGGGAGTGCGCCCTCTTAGGGACGGTGAGCAGCCACTTTTGGAGGCTACTGCGGGGCACCTAACTGTTCTTGCTCAAGAGGGGCTTGAAGACTCTCCTCCCGCAGCTGTGCTCGTCACCCCTGTGCAGAGTGTTCCTCCATCTGGGGAGCAGTCTCCCGTGGTAGAGGAAGCGCACTCTGAGTCTTCCAACAGTATGGAGATCCTTGAGCCTGCTGTGGTTGCTCAAGGTGTAAAGCGTAAGGAAGCGTCGTCTGGTGGTTATGGTGCTGGTGCGTCGAAGAGGAGACGTCACCTTATTGCTGAAAAAGGGTCCTCTGCGGCGGAGGATGTGTCTGCTACTGGCGCGAATAAGGATGGTTTTCAGTCTTCACCCTTTATGTAAGTAATAAGCATATTCCTTTGTCCTTATTTGCTGTATGTATGCACTGACTTTCCTTCCGTTGTTTGTAGTGACCATGCTGCTGAGGGTGATGCAGTTTTTGCTGAAGGCGTGGTACCGCCGCAGGCTGCTCATGTGGAGGAGCCGTTGAAGGCAGCTGAGCAGATGTCTGCGCAGCAGTTAATGGAGGAGCTAGCTGTTGCCGCTGCACGCCAGGCTAAGTTGGTCACTCAGCTGAAGGTGCAGTATGTTGGAGAAGGTAGCAGTCTTGCTCAGAAGGATGAGGAGATTGCTCTTCTGAAGGCACAGTTGGCTGATGCGCGTGCTGAAGTGGAGTCCACCACTATTTATGCAAGGAAGCTTGCTGATGAGAAGCTGTCGCTTCTGGTTAATGTAAACCAAGAGCGTGGTGAGATGCAGCAGTATACGACAAACTTGACTTGGGGTCTGCGGTACCTTCAAGAGAATAAGGGCGAGCACTTTGCCAACATAAATAAACTGCGTGCGCAAGTGGAGAATGCCATGAAGGTGTAGGAGGGCAAGCTGCGGAAGCTAAGTATAGAATACGATGAGGGTTATATCCTCATCTTATGTCTGTGATTGCTGAGCGCAGGTATGTATCTTTGACGTTCTCAAGTACTTTTTAGCGCCTTATTGTTGTTTGCTGATACATATGTTTTTGTCTTCATAGGTGGTTGATCAGCCATGGTCTGCGTTTGGCAGCCATGAGTACATTGGAGTCTCCAGAAGTCGTGGAGGCTTTTGGGAGAGGTGTAGAGTGCGTCATTGCGCGCGGCAAGGCGCAGGCTGTGGAAGAGCTGTATGAGAGCCAATTGCTGACTGTTCCCCCTGCTAAGGTGCCTGGGTACAAGTGGATGCTTTTGATGAGCTGGTGGAGGCCATGGAGAAGATGAAAGTCTTTGACTTTCCTCATATTGCCCGTATGGAGAGTGATCAGGATTATCCCATCATTTTGATCATGCAGGGCTTGACTCTGGCTTGGCATATAGCTGAAGATGCGGAAGCGCATCCTGACTTCTTCTTGAAGCCAGATGTGTCGCAGCTGAAAGTTCCTGTTTTTGCCCGTCCCCATAATATTCTCAATCCCTTTCCTCTTGAGAAAGAGATTTCTCTGAAGAAGTGCTTGGAGTTACATGCGACTAGAGCTACACGTAAGAAGGGGATAAAGGGGAAGGCTGTTCTTTGCGGTATTGGCGCAGCCCATCTTCCTCGATCCGATGGGGTTCCCGTTAGCGTGCCAACGGTGTCCCAGGAGGATAGCAGCCTCTTAAAGAAGCTGGATGAGGCTGGGGAGTTGGCATCTTCAGCCAGTAGCTCTAACCATAGGCGTGCTCGTAGCATTTAGATTGTATTTATAACTTGTATAAATTTTGGATGAATAATAATATTGATCTTTTGCATGTGTATATCGTTTGTACTTAGATTGTTTCCAAGAGTTACGATGTGCTTAGAACAACTTTGTATTAGGTCCATAACCTATTAAATATATATTAAGTTCGTGACTTAACAAATATAAGTGAATGAAAGTTCGCAAACGTTGTAAGTTTACAACTCATCAAAGCGTATAGATAGGTTTGCAGCGTACTACAAATACCGTATCAAAGAACCAAGAATCTTGGTGTTTTAGTTTACTAGTTGTGCGCAGTGTGCGTTATAGCGCATCCGTCGTGGAATGCGTTGTTTGAACCAAGGCCATAGTCTTGTATGAATTTGGTAAATTTGTGTGTGAACTTTTTAGTATACGTTATGGTATGCAGCGTACTGCAAATGCTATATTTTAGGGGTCAATTGTCTTGACTCCGAATTGTTAAACGCGCACGGTGTGCGTTAAGGTGCGTCCGTCGTGAGATGCACCTTAAACTTAGTCCAACGTCTTGAGAGTGAGGTGTTTAACAAGGATACGTGATCCGATGTTGATGGGTTTGCAACCCTCTTACTCAACGAGTTATTTAGTAGGTTTACTCATCCTATCTGCTGTCTTGGGTCTTAATAGGTGCATGCACGCCATGTAGGCAATAATATAAAATAACAGTATTGAAACATAAATAAATGATGTAAGCAATAATGTTTAAATGTGTTGTGGAGTTAGCTAGAAACCACAACGTTTTATTAATTCTTGCATGTTAAAAGTAAAGACAATTTCCTAAAAGAAAAAGTAAATACACAGACAGCACTTACGAAAGTGCGGAAGTGTCAGTGTGTGGGTCGTAGCCTTTCCTAGAGGTAGCATCTCTTGAGATTGCAAATGTTCCAGGTGCGTGGTAGCTCGTGGCCTTTCATATCGCACACTTTGTACGCGCCGTTGTCTAGTGCCTCTGTGACCTCGTAGGGTCCTTCCCACTTCGGTTCGAGTTTTCCTATGTCTTCTGCATGGCTTGCATCGTTAGCGCGGTATACAAAGTCTCCTGGTTTGAAATAAGTGTTTATGACTTTTGCATCATAATACTTCTTCATCTTTGATTTAGCCTTTGCTTCGCGTATAGCTGCCCGCTCGCGCCTTTCCTCCAACAGATCCAAGTCGATGCGCCTTTCTTCGTCATTTGTTGTGACGTTGACTTCTGCTGTGCGGATAGTTGGCATTCCAATCTCTGCTGGTATAACAGCTTCCGTCCCGTAGACAAGAGAGAAAGGTGTATCCCCATTGCTGACTTTGATTGTTGTGCGGTGTGCCCATAGAACGTGTGATAGTTCATCCACCCATCGTCATTTATGTTTGTCCAAGTGCGCTTTTATTCCTTCACCCAGACTACGGTTCGCGCGTTCAACCAAACCATTGGTTTGTGGATGTTTAACGGACGCGAAGTGTTGTGTGATGTTTAATTGCGCTAACCAATCTTTGAATGGGTTATCACAGAATTGTTTTCCGTTGTCCAAAATGATCTCTCCAGGTAGGCCAAAGTGGCATACAATGTTGTCCCAAACGAATCGTTTGACCTAGTTGCCTGTGATACTTGCCACTGCTTTTGCCTCGATCCATTTGGTGAAATAGTCTATGGCGACAATGAGGAACTTAAGTCCCCCTGCCGCGACTGGAAAGGGTCCTGTGATGTCAATGCCCCATTTGTGGAATGGCCATGATGAGGTGATAGGTGTCAACTCATGTTGTGGTCGGCGCGGAATGGGCCTGTGGACTTGGCAGTCGCTGCATCTTCTTATCATGTCTCGCGCATCGCGGTGCATGGTTGGCCAATAGTATCCGGATTGCAAAGCTCGCGCTACGACGGACCGTGGTCCTGAGTGCATGCTGCAAGACCCAGCGTGGATTTCTTGGAGTACGTATTCTGCCTGAAGAGGTCCAATGCACCGAAGCCATGGTTGTAAGAAAGAACGCCGATATAGGATACCATCTCGAAGTTCGAATCTCTGCGCTGTACGCCGTATTCGTCGAGCGTCTTTCTGTTCTTCGGGGAGTGTTCCCTTGCTTATGAAATCTGTGATGGGTGTCATCCAAGTAGGATTCTCTTCCTCTATCACTGTGGATATTTCCATCTCGGATATGGATTTATTCTTCAAGGTTTCCACCAGCACTTGTTTTTATAGGTGTGCAAAGCTTGTAGATGCGATTTTACTCAGCGCATCTGCCTTCCTATTTTCTCCTCTAGGGATTTGTTTGATGGTAAACCTGTCGAAATTCTTGATCAGGGACTTGGTTTTGTCGAGATATTGAATCATATGTTCCTCTTGAGCCACATATTCGCCTAACACGTGGTTGGCTACTAATCGCGAGTCCACATTTGCCTCCAGGTTGCGTACACCCATTTGAGTTGCTATGCGTAGCCCGGCAAGTAAGGCCTCGTATTCTACCTCATTGTTTGTGGCTACGAATTCAAATCGCAGTGCGTAAGTGTATTCTGTTCCATCTGGGCTAGTGAGAATAAGACCCGCTCCTGATCCCTCTGCGCACGAAGAACCGTCCGTGAATAGGACCCATGGTTCTTGTGGTGGTACTTTGTTCTTTGGAGTTGGAGTATCATCATCTGGCTTCTCTATGATGAAGTCAGCTAATATCTGTCCTTTGATCGCAGTGCGTGGCCTATAAGAGATGTTGTGCTCACTCAGTAACACACTCCATTTTTGCAGCCGTCCTGATGCATCAGGTTTGGAGATAACTTGCTTGATGGGTTGGTCTGTGATTACAGCTATTGGATGCGCTTGGAAGTACCTGCGCAATCTTTTAGCTGCGAATACTAGGGCTAAGACCAGCTTCTCCATGGCAGTGTAGTTGGTCTCTGTCTTCTTGAGTGCTTTGCTTACAAAGTATATTGGTGTTTGAACAGAGTTTCTATCTGTCAATAGCACCGCTCTAACTGCTCCATAAGTCGCAGATAGATACATGATCAGTTCTTCCCCTGGTTGGGGTGCAACAAGCTTGGGTAGCGCTGCTAGGTGTTGTTTTAGCTGTTGGAACGCTTCTTCCGCTTCTGGGGTCCATCGAAAGTCTCCCTTTTTTGTACACTTCGTGAGTGTTTTAAACAGAGGGAGTGCTTTGTCCGCTGATTTGGACAAGAATCGATTTAGTCCAGCTAATTTGCCGTTTAATGATACCTCTTTTAGTGTGCGCGGCGAAGGTAATTCGATGACCGCTTTTGTTTTTTTCCGGGCAGGGTTTAATACCATCAGGTTCTATCAAGTACCCAAGAAACATACCTTCCGTGGCTCCAAAGGTACACTTCTTGGGGTTCAACTTCATGTTGATTTTTCCCAATGTCTTAAATGTTTCCTCGATGTCATGCACCAATTCTTCTTCAGTGTGGCTTTTTATGACTAGGTCATCGACATAAACCTCCAGGTTGCGACCCACTTGCTTCTCAAATGCGTTGTCCACTAACCGCTGATATGTAGCACCCGCATTCTTTAAGCCAAAGGGCATTTTTGTGTAGCAATATACCCCTTGACTTGTATGGAAGGCTGTTTTTTCTTCATCTTCCTTGGCCATTTAGATTTGGTGGTATCCTTTGTATGCGTCTAGGAAGCATTTAAAGGGGTACCCGCACAAGGATTCTACCTTCCAATCTATTTCTGGTAGCGGGTAGCAGTCTTGTGGACATGCTTTGTTGAGATCAGTGAAGTCTACGCACATTCTCCAGCTACCGTCGCTCTTCTTTACCATCACTGGGTTGGAAAGCCAGTCGTGGTAATAGACTTCCCGCATGATACCTGCGTCTACAAGCTTGTGTACTTCCTCCAGGATGGCTTTTGCGCGCTCTGGAGCTTGACCGCGCTTTTTCTGCCGTATTGGAGGATATCCTTGTCGGATTTCTAGCTTGTGCTCCGTAATGGCTCGTGGCACTCCGATCATGTGCTTTGGTTCCCATATAAAGATGTCTAGATTCTTTTGCAATAGTGCGCACACAGTTGCTCTGCCCTTGTCGGACAGTGACCCCCCAATTGATATCTCTTGGTCTAGGTAGTCAGGATGGATTGCAACTTTTAGGTTTGTCACCTTGGTTGTGCGCTGTTCTGGGGCGTGCAGAGTCTCGTTTTTCACTGAGTTGCACTCTTTTGGGAGTACGATGGTATTGTAGAGGGTAACGATACCTCCTTCCACTGGGAATTTGAGCATCCCATGCGCTGTGGATGGAACCGCGCGCATGGCTGATATTCCTGGTCTTCCAATAATGCCATTGTATGACGAGGGAGACCTGATCACCATGAAGTTCGTCCATGCTGTCGTGAAGTGGTGTTCATTACCGATTACCACAAGTATGCGTAACTGTCCCATGGGCCAAATCTTTTCACCTGTGAAGCCAGTCAGTGACGTCGTGGCCGGAATTAACTGACTCTGTATCTCTGGTTTTAGCCTCTTGAAGCAGTGCTCGTACATGATATCCACGGACGCTCCTCCATCAACATACATGCGGTGGATGTCGTGACCCCCCGCTTGTATTTCGATGGTGAGTGGTTCCACCACTGCGTTGTCCGCAGTCAGAGTGGGGAAAGAGATTTGATTCCCTTGAAAAACTTTTGGCTGACTTTTTGCCTCGTTTTTCGCTGCCATGATTGTATCATGTATATCGTGTCCGCCTTGTTTTTTGGTATCTCTTTCTTGTTCCCATTCTTTTGTCTATCTTTCCCCTTTTTGATATTTTTAACGAGGTGATCCATCTTTCCTTCTTTCACTAATTTTTCAATTAGTTGTCGTAACTGAACACACTCGTTAGTGGTGTGACCCTTCTGCTCATGATATTCCCAGTATCCTCCTCCTATGCGCTTCTCTTCTGGAGTGCGCATCGGTGGGGGTTTTGGGAAGTTTGCTCCCTCCGCCGCGAATATCTCTCTGGGGGTTTTCGTGAGTGGGGTATACTTGTCGTTATCTCGTCCACTACTTTGGTTGCGGTAGTTCCTGTTACGGTTGCCACTTTGGTCATTGGATTGTCTCCTAGACTGTTTTTGTGGCTTGTAGGTTGAGTAACCTTTCTTGCTGTCAACTGCCACTGCTTCCCTTTGGATAAAGGATCTAGTGCACTTTGTGAGTTCATCAAAGCTTTGGGGTACTTTATCGTTCAGCTTTCTTATTAGTTCTAGGTTATTGATCCCGTTAATGAACCCTGAGATTTTTAGTACCTCGGGGCATGCCTTAACTTGAATGCATTCATCCTTGAAGCGCTCCATGTAGGCACTTGTGGATTCCCCTTGGCGCTGTTTTACTCTGGCTAGTTCCACAGGGTTCTTTGCGCACTTCTTTCTTTGCGTGAAATTTAAGCGGAATGCTTTCCGCAACTCTTCAAACCCGTTTATGCTTCTTCGTGGAAGCTTACTAAACCATGTTCGCGCATTTCCTACTAAGGTAGAATTAAACATATGGCACCACACAAGTTGTGGCCAATTTTCGATAGCAGCTGCTGACTCGAAAATTTTTAGGTGATCGTCAGGATCACCTGTTCCATCATATGTTTTAACATTGGTGGGCATGCGCCATCTCTTTTTATCTGAGAAATCGCTGATGCGTCGCGTGAATGCATCAACCTTTTGGCTACGCCAAGGAAGGGAAATATCTTCGTCCTCTTCATTACGACGTCGGTTTCTAGATTTCCAATGTCCTGTCTCTTCATCCTCGTTGTCCGAGGAGTTACTTGAGGAGGAGTCGTTCCTTCTATGGCGCTTGCGCCGTTTTTCCTCGGAGTCCGAGCTTGGAGGGCTTCTACTTGGGGAATGTTGTCTCCCGAGCCTATCTTGGATTCTTCTGCTTCCTGATCTGGAGGTGCTCTCGCTCGGTGAGCGTTGTCGTCCAAGTCTGTCTTGTATCCTTCGACTACCAAGTCTAGCGTGGACATTGGTGCGCCTTTCATTGCCTTCGTATTCGTCCGATTATTGAGAGTCAGATGTTGTACCAAGTCTATCGTGGATGTTGGTACGCCTTGCATTGTTTTCGCGCTCCTGATAGCGCGGTGAAGATTTTTTTGGGCCAAAGTTTAGCCGAGCTTGTAGGCCATGACTTGACCTTCTCCTTGCCTCCTCTTGCATGAGGCTAGTTAAGGTTTCGTAATTTTGAGATACAAAATTACTCAGCATCAACTCAGGTGTACCCTCTTCTAGTGCGAGGATGTTTGTCTCCGCATCAGGTCCCCTCTCGCGATTAGGTGCGCCTGGTGGCACAGTGTTGTCCACTATGGGTGCCGTTTGATTGGGAGTAGCAAAGAGGGTGCGCTGAAGGTCTTCAGCGCTCAGGGCTACCGTGGTGGCTTGGGTAATCCTGGTGGGCAATTCCACCGCGGGGAGAATCGGAGTTATGCCCGTCTCCTGGTGGCCAGGCGCACTGGTTGTTCCAGAGGCTTGTCTAGAGGTCCCATCTTGATGTTTCCTCTTATGAGGATCATCACGTGTTTTTTCCGACTGCGGAGTCCGCTGTCCCGAGTTTTTGTGTTTTGTCATCCTAGTTCTTAGTGTAGGGTCCCACGGATGGCGCCACTTGTTGATACAAAAGTTGGGCTTTCCTTGTTTGGACTCCTTATTCTCGTACCAACTAGACTTTAGTGCTTGAAAACCTGCACACTAAGAAAACAAACAACACCGTTAGACTTATCGTGGGATTGTCTCCCATGATTATCCTCCGGCGTGAGAGTAAGTAATCGGTTTAGGGTTATAGTGAAGAGTTAGGGTTTTGTAAATCGTACCTTTAATGAGAATTATGTCATTCTATATATAGGCGCTGAATCCTCGTAGGTTTCTTGCTCCTTACTCTTCGCACGCGTGGTGCTTATCCGGTCTATGGATCTCTATCCGTAAATAGAAGATCCTTATCTAGACCATAAATAGTTTGATCGGGTTTGGGCTGTTGTTAGCCCAAGCCGTTAGTATTGTGGCCCAACTCATTTGTCATGATAGCCCATCCGTGATGGACTTGGGCGTTAGTAATGTTTATTATTTGGGCTCGTGGCCCAAATATAGACTATACGTCATCATTATATAATGGTCATTCAATCTTTAAAATTTAGTTTTGTAACCGAATATTTTCATAAGGACAAGGGCTAAAGAAAATTAACGTATTTATCAAAATGTATCAAAATTCCTAATGAACTTTAAAAAGGTCCGGTATGACTAGTACATTCAAAATTAAAATAAAATGACTAACTTTTTAAAGTGGTTTGACTAAAATATCCTTTTGTTCTTCAATCATCATCTTTCTCATCTTCAATCCCAGATTTCGACAACCTTTTCCAGCTACCAACCATCAACTCTGACTAACAAATCGTTCTTAATTATGAGAAATTGGTGTCGGAGTTGATGGTTGGTAGCCGGAAAAAATGGCCAGAATCCAGGTTTAAAGATGAGAAAGATGAAGATCGAAGAACAAAAGAGTATTTTAGTCAAATCACTTAAAAAGTTATTCATTTTGTTTTAAATTTGAATGCATACTAGTGTTGGTAGCTGTTAAAAGTCGCTGGAATTTAGAATTGAAGATGAGAAATATGAAGATCGAAAAACAAAAGGATATTTTAGTCAAACCACTTAAAATCGTATTTATTTTATTTTGAATTTGAATGTATAATAGTCATATTAGCATTTTTTAAAGTTCACTAGGAATATCAATACATTTTGATAAGTACTAGTTTTCTTTAGCGTTTGCCCTAAGCATAAACTATAAGGATTAGAAAATTTGCAACTTATTAGAAAAAAACTGTCGTATTGTTCACCAGACCGAGCTACGGTTAGAAGCCGTCAATTCACAAGCCAAGCCAAAGGTATCTCGACTAAGTTCTCTTCTTTCCATCAAAAATTTACTCTTCATATACATACAATACTATTGTACACAAACGCTCGTCGCAACACGCGAGTTAAAATATTTATTTGTAATAAAAAATCAAAAAATACAAAAATAGAATGAGTTGTTAAACATAAATTAATAAGGGGTATTTTTAGAAACAAGTAATCTACATTTCTTGAAAAGTACATGGACTAGATGTGCCATTTTGTATTATGTAACCAGATACGGAGCCAGTAGGGGGGCTGGCGGGTGCTCGGCCAACCCCAACCGCCCACTAGCCCACCTTACAGAGTTACAGTTTGATTTCCGGCTTTCGTTTTATAGTCTTCAATCTTGTCTAGCCCCTGCCAACTACCCATATCTAATGCACATACTGTCACTATGCTCGTTGGATGATAACTAATGGTTTGATGCAACACTCAATTAACCCATAATTGCATAGTAGGCAAAGTGGTAGTTTATGAAGAAGAAGATAGAAATGAGCCAGAGATAATAGAAAGAAAGAGAGATAAGAAGTTAGCTGTAAATAAAACTTGTTTGACTTTTCTTATTTAATTATTATGCATAACTTTTCCTTTTTTTATATAGATGTAGAATTTTCTATTGTTCACACGAAAAGGAGTAGCTAGTCAAATTTTTTCGTATATTTATGAAACACTATTCTATTTTCACACGCTAAAGAAATAAATTTGAGTGTTCGAGGAAGAATTGTTTACAAGTAATTGAAAGAGATTCAAAATTTAGCAAAGTAGTTTATAGTGTTTATGTAAATTTATTAATTTTATAACGAGCAACTATTTAACTGATGCTTTAAAGTACTATATATTAACTTAAATACCTAATTGTAATGTCATATGTGTTATTAATCGATTGGGGTGGTTAAATCATTGAACTGTATCTTATTATAAAAATTATTAAGACACCCCTTAATAAGAATTCTGTCTCAGTCCCTGTATGTAACTTTATAACACGGCTCATTAATGAACTTCATTTTTGAGGATAATTCTCTCTTCTACACTCTCATCTCACACACACTAACACATAATCAGTATGTGTATGATCCAACAAAAGTATATACTTGCTAACCGTTCAGGGAAACCTAATGGTAAAATGCTACTTGTGACAAGCATCGTTAAGATATATTGAGGTCTCAAGTTCAAATTGTGCTTGGTGCAAACAGCCGTCATATGGCCACACCAACCTTTTTGAAAAAAGAACGGTTCCACCCGGTTTTTGCTTCTGTCATGGTGATTCAAATCCCATAAATTATTCAGTCAAACAATCGAAGACCATAATTAAATAAAACAAATTATATCTTTCCAGAATATACAAATTAAATTTTGAGCATTCAAGATATGAAAGGTAAGTTAAAACATTGCTAACTTTGTGACATGGACGGCATATGTATTGTAAATTGAAACCAAAGAAAATTGATTATTTTACCCTTTTGGGTTCTCAGAAAAAATATATTTTCCAATAAGACAATAAAGCCGAAGTGAAAGATACTCGAGGAAACATGCATAAATCCAAAAAGTTCGAACGATCCGTCTATGCAACACAGATTTCTTGTACAACTTCATGGATTATTTCAATACACTTGACTGACTCGCATTTGTCTGATGTGTAACATGAGCTCCTATAAATGTTTTCTGCTCGTTAACGATATCCATAAACAAGACATAAGTTATAGTTATCGCAAGAGTTGGGACATATTTTCTTTCATAAAAGAAAATGTACCAGGTGTTTATCTATATGTTGGTGGGAACCTTTTTATCCATTTCAAAAGGTTCTGATGCCACAATGATGTTTAATAAAACTACATCCGCCCTTTTCGTATTTGGCGACTCCACAGCGGATGTGGGAACAAACTCTTTTTTGCCGAAAACCAAAATAAGAGCGGATTTTCCTCACAACGGGATAGATTTTCCCCATTCTAGGCCTACAGGGCGTTTCAGCAACGGCCTCAACAGTGCTGATTTCCTATGTTAGTATGATCAATCTCTCGCTGATATTCTTAAAAAAAAAAAAAAAAAAAAAAAAAAAAAAGTTAAGCAATTTATCGTTAGTTTAGTTATGAATAGTAGTGTTTGCTAATATGTAATGCTTAATATTTTCTTCGTCTCGGATTACTTTCAGCAAAACTAATTGGACAAAAAAGAAGCCCCCAGCCATACTTGTTTCTCCTCAAAGCAGGCCTTAGAAAGCGGATGTTTAGAGGTGTAAACTTTGCTTCTGGAGGGTCTGGTCTTCTTGATTCGACTGGGAAACAACTCGTAAGTGATCATATACTCTTCACCCATGTATGCGTAACACATTAGATGGTTGTAATATACAATATATAGAATTATAGATTGATGTGATCTGCGTTAATTGATTCTTGAGTAATGTGCATCCCTAATATATTTACAATATGAGCAGAATGTTGTACCAATGTCGGAGCAAATCAAGCAATTTGAGACGGTTATTAGCAATCTAGCTTTGGTGAAGGGTCATGGAGCGGCTAAGAACATAATAGCAACATCTATGTTTGCTATTAGTGTCGGGAGCAATGACATTTTTGGATATTTTGCGAACCAAAGCACCATCATTGATCCTGCTATATTCATTAGTTCATTAATGACAGCATACGAGTGTCACCTTGAGGTATATACATAACATGCACATCTTATATTACTACCGAACACGATACTTTTAGCAACAAATGAGAATCAAAAGTTCCAAATTTTGTTTCTTTGATAAAAATTACAAGGACACATATTTTTTAGTTACCAAATTTGTTTCATAAAAGATGCTAGTGGCACGAAAGAGACACAAGTCCCATTACAATTCCAAATAAACGACATATATGAGGCTTTTATTTAACCATCACAAAGGTGCCTCTAATGGTAGAATATAACATGATGTCCTCACAAGAGTTCATTGGTTCAAACTTCACTCGGAAAAAAGTCGAAATGATCCCGGGGATACACCTGTTAGATCACGCATATTTGAATCAAAGACTCGTCCTCCCTGTTTTACCCATTTATATGAGGATTTTAATTAACCAACCTACATACTTTACCATCTGTTGTAATATATAATGTCATATATAAACTAAAGTTTATTGTATAATCTAAAAAAAAATGCTGGAATATTTCAAGTCTCTATACAACCTTGGAGCAAGGAAGTTTGGGATCATAAGCGTACCTCCAATCGGTTGTTGCCCATCACAAAGAATTCACAATATCACCGGGGGATGTTTCGAGATCGAAAACACTTTTGCTCAAGCTTTTTACTCATCACTTGATGCCCTCTTGAAGAAACTCTCGTGTAAGCTAATAGGAATGAAGTACTCACTTGGAAACTCATACGAGATGACCATTAATGTCATTAACTATCCACAACAATTCAGTAAGTCCAACATGAAGTGAAAAACATTTCTATGATGTGCTTCTAGTCTTTAACCAGCACCTTGTACACGTGACAAAAACATACAATTTTTTTTTTTTTTTTTTTCAGATTTAACGTATGTTGATAGAGCATGTTGTGGCAAAGGGTGGTTAAATGCAGAAAAAGAATGTACTCGGAAAGCAAATTTATGCTCGAATCGCCAAAACTACCTTTTCTGGGACTTGTTTCATCCAACACAGTATGCTTCTGAGCTTGCAGCCAAAACCTTATTCTACGGTGGACCACAATATGTGACCCCGGTTAACTTTGCTCAACTGGCTGCATCTTGACTATTTAGTCATATGTGACCCCGGTTAACTTTGCTCAACTGGCAGCATCTTGACTACTTAGTTTTGCATCATTTTTCTAATTCAATCAAACGACATATGGATATGATCGATCATATCATATGTATGAATAAGTAGTACTCTTGTCTTAAAGAATGTTTAAGTGCACAAAAGTACTTTAAAGAGCTTGTGCACCATTTGTTTTTTTATAGTCGACAGATAATTAACATCATCAAAGATTAGTATGAACGAGGTAAAATATGCCCGCGTGTTGCAGTGATATATTGTTTGATAAAACTTTTTTGATATGTAAGTCTACAGTGTATAGAACTAGCTCATAACCCGTGTTCAACACGGGCTTCGATAGTAAATAGTTGAAGTCAACTATAAAACTTCGCCATAAGAAATTTTGTGTAATAGATACTATGTGAATAATTTGCACAAACGTAAGTTTCGAATACTGAAGCAAAAAATACAAAATTACTTATGGTTATGAAAAAATTATTTCAACAACAACATATTTACAGTTAATAACACATTAAAAACTTGAAGAGTTAGCTTAACATCTATCGTGTGGTTCATAGAAAACGACAATGTAAATCATATTGACATCATATATTCGTAAAATATGTAGAATAAGTGTTGTGCGGCAAAAGTATACAACAATACCGTAATCCTGATAAATTCAATTGCAGAATGTTACTTTAGCTAGTTTTGTCAATTGCAATCATTTCATTTATGCACGAATACATATGATGTACAATTCATAGACACTTTTGGTCTGTCAAAGTTATGACTAATATAAAGTTTAATGATATCACTAACATAAAGTCTACTGCAGACTACAACATGGAAAAAATACTTTCACAAAGTAAGAAACATCTCAGAAACTTCCAAAGCTGGAGGATTCTCACCTTAAGCTTCCATGAATCCTTAGAGGTACTTATCTGGTTACTGAAATTCACTCCAATGTTGTAAATGCCTTGAAGATGGAAAGTTAAGAAAAACCTCAGTACAAAAGAAGTTTTGAATTAGCCCCTGACCATAGAAAAGAAAGATAACAGCCCCTAAACACATGGACTCTGTGATTAAAAAAAAAAAAAAAAAAAAAAACCCTTATATAAAAGGATTTCTTGGAAACAAAAGAAAAGAAAGATAACAGCCCCTGACCATAGATTTTCCAAAATCATTCTGTAATAAAACTACTGAAATAAGTTTGATTAGCTTCACTTGACACTAGTAACTACGCTTAGATATGTTCTTCATAATGATTCAATGAAAAACTCAGTGAAGTTGGTGAAAGTCAACTCTTTACATGCTTAACGGTTTCATCCCAACTTAGAACATAAATATATAAAGAAAAACTTTTTTTATGATAATAAAATCACATAATAATACTTACTGAACTTAATTTTGATATGATAATAATCAACCAGGTACAAAATACCACTATTTTCATCAAAAACACAGTTTGACTTTCAGAAAGAGTCAACTCTGTTAACTGATGTTCCTAAGCTAACTTATTTAACTTATTAATTCATATTGATTACTTATCACATATTCCTAGTTGGGTATTATACCTTTATTAAACAATCGATAGTTAAGTCGTATAATTTGATCATTTCATCTCAGTGCACACGATGTCAATACTACATATGAAAAATGAGCCAGTATTACATGTATAATAGCACCTCAAGAGTATATTGACATCACTTATAAACCTTTCATTCGAAGCACAAATTGACTTTCTGAACAAGTCAGCTGCGTAAATTGAACTCCATGAATAAACTTTGTAACATTCATTCTGAATGATAAAAAGAAAAACAATCATTGTTTGCGAATGTACCTAATAACATACCATACATTGATGTTGATAAAACTATCCTATTGATGACCAACAAAGTATCTTCACACCACACTAGAGCTTAATCTATAAGATGACACAACAGTGATGTTGAGAGTGATCGATGTCCCGAAATGAACACAAATACGCTCCCAACATTTGGCAAAATCTTTCAGACATGGAGAAACTGATTGAGCCAGAACAAACCGTTAGGCCCCTGGAATTGAGCTTGAGTTCATTTTGGTTCGATGAAGTGCTGATTGGCAATCAAACATGCAGGAAATGGTTCAGTTGTTATGATCGATAATAAATTACGTATCAAATGCTAGAAAAATTAATTAACTTCATATCAATTTCAAAACTCGGATTAACGTAAGACAGATTTTGAAGAAAACAAAGAAAGTACCTGTTGAAATACTTGTTTACAGAAGACTAAACAACTACGTTGCTGAACGTTTCAAAAACACCATAACCGGAGATTCGCATCTGGGGTGTTAAGCCACATAACTCAAGAGTTCTTTTAGACCCAATAATACGCAGACCTTTCAATTGAAAAATGCTATGCGGAAGATGACTTATGTCTGTACGTGTTATATCTAACTCTTCTAAACATTTTAAATGCCCAAGTTCCTCAGGCAAATCATCAAGTTTACAATTCAGCAAATGAAAACATTTTAGGCGTTTCAGTTCACAGATGCTGTTTGGAATACCATCAAGAAAGTGAGTCCAGTTTATAATTAGCTTTTCTAAATATTGTAATTGGCCAATACCCTCCAGTAACTTCTGATCATCATCCAGTCTCAACCACAACCGTTCAATTTCAAGACATTTCAGATGTTTCAACATGCAAATGCTATACGGAAGACGATTAATCCCAGTAGATGACAACATTAGCTTCTCTAGAGATTCTAATTGGCTAATATCATCGGGCAATTTCTTAAGGTTTTCACAAGATTTAAGTTTCAGAGATTTCAGCTGTTTTAACTTACAAAGGCCATCTGGAAGATGTTTTATATTTGCATCGAACAAACAAAGCTCCTGCAGGGATTCTAATTGGCTAATATCATTGGGCAATTTCTCAAGCTTCCTACAAGATATAAGTTTGAGAGACTTAAGTTGTTTCAACATACAAACACTATCTGGAATCTCTCTTTTGGAAAAGCTTAGCTCCTCTAGACATTGTAACCGGTGAACGTCCTTGGACACTTCAGGAATACTGCCTTCAAGTGTGAGCTTTTTTAAACATTGCAAACTACAAATGCTTCTAGAAAAACTTTCAAGGTTTGTGCAGAACAAAGACCTATAGAAATAAGCTTTCCAAGATTTCCAAATGACGAGGCAGCTGGATCTTCTTTATAAAAACATGTAAACATGAACTTTGGAAAACTATTGTCCGGGTGCAATGGGCATATATCTATCGACTCGCCAATGAGATGTAACTCTGATAAAGAACCAGCCTCATGTGAATTAGATCGTTTGTCAAACAAAAAGGATTTAAACCTCCCACAACCACTTAAGTCTAAGTAGACAAGCTTTTCTAGACATCCAACAGGAGCATTAATTTGTACTAAGTTCAAACAGTCTTTGAGATCTAACCTCTCGAGATTTGGAGTCAGCTCAATGTCAAGGGTCCTCAACTTTGAATTATTGAGGATAACGGATATGAGCTTTGGACATCCATAGGGCAAGTGAAGTTCTTCCAAATCACATCCAGCGAGACTCAACGTCTTGAGATCTGGAGTTAGCCCCAGGTGAAGGTTCCTCAACTTCGAACCATTAAGGTTGACGGACTTGAGCTTCGGACATCTGAAGGGCACATGAAATGCTTCCAAATCACATTCAACGAGACTTAAAGTCTTGAGATCCGGAGTAGGCCCAAAATCAAGATTTCTTAACTGTGAATTATGAACGCTGAGGGATTTGAGCTTTGTACATCGGAAAGGCAAAAGTTCTTTAAAATCACGACATCTTACAAAACTTAATGTCTCGAGATCTGGAGTTGGCCCAAGGCTAAGGTTTCTCAACTTTGAACCATTAAGGCTGAGGGATTTGAGCTTTGTACATCGGAAGGGCATGCAAAATTCTTCCAAATCACAACATCCAACAAGACTTAACGTCTCCAGATTTGGAGACGGTCCAAGGTTAAAGCTCTTCAACTTTGAATAATTCAGGTTTAGAGATTGGAGCTTTGGACATCCATCGGGTATGTAAAGTTCTATCAATTCTTGACAATGTTCAAGATATAAAATCTCGATATTTGGAGTCACCCCAAGGTTCATTGTTTGCAACCGTGTGTAACTAAGGTCAAGGAACCTGAGCTTATCAAGAACCTATCAAATAGAGACAAACAAGATGATTATATACTGTTATAATGGCAAACAATTTGATGTATAGCATTATACTAGTAAATCATGAAAATCAACCAACCAACCATTATTCTACCTTTCTTGTTCGCCCTTTCTGAATGTTTTCGATTATGCTAAAAGACATGTCAAGTCCAACAAGATTGTTTGCTTGAAATGTTTCATGTAAAGATGAAAAAGGTGTTAGATTATGGACATTATTTTAGTAGTCGTATGTTAGGATCGAACTTGAGATCACGGGATTGCACACAATACGTATGAAGAGAAAAAGAAATAATTATTTATAAATGTTATATGTAATTATTAATAAACACAAAACTAGTAATGGAAATTAGTATTTAATGAAAAATGACTAATGACCTATTGACGAAGATTAGGAAAGTAATACTAATGAATATTTGGAAACAAGGGAAGGTTCCGGAATCCCTTTGGGATTACATAACCGATCGGCCAAGGGGGCTCTCCACCTCCTTTGTGCCTTGAGCTCCAAGTTTTAATTAGTATATATACAAACCCAAGATGTATTGTTTTTTCATAACTTGTACACACACATCTTGGTGTTTTTCTCTCCTTCTCTTTGTCTTAAATCGATCCATCCAAAACAATCCCTTAGGGTTTCGATTTTCATAAGATCAAATAAGTTTTGTGTTTAATTTACTTGCATAAACTTTTTCTTGAATTAGTACGTGTGTACAAGAACGTGATTCAAACATACTATTGTTTGATTCTTGGATTGAATTACAAAAGAGGTAAGAGATAATTCTTATAATCCACATAAACCCTAATTAGGGTTCTTGATTTGAAGATTGCACTTGATTCTTGTTCGGGCTAGAATCACAAAGGTATGTTTACTATTTATATTTGATTAATTAATTACATATTATATGATCTTGTTATAATTGCTTCCGCTGTGCTCACTTGATGTGTTTGGTTTATTTTATATGAATGTCATGATATCATAATTCCAACAGTGGCATCTAGAGCCGTTATAATATGTAATTAATTATCGAAACGCATAAAAATTGGATCTTGATTCGTTTAGTTACATGTTTTTAGGGTTTGTTAGATTCCTAACCCTAATTTGATTTTTGGGTCGATTTGACCCTTAAGGGTTTATGGTTTTTGATTTTTTAATATGATTAGAAACCCTAGGATGTCATGTAATTTGTTATGCGTTTTAGTAAACGATCTTGGTGCAATATTTTAATTGTTAAGCTAAATCCATGAAAAAAGTGCATATTTGCATGGATTTTATATTGTGTGATAATTTAAATGGTTTAAATTGTATATATGAATTAATGGTTAAGTTATATCGAATCATGTAAATTTATTAATAGATGTCGAATTGGGGAAGACTCCAATATTAAGTAATCAATTATGTGCTATGTGGTATTTATTTTTTTTGGCTTACGCAATCGGTTTATCGATGTATGCGGTTCTTTTTCCTAGAAGAAGAAAGCCTTAATTGAATAAATACGTTATACACCTAGATTTGATTATTAATAGGACTATTGAATAAGATTTGCATGTGACTACATGTTTTATACATATTTAATTGTTATGATTATGTATATGTTTATTTAGTTGTTTTATTTTTTATTTTATATTACTTGTTTTTGTTTATTATTATGTTAGACATGTTTATAAACGAAAAGGGTAATTTTTTTTAATAGAAAAATAATACGGACTAAATAAATGGCGAAATTGTTTTGGTTTTAAGAGTAAATTTCAAATGAATGGTTGATTAATGTTTTTGTACATAGTGTGTGAAAGGCGGACTGAAGGTTGCCATCCAATGTACTTGTAGAGAGGGGTTTTTAAAGCTCATGCACCTACCAGTTCTCTACAACTGCTTGGTTGCCGACTCTAGACTTACCTATATCACTATATTACGTACATTGTCATCTTAAGGGTGAATTCACCACAATTCCACAATGATTATCCGAAACACTAAGCCTTAGGGCTTATGCAAAAGTATGATATAGTGGACGATAATTGTTGGTAATTCTTTAATTGGTGAACCCGATACCTCAATCAAAACTTTGTTATTTTACTCTTAGCAAATTGGTAATAAAAATGTTTTGTAAAACCAATGTTATGAAGTTGTATGCATGCTTCTTCATACATTATTTTGATTACGTCAAAATTAATACCCTTATAAAATTAAGTCAAATGCCATCTAATTAAGAACACTTGAAGTTGTAATTTACGTCATGTGAGAACTTGGCGAGATTGCAATAGAGAGGTAAATTTCATAAATTCATTGCTAGCAGATCAACTGATGTGATGGATTTGTGAGTTTGCTGTTTTTAAGTTAGACGATTTAAATTGAGTAGGAAGTGAGATCTTGGACTCAAGGCATTAGATGGGGATGAAACATGCTTACTTTGCAAAAGTTTTGTGACAGTAAATCCCATAATAATCTAGGAATTGCAATATGATATTGGCAATTATTGTTCGACAATTACCTTGTTGAATACTATCATTACTAGCAGATCAACTGATGTAATGGTACTATGTCAATTAGGATCCTAGCTTTAAGAAAATACTATGGTTTATATGAATATTTACCAATGGGTATTTTATTTTCTTAAAGATCTAATTATCGAAAATACTGAAATTGAATTTTGTAATTCGTTTTAATGTATTAATGCAACGTTCAAACCGTAAACGCACTTTGAGCTTTGGTAAATTGATCTCGTTCTGTTTTCAAACAAATGTTTGATTAAGAATAATTTACTTAAAAGACAAATGAAGTCTCCTTTCTATGAAAGAAGAGTGAGACACAATCCTATTCCTTTTCATGAATGAGAAAGGATAATAGGAATATTAGATATGTCTAAATTCTAATATAACTCATAGCAAATTTTTTAATAGTTAAGAAAATTGCGAATATTTTTCATAGGGATTTTATCATCCTCATTTGGTGATCAAATTCTTAGTAACAAATATGGTATTTGGTTAACAGAAAATTATGTATGACATTTTATGAGTTATTATAATTAGAAGCTAGACTAATTACTGCAAAATGTTTAAAGACAAACTAGTTGTTTTGACTATTTTAAAGGTGCTACATACATTGTAGGATGGTAGACCTGTTAAGGAAGAAATTGCATGCCCAATTTTCAAGTTAATAGCATTTGATGGATAGTCCATCATTTACGTAGTAGAATACACTCTTTAGTGCACAAGTAATTGTTACGCATGGACATTTAAAGGTGTAGGAAAGTTAAAGACACAATATTTGTTTTCACTGGATATGAAACATTTACAACGTTGTCAAATTCAGTGGGAGTATTGTGTACTTATCACTGAATAAGGAATTATTGTAATGATCTTTAATTCAGTGGGAGTTACAAGCTTTGACATCTTGGTAGCTAAAGATAATTACTTTCCAAGTGTAGACACTCATACTTTTAAGTATAGTCTTGTACGTTTCCTTACTAGACATTGTTGTTTTACATATACTTGTTATGCTAAACTCTATGACACAATCATATTGAACACATAAACAAATGCATGACATGTTGTTTATCAACTATATGAGGTTGTTCCATGCACAAGTGGGAGAAATATTATCTTTAATGTGTGCAAGAAACAACTCATAAAGATATGATTTAAAGGATTCTCTTGACTGCCAGGTAAGAGAATAAAGTTCTAATATGAATTATACTAATCTAATTCAAGAAACACTTGGTGTTACAATTTATGTTATGTAAGAGCTTAGCTAGATTGCAACAACAAGGTGAATTTCATATTTCATTACTAGCAGATCAACTGATGTAATTGAACTATGAGAATTTACAGTTTCTAAATTAGATTAATGTTCTGATATGAATTATACTAGGCTAATTCAAGAAACACTTGGTGTTACAATTTATGTTATGTGAGAGCTTAACTAGATTGCAACAACAAGGTGAATTTCATATTTTCATTACTAGCAGATCAACTGATGTAATTGAACTATGAGAATTTGTAGTTTCTAAATTAGATACCTATTAGAACATGTGTCAATATGATATCAAGACTACTTTAATTTGTATATTTATGAATTCATGGAATGACATAAATTAATAAAGCAATCTAATGCTGCTTCAATCTGAATATTTATGTGTTCTTGGAATGACATAAATAAATGAATAAATAATGTTGTTTACATTATTGTGAAGTAATATATTAACTTGAAATTACTATTGAAACAAAAAATATGGTGTTCATAATTACTTTAGTTAAACATGTTTATGTTTCATTGTAAAGATATAAACATAAAGTCTTTTAATTGTTACAAGACTTATAATAAAGTAAGACGTTATCTTGTTGTGTTTTTTAAATTAAGATATATACATGAAGTTATTAAATTGTTAAATGACTTATAACGTATAGTGGGATTATAGCAGTTTATGTTTCTTGTAAAGACATGGACATGAAGTGACTTTGTAAAAAGTAATTGTGTTATAAAGTGTGTAATTGGCTTAAATATTATTATACCGTTAAAATGAATTAGTTGGTAAATAGACAAGTCAAAAGGAATATGGTTATCTTTAATATTGTTAGATTGTCTTACAATATTAATACTAATGAAATATCAAATGTTTATGGTATGTTCAGTTAGGAAAATCAAACTCTTGTTATATTGTTTGATTAAAGATAACTATGACTTCTTTTCTTCCAAAAGTTATCAAGGTTAGAATGTTGAGTATGACTTGGACATATTTAACAAAACTCCAACATAGAAGATTAATAAGACATTATCATATGATGGAATGTGATGAATGTGATGAATCACATTAAGTCTTAAATTGAAGTTCTAAATTTGTTTAACTGCTTATGAAGAGGTTATTAACAAATTTGTTTAACTGCTTATGAAGAGGTTATTAACAAAGTTAAGTCAGGAACTATCAATAAGTATTTGTAATATCCCAAAAGAGAACATTGTATTGTTTGCGAAGTATTTAAAGATAGTATTTAAATTACTAAAAACAAGTGGGAGTTTTGATCTTTAAAAGATAAAATTATAAGATACATAATCTTCTAAAATACACTAGTAAATATCATGATTAAGTTTGACATTTGAATGTTAAATCTCAACATGATAATAAAGGTTGACATTTAAATGTTAAATCTCAAGATGATGGAATTATCATTCATAGAATAACAATATATCTCAGATATTTGATTAATATGCTGAGGACTATGATTTACAGGATTATTGTAAACCTGATAATCATTATGATACATTACCAAATATGAAATTGGGTAAAGTATACATGATATGAATGATTAAGATGTTGTCCATAAAGATAATCAATTTTAGAAACTTGGTTTATCTTAATAGTTAGACTAGAAAATGAAGATGAGTTTCTTTAAAGATAAGGTAACCCTTGTAGTTTAAATCTTTGTATAGAAATCATATGGACAATATTGTGCACGTATTTAATGCATGTTTTATGACACGATTATTAATCACACTTAAGCGATTAACTGTGATTGAATATTCTTTTCTAAACACATTAAATATATAAAGATTATGATTGTCATATTTATGAAATTGACAATAGAATATCAAAACTCTTTCTTGAGTGATTACTTGAGCGAGGACGATAAGTAATCAAAAGGAGTTTATGAATTCAAATAAATCTTTGAAAGTGTACAAGGTGCAATAATCCATGGATGGATATATGCATGCATCTAGAAGATTACTCTTATGTTTAATTATTAAATTCATGTTTTGATTTATAATTGAAATAAGATAATTTCTAAGTATTCCTAAAAGCTAGTGGGAGTATTATGTTTAATTTCTTAAATCATATATGTTGTAGAACATATGAAAAGTAAATATTCCATATAAGTAAATGTTAAGTCTTAGAATGGAATGAAATTTTACTTGTAAGATTTAGGAAATAAGATATATAACCTTGGAATGAATGTTTATTGTTGAAACATGTGTGGTAAATGAATTTAATATAACATGATATATTATTTAGAAAGTCTAAATGGATATGAATGACATGAATAAAATTTAAGTATGACTCAAAGTCTTGTCAACAAGTATGAATGTCATTGCTTGAGACATAATTCATCAACAAGAGTTATCATGCATTGATCTATTTAGTATTTGGATAAGGGATGTTAAACAATTATTATGATAAATTGAAATACATGGTATGTTTAATTTATAATATATTGTATCCTATATTTGTATGTTTAATCCATGAATAAATGTTATTCTAAATTGTCCGTTGCCAGTTAATAATATGGGAATATTATTAAATCAAGACAAATCTGAAGATTGGTACAATATACTTAAAGTATATTGATGCGTAGACATGCCATTTCAGATGATATTCAATGATACCGAATATAGGATTTATCCCAACTACATGATGTTACTTTATGGATTTTGTTATTAAGTAAATCATGAGAAGTTATCCTCAGACTTGAGATGCAAGATAAGTGTCATGAATGTAGTACATTTTTGTGGAACAACTTAACGCTATACGTAACTGATAGTCATAAGGGTTGTTTTCAAAAGTGTTACAAAGTTTGTAGGTTTTGCTTGTAGTCAAGATAAAATTTGTTCCTTCAAATTTAGTTTTGGAGTTTAATACTGTTGGGCCCTTCGTAGGGTTGTCAAGATGTTTGCATGGCCATGCCCAAGATCTTCCCTGAATATGTTCAAATGATTTGGTAATCTTGATCAATCACTAACAACGATAAACAGAATGGTTAATTAAGGAATGCCTTTAATCCATATCCTTATTAACATGGTATTAGAAACAAAAGGATAATAATAATGAGAAATCATTAAAAGGTTTTTCCAGGAGCCTTACTCGAGATCGTACTAGAGGCATCGGCGTGTTGCAAGACGCTAACCGATGTGATTACACTATTAAAATATGTCCAAGTGGGAGCTGTTAGATTATGGACATTATTTTAGTAGTCGTATGTTATGATCGAACTTGAGATCACGGGATTGCACACAATACGTATGAAGAGAAAAAGAAATAATTATTTATAAATGTTATATGTAATTATTAATAAACACAAAAATAGTAATGGAAATTAGTATTTAATGAAAAATGACTAATGACCTATTGACGAAGATTAGGAAAGTAATACTAATGAATATTTGGAAACAAGGGAAGGTTCCGGAATCCCTTTGGGATTACATAACCGATCGGCCAAGGGGGTTCTCCACCTCCTTTGTGCCTTGAGCTCCAAGTTTCAATTAGTATATATACAAACCCAAGATGTATTGTTTTCTCATAACTTGTACACACACATCTTGGTGTTTTTCTCTCCTTCTCTTTGTCTTAAATCGATCCATCCAAAACAATCCCTTAGGGATTCGATTTTCATAAGATCAAATAAGTTTTGTGTTTAATTTACTTGCATAAACTTTTTCTTGAATTAGTACGTGTGTACAAGAACGTGATTCAAACACACTATTGTTTGATTCTTGGATTGAATTACAAAAGAGGTAAGGGGTAATTCTTATAATCCACATAAACCCTAATTAGGGTTCTTGATTTGAAGATTGCACTTGATTCTTGTTCGGGCTAAAATCACAAAGGTATGTTTACTATTTATATTTGATTAATTAATTACATGTTATATGATCTTGTTATAATTGCCTCCGCTATGCTCACTTGATGTGTTTGGTTTATTTTATATGAATGTCATGATATCATAATTCCAACAAAAGGGTAATCTCGCCAACTAAGATATTTTAACACATTTGGAAAGCGTTGGCTAACCTGACTATCTTTCCAATTAGGTCCAGAACACATGTAAAGAACTCGAAGTTTGCTCATGTTTCCTAGACCTCTCATAACAGTTGCAAGATTTAGTGTCAATGGCGACAATTTTATACATCTTGTTGCCTCATTAATTAACCTTTGCTTGTACACCAAAAAGAAGTAATAAAAACATGTGTCATAACAAATGAAAATGAGTTAGTTTTATTCACTTTAGAAATAAACTTGATCCTTACCCAATCACAAGCCAATATATTTTCAATTTCCCCATCAATCCACAATCTGCTTTGTCTGTTAGGGTCATCGGGATTCAAACGGAAAACAATATTTTTGCCCATTTCTTCTATATGGTCATGCATGCCCAAGCTCCCATATTCAGTAATATTAATGAGAGATTTCTGCTCAAGAACTCTTATACCAATGATAGCATTGAATCCACAGCTTTCAAACACCTGGATTGCTCTGTCTTTCTGCTCACCTTTTAATATGCATGCAACATCTAGGAAGATTTCTTTGTAATCATTCTCTAGATCATTAAAGCTTATTTCCAATACTTTTTGGGTTTCCTTCTGCGGAACTGTTTTTAGTCTTTCTAAAACATCTTTCCACTCAAGCTCATTTTTACCACACAGAAACGAACCCAAAACTTTTATCATTAAGGGTAGACCGGCTGCATAACGTACAACATGTCCTGATAGTTGTTCGTACCTTTGAATTGGAATCTCTCTCCCAAATGTATACCTACTGAATAGACAAAGAGCTTCCTTATTCAACAACAGATTGACATCACGAATCAAGCTCACTCCATCTGATACTAGCACTTGTTCATCTCTGGTTGTAATGATAATCGTACTTCCTGACTTAAACCACTTAGGCTTACCACCTAAAGCCTCAAGTTGGTCTATATTATCCACATCATCTAGAACAATTAGAACCTTTCTACTACTCATCATCTTTCCCATCATGTCTTTCCCGTTAGCAACACTACTTACGGTAATGCCTTGATCATTCAAAACATCTGAAAGTACTTGTTTCTGCAACGACTTCAAACCCGACAAAGAGGTTTTCGAAACTTCCCTCACGTTTTCAACAAAGCTTTTACCTTCGAACTCACTTGATATATGGACATAAACAGCCCTGGCTAAAGTTGTCTTTCCCCCACCTCCCATCCCCTTGATTCCAATAACATGAACATCTTCGGTACATGTTTTTAAATAAGTAAGAACCTCGGTTATTCGCATCTCCATGCCTACTAGCTTGTCATCAATACTCGAACTAATGGAACGTAACTTCGTGAATATATAATCAACAATTATTTGGATCAATTTAGATTCATCCCTGTAACATTAAACGATATTTAACTAGCTTGCTCAAATTCCATGTTAAGAGTTAACCTCAGAATTATAACATAGAGTATTAGAAACATATAAAATGAAAGATCGAAAACTACACACATATGAGGAAGTAATTAAATTACCCATTAGCAGTTGCCTTCAACTCCCACCCTGCCAGATTTGATGCTTCTTTCATAGCATCTCTCCTTTTCGAGCAGCCTCTTTCCTTGTATTTTTGGCAAAGGCCTTTCTAACCTTGCCCACTTTGTTTTTGTACTTCGGTGGGCTCCACATCGTGGAACACGGGGTAAGCAGTATGCTTGCTCGTTTTCTGGCACTCCATAATCTTAACAAGCTCATCTAAACACCAAGATGAAGAAGCATACTTTTTAGAGAAAACAATTATGTAGAATCTCGAGTCCTCGATGGATTTGATTAATTGTTCGTTGATCATTTTCCCTTTTTCTATCTTCTCATCATCTTTGTAAGTTTCAATGCCTTTATGCTTCAGAGCTTGATAAAGATGGCCAACAAAATTGTTACGTGTGTCTTCACCTCTAAAACTCAAAAAAACATCATACTTGAAGCTCTTTTGAATGGATGAATTTGAAGTAGACGCCATTTAGCTTATGCTTTACGAACTGTATAAAACTAAATCTTTG
This sequence comes from Artemisia argyi, assembly GCA_030686995.1. Lineage (NCBI taxonomy): Eukaryota > Viridiplantae > Streptophyta > Magnoliopsida > Asterales > Asteraceae > Artemisia > Artemisia argyi. The sequence goes on from CM060708.1 coordinate 113,565,997, forward strand.
TAATTTATATTAAATGATTGCTAACACATTTATAATTTGAATCTGACGTGCTTTTGAAGGAATAAATTGTGGAACTAAAACAAAAGGATATTATTTGGTCAAGAAAGATAAGATATATATAAGAGCAAGAGGTGTGGTAATGAGCTATTACCTCCTCATTTGGGGGCCACGGGTGCCACATCACTCCAACACCTCTTCATAACTAACCTCTCCTCATTCATAACTAACCTCAACTTACTCATTTGGGGCTCACCACTTACAACTTTTTTTTATTCATTTCACTAAATAAACAAAATTCATTTCATTAATACTTAAAATAAAATAAAATACAATAAATATTACACACAACTAAAAATAACGTAATAAAAAAAAGCGATACGAAATAAAAAACATCAATTTGTAACGAAATTAAATAAAAAAAAGACATTATCTCTTTTTTATAAAATAGTATAAATAACATTTTTTATATTAAAAAAAAAAAAAAAACATCTTGAAAAAAAGAAGAAGAAAAGAACACGTTATCTCTTTAAAAACAAATTCCAGTGCATTTTTTTTTTATAAATTTCTTTATTAAAAAAAAAAAAAAAAAAAAAAAAAACCTTTCTTCTCCAAAACACACACACAATTTACAGAAAAAACACACAAACACAAAATCACACAAACATAAAATCAAAAAACAATACAAAAGTGTAAATAATCAGTGGTGTGTCAGGCTTCTAGCTCGTCATCTGCGTGAGGAGGTAACCAACGGCGAGCTACGGCGAGGCCACCCCAGTGTGGTGGCGAGCCACGGCGAGCTCAACGATCCTCCACGTAGGCACGACGAGGGTGTGCAACGAGGCCACACCTCTTGCTCTAAGGGGTATAAAGACCCCCATTTTTAAAAGTTGTATCATCCAATTTTATTTATTTATTTCTTTTTTATTTTTATTTTTTTCCTGAAACGGAAATTGCGGAATAAAAAATATAAAGTTTAAAAAGTCAAAAATATTAAATTAACAAAATGTATGAAACAAAAACTGATAAAAAAAATTGTGTGTCTGTAAACAAAAGGTTAAAAGATTAAACAAAAGGTTAAAAGATGTAAAAAATACAAAACATGTGTACTTTTTGCTACCATGGGTATGGATAGTAATACCCCGTATATAAACTTTACTTCAATAAAAATTACCTGATTTAATAATAGATTCATTAACTATCTTTAGTGGATAAATTGTGGCCAGGATCTTTGACCACGTAAAATGAAAATATTACATTGAAAGTACAAATTCTCCATATAGTCTTTTTACATTTTTATGACATAAATTTTACGTAGTACAAAACTGATGAGCTGTGAAAGTGTGGTGTATAAAAGCTAGAGTAAACTGTAAAAATCGTCCTTATGGTTTTTGACTAAATTGCAGATTACGTCCTTATGGTTTCGAAATTGTAGCAAACCTCCCTGTGAGAAAACTTTAGATTCAAAATCGTCCCTGGCCTTTCCTATGATATTTTCCTTTTCTTTCTTAAAATTAATTTATTACTATCTTCTATCTAGTACCAGATTTATCAAAATTCAAAACACGAGTCTTATTACCAAATCTACCTTCCCATGCAACTATCTCTTCCACTCTTCCAGGATATGATATAAGTGTATAGATCTTGGATTCCCAAATTTAGAGTAAATTACATTGTGAGGTGCGATCCCCTACAAAGGGGACTAAAAATACAAAGTCTACAACTCACCATGTGACAAGTGTCTACGACCCACTCCCTCTATTTTTTCTTTTTAAATTCGGTTAGGGGCATTTTGGTCATTTTAACCCGTTTATTCATTCCACCCTAAAACTTCAAACGCAAATATCTTTCAAACGACAAACTTTTACGAAAAACCGATTTCACCATAATTTTTAAAATTTAATCCTCTTTAATTTGGTATAAATCTTGTTAAATATTTCGAACTTTTTTTTTACATATAAAGTGGGTCTTGATTTTCTTGATTTTTTTGTCATTTTCGGCCCTATTTTTTACCCTCATAAATGTCGAATCGTTAAAAACTTAAAACATGAAAGTTATAGATTTTCGTTCACTCTTTACACAGGTTATTGAATCACTCAAATCCGATCTCATACGATTAAGATAACACACGTTAAAGATGGTGTTTAACTCATATTTGTTGCACACAATGTGTTTGATGAAATGTCTAGCTTATATATTTTGTGTTAAAATTGAGCTAAATGCACTAATTTTTGTTTCTCAATGCATTATTAATCATTTTATTAATGTAAGACTCAAAAAGTAAAGTTTTTTAATCATTATATTTTTAAAGTATACATTTAGTTCATCAGTTAGGTTATTAGGTTTTGTGAAAAACTAGAAGGGGGGTTGAATAATTTACCATTTAAAAACTTTAAACTTGTTGTATTAAATGTCCATTTTTAGCTTGTTCTAATATAAAAGATGTTACTTGTAGTTTATGACTAACATCACTTAAAACATGTTATCACACAAGTACAATCAACAAGTCACAACACAAACAATCACATAATGCAAACATTAAAGTAAGGCAATAAGTAAAAGGAAAGTGCAAACCGAACACGAGGATTTATAGTGGTTCGGTCACGGATCTCCTCTCCGCCCTAATCCACTCCTCGAGTACCCAACTCGAGAGTTACTTCACTAGATCAACAACCTCCCTTTTCGGCGGAGAAAACCTTACAATCGTCGCTTACACTTTTACCGACACTAAGCTAGATGTCGAGTTCTTTTACAAGGGTACAACCACTCGCGTTCGTCGCTTACACTTTTACCGACACTAAGCTAGATGTCGAGTTCTTTTACATGGGTACAACCACTCCCGTTCATCGCTTACACTTTTACCGACACTAAGCTAGATGTCGAGTTCTTTACCAAGGGTACAACCACTCCCGCTATGTTTTGTGGCCCAACATAAAAACCTTGTGTTTTATGGCACAAACACATAAACCATCTAATCTATATTGTTATGATACAATGATGATCCAAGACATAAAAGTCTAATTGATATGCATGCCTAATCCACATGAACTTCTTGAATAAGAAGTCTTCAACCATTGAGGATGTCAAGTGCCCTTGAATCATCATATGTTGGAATGCTTTAATGAATGATGACTTCAAGATCTTGTAACCTTCTTGGTGGATCATGAAGTATGATATGCTTACAACAAAGATGAATGTTAGAAGCATTATGATCATTATGGAATGGGTGATTAATGTATGTTTCTACATTGTTTGCTACTGATCTAGTTATGGGTTTTATGGTAGAGAGAAACTATGTGTGAAGTCATCAACCCAATTAGAAAACCATGGGTTGCTATTTATAGCCAAAGGTTTCAGCAGACCCACTGATCCGGCGGAACCCTTTTGAGGGTTCTGCCCCTTATGCCCGAAGGTTCCGCCAGAACTGGACATACTACTTTTTGCAATAACTTTCTATACCCAAAAATGTCACATCAAGTTATTTCATGCATTGACTCAATGTGGAATACTTCCAAAATGTGTAAGAGATTTATGGATGGTCAAACACATAAACTTTTCATAAATGCACATGATGTGATGTATATATATATATATATATATATATATATATATATATATATATATATATATATATATATTTCTATTTTAAGGTTAAGAAATATATATGAAAGTAAACTTGTAAAAAGTATATATTACCTAAGTCATGTTGTTATAGTAAGTTAATGAGTTACTAAAAAATGTTTGATTCCTAATGTTATCACATTTTTATCATTTGTAAAACTTACTAATATTACTTTAACACCTAAAGTGACACTTAGTCTATTTAACACCTAAAGTGCACTTTGACACCTAAAATACTTAAAGACCCAAAGAGTATTTTAGTCATTCTAAATGGTTGGTCAAACGAGTTTGATCATAATGCTACATAACAAACATGTACGAACCTGTGTTGTAGCATACGATGACTCGAGACGTTGAGAGGTGTTGAATGTTTGTTGAGACAAAGTATGATTACAAGTAACTTGTACATTTTACGTTATGTATCAAGTTATACGTTTGTCATCAATCAACAAACGAGACTGTATAGATTAAATATTGTAATATTTGCACTAACAATCTCCCCCTTTTTGATGATGACAAAATATGTAAACGTGATAGAACGCAAAATGTAAAAAGCTACTTGTTTCCGTATAACTTACTTGTATCCGCAACACCTTCTACATTTCCTTCTCCGTTTACACTCTTCTCCCCCTTTTATTGAAACAAAAAGGGGTGTGTCCTTGGAGTTAACTTAGGTTCTCCCCGAAATGGCGAGCTTGCATCATCCCTAGTGAAGTTAATTCTTCTACTCCAATTTCCTAAAGTTGTTGCGTCCCTTAGGTTGTTAGCAGATCCATGGATCAAATTAAGTTCCTTGACCTACATCAAGGTTAGTGTTGTGCAACATAAAAATTATATAAAACATGCATGATGAATAAAATTCATGTTGGACTATGTTGACTTATCTCCTTCTTTTTGTCGAAACACAAAAGTGTGTCAAAGAATGAGAAAAAAAAAAGAAAAATGCGTGCGTGCTTCCCCTAGATTGTAGCTCCCCCTTGATCAATACTCCCCGTTGCTAGGGTACCAACGTATATTATACAAGGATAAGAAAGCTACAAAAGAAACAAAGGTTAGTGTATGATTGACTCCCCCTTGATCAATACTCCCCGTTGCAGGCGTTGCTAGGGTACCAACGTATGTGATGCAAGGATGAAGAACCCTACAAAATAAAGTTTAGTATATGACAATAATTTTCCTATGCTTGACGGAAGCTCCCCTTGTTATAGGGCGTCAATATGAACCTACAAAACAAAAGTTAGTATAGTGGAAGTTTTGTCTTTAGACAAGCATGTCCTCTACAACAACGTGTATAGAAGATGCATTAAGAGTGCTTGATGGATATTCCTCCTACGTCAAGAAGCACCTATAATGAAAGGAGGAAAAAAAATTCGATGCAAACATCATCCTTAGATGATTATGCTATATACGAACGAGCGTATATAATGGTGAACCTACAATGAAAGAGTTAGTGCAATATATTTCACCTCAAGGAAAAGTAAGATGTGAATATATAAATGATATAATGGACTCAAAGTAGAGAACCATGAAACCAAAAAATCTCATGAGGTGTATGCTTCTAAAAAGAAATGCAATCATAAGAAAAACGTGAATATAATATGATAGGAACCTACTAAGCAAAGCCTAGAAGAAAGACATGAGGTTGAAATGCTTAAAGAGGATGGTGCTAATAGTGTTAGAGAGAATGCGAATATGAGAAAAATATAGAAATTTCTACAGGTCTGGCGGCACCAAACGAATACATGGGCGGAACCCTGGTTTTGGTTCCGCCTGGTCCGCTAGGCCAAAACTGGGACTACCCAGAAATTACACGGGCGGAACCCAAAATTTGGTTCCGCCATATCCGCCAGACTGCAAATTCTTAACAGAACAGGTTTTCGACGGTCGAAACGATTTTCTAATTTCAAAATTTTTCCTAAAATAGAAGCACACTATTAAATCTGATTGGGAAATGACAAAGAGGCAAGTAAAAACACGCGTATCGATAGAGTTTGAATGAGGGCTAACGATTTTCATTATACTTTAGTAAAAGTATAGAAAATTTGACAACATCACAAGATTAATAGGAATAGGTTTTACACTAATCCATGGTGGTGATGATTAGTGAAAGAGTTGATGAAGGTGGTGGTTATAATGCATGAATTTAGAAACTCGTATGTATAGCAAATGCTATGACGAATGAGCATATGAACTTATGCAATCTAAGATTCACAACTTAAAAGGATAAAAGAAAATGTGAATGGGCATTGATATTCAATGACGGCTATGGGTTATGATTTGATCGATTAGGATTGACGCTAATGAAAACGAAATACGTTTAGAAGTAGTGACCTATATCGAACGACAATGGATGAAAGAGTGCTAACATCGTTTAGTCCTACATGACCTTTAATGACATTATCATCTACCAAAGATGATGTATCATGCCACAATGTATGCTTGAATGGGTTCAAAAAGAAGTGAAGACAATAGGCACCTAGGAACAAGAATACCATATGAAAAGAGAAAAAAAAATGCCCAATACCTATATGAGGATGGGAATGACATCATATGATGCGAGAGTGTTGGTTAGACCAACGTGTTGAGAAAGTGTTGGGAATGATGGCTTTGATTAATATATCGTTTGCGCTGACAATGACGTGCATGATATGTGTCGAGGAAGAAGAGGATGAGATCCTAAGATGGTGTTCTTGAAAAAGAGGTTTTGAAGTCCTAGTTTTGAGAGAAGAATCCTAGACTCCATTTGGTTTAGTTTTTGGTTGTGGAAGTGAAGAACTTTGTCAAACACATGATGTGTTTTTCACTTGATGAGATATTGGGGGTGAAAGAGGCTTGAACTTATTAAAAAGAGAAACGGTCAAAGGCTTGAAGCACTTGTGGTTTTGTGAACTGACTTTAACTAAATGGAGTGTACCTATTGATGCGTAGGGATTGCACCAGGCTTTACCTCTCAAGGGATCTTGAGAAGCTTACAACCCCCACCAGGCAGTGTACCTGATCGATGTAGTATAGTATAATGACAAGTACCGGGGGATTGATCGTTCAGCTAGGAATAGTGTCGCTAGGATTAGAAAACCTAATTACTAGTTCTAGAGATGAGAGATGATTCTTTTTGTATTTTTATATTTTTTTGAAAGCAAGTAAATATCTCGGGTTTAAAGGATTTGGGCGGAATTAGTTGCTAGTCAACTAACCCAATACTAAGATGCAATCAAAATAAAATACTAGAAATGAGAATAAACTAAATTAAACTAAGGTTGTGAGCAATAAGTGGAGAAATGTGTTTACTTAGATTTCACTACTCCCTAGATATCTTTTACACATTAATTACTTGTTATAGTTGCGTGGATGACAGATTGTATTCCTTAATACCATTCATGGGGTGGCGTACTTAACTCCCCAATCCTATGAGTGCCTACTTCACTCCTATGTCGAGCCGGCTAAGAAGCTCCTAACATGGGATCATTAGAATTTACTCATGCATTAAATACAACCAATAAAACCTAGTACACATCGGTTCATGTTTCCTAAGACGTTCAAGCATGTTACCATTTGGAGATCTGCCAGTTTTCTTAAGCCTAACATTGAAATCATTCATCCAATACAACAATAAACAAGTAATCAACACGTAATCAACATCTAGGTTTCATTAGATCTAAGCAAACACAAGATAAATCTAGCCTAACATGGTGGAATCAAGACAAGCACAAGATATAGACAACCAACACATAGACATATTGATTGAATTAAAAGAATACTTATCTCAATAGCACATGTAAGCATTCAAGGGCTGAAAACCCTTGAAAAAGCTGTAAAATTCGTATATGGTTCGGCCTTAGGGTTTCTCCAAACTTGTTCCTCTCAATGAATGAAAATTAGAAAACTATATATAGAAAATAGAGGCTGACGGCGTCAAGAACAATCTTGTGACGCCGTCATCTCGCCGCCAAAAGAATCCTCGGACTGCCTTGATCTACATTTGACGCCGTCATGTTATACACTTTTCCAGGCCGTCACACATTTAACTCTTGACGCTCTACCTTGTGACGCCTTCATTTCTGTACTGGGCCGTCATGATTTTTACTCTTGACACCATCAGGAAAATGCTCTTGACGCCGTCACACACTGTTCCCAGCATGAAAAATTAAGTCTTTAGCGTTTTCTTCACTTTTATGCTCCAAAAACGTCCGAATTGCTTCCTTTTCCAGATTTCACTCCCAAAGTACCTAAAATCACAAAAGGAACGATTTAGGGCAATATTTGATCGAATAAATTCAATTCCGGGCTTAAATGACCCCCTAAAAGTGGTTCATTTTTCGCCTCATCATATACTCTTACACTTGAGATTTGCTTGTCCTCAAGCAAATGCACTTTTATTCTACTCAAAATACAAGTTGGGGGTCATTTAACACTAATATAAAAATAGTTACAACAAATAATCGTTCCACTAAAGACCAATAGACAAGCACAGAGGTCATATACTAGCACCTCACAAAGAGTGTTTAGATACTCACATCTCTCGGGTGTAATAAAGTATAAATTACAATATGGAAACGGAAGATATCTCTCACTACCTGTCATAGCAAAATAGATTACCATAGGCTTGGGAAAGGATCAAACCTCCACCACATGGCGTAAGCACCTAGGATAAACTATCGAAGAGGTCTTTTAAAGGGTTATAACGTTAGGTGTAGGGATATGAAATACACGATTTTGTTGGATATAGGCAGTCTTTACTGGTGGCGAGTTAACAATCTTGGTTAATTACATGTACAATATGGCGTTGCTAAGCCAAGACTAGACTCGACTTAAGCTAATAAATGAAAATAACAAAAACATAAAATAAACATAGAATGAAACGGGATGGTAGTCCGTATGTTTTTTCTCTTTTCTTTTTCTATTTTTTCTTGATTTTTTTTTTTTTTTTTTTTTTTTTTTTTTTTTTTTTTTTTTTTTTTTTTTGCATACACTCTTACCTTACCATCCAAAATAATACATCATAGGGGTTGAACATTCACCTTACACTTGAATTTTTACATACTTTACAATAAACTAATCTAATGACTCGAATTAAGAAAATCAAAACACTTGGAGTACTTTTAAGATTAATGTACATATGGGGGTAATAATATGATGTTCTTCCCCATTACTCCATAAAATAAGTACTTTACCCATGAGTCCCAATCGTCCCAAAACAATATGTACAAGGATATGACTCAACTTAGCACCCATGTAATCAATTAGATAGTAAACTTAGGGTTTAACAAATAACAATAATGCACTAAAAATGAGCGCATACACGGAAGGCTAAGGCGATTTGGGTGTACATTTAAGTGGGGTGTAACAAATTCTTCCTTTAAGTAAAATGCTTAAAGTTAGAAACGAAAAGATAGGCTCGGAGGGGTGTACTAGGGGTTTCGTGTACTAAAAACGAGTACAACGCTAAGGGTGTGGGAAAAATTAATTGACTTAACTATTCAAGTAATATGACTTAAATGGTCAAGTAATTATAATACGGGTTTAACACAAGGGTGATCCTAATGCCTCTTATCATGTAGTAAATCTTACTATACGAATGTAGTCTCACTAGCGGTCTCGGGATGCATCACTAACGCAAGTTCTAGAATCTAAATGCTACCGGTACACTCATAAGCACTAATCGTAAATGCTTTTCCTATCAAATCTAACGGCGAACCTCACATATTTAGGTGGAAAATTTTTCTGAATATTACGGTTATGTGCTAGTCATACAATCTCCTATCCATGAGACGCTTGCTATGGTAAAGTTTCACTCCTAAATGTTGTAAAATTTTTTAAATTTGGCGCTAAAATTACACTAACAAGTATTTCTCATAGTTTTATTACACATCTACTATCAAACAACAAACTCAAGTGAAAGTGTATCTGTAAGGTATCATCATTTTACCCTCCCCTTACACTTAAGATGAACATTGTCCCCAATGTTCAAGTAAAGAATGTAAAAGTGAAATAAGTAAAAAGAATGAAATCAAATACTCCCCTGATTCGCTTGGTATGGATAATAAGGTGGCCAGGTTAGATCTTCCTCCAAGAAAATGAACAATCAAAGCTTCCCTTCCAGAATATAAATCATCTTCTTGTCATACATAACCTGTAAATCCTGAGAAAACAAACAAAGCAACCTCGCATAAAATCGGCGGCAATCTACATAAGTTACTAAATCCTAGAAAACAAAATAAGATATAATGCTTGTGGAATGAAGTTTGCAGATTTCCTGGAGATTATAAAACTTAATAATTCAACAAAAATTTTAAAACTCCGTTAGAAAAACAAAACTGGTAAAATTTCTAAATTTTTACACGTGACGCCGTCAAGAGTAAACTCGTGACGCCGTCAGAAGTGACCTGCAAAAATTCTTATGTTAAGTTTCTGGAAAAACTTGGTCCTACTTCCTGGAAAATCCTGCAAAACTTCATTATGACTCAATACAAGCATTTGACTCTAACAAATACGAGTATACATGTTCACTTAATATTGTGGAGAATCATGATCGATTTGTTTCTTAAAAACATATTTGGGGTTTCCCCTTACACTTATCTTTTGCAAAAATACCTTTAGGTGGAGTTAAGACTAGGCCAAAACAACAAAGTAAAGTATTTCCACTTTTTAGTTTAGAAACATGATCTACCAACAATAAAAATAAAGCATGCATACGGAAACAAATAATAAACAAACAAATTAAAATCACACAAAATGAAGAATGTCACCATAAGCACATTCAATTATTTCAAATAAACGTAAACATAAAAAAAAAAAATTAAAATTGTTCAAGGTCAACAGAGGCCGCATCCTAAGCTATTACAGTACCAATTGTTTCAAATTACACAACCATCAATAAATTGTTCAGAAATAACAGACATCAAGGAAGATCACTGGGGAGGAGGACCAAAACGGTAGTCATAGCCAGGAGGGAGGTGTCCTGTGTACCCGTAGGGAGGGTAGTCTGTCTCACAACCGGGGAATGGGTCAATCTGCAGGTGAGGCTCAAGGTGATCATGCGTGGAGAGGTGCTGCATCTGGAGGATGGTGTGATTATACATCCAATCAAAGCGCTGGTCAGTGGTGGTCCGCCATGCGTCCACCTGACCCATCCAGGCTCCCTGGTGTGCCTGCCAGTCTCCCCGACTCATGTGTCAGAAGTAGTCAGCTGTCCCCTCCTCATAACCATCAAACTGATGCTGCTGGGGCGCTCCCTCATCATCATCATCCTCATCATCAAGTCCCCCTGCCTCATACCAGTTATAGGTCCCATTCCTCATCAGCATCACGATGCTCATCTGCCTGAGGGATTTAGCCCTCACTAGCCTACAAGCCCCACAGTCGCTCAAGTATCCCATGATCGGGGGAGTAAGAAGATCATAGGAACGAGCCAACCGGGTCACGAACATCCCCCCATACACCTTATCGATATCCCTCTCACCCACACTGGTCCTCAAATAACTAGCTACCCAAAATGGGATGTTGCAGTGAACATCCGCTGAAAAGATGGTGTACAGGTAAAAAAGATCTGAAGCAGTGACACGGTGAGTGGTGCCATGACATCCTGACAGGCTGTATGTGATGCATCTGTGGACCAACCTAACTATGGGGTCCCTGATTGATGCTGCCCCAGTAGTCGAGGTGTAAACCCCGTCCCCAATGGTCAGCCAAAAAGTGACACACCTCATATCACTCCTCAAAGTCTCCCCATGCAACAACCTCTGCATAAAACCTCCATCAACAGCCTCCTCCCTAGTATACAACCCTATCCTCCAACCAAACTCAGTAACCGAACATGATCGCACTTCCCCTCCTAACCTAAAATAGATAGTGGTGCCCCCATGTCCGTCCTAGCCTCAGCCTGATCAAAATGGAAGGTCGCAAAGAACTCCCTCACCAACTCACTATACACCGTCTCCCTAATCCTAAACAACCTCTCCCATTGAGGACCCGCAAACCCATCAGTGTGGATCCTCCCCAGAAACGCAGCTTCCAACCCTTGGGACCTAAGAAACTCCCAATCAACCACGGCCCCAGCATCAATGTGGTGATTACAAAGTTCCGCATACTTGGTGGTGGCGGCAACATTGTCAAATTCACCCCAACTATGGACCAGTTCCCCATAGTTAACTCTTTGGGACCTAGAAGAGCTGCCACGATGTTGTTGAGATCGCTTGCTCATTTTCCTGGAAAAAGATAGAGTGAACGGAAACAATTAGAACGAGAATTTTATTGATTTTTGCTGTCAGACACATCTGACGCCGTCAGTAAGAGGTCCTGACGCCGTCAGACCTAGCAGAATCCGAACCATGCAATTACGAGGGAAAAATCAATTTTCAAACTCTTAACCCATTACCCAAACGCTCCTTTAATCAGAAAACATGGGTGGGGGGTCAAAAAATCCGTGGCATGAGGGATTTTTCCTAAATTAACGCATGATTCAAGTGGGTTAACATCATCTAAGGGTAACCCCATGAATACAAATCACCAAATGGATGGCATTACGATTTGTCAATGATGGGTCAAAAATGGGGTTTCGGATGAAAGAGGTTTTCAAAATTGATTGATCCTAAGGACAATTGATCGAAAAAGAGTGAAGAAAAACTACTTATCGAGTGGAGATTAGTCGCGGAAGGTGTCAAATTGGAGGGTGGAGATTCAGAGTGGTAGCAGCACTTTGGGTGAGATTTGTGGGGTATGAGTTGAAAGTGATTGAATTTGGGTTATTATTGCTGAATTAGCGAGGTGACGGCGTCAAGAGTTAATATCTGACGCCGTCAGATGTCCGTGTGAGGTGTAAAATGGAATAATTCCACATTTAGTCCCTGCACTTAGTGTGAATAGCTAAACACAAGTTAAACCATGAGTAGCTATTCCATTAGTGAAGTCCACCAGGGTCGAACGTTTCATTACTGTCACGGAAAGAGGTGTGGCTGTAGAAAGGAGTGGGTGATGTTTTAGTTAAGTTGTAACCTTCGCACGGGTCACCGGTATGTACAAAGAGGTGTTGTTCCATAGAGGGTTTCAAATCTGTGGTGTTTTTGAGGTGCAACCTCTTCACACCGGGTTTAAAACCAAAAGAACGTCTCTTGCACAAGTTTGGGAGCGTGGTTTGCAAGCACCCAATGAAAATGTTATGAAATTGCGAATTCTTCTCTTCCTGAGGATGCTCACAAAAGTGGGAGGTGATTGATGGTGAAGCACTTGGGGAAGATTTCTCGTTATCCTCTTGGTCAAGCACCAAAGGAGTTGAAACCTCAAAGACTTTTTTGATTTTTCTAGGTGCGGAATTTTCTTTAATCTTCTATTTGATCCTTGATATGAATTGGTCTGCTAAATCCATAAAAGCATTGCGAGTGCTTTCCATGCGTGCTTCTAGGTGCTGGATTTGTTTTTCCTGATTATTCATGAAGGTTACCATTATCCCTTCGAACTCCTCTTGCCGTGAACGTTCAGGAAAATTATGGTTAATTACCGCATTCCTATGTAAATTAGGGTTCCACACGGTTTCAGCAGCAGGTTTCTCAATACTCATTAATTCTTTTACCTGCTTCTCGATACTTCCTAATAACTGCTCTTGGGTGGCGTGTGCGTAGTCAAGTTTTCCCTTGCTTGGAAACATCGGGTCCTCCCATCCTTCTTCTTCGTATTGTGCCAACCCCTCAAGAACTTTCCAGCATTCGTCAATGCTAAGTCTGTTTTGCCTGCCCTTGGCTGCGTAATCTATAGCTCTCCTTGTTTGATAGTTAACTTTATCGTAAAAGATTTGAATCTGGAGCCATGGTTCAATGCCATGATGAGGGACTTTTCGGAGCAGGTCTTTATATCGAGTCCATGCTTCGTAAAAGGTTTAATTTTGACGTTGTTGGAACATCAAGATGTCATTTCTATGCTTAGTAGTTCTCCCCGGTGGGAAAAATTGAGCAAGGAAACGAGTGGTGAGATCATCCCATGTGGTGATGGATCCCGCGGGTAAACGCTCAAGCCATTGACTAGCTTGATCCCGTAGAGAGAATTGGAATAGGCGTAATCGGGTTGTCTCTCTTGTTTCAACATCTAGGTCTATGGAGTCTACGATTTTAAAGAAGTCCTTAAGATGTTGGTTTGGATCTTCGGAACGAAGTCCATGGAATGCACATCCGCTTTGCACCAACCGGATGGTGTCGGATCGCAAGGGGGTCACATTGGCTCTGGTGAGCTCAATGGTGTTTCGGTAGCCTTGGTGGCTAGGTCGGGAATACTCTCCTAAGGTTCGGGGCCTAAGAGGTTCTAGTGGTGGGTTTTGTTGTGGTGGGATGACGGGTTCAAAGATGTTCCCATCGTCCATGATGTCGGGTGGTGAAAAGTTACGAACAAAAACACAAAGAAATAAGATAGACTAAAGGAAACCTAAAAATAAAAATAAAATCTTACTAGAAAGGAATCTAGCAAGTAGACCTAATAAAAAGAAATTCTAACCTAGACAATAACTATTCCCCGGGCTGCGGCGCCAAAAACTTGATGCGTAGGGATTGCACCAGGCTTTACCTCTCAAGGGATCTTGAGAAGCTTACAACGCCCACCAGGTAGTGTACCTGATCGATGTAGTATAGTATAATGACAAGTACCGGGGGATTGATCGTTCAGCTAGGAATAGTGTCGCTAGGATTAGAAAACCTAATTACTAGTTCTAGAGATGAGAGATGATTCTTTTTGTATTTTTATATTTTTTTGAAAGCAAGTAAATATCTCGGGTTTGAAGGATTTGGGCGGAATTAGTTGCTAGTCAACTAACCCAATACTAAGATGCAATCAAAATAAAATACTAGAAATGAGAATAAACTAAATTAAACTAAGGTTGTGAGCAATAAGTGGAGAAATGTGTTTACTTAGATTTCACTACTCCCTAGATATCTTTTACACGTTAATTACTTGTTATAGTTGCGTGGATGACGGATTGTATTCCTTAATACCATTCATGGGGTGGCGTACTTAACTCCCCAATCCTATGAGTGCCTACTTCACTCCTATGTCGAGCCGGCTAAGAAGCTCCTAACATGGGATCATTAGAATTTACTCATGCATTAAACACAACCAATAAAACCTAGTACACATCGGTTCATGTTTTCTAAGACGTTCAAGCATGTTACCATTTGGAGATCTACCAGTTTTCTTAAGCCTAACATTGAAATCATTCATCCAATACAACCATAAACAAGTAATCAACACATAATCAACATCTAGGTTTCATTAGATCTAAGCAAACACAAGATAAATCTAGCCTAGCATGGTGGAAGCAAGACAAGAACAAGATATAGACAACCAACACATAGACATATTGATTGAAGTAAAAGAATACTTATCTCAATAGCACATGTAAGCATTCAAGGTCTGAAAACCCTTGAAAAAGCTGTAAAATTCGTATATGGTTCGGCCTTAGGTTTTCTCCAAACTTGTTCCTCTCAATGAATGAAAATTAGAAAACTATATATAGAAAATAGAGGCTGACGGCGTCAAGAACAATCTTGTGACGCTGTCATCTCGCCGCCAAAAGAATCCTCGGACTGCCTTGATCTACATTTGACGCTGTCATGTTATACACTTTTCCAGGCCGTCACACATTTAACTCTTGACGCTCTACCTTGTGATGCCTTCATTTCTGTACTAGGCCGTCATGATTTTTACTCTTGACGCCGTCAGGAAAATGCTCTTGACGCCGTCACACACTGTTCCCAGCATGGAAAATTAAGTTTTTGGCGTTTTCTTCACTTTTATGCTCCAAAAACGTCCGAATTGCTTCCTTTTCCATATTTCACTCCCAAAGTACCTAAAATCACAAAAGGAACAATTTAGGGCAATATTTGATCGAATAAATTCAATTCCGGGCTTAAATGACCCCCTAAAAGTGGTTCATTTTTCGCCTCATCACCTATGTGTTGGTATTTTAGGATGTAAGATACAGGAGTACATGTTCTTTAAATACAATTTGACATAATACAAATATGTGGATAAATTTCTCTCCTCCTCAATAGGTGGACATCCAACATATTGTCTAGTGCATTGTATAAAGAATGATGATGAAGTGTTTGGGAGGTTGTAGGTTAATGAAAATGATGAGCTTGGTAATGTTTTTGTGGATGTTGGTTAGTATACAAAGAACTTTATCCTTAAAGTCATGTAGCTCTTCTCTATCAATGCGAGATGATCGTATGATGAGGCATGTGGTTTTCTCAAAGGAGGTGGAAAGGATTAGAATATTGGTATGGAGGTGACGATGAGTGATCTTGAGGATTGAGGTTAGGAGACTCTTTGTGAATGTGGGTAATCATTAATGGATGATTGGGAATCATGGAATTTTGAGGTGTTTTGTTGGTTGAAGACTGAAGGTGAATGTGTGAAATGAGGTGATGATGACTTGACAACACTTGAAGCTTGAATATATTATTTGTGTTCTTCACTTGCTAGAAAGTGGAAAAGACACATTTCATAATGAAATTCACTTGACTTTCGACTAAATAGACAACTATGAAAATGAGTGTATGGATATAACAGTTGCCCTTTGTTTCAAAGAGCGACACAAGGGTGAATATAAGTTTATGTATCATGAAAGATGGTTTACCCTTAATGGGTTAGGTTGTAGTGGGGATGACACACTTGTTTGGTTACATGGTGGAATCTTCTTGTGAAGATGACTAGGTGTATGATATTGACTCTTGGTTTCTTTGAGGGGATGGAAATGGTGGACGACTCGATATTGGTAGAACAAAGGATAACTCGGTTTTTCAGGTCACATTGGTGGTTTAAGATTTGAGTGATGAAAGGTTATGAGAGTGATTTGATCATCAAAGACCAAGAGATGTGTTAGTGTGTGAAAATGGAATATGTTAAGAACGTTCTTAAGAAAGCTTTTTGGGACAAGAATCTAAGTGAAATTACCAACTTCAATAGATCTTGTGTATGCTCTAGAGATGTGTAGGATTAACCATGGATGTGCACAAGGTTTGAACTAGATTATGAGTAAGGTTTGGTTATGATGAACGCTTAAAAGAAAATAGACACATATGGTGTCTTTCAATAAGTAAGATTATCACGTGGAAGAAAGTCATCATGCTTACAAAAACAAGAATGACGAGATGATGAGGAGGCTCTAGATCCTAGAACTTGCAGATGTTGATTTAAGATCATTAACCCAATGGGGTATAATGAAATCTCATGTAACACAACCGTTCATGTTCAATGAGAGAATGACGCATAGGATATACAATATCCTTTTAATGATGAAAACTTGACGCATGATTTCTTAGGCATAATGTCTTTCAAGACATCATGTTTTATTTAAATGAAGATATGAAGCCAAAGTGTTTGTGAGGCTTATGGGCTGAGATATATCACAAGTTGAATGCGATGAGATGATGGTGAAAGAACAAGTGAACTTAAGTGCTAAATTTTTAAGGATGAAAACCTATTGACACTTGTTTTTGTTCCTATTGATTGGGAAAGTACTATGATGAGTGTTCAAGTTGTGATGAGTGTTTTAACAAACATTGTTAAAAACCTTGGGTGTTGATTTTCGGATATGACATTTAATGACTACGGTAGTAAGTCAAATTTACTTGAATATTTCGAACGAAATACTTAAGTTGTCAATCCTACTTAGTTGAGATTGGTTAGCATAAAAGGATAGCAAGACTCGATAATACATCTATAACTTAAGAGTAAGTTATGACTCGATGTAAATCCTTATCGTCTTGAAGGATGACACATTATTTTTATGTTTACCAAGTGAGGTAACATATGTAGATACAAGACAATATCTATAGTCATAAGTTGAACTTGTGATTTCGATATTGTATGTAATCTTTGCAAATAACGAGTCCAGATTGGTTAGGAAGTTGCCAATTTACAAATCAAGCTAATGAATGAGTAAAGGACGAAAGAATGCAGTGAGTGTGTATTGTGATCACAAATACTCAATGGTTTGAGTATTGCAAGGAACAAGTTTCCGGATTCCTTCCTCTAAGGAGAAAGGTATCTTGGATTATTCTTGTGGAGTTTGAAAGTATTATTATAGATGATTATCTTATAGGTGTAGGTGAGATGTCCTAATCCTAATATGAGTGAACATTAGTGAGAAGAATCCTAGTGATGAAAGTGAGTGATCTTGAGTGAGGGATTTAAATGAAAATTTAAAAAGGAGTCTGCAGGACTGGCGGAACCCTGACACATCAAGGGCGAAACCCTTTTGAGGGTTCCGTATGATCCGTTGGGCCAAATTCTGGAGAACCCAGAAATTACACTGGCGGAACCCTATATTTGGTTCCGCCAGTTCCGCCAGGGGGCAAAAAGTAGACAGTCCAGATTTTGGGGGGTCGAGATGATTTCCAATTTTTCCGAAAACTCTTAAAACATAAAATTTATACCATATCTGATTAGGAAATGCAAAGATTGGATATAGAAACATTCTAACCATTAGACTTTGACCGGGGGCTAGCGAATTTCACTATACTTAGTGAAATATCCAAAACTTGAAAATTTGACAACATCTCAAATGTTGTATACCTGCATATCCGTTAGTACAAGACAATGTACAGAGATAACAAAAGATCCTGGAAGTACATATATCCATGAAACACATTGTTTAACTACCAAATAGTTCAAATTACAAGTAGTGCCAAACACTCCTTAACAATGGACATTTATTGACTCCCGAAACTCGTTCAAGTATCCTAATAATACTTGGAACATATGCACCTAATTAGATGTGATAGATTAAAACCAAAAACATATATTCTAACACATGTTAGCATATAGATTAAGCCGAGGAATATGAGCTTACCATAAATAGAAATTAAGCCAAACATGGAAAATTGATTACAACAAAGTGTTATCATCCAAACATGATACGGTTAGTTTGCATGATCAATCTAAGACGAGTTTCTATCTTTTAGCACAACACATTCATTAAGCATCATTGTAGAAGCATGTATACCAAACACCATTTTACAAGAATACTACATGTTTAAAAATGTAGTGACACATTTAGACGCGTGACCATATTCCAAGATATTTAATTAGTATTACTTAATTCTCATTCCTAAGTGAATTATGCAAAATAATCACATAACATATGCAAGGAAGAGTAACTAAAACAATAAGCAATACAAACACAAATTTTCAACTTAGTACACACAATCTAGCAAATATCCTATTGTGTATAAACATGAAATCGAAAAACAAGCAAATGAATATCATGACAAGATTGACACTCATGAATCACAAATAAACAATATGCAATCACAACTTTCAATAAGCAAACATCATATATGCATACAACTAAAACAAGTAGTCATTTAGCATAACATAAAAAGAAATATACTTTTCGTCACTTTGCGTTTAAATATGACGATGTATGCCAAGCTTGATTAGTTTCCTTTGTATATATGGATATCACAAAATTCTTTAGTTTCAAAGAAAATAATTTCAATGTTCAAAGGATACTAACTTACATTGCCTAACTCAAAAGTTTGAGTTTCTACGTCAAAACGAAACTTGATATTTTGGACACACTATAGTATTTGGTTTATTCTTTTGACTTCAGATTAGATTTAAGCCATGACATTATTTTTAAAAGAAAGTAGACTCAATTACCTTTAAAATGATAGGTGGCACAACTCCTACGGACTTACGGTTAATTTGTTATGAATTTTTGAAGTTTGACAAAAACTGTATACTGTGCAGACCAAGGAACCTTCGTCCAAAGGGCAAGGAACCCTTCTGAAGGTTCCACGGGATCCGCGGGGACTGCTGTAACAAAATGTCACAGAATGCTAAAATCGTGTATTTCACATAGCGAAAATGTGTAGGACTTACTAGATTTGTTAGTAAACATATAATACACCTATTTTAACATCATTACTTCTTATATGACTTCTCTAAACATTTAAGGAGGTGATTTTTCAACTAGATCTATAGTTAACCCAAACACTCCTTTAAAAACCGTATTTTACGTACATTAGCTCTAACCACATAATTTGATACTTACAAATTTTTAAGAAATGCTTTCTTTTATTTTTCAAGGACACCTTCAAGCTTGTATACAAAGTAATATTTAACCACAAAATTTCTAAGTATACTTAACGAAATATTTTTCATATTATATTCCGCTTCAATGGAAATTTGATACATGGATCGTGCTCCATTTTAAAAACCATTTGTTTTGAAAATAAGAGCTACGAAGCTCTGATGCCAATTGTGGAAAACTAGAAGGGGGGTTGAATAGTTTACCGTTTAAAAACTTTAAACTTGTTGTATCAAATGTCCATTTTTAGCTTGTTCTAATATAAAAGATGTTACTTGTAGTTTATGACTAACATCACTTAAAACATGTTATCACACAAGTACAATCAACAAGTCACAACACAAACAATCACATAATGCAAACATTAAAGTAAGGTAATAAGTAAAAGGAAAGTGCAAACCGAACACGAGGATTTATAGTGGTTCGGTCACGGATCTCCTCTCCGCCCTACTCCACTCCTCGAGTACCCAACTCGAGAGTTACTTCACTAGATCAACAACCTCCCTTTTTGGCGGAGAAAACCTTACAATGGTCGCTTACACTTTTACCGACACTAAGCTATATGTCGAGTTCTTTTACAATGGTATAACCACTCCCGTTCGTCGCTTACACTTTTACCAACACTAAGCTAGATGTCGAGTTCTTTTACATGGGTACAACCACTCCCGTTCGTCGCTTACACTTTTACCAACACTAAGCTAGATGTCGAGTTCTTTACCAAGGGTACAACCACTCCCGCTATGTTTTGTGGCCCAACATAAAAACCTTGTGTTTTATGGCACAAACACATAAACCATCTAATCTATATTGTTATGATACAATGATGATCCAAGACATAAAAGTCTAATGGATATGCATGCCTAATATACATGAACTTCTTGAATAAGAAGTCTTCAACCATTGAGGATGTCAAGTGCCCTTGAATCATCATATGTTGGAATGCTTTAATGAATGATGACTTCAAGATCTTGTAACCTTCTTGGTGGATCATGAAGTATGATATGCTTACAACAAAGATGAATGTTAGAAGCATTATGATCATTATGGAATGGGTGATTAATGTATGTTTCTACATTGTTTGCTACTGATCTAGTTATGGGTTTTATGGTAGAGAGAAACTATGTGTGAAGTCATCAACCCAATTAGAAAACCATGGTTTGCTATTTATAGCCAAAGGTTTCAGCAGACCCACTGATCCGACGGAACCCTTTTGAGGGTTCCGCCCCTTATGCCCGAAGGTTCCACCCCTTATGCCCGAAGGTTCCGCCAGAACTGGACATACTACTTTTTGCAATAACTTTCTATACCCAACAATGTCACTCAAGTTATTTCATGCATTGACTGAATGTGGAATACTTCCAAAATGTGTAAGAGATTTATGGATGGTCAAACACATAAACTTTCCATAAATGCACATGATGTGATGTATATATATATATATATATATATATATATATATATATATATATATATATATATATATATTTCTATTTTAAGGTTAAGAAATATATATGAAAGTAAACTTGTAAAAAGTATATATTACCTAAGTAATGTTGTTATAATAAGTTAATGAGTTACTAAAAAATGTTTGATTCCTAATGTTATCACATTTTTATCATTTGTAAAACTTACTAATATTACTTTAACACCTAAAGTGACACTTAGTCTATTTAACACCCAAAGTGCACTTTGACACCTAAAATACTTAAAGACCTAAAAAGTATTTTAGTCATTCTAAATAGTTGGTCAAGGGATTTGATCATAATGCTACATAATAAACATGTACGAACCTGTGTTGTAGCATACGATGACTCAAGACGTTGAGAGGTGTTGAATGTTTGTTGAGACAAAGTATGATTACAAGTAACTTGTACATTTTACGTTATGTATCAAGTTATACGTTTGTCATCAATCAAAACAAGTGAGACTCTATAGATTAAATATCGTAATATTTGCACTAACAGGTTCATCAGTTAGGTTATTAGGTTAATCAGTTAGGTTACTTTGGTTCATCAGTTTTTATGGTAACATTTTTGACTAATTGATGAACCTAAACGCATAACACATGACAAATAATTATAAGTTTATCAATTAGTCAATAACTGATAAACAAACTGATGAACCTAAAATTAATGAACCTAACTGATGAACCTATAATTATAGGTTCATCAGCTAGTCAATAACGGATAAACTAACTGATGAACCTATAATTAATGAACCAAAAAATCAATGAACCTAATTGATGAACCTATAATTAGTCAATAACTGATGAACCTATAATTATAGGTTCATCAGTTATTCGTCAATAACTGATGAACCCAAACATTTGATCAAATTTGATGAACCTGAAATTGATGAATCTGAAAAAATTGATGAACCAAAGTAACTGATGAACAAAATGTCTAACTGATTAACCTATAACCTATAACTTAACTGATGAACAAAACATAACCTAACTGATGAACCTAATAACCTAACTGATGAACTAAATATATATTTTAAAATATAATAATTAAAAAACATCACTTTTTGAATGTTACACTAATAAAATTATTAATAATGCGTTGTGGGACAAAAATAAGTGCATTTAACTCGATTTTAAGACAAAAAAATATAAGCTAAACATTTCATCAAACACGTTGTGTGCAACAAATATGACTAAAACGTCATCTTTAACGTGCGATATCTCACTCATATCATATCGGATTTGAGTGATTGAAATTTCTGGATAAAGAGTGAATCAAAATCTACAACTTTCGTGTTTTAAGTATATCATGATTCGGCAATTTTTAAGGTAAAAAATAGGGTCGAAAATAGCAAAAAAATCAAGAAAATCATGACCCAATGAATATGTCAAAAAAAATGTTTCAAAAAAATTAAAAAGATTTATACCAAATTAAAGAGAATCAAATTTTAAAAATTATGGTGAAATCGGTTTTTTCTAAAAGTTTGTCGTTTAAGAGATATATGCGTTTGAAAATTGAGGTGGAAAAGAAAAAATGGGTCAAAAGACCAAATTACCCCTGGGCGGATTTTATGTATAATTTAGAGTGGGGGACAAGTGTCACACTATGAATGGCTTTGTACACTTTGTAATTTTTCTCACTTTGCAAGGGATCCGTATTCATTACATTGTTCGTCCTTTCGGTTTGCGTTGACCGCAACCTATCATCCTTTGACCAAAAAAGTGCACAGTCCGTCCTTCAATGGCAAACATTTTCTGTCGTTTGTCCCTCCTTCTAACGGACCTCAGTAACGCTCGTTAACCAGCTAAACATGATATACATGTTGGGGTACTTTCGTCCTTTTAACCTTGTTTTTTATAAATCCCTAAACACTTTACACATATATATCCTCTTTATATGTTTTCATCCGTATTTATACCTTTTCGTCCGTTTTCAATACTTTTTCGTCAGCTTTTATATGCTTTCATCCATGTTTATACGTTTTCATCCGTTTTTATACGTTTTCATCCCTTTTTATACGCTTTCATCCGTTTTATACGTTTTCTTACGTTTCATCTATTTTCATACATTTTATCCGTTTTATCCATTTTTATGCATTTTCGTCCGTTTTCGTACGTTTATACATTTTCTTTCGTGTTTATACGTTTTCGTCCGTTTTTATACGTTTTTATCCATTTTTATACGTTTTGCCCGTTTTCATACGTTTTATCTGATTTTAAACGTTTTCGTCCGTGTTTATACGTTTTTTATCCGTTTTTATATATTTTCATTAGTTTTCTTACGTTTTCTTTCGTATTTATACGTTTTCGTACGTTTTTATACGTTTTCATCTATTTTTATACGTTTTCCTCTGTTTTTTAGTATTTCATTCATTTGAAAATAAATATTCACATTTTTATATTTGAATGTCTTTAGTATCTATTTTACATTTTAACCAATTTAAAGAGATTTTAGTGATAATATGTGTTGATATTTTATTTCTGAAATATGCAGTTATTGGAAATGTCCGTAATTTTGTGTTTTTCTAGATTGGTGAGTTATTAGAGTGTACACCAATAAATACGAAAACTCTTTTGATTAATTTAAATATAGAAATAGGCATTTAGACTAGTGTTGTAAAAATCGCTTTAAGCGGGCGTCTAGACATTATACGGGGATTAATCGCCGTTTTAAACTAATCAGCCTTATTAACCGGTTTGGTTAAAATCGATCAGCATACTAATTAATCGGATAAAGATGGCAAAACCGGGCATAAATCGGTCAAATCAAACAAAAATCGGCCAAATAGAAAAAAAAATCAGCTAAATCGGCCAACTCAGTTAACGCGGGTCAACGTTTTCCTAAAATTGAAATTGATGCTTTTATTTCAATTTACCTCCCATTTTTTACAAAATCAGTTGATACAACAATTGAAAAGCACCCCGAGCGATGATTTAACAAAAAAATGTGAAGATATGCTCATTTTTCTTAATTAATTGAACGTTAATGACTATAATTAAATTCAGAAACTGGTTTTTAAAAACTAATTGAAGCATTTTAACTTTAAGCTTTAGGGTGCGTTTGGTATCGATTAATGGGAATCAACCAATGACTTTCATAGTCATTGCAAGTGTTTGGTTAAGAAGTATAACTTTCACCTATTTGATTCAATACTCCATAACCCCCACCTTAGCCACCTATGGCTCGATTCATTCCCCCTATCTCTTCTCGCTTCCACTTTGGTTTCCCGCCAACACTTCTCGCTATTTTCCTCTGGACATTTCACCTACATATTTATTCATTTGTCTCTTTCAAGTTCTTATTCAAAAAAGGTAACTTTTTTCTCGTCTTCTTGCAATGAGTCTTTACGTATTGGGGTTTACCCTTTTGTCATAAGGCTAACATATTTGCACAATATGTAGATACGGATCTCATCATCTATCCAAGAATCATTACTCCATGGTACATACTTTATCATTTTTTTCCTAATCCAAGAACTAGGGTCTCGAAATACGATAATTGGTTACCAACTCCATTACCCAATTTTCTTATTTTGTATGAAATAGTAGTTGAGAACTTGGAAGTTTCGGTGAGAAGAGTTATTAGATTGTAAAATTTTATGTATGCATATCACCTGTTTGACAAAATTTCACTTAAAGTGCAACTTTATATTTAGTTATTTACTTGCTTATAATCATTTTTCATGACTTTTAGTTAGAAATCATGTGTTACGTACCAGCTTTGTTTGTTTGTTTATTCAAATATTTGAAACCTGTAATATGTTATAGTGAGCCAAACTTATAACCATGGAGTTTAGACCAATAGCTAAGACCAGTTGAGCCTAAGTCCTCATAGCCATACATAGGCTTCTTTACTAGATGTGCTTTGATTGTAACCAATGTTATTTAGAACACTGGCTGGGAATTATGTGGTTCTAGTAATTGCACTTGCATCAGTATTTGGATAGATCAAACTCACATACATGAATTAAGATTTATGGCACTAATTTTTTTGTTGATTTAATGTTAATATACTAATGTTGTTAAACTGTTAATCGATGGTTTATTCATTTAGGCTCAATCGGTGAGTTCCATGGATCATACGACACAGTCGTCACAAATATATGAGGATACACAAGCTGTGGCACCGTAAGCTTTTAATATCAGTTGTTCATATGATAATTTAAATGTTTCATTTGTCTTTTTTTTTTTTTTTTTTTTTTTTTTTTTTTTTTTTTTGTAATATCTTAATTTGTTTTTCTTTTATTATATTTTATGACAGAACGAATGAAGTGCAAGGTCGTGGAAAAAACAAATGCTATTGGGAACAAAAAGAAACACAACTACTAATTGAAGTTCTTCAAGATATAGCTAGTGATCCATCGTGGAAGACCGATGGTGGTTTTAGGAGCAATTATCTGTGTGAGGTGCATAGAAGGATTCTTATTAAGATGCCAAATTTTTCTAAACAAGTTTCACCCCATGTTGAGTCGAAAGTCAAATGGTTAAAGTCGAAGTTCCTTGTTATCAATGACATGCTGAAATACAGTGGATGTCAATGGAACGATGTGGAAAAAAAAGGTTGTTTGTGAAAGGGACACTTTATATATTTATGCATCTTTAGGTAGATGACGATATGTTATTTGGTTTCTTCTTTACGTATTTAATGTAGCGAATGTTACACTTTTAACAGACTCATAAAGAAGCGAAAGGAATGTGGGATTTCAAATTCCTTTTCTTTAACGAGCTTGAGTTGGTGTATGGAAAAGATAGAGTTACAGGTGGGGTAGTTGAAGGATTTGGTGATGCAATTCACAACATGGAAGCTGATAGAAATGCTGAAACTAAAGGTGAGAATGTTGGTGAAGTTTATTTCATTAAGTGATGAAGAAAGGGATAATGCACAAACGACTCCATCTGCCTCGAACACTTCAAATGCAAGAAACATGGGTTAAAAGCAAAAAATACAGTTAATGGAGACAAAGTTGCAAAGAAAAGGAAGTCATCGTCATCACATGATGTTGAGGCACATTTAGAAGGAATTGATCATAGTTTTCAAATGTTTGTGAAAGGATTTAATGCTAATTTTGCAACCATAGCCAATGCTATGACATATGATAACATTCGCCAAAAAGTTGCTTCTGAAAAATTGAAAGACGTGCTTGCGGAGCTAGTGAGGCTTAAAATTCCGACACTGTCTGTGCTTGATGCTGCTGATATATTCTCTGCAAATTAAGAGAAAATGGATGTATTTCTCAATCTTTCTGATGATCTAAAAATCGCCTACATAATGAAGCTAACGAGTTTTGGCTTCCCAGGTAACTAGATATTCTGATTCGTACAACCTTTTGTTCTTGAGAAATGGTATTTCTCAAGTGCTTTAACTAGTATATAGACATAGTCGTACATTGGTAAGACTTTTTGCTCTCGGGAAGGTCTGGTCCTCGAGTGATAATATTGTATGTGTATGCTAATAGTGTTAAGATAACTCTTTTGTTGTTGTGGATATGTATGGCCTCAACTGTTAAGATCATCTTTTGTATACTATAAACTTTGAATGGTAAGTTTGATGTTATTATTTGTTTTGTTCCATAGATAGCATCGTGTAATATATTGTTTATTTTGTTCCGTAGATAGTATCGCGTAATAACTTTATTTTGTTATTTTATAAATAATGTTCCAATTTATTTGATAAAATTTTAATTTATTGAATTACCATTATCATTCTTTAAAAAAACCAAACACTGGTTTTAAGATCGACAATCAATTCTTTGCTCAAACCAAACATTGGTTTTCAAGTAATGATAACTATACACATTCCACTAAACTATCAATCTTATACTTATTGTGATTCCCTCATGCAAACTAAACGCACCCTTAAAGTATTTTGAAGTATTTTATATCTCATTTTAAAACTTTTAATTTTATATTAAAAACACCAATCTAATAAATTTTTAATTAATCTCTAGCTAACCGATTAATCGTTTGGTAGAACGCCGTTAGGTAGGATTTATTTTTGTACGGAAAAATTGCTTATGAAAACTTTTTTTGTTTTTAACCGAAGTCAAAAGGGCAAGCAAAAGGAAATTAGGAAAGTGACATCTCTCTCACTCCATTTTCTTTCATAAGCGAAATATTATCAGTTTTGAGCAAGAAGAAACTTAAAAATGAATTATTTCTCCCTTTTAGGTATTTAATGACTTTTCACACTACTAGATTGTTACTCTAGTTTATTTTTGGTTATTATATGTTTGTGATTAATTTAGTACATTGGTTATGTTTTAATGTACAACATTATTGATTAGTTATGGTTTAAGTTTTGTCAAGTTGAAACTAATTCATGCATAAAAAAGTAATGAGTATTTTTGACATGTGATAGTGGTCGTGTCTTGTGAGTTAGAAGTTCAGGCAAATGGTTATTTTCGGTTAAGGGTGGGTTAAACGGGTCAAACCGTTTAAGGGCTTCTTTTTATTATTTTTTTCTTTATTAATAACTAAAAATTAAAGTTGTAATTTGATTAAATGAGTTATCCGGGTTAATTGTGTCAAACAGGTCTAACGTGCTAACTCATTTGACCCGCCAACCCTTTTAGATAAACAGGTTAGGGTTGACAAGATGACCTGATTACTCAAACATGTCGTGTTCAAGTTGGGAATTTGTGACACTCGAACCCACCCCTAGTTTTTAGGTTCAGTGAAGCCTGGCCTCATTAAGCCTCTTAGAGATTTTAATTCCAGTTGGTAACTGATACTCAATTTTAAAATGGTAGTATACAAATTATATTTGGTTTGGGATCGTTTGATGCCAATGTTGCGCCTCGGTTAGAGGTTTTTCATGATGGTTTACAACAAGGAAGTTTTACACAATGTTGAATCACCAATTAATTGTTGGAATTATGATATCATGACATTCATATAAAATAAACCAAACACATCAAGTGAGCATAGCGGAAGCAATTATAACTAGATCATATAACATGTAATTAATTAATCAAATATAAATAGTAAACATACCTTTGTGATTCTAGCCCGAACAAGAATCAATTGCAATCTTCAAATCAAGAACCCTAATTAGGGTTTATGTGGATTATAAGAATTACCCCTTTCCTCTTTTGTAATTCAATCCAAGAATCAAACAATAGTGTGTTTGAATCACGTTCTTGTACACACGTACTAATTCAAGAAAAAGTTTATGCAAGTAAATTAAACACAAAACTTATTTAATCTTATGAAAATCGAATCCCTAAGGGATTGTTTTGGATGGATCAATTTAAGACAAAGAGAAGGAGAGAAAAACACCAAGATGTGTGTGTACAAGTTATGAGAAAATAATACATCTTGGGTTTGTATATATACTAATTGAAACTTAGAGCTCAAGGCACAAAGGAGGTAGAGAACCCCCTTGGCCAATCGGTTATGTAATCCCAAAGGGATTCCGGAACCTTCCCTTGTTTCCAAATATTCATTAGTATTACTTTCCTAATCTTCGTCATTAGTCATTTTTCATTAAATACTAATTTCCACTACTAGTTTTGTGTTTATTAATAATTACGTATAACATTTATAAATAATTATTTCTTTTTCTCTTCATACGTATTGTGTGCAATCCCGTGATCTCGAGTTCGATCCTAACATACGACTACTAAAATAATGTCCATAATCTAACAGCTCCCACTTGGACATATTTTAATAGTGTAATCACATCAGTTAGCGTCTTGCAACACGCCGATGCCTCTAGTACGATCTCGAGTAAGGCTCCTGGAAAAACCTTTTAATGATTTCTCATTATTATTATCCTTTTGTTTCTAATACCATGTTAATAAGGATATGGATTAAAGTCATTCCTTAATTAACCGTTCTGTTTCTCGTTGTTAGTGATTGATCAAGATTACCAAATCATCTGAACATATTCAGGGAAGATCTTGGGCACGGCCATACAAACATCTTGACAACCCTACGAGGGGCCCAGCAGTATTAAACTCCAAAACTAAATTTGAAGAAACAAATTCTATCTTGACTACAAGCAAAACCCACAAATTTTGTAACACTTTCGAAAACAACCCTTATGACTACCAGTTACGTATAGCGTTAAGTTGTTCCACAAAAATATACTACATTCATGACACTTATCTTGCATCTCAAGTCTGAGGATAACTACTCATGATTTACTTAATAACAAAATCCATAAAGTAACATCATGTAGTTGGGACAAGTCCTATATTCGGTATCATTGAATATCATCTGAAATGGCATGTCTACGCATCAATATACTTTAAGTATATTATACCAACCTTCAGATTTGTCTTGATTTAATAATATTCCCATATTATTAACTGACAATAGACAATTTAGAATAATATTTATTCATGGATTAAACATACAAATATAGGATACAATATATTATAAATTAAACATACCATGTATTTCAATTTATCATAATAATTGTTTAACATCCCTTATCCAAATACTAAATAGATCAATGCATGATAACTCTTGTTGATGAATTATGTCTCAAGCAATGACATTCATACTTGTTGACAAGACATAAATCATCCAACTTTGATCTATCGGAATTTTAAGAATACTTATTTCAAGAATTCAACTATTGAAATTCTTATATGTGCATAGTCAACTATTTTGATAATGCCATATTTCATAAAAATGTGAGACATCCTTAACCACCAATTTATGATAATTAAACTTTCAAACATTTTAAAGTTTAAAGTATTCTTATTCTCTTAATGTATAATGCAACTTATGCTTTTAGTAAGCACAACTAGTACATATAGCAAAGAACGAAATCCTTACTATAACTAGTATTGAGTGTCATCTCAATTTCAATAACATCATTGTATGCAACAACAATATGTTATTAAAACTTCCCGTAAACCTTAATATCTATTATGTAATGTTTGATGCCCTTCAAACTTTCAAGTTTGTTGGCTATGACAATTTTCACAACAATTGAAAATTGTTCATCTATAGAATTTGGAAGCTGTTCCAGATTTAGGATGTGATTCTATAATCAAACATATTCACAAGTTATCTAATAACTTTTTAATTAGATATTAATATTGCCACATCATCTTGTAATCAAGCATGATAAAACAAAACATGATGTTCATGAAAGATCTTTGAGTCATACTTAGATTTTATTCATGTCATTCATATCCATTTAGACTTTCTAAATAATATATCATGTTATATTAGATTCATTTACCACACATGTTTCAACAATAAACATTCATTCCAAGGTTATATGTCTTATTTCCTAAATCTTACAAGTAAAATTTCATTCCATTCTAAGACTTAACATTTACTTATATGGAATATTACTTTTCATATGTTCTACAATATATATGATTTAAGAAATTAAACATAATACTCCCACTAGCTTTTAGGAATACTTAGAAATTATCTTATTTCAATTATAAATCAAAACATGAATTTAATAATTAAACATAAGAGTAATCTTCTAGATGCATGCATTTATCCATCCATGGATTATTGCACTTTGTACATTTCCAAAGATTTATTTGAATTCATAAACTCCTTTTGATTACTTATCGTCCTCGCTCAAGTAATCACTCAAGAAAGAGTTTTGATATTCTATTGTCAATTTCATAAATATGACAATCACAATCTTTATATATTTAATGTGTTTAGAAAAGAATATTCAATCACAGTTAATTGCTTAAGTGTGATTAATAATCTTGTCATAAGACATGCATTAAATATGTGCACAATATTGTCCATATGATTTCTATACAAAGATTTAAACCACAAGAGTTACCTAATCTTTGAAGAAACTCATCTTCATTTTCTAGTCTAACTATTAAGATAAACCAAGTTTCTAAAATTGATTATCTTTATGGACAGCATCTTAATCATTCATATCATGTATACTTTACCCAATTTCATATTTGGTAATGTATCATAATGATTATCAGGTTTACAATAATCCTGTAAATCATAGTCCTCAGCATATTAATCAAATATCTGAGATATATTGCTATTCTATGAATGATAATTCCATTATCTTGAGATTTAACATTTAAATGTCAACCTTTATTATCATGTTGAGATTTAACATTCAAATGTCAAACTTAATCATGATATTTACTAGTGTATTTTAGAAGATTATGTATCTTATAATTTTATCTTTTAAAGATTAAAACTCCCACTTGATTTTAGTAATTTAAAGACTATCTTTAAATACTTAGCAAATAAAGAAACAATACAATGTTCTCTTTTAGGATATTACAAATACTTATTGATAGTTCCTGACTTAACTTTGTTAATAACCTCTTCATAAGCTGTTAAACAAATTTAGAACTTCAATTTAAGACTTAATGTGATTCATCACATTCCATCATATGATGATGTCTTATTAATCTTCTATGTTGGAGTTTTATTAAATATGTCCAAGTCATACTCAACATTCTAACCTTGATAACTTTTGGAAGAAAAGAAGTCATAGTTATCTTTAATCAAACAATATAACAAGAGTTTGATTTTCCTAACTGAACATATCCTAAACATTTGATATTTCATTAGTATTAATATTGTAAGACAATCTAACAATATTAAAGATAACCATATTCCTTTTGACTTGTCTATTTACCAACTAATTCATTTTAATGGTATAATAATATTCAAGCCAATTACATGCTTTATAACACAAGTACTTTTTACAAAGTCACTTCATGTCCATGTCTTTACAAGAAAACATAAACTGTTATAATCCCACTATACGTTATAAGTCATTTAACAATTTAATAACTTCATGTATATGTCTTAACTAAAAAACACAACAAGATAACGTCTTACTTTATTATAAGTCTTGTAACAATTAAAAGACTTTATGTTTATATCTTTACAATGAAACATAAACATGTTTAACTAAAGTAATTATGAACACCATCTTTTGGTTTCAATAGTAATTTCAAGTTAATTTATTACTTCACAATAATGTAAATAACATTATTTCTTCATTTATTTATGTCATTCCAAGGACACATAAATATTCAGAATGAAGTAGCATTAGGTTACTTAATTAATTTATGCCATTCCATGAATTCATAAATCTGTAAATTAAAGTAGTCTTGATATCATATTGACACATGTTCTAATAGGTATCTAATTTAGAAACTGCAAATTCTCATAGTTCAATTACATCAGTTGATCTGCTAGTAATGAAAATCTGAAATTCACCTTGTTGTTGCAATCTAGTTAAGCTCTCACATAACATAAATTGTAACATCAAGTGTTTCTTGAATTAGCCTAGTATAATTTATATCAGAACATTATTCTAATTTAGAAACTGCAAATTCTCATAGTTCAATTACATCAGTTGATCTGCTAGTAATGAAATATGAAATTTGCCTTGTTGTTGCAATCTAGCTAAGCTCTCACATAACATAAATTGTAACACCAAGTGTTTCTAGAATTAATATTAGAACCTTATTCTCTTACCTTGTAGTCAAGAGAAACCATTAAATCATATCTTTATGAGTTGTTTCTTGCACACATTAAAGATAACATTTCTCCCACTTGTGCATGGAACAACCTCATATAGTTGATAAACAACATGCCATGCATTTGTTTATGTGTTCAATATGATTGTGTCATAGATTTTAGCATAACAAGTATATGTAAAACAACAATGTCTAGTAAGGAAACGTACAAGACTATCCTTAAAAGTATGAGTGTCTACACTTGGAAAGTAATTATCTTTAGCTACCAAGATGTCAAAGCTTGTAACTCCCACTGAATTAAAGATCATTACAATAATTCCTTATTCAGTGATAAGTACACAATACTCCCACTGAATTTGACAACATTGTAAATGTTTCATATCCAGTGAAAACAAATATTGTGTCTTTAACTTTCCTACACCTTTAAATGTCCATGCGTAACAATTACTTATGCACTAAAGAGTGTATTCTACGACGTAAATGATGGACTATCCATCAAATGCTATTAACTTGAAAATTGGGCATGCAATTTCTTCCTTAACAGGTCTACCATCCTACAATGTATGTAGCACCTTTAAAATAGTCAAAACAACTAGTTTGTCTTTAAACATTTTGCAGTAATTAGTCTAGCTTTTAATTATAATAACTCATAAAATGTCATACATAATTTTCTGTTAACCAAATATCATATTTGTTACTAAGAATTTGATCACCAAATGAGGATGATAAAATCCCTATGAAAAATATTCGCAATTTTCTTAACTATTAAAAAATTTGCTATGAGTTATATTAGAATTTAGACATATCTAATATTCCTATTATCATTTCTCATTCATGAAAAGGAACAGGATTGTGTCTCACTCTTCTTTCATAGAAAGGAGACTTCATTTGTCTTTGAAGTAAATTATTCTTAATCAAACATTTGTTTGAAAACAGAACGAGATCAATTTACCAAAGCCCAAAGTGCGTTTACGGTTTGAACGTTGCATTAACACATTAAAACGAATTACAAAATTCAATTTCAGTATTTTCGATAATTAGATCTTTAAGAAAATAAAATACCTATTGGTAAATATTCATATAAACCATAGTATTTTCTTAAAGCTAGGATCCTAATTGACATAGTACCATTACATCAGTTGATTTGCTAGTAATGATAGTATTCAACAAGGTAATTGTCGAACAATAATTGCCAATATCATATTGCAATTCCTAGATTATTATGGGATTTACTTTCACAAAACTTTTGCAAAGTAAGCATGTTTCATCCCCATCTAATGCCTTGAGTCCAAGATCTCACTTCCTACTCAATTTAATTCGTCTAACTTAAAAACTGCAAACTCACAAATCCATCACATCAGTTGATCTGCTAGCAATGAATTTATGAAATTTACCTCTCTATTGCAATCTCTCCAAGTTCTCACATGACGTAAATTACAACTTCAAGTGTTCTTAATTAGATGGCATTTGACTTAATTTTATAAGGGTATTAATTTTGACGTGATCAAAATAATGTATGAAGAAGCATGCATACAACTTCATAACATTGGTTTTATAAAACATTTTTATTACCAATTTGCTAAGAGTAAAATAACAAAGTTTTGATTGAGGTATCGGGTTCACCAATTAAAGAATTACCAACAATTATCGTCCACTATATCGTACTTTTGCATAAGCCCTAAGGCTTAGTGTTTCGGATAATCATTGTGGAATTATGGTGAATTCACCCTTAAGATGACAATGTACGTAATATAGTGATATAGGTAAGTCTAAAGTCGGCAACCAAGCAGTTGTAGAGAACCGGTAGGTGCATGAGCTTTAAAAATCCCTCTCTACAAGTACATTTGATGGCAACCTTCGGTCCGCCTTTCGCACAATATGTACAAAAACATCAATCAACCAATCATTTGAAATTTACTCTTAAATCCAAAACAATTTCGCCATTTATTTAGTCCGTATTATTTTTCTATTCAAAAAATTACCCTTTTCGTTTATAAACATGTCTAACATAATAATAAATAAAAAAAAGTAATATAAAATAAAAAAAATAAAACAACTAAATAAACATATACATAACATAATAATTAAATATGTATAAAACATGTAGCCACATGCAAATCTTATTCAATAGTCCTATTAATAATCAAATCTAGGTGTGTAACGTATTTATTCAATTAAGGCTTTCTTCTTCTAGGAAAAAGAGCCACATACATCGATAAATCGATTGCGTAAGCCAAAACAAAATAAATACCACACAACACATAATTGATTACTTAATATTGGAGTCTTCCCCAATTCGACATCTATTAATAAATTTACATGTTTCGATATAACTTAACCCTTAATTCATATATACAATTTAAACCATTTAAATTATCACACAATATAAAATCCATGCAAATATGCACTTTTGCATGGATTTAGCTTAACAATTAACATATTGCACCAAGATCGTTTACTAAAATGCATAACAAATTACATGATATCCTAGGGTTTCTAATCATATTAAAAAATCAAAAACCATAAACCTTAAAACCCTTAAGGGTCAAATCGACCCAAAATAAAATTAGGGTTAGGAATCTAACAAACCCTAAAAACATGTAACTAAACGAATCAAGATCCAATTTTTATGCGTTTCGATAATTAATTACACATTATAACGGCTCTAGATGCCACTGTTGGAATTATGATATCATGACATTCATATAAAATAAACCAAACACATCAAGTGAGCATAGCGGAAGCAATTATAACAAGATCATATAACATGTAATTAATTAATCAAATATAAATAGTAAACATACCTTTGTGATTCTAGCCCGAACAAGAATCAATTGCAATCTTCAAATCAAGAACCCTAATTAGGGTTTATGTGGATTATAAGAATTAACCCTTACCTCTTTTGTAATTCAATCCAAGAATCAAACAATAGTATGTTTGAATCACGTTCTTGTACACACGTACTAATTCAAGAAAAAGTTTATGCAAGTAAATTAAACACAAAACTTATTTGATCTTATGAAAATCGAATCCCTAAGGGATTGTTTTGGATGGATCGATTTAAGACAAAGAGAAGGAGAGAAAAACACCAAGATGTGTGTGTACAAGTTATGAGAAAACAATACATCTTGGGTTTGTATATATACTAATTAAAACTTGGAGCTCAAGGCACAAAGGAGGTGGAGAACCCCCTTGGCCGATCGGTTATGTAATCCCAAAGGGATTCCGGAACCTTCCCTTGTTTCCAAATATTCATTAGTATTACTTTCCTAATCTTCGTCATTAGTCATTTTTCATTAAATACTAATTTCCACTACTAGTTTTGTGTTTATTAATAATTACGTATAACATTTATAAATAATTATTTCTTTTTCTCTTCATACGTATTGTGTGCAATCCCGTGATCTCGAGTTCGATCCTAACATACGACTACTAAAATAATGTCCATAATCTAACATTAATAACCACTAACAAAACTAGAATATCTATAATATTGATGCAAAATTAACTAACAATTAAGTTTTTGGCATAAGAAAATTTGTTTTAACATAGCATTATATAAAGCATTAAACTAATAATGCTTTATGATGAACGAGAAAGCATGACCTGATATGATACTTGATTACTTTTTACAGTAACACAAACTTCATCTAAGGTTGAAAGAGTAGGGTGTTTACAAGGACAATAGTATGGGCCAAGTCTGATTCCCACCACCATGGACTACATTTCACAAAGTGGGCCCCACCAACTACATAGCAGACCTGTCTATTCTGAATCAGTGCGTCAACAGCGAGCAATATATTTCATTTAAGTATATAGTAAGATATCTTCAGCGCCATCCCCTACATTATGCTCTCACCGCTAGTCCCAAAGTCATGTATTCTGAGATGTTGAAGGAGTTCTGGAATACTTGCGAGTATCACCCGTTCGAAAATTACGTCAGGGGTTATGTTTGTAGTGGCAAAAATTTAATCAGAGTCACCATCTATCACCATCACCATCAAAGGACTAAGAGATACTCTCAAGCTGCCTGATGAGTATGAATTTGTTCCACAAGTCAGTGATGTTGAGGCTAAAGAAGTACTTCAGAAGGATTGGTTTTTAATAAAGGGATTTCAAAAATATACATTTGTGATTCAATCATTTGGAGGAGAATTAAGTACTATGGAGCGGCAAATATTGCATTCTTTAGTAGCGGGACATGCATTGATTATGCTGAGCTGATCTTTAATGAGCTCAAGAAGAAAGTTTTAGAGCAACAAAGGGACGTCTATGTACCATACCCTAGATTCTTATCTTTGGTCTTCCAGAAGACTATGGGTAACAACTATACACAAGCTGACGACCTTGAATCAATCACACCTAAGGTGGCTGAATTTAGGATCTTCAAATATGTCGAAGGGGAAGATGCTGAGCTTACCTCTTCCATGGATCCTTATGTGCACACACTATCAGATTCAGAAGCCACCTCCTCGGATTCAGAGGCTGACGCCTCGGATTCAGAGGCCGACGCCTCAGATTCAGAGGCCGACGCCTCGGACTCAGAAGCTGACTCCTCATACCATTCTAAGTCTACATCGTCTCTCTCAAATTCTTCTAATCCAACATTAGGAGGTATGTCAAAGGTTATCCCACCTAAGAGTAACCCAAGTGCACCATCTGAAACATCTAGTCAGTTATCAAAATCTCCTAGTAGGAACAAACCCTCTGTTAGAAACTAAGAACACAATAAAAATAGTTTCTAGGACCGTTTTGGCTCAAGACTTATTAAGTATTAATCTAGGAATAATAATGTTCACATGATAAAACATAGCGGAATAAGAACAATATTATAAACAAGGTTTCTCGTCATCATCTCTACTCTAACATACACCAAAGCCCCAATGCTATGTGATCAAGTGTAGCACGGTTACACTCTAACAGCGATCTAAGATCGTTGAGGCTTAACACTAATCACCCTAGACGTTTTCCCATAAAACGTCTCTACACACACACCCCTTTCTAGGTTTACATTGTGACACACATAATAAAACCTATTCCCTGTATTCTCTTTATATAATAGAGAACTAGGGTTACAAAATACTACGAAGGACTATATTGAAATAACTTCTTTGTAAAGCAAGTCCCTTGTCTTTTGCATTCTTCACTTTGTCTTCATAAGTCCTTCATCTTTCATATTTTGTCAATATCAACTCAAGTATAAATCCCAACACCCTCTGACACAAAAACAAGTGACAAAGGGCAACTTACACCCTCAAAGGTGACTGCGGCTACTGCAACATTGGAGGCAATAGCTGATATGGATATTGATAACCATGAGCCTAACCGAGATGCTTATTTCACACCATCCCCATCTCATAACCATCACTCCTCACCGAATCCGACACAAAAAGATCCCCCAACTGACACTTCCGCTATACTTCAAGCTATCATGGAATTGACTTCTAAAGTTGATGCTATTAGTTCTGATGTGGAAAGTGTAAAATCCTCTATGGCTGTTCTTCAAACCAACACCATCATCCAACACAACATTGTTGCACAAGAGCTAACCACTCTAAAATCCCAAATACAAAACCATGTTTCACCCCAGACTCCATGCTCACCGCCATCCCATTCCTCTGCCCAAGGCTTGACACAAATATCAGCTTTGGAGTCTGAGATGAAGGCCATCAATCATACCCTTCACACCCTTCAAGACAACACAACCACTTCTAATGCCAATCTGACAAAAGGCATTGACGAAATCAAAACACAACATTTCTGTTTTTCTGTGCAGCTTGAAAATTTTCAAAATCTTCAACATAAGGTTCACACCGCTGCCTTGAATACAGAGAGCAGTATACAACCTTAATAATCTGTGTGTTTCAGTACAAACCAGCTTAGCCAATTCAAGCAAAGCTCTTGAAGTCCTAGAGGCAAAGGTAGAAGCTTCTCAACCTGCCTTCAGCGAGGTTCAGAGTGGTGTAGTAATCAGTAAGTATTTGCTCGATAATCTGAATGATCAAGTCAAGATATTGGCTAAAGCTGCCACTTCTCAGAAACCTTCTCAACAGTCAGCGATACCATCTTTGGATGAAGATGACTTGGAGACCATTAGACTTTTAAGAAAGAGAAATGTTGAAAAGCCAGAGCAGGAAGAGCCAGCTTTTAAGAAGCAAATAACAGTTGAAACTTTTTGCACAGGTTCTTGCGGATCTTGGATCAATCATGGATGAACTTTATAATAAAA
This sequence comes from Artemisia argyi, assembly GCA_030686995.1. NCBI lineage: Eukaryota > Viridiplantae > Streptophyta > Magnoliopsida > Asterales > Asteraceae > Artemisia > Artemisia argyi. Next base: position 113,604,840 of record CM060708.1, read on the forward strand.
AACAATATGAGTATGCACACCGAATTGTGCAGGGACTCGGTATAACAACAGAGAGAGGGTGGGTTTGATTCTAATAAACACACTTTATTAATATTATTCCACACACTATAATGTTTACAATCGATAGGTATTTATACTATGTCAATCGGTATATGGAACCGATGTGACTCTTCCTATAAGATATGTTCCAAGCGACATACCTTTTCCTACTTTACAGGAATAACCGTTATTAATAGTTACAAACTATCTAATCTACATATTCGGTCCTTCGACTTTCAAAGACATATGATTCTTGATTATTTCCATGCCAACATTCACTCCCTTAATCAAGAAATCGTATTCTTCATACTTTTCACTCTGTTCCTTTGTTCATCCAACTTGCAGTCTCGTTCCTTCTTTTATCTTCTGTAATTGATCGCCTTGTTACTTGTTCTTTCTTTCATGTTCAGTTGCCTTTTCCTTTGTTCCATGGTTGATCTTCTTGATCATCGTCCTTGTACATATCTTTACCGATGCTTCTAAGTTCTTCCTCTATGTCAACATCCATCTCTGCATCAGGCTGTGGTTCTCCAATATCTGCAATTCCTTTGCCATTATCTTCCACATCTGCCTTTCCTTGCTTGGATTGTTTTCCTCATAGTAACTTCACCATTCCTATGTATATCTTTTCACAGTGTCTTCTTCTTGCCATCTGCATAAGACATCCTTCTTTCTTTCTGCCCAACAGTAACGTATCCATGATCATCTTCATGTTCTGCTTTCAGGTCTTCATCTTCTTCAACGCGATATCTTCCTTGGACTGCAAATGATCGATCCATTGTAACCATGTAGCTCTGATACCACTTTTGCACAGGTTCTTGCGGATCTTGGATCAATCATGGATGAACTTTATAATAAAAAACAATATGAGTATGCACACCGAATTGTGCAGGGACTCGGTATAACAACAGAGAGAGGGTGGGTTTGATTCTAATAAACACACTTTATTAATATTATTCCACACACTATAATGTTTACAATCGATAGGTATTTATACTATGTCAATCGGTATATGGAACCGATGTGACTCTTCCTATAAGATATGTTCCAAGCGACATACCTTTTCCTACTTTACAGGAATAACTGTTATTAATAGTTACAAACTATCTAATCTACATATTTGGTCCTTCGACTTTCAAAGACATATGATTCTTGATTATTTCCATGCCAACAAAACTCAGAGAGAAACAAAAGGCAAGAACATCATGCCAGTTGCTCAACCAGAGACAGATGCTGTCAGAGCTCTTTTTGAACTTAAAGAAAACAGAGATGTAGCGATTGAAGAAATATAGATGCACTAAACTAAAACCAATGATGATGCTGGTACACAATTTTCAAGTATGTATATCAGTTTATGTTTGACGTTACTTCTACAAACTAGTAACTAATAACAAGTTTATAATTATTATAATCTTTATTATTATCTAAGAGTCGTATAACTTTGTTGTAATACATTTTAACCCACACTTTCTTTCACAACCACCAAGATAGAAATTCTCAGTGTTGTCTAGCACATAGGCCTTTTGCTTCCTGTCACTACTCACTAGTGAATTCAAACGCTTAAAGCCACTCCTTGTCATACAGTAGTTTTCAGTGTAGTGTTACAATTTTAGTTTTAGAGCCTGACAGCCTGTCGGGTCATTTGATTGATATAGAGGACGATAATCAAACCTTTACGGCCTATCAAACCCATAACGATTTCTTATACATTTTTCTTTATCTTTGATGTTTTGTTTTGTTTTACTTCTTTTAAGTTGTAAATATCAATCAGTCTTTGACGTTATGATGATGATATTTTAGAGAAATGTGCCTCCCATCTGTGTTTTTGGTTGAAATTATCTTAAACCAACAGAGTTTCAGTAGTTTTGTTGATGTAGTTAGTTGTTACGAGTCACACAACTTATTTCATGCTTTTCTGTTTACAAGTGATCAAGCTTTTCTTTTTATTGGGCAAATGGGGACGAAGCCACTAAACTTGAGGCATTCCTCAAGAAAGAAGAACATACAACAACCAAACAAACTACCAAGCTAGGCAAATTTGAGAGAGCCAAAGAACAATAAACGGCTACTATGATAACAATTGCCATATCATTCTGACACAGAGCTGAATTTTGCGTTGGCTTGAGCTTTATTGACATGAGCTTGAGACGAGCAACCTTAACAACTGATCAAGTCAGCCCAAACTGTAATGGCCGTGTTTGATGGGTTCGTGTTTCCAAAAGGGTTTCAATGTATCACTCGGCTCTCTTCAACATTTGTTAATGCAAGTATCACATAGTCATAAATATCTTATTTTTCACCAAAATCTATACTGAAGATGCAACTTACGTGAATGAAATGAAGATGAAATCATTACTCTTTACATGTCACTTACTTCAATATTGTTTTTGTGAAAGCATGTCATGCTTATTAGACAGGCTCACATGGGATGCGTTTATTTTTTGGGTAAAGTCAATATACGTAACAAATCTTCTGAAATTAAGCGATATACGTAACATACTTATTTTATTGCAAAGATACGTAATATACTTTTAAATACTTACCAATATACGTAACATTGACGATTACCATTTTAAAAAGTTACAGGTTTGGTCTCTGTTGTTTGCGTTGACTTTCACAGTTAGTCCTTTGACATTTTTTACTTAGAAAAGTTACAGTAATGGTCCCTTGACATTTTGTTGACTTCCATTGTTAGTCCTTTGATATTTTAAAAATCTTTCATCCGTTTTTCTTTACGTTTTTATCCGTCTTAAGCCGTTTTCCTCCGTTTTTATACAATTTCGTCCGTTTTGTCTTACGTTTTTATCATTTTTTGTCCGTTTTTATCCGTTTTCTTTCGTTTTATACGCTTTCGTTCATTTTGCTTACGTTTTCATATGTTTATCCGTTTTTGTCTCTTTTTATCCGTTTTTATACGTTTTCGTCCTTTTTTCTTACGTTTTCTTACATTTTTATCCGTTTTATACGTTTTTGTCTGATTTTATACGTTTTTATAAGCTATCGTCCGTTTTCCTTAAATTTTTATCTGTTTTTGTCCATTTTCATTTGCTTTTATACGTTTTCGTCTGTTTTTCTTTCATTTTTATCCGTTTTTATAGGTTTTTATCTGTTTTTATCTGACTTTATATGTTTTCATCCGTTTTTTACGCTTTCGTCCATTTTTCTTGTGTTTTCATACATTTTTATCCGTTTTCATCTGTTTTTATATGCTTTCATCCGTTTTCACACATTTTTATTTGTTTTTAATCATTTTCATCCATTTTTATATGCTTTCGTTCGTTTTTCTTATGTTTTCATATGTTTTTATCCGTATTCATCCGTTTTTATAGCTTTCATATGTTTTTCTTACGTTTTTATACGTTTTAATCTGTGTTTGTTCGTATTCATTCATTTTTATACGCTTTTGTCGTTTTTCTTACGTTTTTTTTTTTTTTTTTTTTTTTTTTTTTTTTTTTTATAAAAATGGATAAAAACGGATAAAAATATATGAAGATGTAAGAAAAATGGACGAAAGCGTTAAAAAATAGATAAAAGCGTATAAAAACGGATAAAAATGTATAAAACGGATAAAATCATATAAAACCATAAGAAAAATAGGCGAAAGCATATAAAAACGGATGAAAACGGATAAAAACGTAAGAAAATTGGACGAAAGTGTACAAAAATGTATGAAAACGTTTAAAAATGGACAAAAACGGATAAAAAGATAAGAAAGACGGACGAAAGCATATAAAAATGTATAAAAATGCACAGAATGGATAAAAACGTAAGAAAATGGACGAAAGCCTATAAAAGCAGATGAAAACGGACAAAAAATGATAAAAACGTAAGAAAAACGGAGGAACTTGTATAAAAACGGAGGAAAATGGCTTTTGACAGATAAAAACGTAAAGAAAAACGGACGAAAGATTATTAAAATGTCAAAGGACTAACAATGGAAGTCAACAAAATGTCAAGGGACCATTACTGTAACTTTTCTAAGTAAAAAAATGTCAAAGGACTAACGGTGAAAGTAAACGCAAACAACAGGGACCAAAACTATAACTTTTTAAAATGGTAATCGTCAATGTTACGTACATTGGTAAGTATTTAAAAGTATATTACGTATCTTTGGAATTAAATAAGTATGCTACGTATATTGGTTAATTTCAGAAAGTTTGTTATATATATTCAGACTTCACCCTTATTTTTTTAATTAGGAAGATGCACTACTATCGGTATCTTTCTTTAAGAAATAAAGTTCAAGGGTGAAATTGAAATACAGCAAGACATGTATGATATACTCAACAATACAGTGTAAACACCAAATATGGGTCTTAAAACGGCATATTTACATGATGAACAATACATGAAGTTGACGAGAAATAGCTAAACAGCTAAATATGCGGCTTACATACTTAGGGGAATGAAGAGAGCGTCAGGCCTCAAAGTGATGGAAGGTACTTGCTAGATTGTTTTGGATTTATACAATCTGATCTCATCCAACCAATTTTCTGCCTCACGTTGTCATAAACAATCAGATTTCCACGCATTGAGATGTCTGAAAAGGACACAAAAGAAAGCCATGTTACAAGAGGGCGTCTACTTAGCTTCAGGTGTATCATATTAACTCGTATCTATTAGAGCTTTGGCAAGATTTTAAGCTCAAACTACCAATTTACCCATTCTCACTACTACAAAGTATGAGTTGTATTAAATTTGTTCCACGAGATTGTCCTACTTTAAGACTCTTGACTGTTCATTTAGATGCGCATTTGAAAGTAATTATTACAACTTGAAGATTTAAAAATTAAAATTGATACATAACTAGCTAGATGCTAAAACTCGGGGGGGGGGGGGGGGGGGGGGGAGGGGGTAGGTTATGTAATATGTAGTTTTCTTAACTGATAATCATAATCAGTTTTTGCCAAACAATAAAACCAATATTTAAATAACACACACATCCAAGTATTCAACGCTAACATCAATTTTTTCCTGACACTAAAACCAATCAAAATCTTTTCATAACAAATTTGGAAATGGATATTAATAAGAGAAAATTCTTTAAATGCCCCAAAGGTACACATGTGTATACCCCATATACCCCAAAAATTTTCAACTTCTCCAAATACCTCAAGGGCGACTATCTCCCAAGAAATCTTGGGCAACCCTCCTAGAATTGTGACACGTGTCACTTTTGATGTCCCCACTACTTGCATAGTACAACTTACCCTACTAATTTCTTGGGCAACTGTGACCTAATTTCTTGGGCGGCTTAAGTTTTTTGTTTTTTAGTTAAAAAGTAGTTTTTTTATATTATTTAATAGTACACATTTTTTGAGCGACTGGGTCCTACTCTTGTAAATTCTTAGGCAACTAGTTCTCATATTTTTTATATTAGTGTAAATTACATATATAACCTCACACTTTCTTTTGTACTTATAGCTTTAAAACTTGTACATTTTGATTATTGTACCCACTCAAGTCACCACCACTTACTCCGGCCACCACCAACAACTCTGACCACCACCACCCATATATTCTGGCGACACCCATATATTTCGGCCAACTTTTTTTTTTTTTTTTTTTTTTTTTTTTTCAAAAGAAAGACATTAATTGTATCTAACAACTTGCCCAACAATAAGAATATTAGATATAATGATTAGAATCTATGCAGAACGCTACAAAAGCCAATCCCATATACCAGTAACTATAATTTCTTATATCTGAGACATTACATGTACAACCAAATATCGTATACTAGCTACATACCAAAAAAAAATAAACCAATTTACACGACCAGAAAACAAGACTAGTGTCGAAACAAATAAAAGTCTTACTAAAAAAAATAAACCAATTTGCTACGAGCTTCAACCGGAAGATGGTGGCGTTCTTGCCAAGCAAATCCATAACTAACTCATCGTAAATTAGATCCAAGCAAATCAAAAACCCCAATAAATCAAAACCCACAATAAATAAATTAGATCCAAAAAATGATGTACGAACACCACCATCTAACTAACCCATCGTGGATCAAATCTATAACCACAACTGAAAGAAATCCAAACCCACATCCCACCGACTCCATAGATCTATTTGAAGACGATCTTTAAATGATATATATATATATATATATATATATATATATATATATATATATATATATATATATATATATATATATATATATATATATATATATATATATATATATATAATAAAAAATGAATGTTTACTTACGGATGAGATCTATGTAAACAAATCAAGACCAATCATAGATCTTTTGATTTGTGGGATGAGATTTATGTAAACAAATAGAACCATGGTGGATCTTGTAATATCCGAAAGGAGGTAGAGAGTTGAAGGGAGTGTGTGTTCCGGTGTGTGGTAAAAGAGAGAGGGAGGAAGTGGATAAAAGAGAGAGAGAGAGAGTGAGTGATACGTGGGAATCGCACCAGGCTTTACCTCTCAAGGGATCTTGAGAAGCTTACAACCCCCACCAGGCAGTGTACCTGATCGTTGTAGTATAGTATAGTGACAAGTACCGGGGGATTGATCGTTCAGCTAGGAATAGTGTCGTTAGGATTGAAATTTAATCTAACTAGGTCTAAAGGTGAAGGATGATTCTTTTTGTATTTTTATATTTTATGAAAAGCAAGTAAAAATCTCGGGTATTGGGAGAGTGGGCGGAATTAGTTGCTAATCAACTAACCCAAAAGCTACTAATTAAACTAATTAACAAGAAAACTAAACTAAGGTTCTACAAGATAAGTGAAGCATGTCTACCCATGATATGTTACTCCTTGCTAGCTATCCAATCCTACCTATTGAATTGTAACCTTGTTTTAATTGACGGGTTGTATTCCTTAATACCATTCATGGGGTATCGCACATAACTCCCCAATTCTATGAGCTCTTATCTCCTCCTATACCATGCCCAACACAACCATAGGGATTATAAACAGTGGCTCATGCATTAAATACAACCAATAAAGACCTAGTGCAATCGGTTCACATTTCCTAAGACGTTCAAGCATGTTACCATTTGGAGATCTGCCAGTTTTCTTAAGCCTAACATATAAATTCATTCAATCAAAACAAGAATCAATAGGAAACAAGAATTATAAACTAAACCAACTAGATCTATTGAAGTTGTCACGCCTTAATTGATGGAGATAGACACACACATCAACAAGAAATCAATGAGATCTAATCAATTATATACAAGTTTCACATAATCATAAGTAGATACAAGGTGAATTAGCAAAACATAATCAAAGAAAGACAATCAACAAGAATAATGAAAGACATAGTTGAGATAGAATCATCAAACCAATACATGATGTTTATGGAGTGATTGAAACCCTCTAAGTTGCTGGAAAAACACCCACCTAAACCCAGGAATCGACTTTAGGGTTTAAGGCTTACAAAAAGTGAAGTTATGAAGTTATATTTATAGGCATGTTTTCTGTCGGCAAGGCTTGACGGCGTCAGCTCGTTCTCTTGATGCCGTCACGACCATTTTTTCACCAAATTGTAGATCTCTTCGCCCTCTTCGCTTGGGCTTTTGAATCACCTCAATCCGAGTTCGTATGCAAAAGTTATGACCAAAACAATATCAGCTACTCCGCGCGCATGTTTTCACAAGTTAACACGTGACGGCCTTAGGTGACGCCTTCACATTCTCTCTGGGCCGTCACCACTTTTAATCTTGACGCCGTCACCGAAATGCCCTTGACGCCGTCAGGTACTGTTTCCTGCAAGGAAAATTAAGACTTTGTCGTTTTCTTCACTTTTATGCTCCAAAAACGTCCAAAATGCTTCCTTTTCCGGAATTCACTCACAAAGTACCTAAAATCACAAAAGGAACGATTTAGGGCAATATTTGATCAAATAAATTCAATTTCGGGCTTAAATGACCCCCTAAAAGTGGTTCATTTTTTGCCTCATCATATATCCCTACACTTGGGGTTTGCTTGTCCTCAAGCAAATAAGCTTTTCCACCAATCAAAATACAAGTTAGGGGTCATTTAACACTAATATAAAAGTAATTACAACAAATGATCATTCCACCTTAGTCAAAACAAGCACGGAAATTATACACTAGCACCTCACATTAAGTATTTGGATACTCTCATCTCTCGGGTGTTGTAAATTTATCTGTCATAATTGGAAATGGAGAAATATCACTCTCTACCTGTCATAGCAAATAGATTTCCATAGGCTTGGGAAAGGATCAAACCTCCACCACTTGGCTTAAGAACCTAGGATAAACTATCAAAGAGGTCTTTTAAAGGGTTATAACGTTAGGTGTAGGGGATATGGAAAACACGGTTTTGTTGGATAAACGGATATTTTACTGGTGGCAAGTCAATTGTCTTAGTTAACTACATGTACAATATGGCGTTGCTAAGCCAAGACTCGACTCAACTTAAACTAACCACAACTCTTTTTGGATTTTCAAGACACTATTTGACTTAGACATAAATAAAAGAAACGGATGGTAGCCCGTATGTTTTTCTCTTTTCTTTTTCTCTTTTTTTTTCTTTCTCTTTTTTATTTATTTATTTATTTTTATTATTATTTTTTTTTTGCATACACTCTTACTCTACCATCCAAAACAATACATCAAAGGGAGCTCGTTTCCTCCCTACATCTGAGCTTTTACATACTTTACAATCAACTATTCTAATGACTCGAATCAAGATAATCAAAACACTTGGAGTACTTTTAAATATTAACGCACATATGGGGGTAATATATGATGTTCTTCCCCATTACTCCATAACACAAGTACTTTACCCATGAGTCCCAATTGTCCCAAAACAATATGTACAAGATATGACACGACTTAGCAACCATGTAATCAATTAGACAACTAACAAAGGGTTTAAACAATTAACAATAATGCACTAAAAATGAGCGCATACACGGAAGGCTAAGGCGATTTGGGTGTACATTTAAGTGGGGTGTAACAAATTCTTCCTTTAAGTAAAATGCTTAAAGTTAGAAACGAAAAGATAGGCTCGGAGGGGTGTACTAGGGGTTTCGTATACTAAAAATGAGTACAACGCAAAGGTATGAGAGAATTACTTGACCTATGAAGTCAATGTAATTATATTACAGGTGTAGAACAAGGGTTATCCTAATGCCTCTTATCATGTAGTAAATCCTAACTACACGAATGTAGTCTCACTAGCGGTCTCGGGATGCATCGCTAACGCAAGTTCTAGAATCTAAATGCTACCGGTACACTCATAAGCACCAACAATGAATGCTTTTTCCTAAAGATCTAAGGGCGAACCTCACATATTTGGGGTGGAAATTTTTGAGTGGTATGGTTTTTGTGCTAGTCATACAACTCCTATCCATGAGACGCTTATTAAGACTAAAGTTTCACTCCTACATGTTGCAAAAAATTTTAAATTTGGTGCTAAAATTGCCCTAACAAATATTTCTCTCACTTTTATTACACATTCACTATTAAACAAAACAAAAACCAAGTGGAGTAATAGTTTCTAATATACCCTCCCTACACTTAAACCGAACATTGTCCCCAATGTTCTAGATAAAAGATGTAAAAGTAAATAAATAAGAATGAAAGAAACTAATACTCCCCTGATTCGTTCACCGTGGATACTGTGACAACATGGTTAAATCTACTTCCAAGAAGACGAACGTTGAAAGCTTCCCTCCAAAAATATAAATCATCTTCTTGTCCTGTAATCAACAAACACAAAAACCAAAGCATCAAACCGAACAACAATCACAACTAGATGTAATTCCAGACTTAGAAATAGAAACAAGACAAAGCAACAAAAGGATAAGATACTTGTGGAATGAATTACAAATAGGAACTCATAAAACATATCCACAATTATTGACACACAAACAAGATATAATATATGCTAATCATGAATTGTGAAGTTTTCATGTTCGAATTTAGTTCTTTTTAACAAAATATAAATTTCCCTACACTTATCTTTTTGTAAAATACCTTTATATTCAATTAAGACGAGGTTAAAAACAAAATAAAGCATTTTCACAAATTATTCGAAACATGAAAATTAAACAACTATGATTAAGCATATATGACACAAACAAACAAATAAAATAAAAACATCAAACAATTAAAAACATGGGTTGGGTTGCCTCCCAACAAGCGCTTGTTTTTGTTCGAGTCACGAGCCTGACTCTACCCTTACTTAACGGAAATAGGGGAGGTTTTCCCTACACTTAGGATTAAGTGTGGGTGGAAGTAGTGATACACACCCTTAGGGTGGAAATATGCCACGTGAGGTGAAGGGGGTGAGTGAATGGCTTCCTTCATCCTAAAACTACCCGGATAATATAGGTTGATGGGTGGGTCGGTTCCTCTTTTGTCTCCTAGAAATAAATCTAAGGATGGGAAGTTGTGTAAAGGTTGAGGTTCCGGTTCATCAACACTAGGAAATTCCCTAGAACTAGGAGTAAGGTTATCACTACAAGTGTTCAAACCTATATCCTCTAGTGGTGCTTGGTCTAAGGGTTCTACCTCAATTGGGGTTCCTATAGTCTCATCTACTTCTTCCGGGTAAGTCACGGGCGGTGTATGTGCCTCAAATGATGGTAGGACTTGTGGGGTACTTTGTGGGCTTGGATTATCCACCTCATCCTCCATTGTACCTAGATTACCTATATGTTTGTTTTGTACTATGATATTAGGTGCCATCCAACTAGGTATCTCAACATGAGTATATTCATCCCCCAACAAACTTGTTTCATGATTCTTCAAATTTGTTGTCAAATGATTTGTTATGTTGTTTGTCGGGTTGTCTAATCTATAATAATATTGGGCACAATCTTCAATGGCATCCCATGCTTCTTCAGCATTTAATTCCCTAAAGTCCCCATTGGCAAAATCCTCAATGCACATTTGGTCATATCGGTTAACACGATAGTAAAAGGTCTGGGTTAGGGATGCTAAAGCGAAACTATGATGAGTGACTATTCGGAGTAAAATTTTAAAATGAGTCCATGCATCATATATGGGTTCATCTCGATATTGTTTGAACATCAAGATGTCATTAGGGTAGAATGGGTTTCGTGGTTGGTAGTATGGTGGATTCGCATTCTCCATAATGGTGAATGGAAGAGTCAATGGAAAGGTTTCTACGAACAAATGCACAAAGAAAAGATAGACTACAAGAAAGCTAATAAAAAGAAAATAAAAATCTTACAAAAACGGAATCTAATGAGTAGACCTAATCAAAATAAATTTCAACCTAAACAATAACTATTCCCCGGGCTGCGGCGCCAAAAACTTGATACGTGGGAATCGCACCAGGCTTTACCTCTCAAGGGATCTTGAGAAGCTTACAACCCCCACCAGGCAGTGTACCTGATCGTTGTAGTATAGTATAGTGACAAGTACCGGGGGATTGATCGTTCAGCTAGGAATAGTGTCGTTAGGATTGAAATTTAATCTAACTAGGTCTAAAGGTGAAGGACGATTCTTTTTGTATTTTTATATTTTATGAAAAGCAAGTAAAAATCTCAGGTATTGGGAGAGTGGGCGGAATTAGTTGCTAATCAACTAACCCAAAAGCTACTAATTAAACTAATTAACAAGAAAACTAAACTAAGGTTCTACAAGATAAGTGAAGCATGTCTACCCATGATATGTTACTCCTTGCTAGCTATCCAATCCTACCTATTGAATTGTAACCTTGTTTTAATTGACGGGTTGTATTCCTTAATACCATTCATGGGGTATCGCACATAACTCCCCAATTCTATGAGCTCTTATCTCCTCCTATACCATGCCCAGCACAACCATAGGGATTATAAACAGTGGCTCATGCATTAAATACAACCAATAAAGACCTAGTGCAATCGGTTCACGTTTCCTAATGTCACAACTCATCATTTCAGGTCATTTCCCGAACTTTGGAAAAATACTATTCATAAATCACTATTCATCAAAACACTATTCATCGTTTTACTATTCATCATTTTCGAGGTCAGTTTGAAATTCTGAGAAACATTTGGGAAATTTACTATTCACTTAACACTATTCATTTCCGGAAAAGTTTTCACTATTCACTTGCATTACTCATTTCATCGTAAATTTAGTTTACGGGTATTCAAATTCGCGTAACCGGATTGGTTTAGGTGCGAATTCATTTCATTAGTGCTAAGGACACTGCATACGGACTGGAGATAGTCTGCATATCATTATAACAGCATTTTCATGTTATACCACTCTCAGGATTTTCAAATTTATATATTTGATACATTTAACGTTTTTACGTATAAGTATTTATAGTAAACGTTAACACCCGGTTTATACATGACGAATATATCTAAACATTCCCACAATGGTCCCGACATATTTTTATATCCAATTTAACATCATAAAAGTTATAACATTCAGTTACCCAGTATTTTGGAAATTTATTTTATTTATAACGTAAACTTATGAATATTACGACGGTTTTCGTGAAAACTAAACAATAATCACCCGATCACTCAGTAATTGTACTCAACATATTTTTATCATTATTATGACTTTATTTTATCCCAGTTAACTTTGTGAACATTTATTTCTATTAAACCCGTTACCCGATTTTAACAAATAACACAAACTAACACCTAAACTACATAAGATTTCTAATTAAATCACAAGTACCCCTACCCCCCCTCTTGCTCTTTGAAACCAGCCCTCAAAGTCCTCTCCTAGGCAAAATGAACCAAGTTTACTAACCTTATGCATTTATGTGAGAATATAATACATTATACTTGACCAAAATATCTATAAACCTAATATAACAATACACTTATATAATTTTTGGATCAAAGTTCAAGTTTTCTCATCTCATCTCCATCAAACCACGACCATAATCCAAATCCATGATCAAGTGAAGGTTTTCAAAAGTTTAAAGCATCAAAGTTGTTCATTTTGTGGTTCTAATCAAGAATATTGCATCAAAAACACAAGAAATCCAAGGTTTCTAATCATTCAATCACCTCATATTTCAAAGTGAGTATACAAATTTATTTTCAAGTTTTCTTCTAATTAACACTTATATCTCATGGTAAACATGCTTAATTTCATGCTCATACTAGTTATACCACTTTATTTTTGAAGACTTTTGAAACATACAAACCCTAGATTGTGATTTAGGTGTTTCCTTGTTAAATTAACTTGATTTCTAGTCATTAGGAACCCATGGCACCCTAAGAAGGTGTATGGTAGGATTAGATTAGTTTTGTGAAGTTTGCAAGAGTTTTGGTTGAGGTTGGAACTAGTTTTGAACCTTGGAAATGGATTTCTAACAAGTTTATAAACATGCTGTCCCATTTTGTTAATTTCTGGAAAATCAGTAAACACCAAGGAAACTTTGGCAAAATTTTTAGAAAATACTTTCAAAAACGAATCCGTAGGTGAAAGAACGGATTAAAAAGAGTTTATAACGAAGAAGTTATGATTTTTGCAAGATTGTTGACGAAAAGTATTTTTCTGAAAAATAGTTGCTGTTGGACGTTTTTCGTCGGACAAAAAGAGACTTTAGACGTAACCCGGAGGAGCCGAGCTTTCCAAAATATATTACTACATACTAAGACGTAACCGTGGATATAAAGAACAAGTAAAACGGACATATAACGACAAAGATATTCACGTTTGAATATCGGCAAAACCCATTTTATTTTGACAGCTTTTAGTAAAATTGACACTAAAACTACGTAGTAACTTTAGAAGCTAGAAATAATACCAAGTACCAAATTTTATAACTAATGAAGTATTAGTTATTACGAGTATATTTTCATCATTTCAAGGCGTTATTTCAAGGATTTCAACCCGAGGATTTCAACACTAACATGGAAACATACGATATATATATAAGTATATATATTGCAACTAGCTTATTTTATTTTCTAATAGCAATATTTTTCCAAATTCTTGGATTATATATTTTTGATAACACAAGTGTTTTTCCAAAGAGTAGAGTGGTATAGGAACATGAGCATGGACATTCATAACATCATTTGGTGATCTAAATTAGATCATATTTATTCATCATAGGTCGCGGTTGATTTCGTTCCTGGTTGTCCTTATCATTCCGTTGCATTGTACTATTACTTCGAGGTGAGTCATAGCCCCGCTTTTACTCTTTTTATACTTGTTTTAACTCTTTGGGGGAGATACATGCTCAACTACTTGCTTACTTGTACAGATACTCAAAACATTTATACTTGATTACATTTATATTTGATTACATTTATACTTGATTTCATTTATACTTGATAACACTTATACTTGATGGCGTTATACTTAAACTTGTAAGTCTCTTTGGGATAACACATGCATTGGGTTTCGGAGATGAAGTAGAACCAATGCTATTACCTTCCTTCTGAGCAACATAAAGTCTCCTTGGATAACACATGCATTGGGTTTCGGAGATGAAGTAGAACCAATGCCACTACCTTCCTTGTGAGCAACATACTTATGTGAGGTCTTCGGAGATGAAGTGTAGACTCACTACTAATTGCTTAACTGTTGTTATGAACTTATACATATCTTAATCATATTATATTGTAGCAGTGGGTTGTGAACACACAGGTTACAAGTCTCTTATGGCGGGACTTGCAACTGAGTGGATTTACGAGGCCTTTGCTGTGTGAACATTCTTTATAGGCTTTTCAACTGTATTAAGACAAACTCTATGAACTCACCAACCTTTGTGTTGACACTTTAAGCATGTTTATCTCAGGTTAGAAGGGCGATAGCAGGTATGTGGAGCTGAGAGTCTTAGGGCATGCTTTTGGAGACTTTCACTTTTATCGTTTACCATTCGATACACTTTAAAAACTTATGTATTATTCTACTTTGGGATCTTTGTTTTGTAAACTATGACTTTTATCTATTCGAATGGTAACTTTTCAAAACGTCTCATTTAGAGGTCGTTTTCTATATCTTGTACTTTGTGCCCTGAAGTAGCATCCCTATGACACAGTCTTCCGCTGCGGTATTTTGGGGGTGTTACACCTAAGACGTTCAAGCATGTTACCATTTGGAGATCTGCCAGTTTTCTTAAGCCTAACATATAAATTCATTCAATCAAAACAAGAATCAATAGGAAACAAGAATTATAAACTAAACCAACTAGATCTATTGAAGTTGTCACGCCTTAATTGATGGAGATAGACACACACATCAACAAGAAATCAATGAGATCTAATCAATTATATACAAGTTTCACATAATCATAAGTAGACACAAGGTGAATTAGCAAAACATAATCAAAGAAAGACAATCAACAAGAATAATGAAAGACATAGTTGAGATAGAATCATCAAACCAATACATGATGTTTATGGAGTGATTGAAACCCTCTAAGTTGCTGGAAAAACACCCACCTAAACCCAGGAATCGACTTTAGGGTTTAGGGCTTACAAAAAGTGAAGTTATGAAGTTATATTTATAGGCATGTTTTCTGTCGGCAAGGCTTGACGGCGTCAGCTCGTTCTCTTGATGCCGTCATGACCATTTTTTCACCAAATTGTAGATCTCTTCGTCCTCTTCGCCTGGGCTTTTGAATCACCTCAATCCGAGTTCGTATGCAAAAGTTATGACCAAAACAATATCAGCTACTCCGCGCGCATGTTTTAACAAGTTAACACGTGACGGCCTTGGGTGATGCCTTCACATTCTCTCTGGGCCGTCACCACTTTTACTCTTGACGCCGTCACCAAAATGCCCTTGACGCCGTCAGGTACTGTTTCCAGCAAGGAAAATTAAGACTTTGTCGTTTTCTTCACTTTTATGCTCCAAAAACGTCCAAAATGCTTCCTTTTCCAGAATTCACTCACAAAGTACCTAAAATCACAAAAGGAACGATTTAGGGCAATATTTGATCAAATAAATTCAATTTCGGGCTTAAATGACCCCCTAAAAGTGGTTCATTTTTCGCCTCATCAGTGAGTGAGGGTATATTAGTAATTTCCTATATATAAATTAGTGGGGTAACTTGTACTATGCAAGTACATAGTGGGGATATCAAAAGTGGCACGTGTCACAATTCTAGAAGAGTTGCCCAAAAATTCTTGAGAGATAGTCGCCCTTGGGGTATTTGGGGAAGTTGGAAATTTTTGGGGCATATGGGGTACACACATGTGTACCTTTGGGGCATTTAAAGAATTTTCTCTATTAATAACCTTATTCTACATTTACCAGTTAAGACAGTATACAAGTTGCATCTCTAATTCTCTATTGCAAAGCAGATTGCACATAATATCAAGCAAGGAATCACATGGGCTAATAACAGTTTAGGAATCATACCTCCAAGAATGATATGTGATCCATCGAGCAAATCACTACCATCAAGGATGCCCAAGCACACATTACCCTTGTTCTAAAAACACCAAAAGAATTATGTTAGGTCATAGTGGCATTGCCAGATAGAGGTGCTTAAGATATTTACAATAAAATTCTTACACGTATGATCAGATAGCCCTCTAGAGGTATATGTAGATATGTTGAAATAGTCCACGACTTCCTCCCAAATTGAAGAGTCAAAGATTAAATAATTTGCTAACGTCTTTGATGGAACTGTAAACAAGTCAAAATCTGTAATTATGTGGAACATCTTATTGGTTTAGTGCATACAATTATGTCCAAACAACTATTAGTATGTACAATCCCAGTCTTAGAGGACCCGTATAAATATGGCACCAAGGACAAGATTTCAATACATTCATCAATGCCTTACAAGATTACCAAGAAGAGGAAGAGGGAAGCTAAGAATCTCACTGAAGTCTTCAGGTCCACAAAGCGATACAAAGAAATGGTAGAGTATGGAAACCATCCTGCTGGACATGTACTAAATTAACCCATACTTGGGATGGTTTACTTTAACTCACCACATAGACAAGACTTCATTGATATTGAAGAACTCCCAAACCTGTAGTGAAAAACTGTACTCTCTACGAATGATCTTCCTCAGACATCATCAAGGCCTAGGAACAACTGATCTTGCAAGAACCTTCTGCTCTCTTTTGGTCACTGAAACTGAAAGAAGAAATGCAAGAACCCCACTGAAGCAAACCATAATCATATATACCACAACTGAAGCAATAAATAGTGTGGTCATTTGATAAATTTTGTATTGTGTAATGTAATCAATGAATATCAAATGAACCTTACCTATTATTGCTTTACTTTGTTTTTATCAGTAAGTAAGAAGAAGTTGTTTGATCACATACATCTAATAGGCTTAGGCTATTTATATATCCGAACAGGGGGAGATTGTTGGGCCAATTCAGCGTCCAACGATCTCTAACTAGATTTGAACATAAAATAACCTAAATATAACTTAGACGTTGAAAATAGTTCAGCCCAACTCCTTCTGAGTTCTTGAAAACAAAGAGTCTTCACTTCAGCGTTGATGCAGTTGAGCTACTGAAATACAAGATCCAAAGAAGAAGTTCAGTGAGGATGGCAATATCTCACTGAACGATGTTTGATCTCCTCGTTCAAAAGATAAAGAATCTCAAATATCTAGAAGATCAAAATGCAAAAAGGATAAAGTAAGTCTTATCGGGAATCCACATCTTGCAAAGTTGGTAAAAGGTACATCTTTCCTAAATAAGACATTATCCCATTACCTAGTACGTCAGCATTTAATGCAATCTCTAGATACTCAACACGTGTAAAGTAGGAACCCTTTGTAACCTTAATTATCTACTACTATAAAAGAGAATATTTGTAAAGGAGTAAATGCATCTCTTGCAAGTAATGTGATCCACATTCAACAACATTTACTCCTCAAATAGAACTTAGATCTCCGAACATTTAGCGAGTAAGAATAAGTTCTTACTTAAACCATAACTTAGGTTTGTGTTTAAGTTAAAGAGAAGATCACCTCAATTGTCATTCAACTAGGATTGTTATTCCGCAAACAATCATTGAAAAATTCTTTGATTTATTCAAATAAGAATTTTAAACGTTGAAAACTTTGTTGTGTTATATATTTTGTTTAAATTGCTTTACGTATTCTTGCATTAAAATGATTTAAACACTACATCTATTGGCATGGTGAGTGATTTAACTTATTTCTTAAGCTTTTATCACTAAATTGATACAACAACTTTATATCAATCTTTCCAAGGTCAATGACAATGTAATTTGTACCTTCCTATCGAATGTGTCACAACTCACCATTTCAGGTCATTTTCCCAAACTTCGACTTTTTACTATTCATAAATCACTATTCATCAAAACACTATTCATCGTTTTACTATTCATCATTTTCGAGGTCATTCTGATATTCTGAGAAACATTTGGGAAATTTACTATTCACTGAACACTATTCATTTCCGGAAAAGTTTTCACTATTCACTTGCATTACTTATTTCATCGTAAATGTAGTTTACGGGTATTCAAATTCGCGTAACCGGATTGGTTTAGGTGCGAATTCATTTCATTAGTGCTAAGGACACTGCATACGGACTAGAGACAGTCTGCATATCATCATAATAGCATTTTCATGTTATACCACTCTTAGGATTTTCAAATTTATATATTTGATACATTTAACGTTTTACGTATAAGTATTTATAATAAACGTTAACACCCTGTTTATACACGACGAATATATCTAAATATTCCCACAATGGTCCCGAAATATTTTTATATCCATTTTATCATCATAAAAGTTATAACATTCATTTACCCAGTATTTTGGAAATTTATTTTATTTATAACGTAAGCTTATGAATATTACGACGGTTTTCGTGAAAACTAAACAATAATCACCCAAACACTCAGTAATTGTACCCAACATATTTTTAACATATTTACAACTTTATTTCATCCCGAATAACTTTGTTAACATTTATTTCTATTAAACCCGGTACCCGATTTTAACTAATAACACATAATAACATATAACCTTACACAAAATTTCTAATTAAATCCCAAGTACCCCTACCCCCCCCCCCCCCTTTGCTCTTTGAAAACCAGCCCTCTAAGTCCTCTCCTAGGCAAAATGTACCAAGTTTACTAACCTTATGCATTTATATGAGCATATAATACATTATACTTGACCAAAATATCTATAAACACTTTATACATTCACTTATAATAATTTTAGATCAAAGTTCAAGTTCTCATCTTCTTCCTTGCTCAAACCCACGACCCTAATTAAAATCCAAGAACAAGTGAAGGTTTTTGAAAAGTTAAAGCACCAAAGTTGTTCATTTTGCTTGCCTAATCAAGAATCATACAAGAAAAACACAAGTAATCCAAGGTTTCTAATCATCTCATCACCTAGAATTTCAAAGTGAGTATTCAAAATTATTTTCATGTTTTCATCTAATTAACATATGTATCTCATAGTATTCATGCTTAATTTCATGCACAAACTAGTTATACCACTTTATTTTTGTATACTTTTTGAACATACAAACCCTAGATTGTGATTTAGGTGTTCCTTTGTTAAATTAACTTGATTACTAGTCATTAGGAACCCATGGCACCATAAGAAGGTGTATGGTAGGATTAGATTAGTTTTGTGAAGTTTGCAAGAGTTTTGGTTGAGGTTGGAACTAGTTTTGAACCTTGGAAATGGATTTCTAACAAGTTTATAAACATGCTGTCCCATTTTGTTAATTTCTGGAAAATCAGTAAACACCAAGGAAACTTTGGCAAAATTTTTAGAAAATACTTTCAAAAACGAATCCGTAGGCGAAAGAACGGATTAAAAAGAGTTTATAACGAAGAAGTTATGATTTTTGCAAGTTTATTGACGAAAAGTATTTTTTCTGAAAATTGCATGCTGTTGGACGTTTTTCATCGGAGAAAAAGAGGCTTTAGATGTAACCCGGAGGAGCCGAGCTTTCCAAAATATATTACTACATACTAAGACGTAACCGTGGATATAAAGAACAAGTAAAACGGACTTATAACGACAAAGATATTCACGTTGGCAAAACTCATTTCATTTTGACAGCTTTTATTAATATTGACGCCAAAACTACGTAGTAACTCTAGATTTATAAAAATAATACCAAGTACCCAATTTTATAACTAATGAAGTATTAGTTATTACAAGTATATTTTTATCACTACAAGGCGTTATTTCAAGGATTTCAACCCGAGGATTTCAACACTAACATGGAAACATACGATATATATATTGCAACTAGCTTTATTTTTTCTAATAGCCATATTTTTCTAAGTCTTGGAATATATATTTTTGATAACAACAAGTGTTTTTCCAAAGAGTAGAGTGGTATAGGAACATGTGCATGGACATTCATAACATCATTTGGTGATCTAAATTAGATCGTTCATCATTCACAATAGGTTGCGGCAGCTAACCGTTCATTGTTGTTCACTTCATATCATCACAGTATCATCAGTTAAGGTGAGTTTTCATAGCCCCGTATACATTTTATTATTGTTTTCAAATCCCACGGGGGAGAATACATTGCACAATTTTAGTACGAGCCCAAGTATCAAAACCTATGTACATTGCTTAAGTAGCTTGTCTGCCATGTGATAAGTCCCCTGTATCATCATGAACCGTTAATTTGCCTTTAAGCGAGAGTGAGTGGATAGATCTATTGAGGGTGACGCCTCCATCCGTGGTAGTATTTACCAACCGTAAGCGGATGCATTTCATGTCTTTTACATTTGAGTGTTTTGGCAGAACATTCAGGAGGGGCATAGTTTCATCAGTCATAGCTTCGGTGTCATGAGCTTAAGGGCTATTGTACTATTTTACGTGAATTTTGTCATGCACTTATACTTGTGGTGGCCGTACAAACATTACATTTCATAAACCTATGATTATTCACCAACATTCGTGTTGACCGTTTTCGCAATGTATTTTCAGGTAACTAAGGCATCATTGATTGGCTCTAAACGGTCAACCTAAACTGAACAGGGAATGGTCAACAAGGTCAAACAGCCTAGAGTCAATGCTCCGCGGAAGTATAGTGTTTCCCCGGGTCGTTATGTCCCGACGAGGTGTGGATTGTAATTAAACGGTTCTGTGATCGGGTGAATTTGGATGAAAAGGGTTTGTGAATGATCTGACTAAGAAATCTACAAGGAAATAGCTTAAATAAGCTATATGAATAAGACGGGAAACTAGGAAAAACCAGAAACGATTAAAACCTAAAAACGCGTACGTTACGTTTAAATAAAACGTAAGCGTACAAAATAAAAAGTAAAAACGGAAATCTGAAAACACCCAGGGGGTGAAAATGACTTTTTTACAAACTAAAAGATAAAAGAAAATTTTTAGAAAATTAAAATAAATTTTTACACTAATTAATTATTTATTATTAATTAAATACTAATTATTACTAATTATTAATAATTAAAATACTTAAATATAATACACTATTAATTAAATACTAAAAAGGTGAAAATAAAATTTCTAAAATTATAAAATAACTAAAAATAAGTTTTAAAAATAAAAATAAGTATTTTTGTCTTTTTGTGGATTTTCTATTAATTAATTACTAATTAATTTCTAATTACCTAATTAAATTATTTTAAATTAAGAAAAATACTAAATGAACAGTAAAAATTCTAATAAAATTTCTAAAATTATTTTATAACATAGAAAAGCTATAAAAAATATAAAAACTAGGTTTTACTTATTAAAAACTAATTATGCTATTTTAAACTAATTATTAATTAATAATTAATAAAACTAAGATTAATTCTAATAAATACTAAATGGTAAAATAAAAAATCTGAAAAAATTATTATAATTACTTTAATATAAGAGGATTTTAAGAAAAATATAAAATTATTATAATTAAAATTTAAAAATGAAAATTAAAATTAAATTACATTAAATAGAAACTATCACTTAATATTAAATTGATTTTTCTTGGTTTTTCTTTTTGAAAACTGATTTACACCTAAAAACAACAAACTTTTGTAAAAACAACTTTTTTATAGATTGAAAATAAGCACTATGGAAGGTAATAAGCAAAACAGTTGACTAAGTTTGACCAAGGGGGAAATAAGCTAAAATGGCATTAAGTGGGACCCACAATGATGAAATCTGATCTAAATAAGTTCAATGAACATGTATGAGCCAAATTAAGCACAATGGGACCACTGAATAAGCATTAATCAACAAATAAGCAATCCAAGAACTTCCAAACTGCTCAGAAATGGGACAAATTTAAGGTGCTGATTCAGGTGGGGCCCAGGGGTCTAGGGGTCAAACACATGGTAAAACTTGAAAGCCAAGTAGGAGGGGGGTTGAGAGGAACAAGGTTGGGAGGTTGTGGACCAATGTGGTGGCTGGAAAACCACCACCAAGTGGTGGTGGTGGGACTGTATTAGCAGCAGGGCAGAAAGCCCCCCTGCAACCTACTTTGGTTCAATGTGGGGCCCAAGGGAAAAATCCCAAAAATGAAACAACTAATGGACACTAAAGATCAGCTGGTGGACTACAAATAAGAATAAGTTTCAAGGCCTAATTCTAATCTCATAAATCATAAAAATTATTTGAATATTTGGAAAAATCTGATATGGCACTTTTGACTTTTTCAATGAAACTAGTTATTTGACTTATTTGGGTTTCTAAAAGCTCCTACTGATTGAGTAAGCTATCTTAAGCTGTAAAAACTCTCTAACAAACTACAACATTCACTTGTGTGATGAAAATGATGGGGTTGGGATCAAATCTGCCCAACAGTAACTGATATGGGGCAATATGGGTGATTTTGACTTTTTTGTGAATTGAACTATGTTTTTATGACTTCCATGATCAAAATATACCTAATGTAACATGATTCAACCATTGGTAACATTCAAAACCAACTGGAACACAGTGCATGGTGCTATACCAAACACCCCTATACTAATCTGTTTACACTAAAACCTATGATTTTAGAACTAATCCTACTGATTTGAGGCATGCTACAGTCCACCTAATCACTAATGAAGTTAATCTAACTAAAGAAACCACTAATAATAACAAGAACATAGAAATGCAAAAATTGAAGTTGGTGACTTACAAATGCATTCAGGCTGAAATGAAAAAGCCAAGGTATCAAGCCACTTCCTAGGTGTCTCCCATGAGACTCTAAACCCATAAGAGTCTAAAATTTCCAGGTTCCATTACTTCTTATACCTTCCTTGATGATTTTTTATTTTACATTATTTTTTTTAGGTATTTTTAGTATTTTTGCAATTTATGAGCTAAACGATTCTTATTACTTAGAAAGCTTTGTAAAGCCTTCCAGTGAGCTTAACTGAGCTTTGTGAACTACCAATTAACAACTTTAACAACATTTAAGTTAAAAGATGGTTTTTACTAAAAATAAGCAAAAGCTAAAAATTGCACAAGGTAATTTAAATTAAGATTGAAAAGTGGTACAAGTACACTAGAAAAGTTTAATACAAGTTTTTTTTATTTCAATATTACAACTGAGAGATAAATTATACTAAGAACAACATCTACCTACTAAGACTAAAAATAAAAATTACACACTCCACATTCTTTTTTTTTCTTCCTTTTATTCACCTCTGGGACTCCACTTGGGCCTCTTGTGACTTTCCCACCACCTTTCTCAGCCATTGGATGGGTGAAATATAATCTCAGCCTTCAAATTGAAATTTGGCGCCAAAGTCCTTATGTGGCAGTTGGGATTGAGTGTTGGGTTTGTGGAGCATTAATTGTGCTTTGGAGGGTAGTGTTTGGAGGGGGGAACATGGGATGGGTTTGCTGAGGTGGAGGTGAGGAGGGGGAATGGATTTGCAGTGTTGCAGGCCAAGTTGAGGGAGGGAGATGGTCAACGTATGGTTTGACCAAGGAAATATAAAAACGGGGTGTTAATTTGTTTTAGTGGGTGGGCTGTTTGGGTGATTGAGCTAAGGGGGTTGTTGTGGGCCTGGATCAGGTTTAGGTTTTAGGTGGGGTGGGTTAGGATAGTTTGGTATTTGGTTTTGTTTGGTTTGTTTAGTTTGTAGAAACCATAAGGACTACTTTTTTAATTTAGTGAAAGATGAGGGGCTGTAATTGTAACTTTCCAAAAGTAGTATAAGGACCATTCTTGCCACCTCTTATTAACCCAAGGACCATAATTGATGATTTTCCAATTTTGAAATACCCAGGGACCAAATCCGTCATTTTCCAAAACTGAGGGACTGAAAGTGTAATTTCCTCAAACTTCACACCAAGGACTGAAAATGACTTTTGTAACTTCCCAAGGACCCAAAATGATTTTTCTTTCAAAATTATCCCACCAGGGACCAAATCTGTCAATTACTGAAACTCCAGGGACCAAACTGTAAATTTCCAAAACTTTCCAATTTTTCACCAAAGGACTAAATATGACAATTTATGATTTCAAAATGACCTTTGGTGATAATTTTCTATATTTTGAATATCCAGGGACTAGTTTTGTAATTTTATGAAAGTTGAGGGACTGAAACTGCCAATTTTGCAAACTTGGTACGTTTTTCATTTGTTTTTACTCATTTTGCATCTAAAACATATAAAACACAATTTTGAAATATTTTCAGTATTTTGATGCATTTCTGAGTGTTTTTGTATGTTTTGCAGTTCAGATTAGACCAAAAATGATGAGTGTTTGAGCACTCATCAATCCCCCACACTAAACTATTGCTAGTCCCTAGCAATACTGTTTTGAAAACTTGATGGATTTGAAAACTCTTTTCTAAAAGCCATCACTTCTGGAGTAGCCAGGTGTAAAAACTGTGGCACACCTGATAACCGTGTGATTTTGAGCCAACCACCAGCTCTAAACGGATTTGAGTAGTCTTTACCAAAAGCCGTTTGCTTCTGGACTAGCCAGCTCTTGATGGAATAGTCAACATCTTGGTGAGCTGATTACCAATTATGGATTTTCCACGGCCTTTACCACAAGCCATAATCTTGCGGGCTAGCCAACTCATTTGTTTTCGGGGAGTTGAGGAACCATACAATTTTGGGCAAATTGCAAGCCGTAAACGGATTTGAGATGTCTTTACCAAGAGCCGTTTGCTCCTGGACTAGCCAATCCCTTTTGTCGGTTAGACAAGGCGGACTGATTACCACAAAAATTTTGAAGCACCAGTGAAAATTTTTTAAAATTTTTGAAATTTTGGCAAAAACGGGGGTATTATATAGTAAAATGTGATAAAATTCGCTAGAATAGCGAATACCCCCCCCCCCCCCCCCCCCACACTTAGCATGAATATTGTCCTCAATATTCAAAGTCCCGGCTATTATGCCGACATTTTGAACGTAAAAGGGCAACATTACAAGCTAAGCGTGGAAAACACCATTTT
Organism: Artemisia argyi; assembly: GCA_030686995.1. Lineage (NCBI taxonomy): Eukaryota > Viridiplantae > Streptophyta > Magnoliopsida > Asterales > Asteraceae > Artemisia > Artemisia argyi. Next base: position 113,630,167 of record CM060708.1, read on the forward strand.
GTTTTTCACTCTTGTAAACATAGCATGGGGGACTCCCCCACACTTAGGGTGAAAACCCTATAAACATGCTACTGTTTTTGTTTACCGAGTCGCTAGCTTGACTCGACCCCGAATTCATTTGTCCTTGGGGAAGCATGATGTGGAAGAAGCAATCTCAATCGGACTTTCATTCAAGATGTTTGGACAAACATTTGAAGCAGGTGAAAGTTCCACACCGATGAGATAAGTATCCGGCTCAAGAAACTGATACATGAAAATGCCAGGATCAAATATAGTGTCTTCATTCCCGAAGGAGTGAAGAAGAGAAGAAGTCACCTTATAGGTGAAGAAAAGGAAGAAAAACATGATAAAAAGCATGATTTGATCTTCTTCCTCGAGAGCAGGCTCCGTAGCCTGAGTTTGGATTTCAAAGGGTAAGCTCGTAAACAACCCGGGAGGGTGGGTGGGAATTTGCAAATTCTCATAATTGAGAGCATCTCCCCCCGGGCTATCAAACTCCGGAGGAGTCATGATATGATGAGTGAGTTCACCGGAGAACTCCTCATGTAGAGAATTATTCACAAGATGTGAATTCTCAGGTTCCATTGTGGACTCATCACAATCCTCGTCAAAGATTGGATTGTTAGAAATCATAGTGAATTCAGATTCGAATTCAAATAGAAGATTGGTGAGAGTCGTATTGAATGTTTCGGGAACAAAGAGATTAACATTTTCTATTGGATTGTTGGGATAAGAAGTGAGTGACGGATCATGATATAGGAGACTTTCAATTTCTCCCAGATCAGCTTCAAAGTCAAGGAGACCATCATCACTTTCTAATGAAAGTGGATTGATGTGAGTAAGTTCATCAACGAACTCCTCAAGAAGATGATCAGCATCAGTTTGTGGAACTGAAGCTTCAACATACTCGATGTCTCCATAAGATGTACAATCATCGCTAAAATCTGAGAAAGTCTTAAAACGATCTTTAGGACACTCAATGGGTGAAGGAATATCACACATGTGCTCAAGAGTTCCCTGTGACTCTCTCGGGATTGGGACAAGGTTCTCAACACTAGACTTTATGAATTCGTCCGATTCCTTATCAGGAACAGTGTCAAGATGCTCGTCCCCCATGATCAAAGAGTGAGTGTGAACTTCGGGTGTGATAAGAGTGGGTTGAGATGGAATCTCAACTGATGGAATCTCATCTGATGAACTTGATGAAGTTTTATAAAATTCAAGGATGTCAAGTGTATCCTCATCATCACTGTCATCAGGAATAAAACGGAACAAAGAGCTAGATTTGGCTGCTTTTTCTCTTGCAATGGATTCCCTCATGGATTTTTCATAGGCATCTTGGGAATTTATTCTAGTAGCCTGCTCTTCAGCAAGCAATTTCTCCATGGATTTTTGATGAGTGTGTCTTTGGGCAAAGTCTTGAACTAAGCCCTTAAGCTCATCAACGATTTTCATCATATTTTGCATTTCTGGAAGAAGTGCTTGATTCATATCGTACTGTGGAGGTTGGTCGTAATAAGATGTGTCAAAATTGTCACAAGGATATGGATTCCCCGTTTGACAATCAGAACTGAAATGTGGACCTCCACAGTAATCACAACAGTAAAACTGTTGAGGTTGTGGGTTGTACGTGCTAGAGTCATAATTGTTATCAGGAAACTGCTCATAGACAAGCGTATTTCCCGATTGACAATCAGAACTGTAGTGTGAACCACCACAGTACTCACAACAGTAGAACTGCTGAGAATCATGGTGTGGTAGCTGGTGGAATAAATCAGTTGTGTCATGGTAAGAATTGGGATCTTGGTTATAGACAGACCCATTTCCCGACTCTACCATGCCACAACTGGGGCAATTACCACCATTATGAGGGCCACCACACCATTGGCAACCCAAATGGTGTGGATACGACATAGGAAAGAATCAAAGGTTTATAGAGGGTAAGAAATGAAGAATCAAAGATGTGAGAGGGTAAAGGTGATTATTTTTGGATTTTTGAATAAACATTTTGTACAAATGATAAGAAAAATCTTTTTGGGTTTTTCGTGTTCGTTGAAAACTAATTTAAAATGTTTTCGTGAACGGTTTTGTTTTGATAATGGGAAAATATGAACAAAGGATGGATAAATGTACAATGGAACGAATTCCAAAGACACTAATCAGAAAAACCGTTTAGATACGCACACAACCTCCCCGGCAGCGGCGCCAAATTTTGATTGGCTCTAAACGGTCAACCTAAACTGACCAGGGAATGGTCAACAAGGTCAAACAGCCTAGAGTCAATGCTCCGCGGAAGTATAGTGTTTCCCCGGGTCGTTATGTGCCGACGAGGTGTGGATTGTAATCAAACGGTTCTGTGATCGGGTGAATTTAGATGAAAAGGGTTTGCGAATGATCTGACTAAGAAATCTACAAGGAAATAGCTTAAATAAGCTATATGAATAAGACGGGAAACTAGGAAAAACCAGAAACGATTAAAACCTAAAAACGCGTACGTTACGTTTAAATAAAACGTAAGCGTACAAAATAAAAAGTAAAAACGGAAATCTGAAAACACCCAGGGGGTGAAAATGACTTTTTTACAAACTAAAAGATAAAAGAAAATTAAAATAAATTTTTACACTAATTAATTATTTATTATTAATTAAATACTAATTATTACTAATTATTAATAATTAAAATACTTAAATATAATACACTATTAATTAAATACTAAAAATGTGAAAATAAAATTTCTAAAATTATAAAATAACTAAAAATAAGTTTTAAAAATAAAAATAAGTATTTTTGTCTTTTTGTGGATTTTCTATTAATTAATTTCTAATTACCTAATTAAACTATTTTAAATTAAGAAAAATACTAAATGAACAGTAAAAATTCTAATAAAATTTCTATAATTATTTTATAACATATAAAAGCTATAAAAAATATAAAAACTAGGTTTTACTTATTAAAAACTAATTATGCTATTTTAAACTAATTATTAATTAATAATTAATAAAACTAAGATTAATTCTAATAAATACTAAATGGTAAAATAAAAAATCTGAAAAAATTATTATAATTACTTTAATATAAGAGGATTTTAAGAAAAATATAAAATAGCTAAGTACTTAATTAAAATTTAAAAATGAAAATTAAAATTAAATTACATTAAATAGAAACTATCACTTAATATTAAATTGATTTTTCTTGGTTTTTCTTTTTGAAAACTGATTTACACCTAAAAACAACAAACTTTTGTAAAAACAACTTTTTTATAGATTGAAAATAAGTACTATGGAAGGTAATAAGCAAAACAGTTGACTAAGTTTGACCAAGGGGGGAAATAAACTAAAATGGCATTAAGTGGGACCCACAATGATGAAATCTGATCTAAATAAGTTCAATGAACATGTATGAGCCAAATTAAGCACAATGGGACCACTGAATAAGTATTAATCAACAAATAAGCAATCCAAGAACTTCCAAACTGCTCAGAAATGGGACAAATTTAAGGTGCTGATTCAGGTGGGCCCTAGGGGTCTAGGGGTCAAACACATGGTCAAACTTGAAAGCCAAGTAGGAGGGGGGTTGAGAGGAACAAGGTTGGGAGGTTGTGGACCAATGTGGTGGCTGGAAAACCACCACCAAGTGGTGGTGGTGGGACTGTATTAGCAGCAGCAGGGCAGAAAGCCCCCCTGCAACCTACTTTGGTTCAATGTGGGGCCCAAGGGAAAAATCCCAAAAATGAAACAACTAATGGACACTAAAGATCAGCTGGTGGACTACAAATAAGAATAAGTTTCAAGGCCTAATTCTAATCTCATAAATCATAAAAATTATTTGAATATTTGGAAAAATCTGATATGGCACTTTTGACTTTTTCAATGAAACTAGTTATTTGACTTATTTGGGTTTCTAAAAGCTCCTACTGATTGAGTAAGCTATCTTAAGCTGTAAAAACTCTCTAACAAACTACAACATTCACTTGTGTGATGAAAATGATGGGGTTGGGATCAAATCTGCCCAACAGTAACTGATATGGGGCAATATGGGTGATTTTGACTTTTTTGTGAATTGAACTATGTTTTTATGACTTCCATGATCAAAATATACCTAATGTAACATGATTCAACCATTGGTAACATTCAAAACCAACTGGAACACAGTGCATGGTGCTATACCAAACACCCCTATACTAATCTGTTTACACTAAAACCTATGATTTTAGAACTAATCCTACTGATTTGAGGCATGCTACAGTCCACCTAATCACTAATGAAGTTAATCTAACTAAAGAAACCACTAATAATAACAAGAACATAGAAATGCAAAAATTGAAGTTGGTGACTTACAAATGCATTCAGGCTGAAATGAAAAAGCCAAGGTATCAAGCCACTTCCTAGGTGTCTCCCATGAGACTCTAAACCCATAAGAGTCTAAAATTTCCAGGTTCCATTACTTCTTATACCTTCCTTGATGATTTTTTATTTTACATTATTTTTTTTAGGTATTTTTAGTATTTTTGCAATTTATGAGCTAAACGATTCTTATTACTTAGAAAGCTTTGTAAAGCCTTCCAGTGAGCTTAACTGAGCTTTGTGAACTACCAATTAACAACTTTAAAACATTTAAGTTAAAAGATGGTTTTTACTAAAAATAAGCAAAAGCTGAAAATTGCACAAGGTAATTTAAATTAAGATTGAAAAGTGGTACAAGTACACTAGAAAAGTTTAATACAAGTTTTTTTTATTTCAATATTACAACTGAGAGATAAATTATACTAAGAACAACATCTACCTACTAAGACTAAAAATAAAAATTACACACTCCACATTCTTTTTTTTTCTTCCTTTTATTCACCTCTGGGACTCCACTTGGGCCTCTTGTGACTTTCCCACCACCTTTCTCAGCCATTGGATGGGTGAAATATAATCTCAGCCTTCAAATTGAAATTTGGCGCCAAAGTCCTTATGTGGCAGTTGGGATTGAGTGTTGGGTTTGTGGAGCATTAATTGTGCTTTGGAGGGTAGTGTTTGGAGGGGGAAACATGGGATGGGTTTGCTGAGGTGGAGGTGAGGAGGGGGAATGGATTTGCAGTGTTGCAGGCCAAGTTGAGGGAGGGAGATGGTCAACGTATGGTTTGACCAAGGAAATATAAAAACGGGGTGTTAATTTGTTTTAGTGGGTGGGCTGTTTGGGTGATTGGGCTAAGGGGGTGTTGTGGGCCTGGATCAGGTTTAGGTTTTAGGTGGGGTGGGTTAGGATAGTTTGGTATTTGGTTTTGTTTGGTTTGTTTAGTTTGTAGAAACCATAAGGACTACTTTTGTAATTTAGTGAAAGATGAGGGGCTGTAATTTAAACTTTCCAAAAGTAGTATAAGGACCATTCTTGCCACCTCTTATTAACCCAAGGACCATAATTGATGATTTTCCAATTTTGAAATACCCAGGGACCAAATCCGTCATTTTCCAAAACTAAGGGACTGAAAGTGTAATTTCCTCAAACTTCACACCAAGGACTGAAAATGACTTTTGTAACTTCCCAAGGACCCAAAATGATTTTTCTTTCAAAATTATCCCACCAGGGACCAAATCTGCCAATTACTGAAACACCAGGGACCAAACTATAAATTTCCAAAACTTTCCAATTTTTCACCAAAGGACTAAATATGACAATTTATGATTTCAAAATGACCTTTGGTGATAATTTTCTATATTTTGAATATCCAGGGACTAGTTTTGTAATTTTATGAAAGTTGAGGGACTGAAACTGCCAATTTTGCAAACTTGGTACGTTTTTCATTTGTTTTTACTCATTTTGCATCTAAAACATATAAAACACAATTTTGAAATATTTTCAGTATTTTGATGCATTTCTGAGTGTTTTTGTATGTTTTGCAGTTCAGATTAGACCAAAAATGATGAGTGTTTGAGCACTCATCAATCATCATATTACATGCATGGAGTCACATTAGGGTGTGCCAGGTATGACGCACTACATTTTGGATTTTTCATGCACTTGTAAATTATCGTTTGACATTTCCTGAACTTGTTTTCTGTAAACGTTTCAACCTTTAGGGACCTATGTTTTGTAGCACTGGATGCTTTTAAATAAATCAAACGATATGTATTTTCCAAACGACACTTTAGGTCGTTCAATATTTCCTTGTTATGGTGCTATGACAGTTACACCCCCAGGCATTCCATTCCGCTGCAAGTCAGGTAAATTGGGGGTGTGACAGATTGGTATCAGAGCCAAGGTTATAGCGAACTAGGATGCATCATAATAAGGTTTATGATGTATACGATCCTTAGACTATAACCACATTATCATAGCATCTCATCATTTCATCATAAGTGCATGTTCATTGTTTTAGGTGATTCTATCATACGAGTTATTTATTTTATTTCACCTTGATTATCACAGAACCATGTCTGCAAACCCAAATGTTGTCATACTGTACTCTATCACAGACTCCGATGTTGAAGACTCTATGTCTTCCACTGCCCGTTCACCACCACCTATTCCTCTTGTACCTGTGTTGCCACTCTCGGCATCAGGTGAGGAAACAGAGCCTTTCGAGGAGGATGAGACGGCTCCTACTCCTCATGTTTCCCCTATTGCACCACCCGAGATTACCCGTGCACCCACTGATACATCATCCTCTGCTACCACTATTCCATCAGAACCTAGACTCATGTTTCCCCGTATAAAGACGACTATAGTTGCTAGTAAGAAAGTCTGCACTGCTACATCTACCTTTAAGGTACCTACTATTCCTATGTTACCTGCACCACCACTAGCCATACCCGCTACTACATGCATATCTACTTCACTATTACCGCCTAGGAAGCGTGCTAGGTTTACTACACCAGATTCACCTACTACAGAGTCAGAATCAGCAGAACCACCACCAGTATACCATGTAGGGGAGTGTTCAAGAGCAGCAGCTACTAGGGAGTCTACTGATACTAGGGAGCCTACAGATGTTACATTAGAGGATCTGTTAAGGGCTCAGCAGGAGCAGGTTGATAGTTTGAGTTTTAGGGTTAATGAGGTCATCACTACTCGACTAGAGGCGGCTGAGGAGCAGGTCGAGGGTTTGCTTTTAGGTAGAGTTAGTATCGATGTGTCATATCATGGGCTTGAGACACGACAGTTGGGACATCAGGAGCTGATTGACCAGCTTAGAGGTGAGCTACCAGAGATTCGGGATAGAGCTCAGACTACACAGGAGGCTCAGGGAGAGCTGACACACCAGTTGGCAGTAGCCCATGAGAGGTTGACAGTGATGGAGCGCAGGGATGCTTCTTTTCAGCTTCGAGTTCAGCATCTAGAGGAGATTGCAGTTATGATGGACAGGGAGATTCGTCGTCTGAGGAGTGCACCTGGAGCATCTAGAGCTCCTGGACCATCTAGAGCACCTGGAGGAGCATAGACATAGACTAGTATTGTATTAGCTTTTACTATTTCCTAGTCCCGAGGTGTGGGACATAGTTCAAGAACTTGTAGTCTTTTGGTTGTTGTACAAACAAATATATCAAGTGCGACTCTACTATGTTGGAAATGTTGTGCTATATATATATATATATATATATATATATATATATATATATATATATATCGGTCCATGTAGGCCGAAATTTTCATGTATTATATTCATGTGTTGTGATTATATTTATGATGTTTCATGGTTGCTCTTTATGGTTAACGTATTTATACTTGTTGTGGTTGTATCTATACGTGTCGTGGTTGTATTATTACAGGTTGTGGTTGTACTCGTACATGTCGTGGTTGTATTTATACTTGTTGTGGTTGTATATATACATGTTGTGGGCGTATATTTTTGTACGATGACTATTTCTATTATAGTTTTCTCATGGTTGTTGTCAATTATTTATCAGAAGTATGGCACCAAAGAAAGCAAAGGCTACATCAGAAACACCCGCTATGACACAAGCAGCTATCCGCAAGTTGGTCAGGGATAGTATAGCAGAAGCTCTGGAGACTGAGAGAGCTGAGGTTGCTGCTAGGGCTGCTGTGGGTCCACCTACTACTGAAGTGGTTCAACCCACTACTAGGCGTGAATGTACTTGGAAGGATTTCAAGATTAGTGATCCTGTCAAGTATAAGGGCACTGAGGGAGCGGTTGCTTTGATCCGCTGGTTTGAGAAGACTGAGAACGTTTTTCTCATGTGTGGTTGCCAGGAGGTTAACAAGGTAAAATTTGCTACTGGAATGCTGCTTGATGAAGCTATGTCTTGGTGGAATTCGTATGCTCAGCCTATTGGTATGGAGAATGCCTACAAACTCACTTGGGCTGAATTTAAGAAGCTGATGACTAAGAAGTTTTGCCCTCATACTGAGGTGCAAAAGTTGGAAACTGAATTCTATGAGCTGGTAACAAAAGGTGATGACACTGAGACTTATATCAGGAAGTTTCAGGAGTTGGCTGCACTATGTCCAACTATGGTTCCTGATGATGAGAAAAAGATGGAGAATTTTACTGGAGGATTACCCGAAAGCATCCGAGGTGATGTGATGTCTTTCGACCCACAATCAATGGAAGAGGCCATTCGTATAACTCAGAAACTTATGGTCCAAGTGTTAAAAGGGAAGTCTGCTGCAAACAACAACAATAACCGTTCAAACAATACCAACTACAACAACACTCGAAACAACAACAACTATAACAATAACCGAAACCGCAACTACCCCAATAACCAAAACAACAATAACAACAAGAGGAGGTTTGATAATAACCAAGGTGGAAATGCTAACCAACCAGCACCTAAGAGGCAGGAAGTGGCAAAGGTCTATGTTGCAAGACCAACAGAAGGAAAAGGATATGCTAGAAAACTACCCAAGTGTAACAAATGTCAAACTCATCATAACCCTGGGAATTGTCCTAGAGCTTGTCAGAACTGTGGAAAAGTCGGTCATTGGACTAGGGACTGCAAAACTCCACGAGGGGTAATTAATTAGAATCAACCAGGAGCATGTTATGGTTGTGGAGAGTTGGGTCATTTCAAAAACAATTGCCCAAAGAAGAATGATCAAAGAGCTGGAAATCAGGGCGGAGTAGCTCGAGGAAGGGCTTATGTTATGGGAGGAGAAGATGCCCGTGAGGACCCGAATGTTGTTGCGGGTACGTTCCTCGTTAATAATCGTTATGCATCCATTTTATTTGATTTAGGAGTGGATAGAAGTTTTGTTTCTATTACATTTGCACCTTTACTTAACATAGAACCAACTACCTCAGACATTCCCTATATTGTTGAATTAGCCGATGGGTCTTTAGTTAACACCAACACCGTTATCCGTGGTTGCACCATCAATTTCCTAAATCATCCATTCAATATAGACCTTATGCCCGTAGAACTTGGAAGTTTTGACGTTGTTATCGGTATGGATTGGTTGTCTCGACATCGTGCAAGAATCATTTGTGATGAAAAAGTTGTTCATATTTCTTATGGAGGTGAAACTTTAGTTGTTCGCGGAGAGCGAAGTGGAACTAGACTCAGTATCATATCATGCATTAAAACAGAGAAGTACATAAAGAAGGGTTGTTATGCATTCTTGGCTCACATCACAGAGAAGAAGTCGGATGAGAAACGACTTGAAGATGTACCTAATGTTAAGCAATTTCCAGAAGTTTTTCCGGAAGAATTTCCAGGACTTCCACCTACACGTCAGGTTGAGTTTCAGATTGAGTTGGTGCCAGGAGCTGCACCAATTGCACGAGCACCATATAGACTTGCACCTTATGAGATGCAAGAATTGTCTAACCAATTACAAGAACTTTTAGACAAAGGATTCATTAGACCGAGTTCGTCGCCTTGGGGAGCACCGGTTTTGTTTGTGAAGAAGAAGGATGGATCTTTCAGAATGTGCATAGACTATCGTGAGCTGAACAAGTTAACGGTGAAGAATCGTTATCCACTACCTAGGATTGATGACTTGTTTGATCAGCTACAAGGTTCCTGTTTTTATTCCAAGATTGATTTAAGATCAGGCTACCATCAACTCAGAGTTCGGGAAGAAGATATCCCGAATACGGCATTCAGAACACGTTATGGTCATTATGAGTTTCAAGTGATGCCTTTTGGATTAACAAATGCACCTGCAGTATTCATGGATCTAATGAACAGAGTGTGCAAACCATATCTTGATAAGTATGTGATTGTATTCATTGACGATATCCTGATTTATTCCAAGAGTAAGAAAGAGCATGAAGCACATCTCAGATCAAGAAGGAGCAATTGTATGCCAAATTTTCAAAGTGTGACTTTTGGATACAAAGAGTTCAATTTCTTGGCCATGTCATTGATAGCCAAGGATTACAAGTCGACCCAGCAAAGATTGAGGCAGTAAAGGATTGGGCTACGCCCAAGTCTCCTACAGAAATTCGTCAATTCTTAGGACTTGCAGGATATTACATAAGGTTTATTGAAGGGTTTTCTAAGATAGCGAAGTCGCTGACTAAGCTGACACAAAAGAATCAGAAGTACGAGTGGGGAGAGAAACAAGAATCAGCATTTCAGTTATTGAAGCAGAAGCTTTGTAGTGCACCGATTTTGTCACTACCAGAAGGTATTGAGAACTTTGTGGTATATTGTGATGCTTCGCATAAAGGGCTTGGAGCTGTGCTAATGCAAAACGAGAAGGTGATAGCTTATGCATCTAGACAGCTTAAGACACACGAGAAGAATTACACTACACACGACTTGGAGTTGGGTGCTGTAGTTTTTGCACTCAAGATTTGGAGACACTACCTTTATGGTACTAAATGTGTAATTTTTACCGACCACAAGAGCTTACAGCATATACTTGATCAGAAGGAACTTAATATGAGACAACGTCGTTGGCTAGAGTTGTTGAGTGATTACGATTGTGAAATCCGATATCACCCAGGAAAAGCAAATGTCGTAGCAGATGCACTTAGCAGAAAAGAACGACTCAAACCGTTGAGGGTTAGATCATTGGGAATGACTATTAATTCACCATTACCATCAAAAATTCTAGAAGCTCAGATTGAGGCTATCAAGGAGGAAAATTGGCCACAGGAGAAACTTTATGGTATGCCAGAAAACAAAAATGGCTTTGTAAAGAGAGGAGATGGAGTGTTATGCTTCAAGGATCGAAGTTGGATACCACTCTATGGTGGAGTACGAGATTTGATTATGCATGAATCACATAAGTCAAAGTATTCTATTCACCCAGGTTCTGACAAGATGTATCAGGATCTCAAAAAGCTGTATTGGTAGCCGAACATGAAAGCAGAAATAGCTACGTACGTCAGCAAATGCCTTACTTGTGCTAAAGTGAAAGCTAAGTACCAGAAACCGTCAGAATTACTTCAACAACCAGAAATTCCACAATGGAAGTGGGAACGTATTACAATGGACTTTGTTACTAAACTACCCAAGACTTCAGGAGGTTACGATGCTATTTGGGTAATTGTTGATCGTCTTACTAAATCAGCACATTTCATACCCATTAGAGAGACTTATTCCATGGAACAGCTTGCCAGACTTTATGTCAAGGAAATAGTCTCAAGGCATGGAGCACCAGTTTCTATCATTTCAGACAGGGATAGTCGTTTTACTTCAAACTTTTGGAAGACATTACAAGATTCCTTTGGATCCAAGTTAGACATGAGCACTGCTTACCATCCACAGACTGATGGTCAGAGTGAGAGAACTATTCAGACTCTGGAGGACATGCTGCGAGCGTGTGTGATTGACTTTGGGAATGGTTGGGCTAACCATTTGCCATTAATCGAGTTCTCTTATAACAACAGTTACCATTCAAGTATTAAAGTAGCACCATTTGAGGCACTTTATGGTCGTAAGTGTCGTTCCCTAGTTTGTTGGGCAGAAGTTGGAGAGGTACAATGCACAGGTCCAGAGATGGTTAGGGAAACAACAGAAAAGATAATACAGATTCGAGATAGGCTTGAAACAGCTAGAAGCCGACAGAAGAGCTACGCAGATGTTAGACGTAAACCATTGGAATTCCAGGTTGGAGACAAGGTCATGTTGAAAGTCTCGCCTTGGAAGGGCGTGATACGATTTGGAAAACGCAGAAAGTTGAATCCGAGATACATTGGTCCATTTAAGATACTGGAAAGGATTGGTCCAGTAGCTTACAAGCTTGAACTACCATCAGAACTCAGCAACGTACATAACACATTTCATGTCTCAAACCTTAAGAAATGCCTTTCAGATGAGTCATCCGTTATACGATTAGAAGAGATTCAGCTTGATGACAAACTTAACTTTGTGGAGGAACCAGTTGAAATCATGGACCGAGAGGTCAAACAGTTGAAGCAGAGTAGAATTCCGATCGTTAAGGTTCGCTGGAATTCTCGAAGAGGTCCTGAGTTTACTTGGGAACGAGAGGACCAAATGCAACGCAAGTATCCACACCTTTTCACCAAACCTATTACCGAGACCAACACTAGCTGAATTCAGGGACTGAATTCCTTTTTGGGTGGGCGACTGTCACAACTCACCATTTCAGGTCATTTACCATTTCAGGTCATTTTCCCAAACTTCGACTTTTTACTATTCATAAATCACTATTCATCAAAACACTATTCATCGTTTTACTATTCATCATTTTTGAGGTCATTCTGATATTCTGAGAAACATTTGGGAAATTTACTATTCACTGAACACTATTCATTTCCGGAAAAGTTTTCACTATTCACTTGCATTACTCATTTCATCGTAAATGTAGTTTACGGGTATTCAAATTCGCGTAACCGGATTGGTTTAGGTGCGAATTCATTTTATTAGTGCTAAGGACACTGCATACGGACTAGAGACAGTCTGCATATCATCATAACAGCATTTTCATGTTATACCACTCTTAGGATTTTCAAATTTATATATTTGATACATTTAACGTTTTACGTATAAGTATTTATAATAAACGTTAACACCCTGTTTATACACGACGAATATATCTAAATATTCCCACAATGGTCCCGACATATTTTTATATCCATTTTATCATCATAAAAGTTATAACATTCATTTACCCAGTATTTTGGAAATTTATTTTATTTATAACGTAAGCTTATGAATATTACAACGGTTTTCGTAAAAACTAAACAATAATCACCCGAACACTCAGTAATTGTACCCAACATATTTTTAACATATTTACAACTTTATTTCATCCCGAATAACTTTGTTAACATTTATTTCTATTAAACCCGGTACCCGATTTTAACTAATAACACATAATAACATATAACCTTACACAAAATTTCTAATTAAATCCCAAGTACCCCTACCCCCCCCCCCCCCTTTGCTATTTGAAAACCAGCCCTCAAAGTCCTCTCCTAGGCAAAATGTACCAAGTTTACTAACCTTATGCATTTATGTGAGCATATAATACATTATACTTGACCAAAATATCTATAAACACTTTATACATTCACTTATAATAATTTTAGATCAAAGTTCAAGTTCTCATCTTCTTCCTTGCTCAAACCCACGACCCTAAATAAAATCCAAGAACAAGTGAAGGTTTTTGAAAAGTTAAAGCACCAAAGTTGTTCATTTTGCTTGCCTAATCAAGAATCATACAAGAAAAACACAAGTAATCCAAGGTTTCTAATCATCTCATCACCTAGAATATCAAAGTGAGTATTCAAAATTATTTTCATGTTTTCATCTAATTAACATATGTATCTCATAGTATTCATGCTTAATTTCATGCACAAACTAGTTATACCACTTTATTTTTGTATACTTTTTGAACATACAAACCCTAGATTGTGATTTAGGTGTTCCTTTGTTAAATTAACTTGATTACTAGTCATTAGGAACCCATGGCACCCTAAGAAGGTGTATGGTAGGATTAGATTAGTTTTGTGAAGTTTGCAAGAGTTTTGGTTGAGGTTGGAACTAGTTTTGAACCTTGGAAATGGATTTCTAACAAGTTTATAAACATGCTGTCCCATTTTGTTAATTTCTGGAAAATCAGTAAACACCAAGGAAACTTTGGCAAAATTTTTAGAAAATACTTTCAAAAACGAATCCGTAGGCGAAAGAACGGATTAAAAAGAGTTTATAACGAAGAAGTTATGATTTTTGCAAGTTTATTGACGAAAAGTATTTTTTCTGAAAATTGCATGCTGTTGGACGTTTTTCATCGGAGAAAAAGAGGCTTTAGATGTAACCCGGAGGAGCCGAGCTTTCCAAAATATATTACTACATACTAAGACGTAACCGTGGATATAAAGAACAAGTAAAACGGACTTATAACGACAAAGATATTCACGTTGGCAAAACTCATTTCATTTTGACAGCTTTTATTAATATTGACGCCAAAACTACGTAGTAACTCTAGATTTATAAAAATAATACCAAGTACCCAATTTTATAACTAATGAAGTATTAGTTATTACAAGTATATTTTTATCACTACAAGGCGTTATTTCAAGGATTTCAACCCGATGATTTCAACACTAACATGGAAACATACGATATATATATAAGTATATATATATATTGCAACTAGCTTTATTTTTTCTAATAGCCATATTTTTCTAAGTCTTGGAATATATATTTTTGATAACAACAAGTGTTTTTCCAAAGAGTAGAGTGGTATAGGAACATGTGCATGGACATTCATAACATCATTTGGTGATCTAAATTAGATCGTTCATCATTCACAATAGGTTGCGGCAGCTAACCGTTCATTGTTGTTCACTTCATATCATCACAGTATCATCAGTTAAGGTGAGTTTTCATAGCCCCGTATACATTTTATTATTGTTTTCAAATCCCACGGGGGAGAATACATTGCACAATTTTAGTACGAGCCCAAGTATCAAAACCTATGTACATTGCTTAAGTAGCTTGTCTGCCATGTGATAAGTCCCCTGTATCATCATGAACCGTTAATTTGCCTTTAAGCGAGAGTGAGTGGATAGATCTATTGAGGGTGACGCCTCCATCCGTGGTAGTATTTACCAACCGTAAGCGGATGCATTTCATGTCTTTTACATTTGAGTGTTTTGGCAGAACATTCAGGAGGGGCATAGTTTCATCAGTCATAGCTTCGGTGTCATGAGCTTAAGGGCTATTGTACTATTTTACGTGACTTTTGTCATGCACTTATACTTGTGGTGGCCGTACAAACATTACATTTCATAAACCTATGATTATTCACCAACATTCGTGTTGACCGTTTTCGCAATGTATTTTCAGGTAACTAAGGCATCATCATATTACATGCATGGAGTCACATTAGGGTGTGCCAGGGATGACGCACTACATTTTGGATTTTTCATGCACTTGTAAATTATCGTTTGACATTTCCTGAACTTGTTTTCTGTAAACGTTTCAACCTTTGGGGACCTATGTTTTGTAGCACTGGATGCTTTTAAATAAATCAAACGATATGTATTTTCCAAACGACACTTTAGGTCGTTCAATATTTCCTTGTTATGGTGCAATGACAGTTACACCCCCAGGCATTCCATTCCGCTGCAAGTCAGGTAAATTGGGGGTGTGACAGAATGTCACAAAAATGAGTTAGAACGACAGCCATACATATGAAGTTATGAACATGTAGATTTCAATGAATGATACACACCAAAGATACAAATAAATAAATAAATAATAAGAAATAAATAAAAATAAAAAAAATGACAGAGGTACATGTTGCCTCAATTCTTTATATTAATTTGTGCCATTAAATTAATTATAAGACAAGTTAAAATAATAATAATAATAATAATAATAATAATAATAATAATAATAATAAAATACTATTAAAGGTGAGTTTAGTTGGAGAAAAATTCTCTTGTTTTCTATCTCTAGTTTTGTAAAAATTTGAAAGGAAAATTTATCTTCACAAAACACTTGAAAATATAGAAAACCCGTTTAGTTAATGTTTGTATTTTCTATTTTGAAGAAAGGGAGTGACACTACAAGAAAAAAGCCATTTAACGACTTTCTTAGCGACGTATTTTATGATTGCGACTTTTAGATGATGGGTCGCTGTAAACGAGTCGCAAATTTTTTGCGACTCATGACCTGTGTCGCTAAAAAGAGCGACTAGTATAACGACTTCATAAAATAAGTCGCTATAAATTTGCGACTTCAGTATTTCTTGTCGCCATTTGCATCGCTGTTTCAAAGAGATGTTGCCATCTAAGTCGCTTAACGCGACGCTATTTTTGTAAAAGTCTCTATTTAAGTCGCTAATTAAGTCTCTATATAGCGACTTAATTAGCGACTTAAATTGAGACTTTTACAAAAATAGCGTCGCGTTAAGCGACTTAAATGGCAACATCTCTTTGAAATAGCGATGCAAATGGCGACAAGAAATACTGAAGTCGCAAATTTATAGCGACTTATTTTATGAAGTCGTTATACTAGTCGCTCTTTTTAGCGACACAGGTCACGAGTCGCAAAAAATTTGCGACTCGTTTACAGCGACCCATCACCTAAAAGTCGCAATCATAAAATACGTCGCTAAGAAAGTCGGTAAAGGGCTTTTTTCTTGTAGTGTGAGGGTTGTGGTTTAGAAAGGAAAACAACTTAAATTTGTTTTGTAATTTTCCTTGTTAAGTTAAAAAATAGAGGATTTCTTGTTTTGCAAAACATTCTGTTGGAAAACGCATTCCATACTTTCCCCTTCCCATTCCATCCTATTCCATTCTTTAAAAATTTGACTTGAGAACAGAGCGTAAGTAGTTTGGAGAGTGAACATCTAATAAAATAACTGAAAGGAAGAGAGACGGAAATTTCAATGAAAATATCAAGTTAAGTGGCTACTAACAGGTCTTCTTCCATACAAAAAGTCGTTAGTCTAACAAGTAATATTATCTTGAATACCCAAGTTTTTGTATGATCAAAATGGCATCTTCATCTTCATCCATGCCAAAACCAAGATCAAGATGGACATATGATGTCTTCCTAAGCTTCAAAGGAGAAGACACCCGAAACACTTTTGTAGATTATCTTTATGCAGCTCTCGTTCAGAGAGGAATACATACGTTCAAAGACAACGTGATGCTTGGTGCAGGGAAACCTATCTCTCAAGAACTTGTTAAAGCCATACAAAAATCGAGGTTTGCAGTAGTTGTACTTTCCAAAAACTATTCAAACTCTTCGTGGTGTTTGGAGGAGCTGGTCAAAATTATGGAATGTCAGGATCAGATGGGACATAAGGTATTGCCGGTGTTTTACCATGTTGATCCATCCGATGTACGTGAACAGAATGGAAGCTTTGCAACTGCTTTTCAAGAACATGAAAACAAGTTGAGGGAAACTGCCAATTTATCTAATGTACGTGGACAGAAACTAGACTTTGCAACAGCCTTTGAGCAACATGAGGAGATGGATAAAGTGAAGAAATGGAGAGAAGCTTTAACTGCAGCTGCCAATTTAACTGGTTATCATGTCTCTGGAATCAATGGGTTAGTTTTCTTTAATCTGTTGACCATTTGGCAGGGCCGCTCAAGAGTTTGGGAGGCCTAAAGCTAGCTTTTCTCTAGACCTTATAAGAGTCTAAAACACTATAAAGTACAAAAATTTTGCTGTACTTTTATATACAATTTATCTTTATCACTTTCTTTGGTCAAATTCCTAAATAAAATGTTGAGATAAAGTGTTATGTTTCTCAAACTTGACTGCCCAAACCAATTGTTACCTATTAAATAAAAGAGTATCGATTGCCATGTCTAATTCGTGTGACTAATTATATGTCTAATCTTATGTGACATCATTCTATTAGTAATAGTAGATAAACCCACTTTGTCATAACCCATTAAAACACTTCCACATCTCTTTAGGCATATAATTGGGATACATTTAGGCCTTCAAATCATTTTTCTAAATAAAATTTGAGGCTTTTTTGGGTGCCAAAACCATTGCTTTAGCTGCTATAGGGTGACATGAAGGTAAAACAATTAAAATTAAGGGCTCTAGGTCTCTCGATTTTTTAAAATCTTGTATATATACAAAGTCAGTCACATGTTTTTTTAGTCATATTTAGAGTTCCGATTATGTAAGGCTCCAATTAACATATAAATGTTAAACAATCGGAAATTTCTGGCCTCCTTTGTTTCTACTTTTAATTTTCAAGCATACGAGTTGTAGAAATGTAAGCCCAAATATACTATGTATATAAAAGGCCCATTCTTGCATGAAAAATAAGCAAATATTAAAAATGTGGTTAAAAACTTTAAGTACTTTATCAATCACCATTTTACCATTTTAATTAATTAATCGATGTTTGATTTCCACACTCACAACCATACTTTCACTCTCTCGCTTTCTCGCATCTCCTCCTATAGCATTAATCAATCAAAAGTTGCTTTTGAAGATGCTTTAATTTCCGTCAAAGAAATTGCTAAAGAAGTGAATGTTAAACGAATTTTGAAGAAAAACGAACTCTTTGTAGAGATACAAAGTATGATGATAATGTTGACAATAAAACTATAAAAACCGGCAAAGAGACATTTATAACCGATTATTTCTTACACATTGTAGATCAAGCTATTTCATCACTTGAAAGTAAATTTGACCAATTTATATTGTATAAAGGTATTTTTAGTTTACTATTTAGCCTTAGTCACTTGATAACAAGCAATAAAAGACAGTTGTCACAACCTTGAAAGTTCTTTAAGCTATAACAATTGTTAGGATATTAACGATTTAGATTTATTTTTGAAACTAAGAGTTTTGAGAGAAATTATACATATAAAAAATGCTACATCTATTGATATATTTAACTGTATTAGTATCTAAACTCTTTCCCTAATGCTTATATGGTTTATAGAATAATGGTAACCGTTCTAGTGACAATTGCTCAGCATAAAGAATTTTTTTTTAACTGAAGTTAATTAAAAGTTATTTAAGATCGAAAGTGTCACAAAAATATTGAAGTCATTGGCTCATTTATAGATTGAAAATGAAATATTATATTATATCGATTCTCTAAAACCAATCAAAGATTTCACATAAAAAAAGCTAAGATAGTAAATTTTATACAAATGAATTTTTGGAAAATAACTTTGATAAAAAGGCCTCGATTTAAAACTTCGCTTTAGGTCTCCGTGAAAGTTGGGCCGCCCTTTGCTTATGGTAGCCTGCCCTGTAGTTTGGCTGGGAATGTGTAACTTGAACCCACATGGTAGCCTGCCCTGCCATTTGGCTCTAAACCTCTAACCTGATCCGCCCATAATATTACTCACCATAATTTCAAGATCCTAATTGACTATTTTCTCTAACATCCTTGATAAACCTGCCTAATTATTCAGCTGAATAATTAGCATTGGTTACTTGCTAATTATACTTATATCTATACGGGCGAATATGGAATTGTCGACAAGATTGTTCAAGAGATCTCAGCCAACATACAACCTTGTTACAGGGAGTGTTATATATTAGTAGTAACTTAAACATACATTAGGGACTTAAGTGTACTTTGTAATAAGATTAGGTGGTAGACTAGAACTAGGATTAGTTAGCTTGGCTTGCAAGCTAAGGTTTTTACCCCCTTATCTCTATAAATAGAGATGAGGGGGGATGCTAGTTTTTAACATTCTTCTTCCTCAATTGTAAAAGCTTTATTGGTTGTAATAAAGGGTTCGTTGAGGGTATATCGTGTGCATATTCTTGTAGTTCTTTTGTAGTCTCTCGTGTTTGCTACATGTGCTCGATACAACTCGCGATCTAGTGTTCCGCGATCGAACTTCGGGTTTGTTGTTGAGGTATTTTCCAACAAGTGGTATCAGAGTCGCGGTTATTGTGGTCATCGAAGTTCGAGTGCTAGATCAAGGTTTCGAGTTCGCTTGAGGTTTTGATGATCGGTTTCGGGTTCTCAGGAAGTAGCAGGTTGTGACGAGAGGTCTATCGGAGAAGAAGACGACTTTGCATGTGAGGGTTTTGTTTGTTTGTTACTGTATTAAACAAAGGTGACATTATACCAATATTATATTGGAATATATCTCACGTGGAAACAAAGGTGACTTTTAAAAGGTCGACTTGGATAGTCGTATATTTTAGTTTCAAAACACGATTAAATTGAAGGTTTTTGTTACGTTTTTTTTCTTCTTGTGGTTCAAGTTTTGATCGTGGTTAGCTTGGGTTTCAAGTTTACGATCGGGTTTGCTTGTTCTAAATCGAGGGTTTAGGGTTATTTTAATTAATTCGATTTGCAAAAAGGGTTTATAGCAACAAAGGGGAATATTGCACACGGCTTGTGAGGCTTGTCGGTAAAGTTGGTTAAGAAACAACTTGACAAGGTTTTTAGCAAGGTATAAGAAGAATGTCTAGTTCTATAACTAGGTTTGACATCGAAAAATTCGATGGAAAGAATGACTTCGGGTTATGGCAAATAAAGATGCATGCTTTAATGGTACAGCTTGGATGTGATGCCGCATTAGAGACATTACCCGCGGACATGGAAGCAGGAGTAAAGGCTGCTTTGATGAAGAAGGCATACAGTACCTTGATTCTATGCTTGGGAGACCAGGTTTTACGGGAAGTTACCAAGGAAACATCTGCTGCAGGAATTTGGACGAAGCTAACTAGTTTGTATATGACTAAGTCCTTAGCAAATAGACTGTATCTGAAGAAGAAGCTGTACACGTACTATATGAGTCCAGGTACGAAAGTGGGTGATCATATAGATGGGTTTAATAAGTTGATACTTGATTTGGCGAATATTGATATCGAGATTGAGGATGAGGATCAGGCTCTTATGTTACTTACATCGTTGCCATCGTCTTATGAAAACTTTGTGGAGACATTGTTGTATGGGAGGGAATCCTTGACAATGGAGGATGTTCTGGCGACTCTGAATTCAAGAAAGTTGAAGAAAAGAACCGAAGGCACAAAGGAAGATACTGGTGACGGGTTATATGTAAGGGGAGGGTCAGATCATTCAAAGAAAGCTCATTCTGGTAGAAGTTCGCGGTTTAGTTCAAGCGGTGGAACTGGTAAACTCAAGTGCTTCATATGTCATTCAGAGGATCATCTGAAAAGAGACTGTCCAAATTAGAAGTCAAGTTGGTTCGTCAGGAAGGGTAAGCATGATCAGGATTCTGATTCTTCTGATGACGAGGGTAACGCCTACTTTGGAGAAGCCTTGGCGGTGGTCGGGAATGATGAGATGACTGAATTGGTAATGGATTCAGGTGGGTCTTATCATATGACACCTAGGAGGGATTTCTTGTATGACTTCAAGGATATTGATGGTGGTTCGGTTCAGTTAGGTGATAACAGGACATGCACTATCAAAGGGACAGGAAAAGTGAAGATACAGTTGCATGATGGTTCAAGCTTTATACTGGAAGATGTCAGGTATGTTCCAGGGTTAAGAAAAAACTTGATTTCATTGGGTACTCTTGAAAAGGAGGGTTATACTGTGAAGATGCAGATGGGTAGAGTCAAGGTGATCAAAGGTTGTCGGGTTATGATGACTGGGATCAGGAAAGAGAACTGTGTGTATACTCTTGAAGCGAAAGTGATGACTTTTGGTGTACAAAAACATAGAGGTTCTAAACAAGTTGGGTTCAAACAACTTGGTCATAAACAAGTTGGTCTCAAAAAACTTGGTCATAAACAAGTTGGTCTCAAACAACTTGGTCATAAACAAGTTGGGTTCAAACAACTTGGTCCTGGAATCCATGGAGTACAGGTTGATGAACGTGTTTGGTTTGAGGTGGAACTGCAGGGAGCTCAAGGGAATCGTGAAGCTGAGGTTGTTCAGGTTAGTAACGATGATGCTGCATTGGCTCAAAGAAAGTTGGAGGACAAACAACTTGAAGAAAAGACAAACACGGGCTGCTTGGTAAAGGAGCAGGAAAATGTACACCTTGGTATAAAGGTGGGGGCAGACATTACGGTAACCGGAGTACCTGGTCAAGAGGGTGCAGAGGGTAATGTTGCTGAAAAGAAGAAAGTAAAGGAGTCTACGGAAGCTAATCTTGGAAAATTACTGAAGTACAATGCCTCGTCGACAAGGTGGTCCCCGGTCCGGGGACCAGCATGAGGAAAAGATGCTGAGTATCGGTTATGTTTAAGTGTTACTCCTAAGGTGGAAATTGTTATATATTAGTAGTAACTTAAACATACATTAGGGACTTAAGTGTACTTTGTAATAAGATTAGGTGGTAGACTAGAACTAGGATTAGTTAGCTTGGCTTGCAAGCTAAGGTTTTTACCCCCTCATCTCTATAAATAGAGATGAGGGGGGATGCTAGTTTTTAACATTCTTCTTCCTCAATTGTAAAAGCTTTATTGGTTGTAATAAAGGGTTCGTTGAGGGTATATCGTGTGCATATTCTTGTAGTTCTTTTGTAGTCTCTCGTGTTTGCTACATGTGCTCGATACAACTCGCGATCTAGTGTTCCGCGATCGAACTTCGGATTTGTTGTTGAGGTATTTTCCAACAGGGAGAGTAATCTAATCGGTATACAATCTCATATGGATGCATTAAATTCATTGTTGGGTGTAGAAGCAACCGAAGAGGTGCGCATTGTAGGGATATATGGAATGGGAGGGGTCGGTAAGACGACAATTGCCCAAGCTTTGTTTAGAAGAATTTCTTATAAGTTTGAGGGTAGTAGCTTCATAAGGGACGTTAGAGAAAATAGTTCCACTAAAACAGATATATGTACCTTGCAAGAGAAGATTCTGGAAGATATTCTGGGAGATATTTCTTATATGTCCAAGATTCAGGATCCTGAGTCGGGAGCCGACATGATACAATATAAACTATTCGATAAAAAGGTCTTTCTTGTTCTTGATGATGTGGATGATGTCAAGAAATTAGAGTTCCTAGCAGCTACACATGACTGGTTTGGTCCAGGAAGTAGAATCATAATAACCACTAGAGACATGCATTTGTTATCAGATACAGATGCTAAGTACAAACCTGACCTTTTACGTATGGACCAAGCTGTTGAACTCTTCAGTAGGCATGCTTTTCGAGAAAATATACCTCCAGACGGTTACAAGGAGATTTCAGAACGTGCAATACGATATACCGGTCGTCTTCCTCTGGCCTTGAAAGTATTAGGTTCTTTCTTCCGTGGAAGGCAAGCATGTGTGTGGGAAAGTGCATTAGATAGATTAGCCAAATTACCAAATAATGAGGTTTATAAGACACTAAAGTTAAGTTTTGATGATCTAAATGATTTTGAGCAAAAAATATTCCTGGACATTGCATGCTTCTTTAAGGGCAGAGAAGTAAAAGATGTAACTCGAATACTTGATAGCTTTTGTTTTCACCCCGCAATTGGGATTAGTGTTCTTATTGAAAAATCTCTTATAACCATTTACAATGGAAGGATAAGAATGCATGATCTTATTCAAGAGATGGGTAAGCATATTTGCCGCCTTGCCGGAATGCCCCATATAGCAGGCTATGGGATATGGATGTAATGCATGATTTGGTTAAGAAAAACAGGGTAATAAAGCTTTGTTTTATAAGCTAATGTTTTTAGAATATCAAGCAAATGGGAACATTGTTGATCTATGTTTTGTTCTTTTTTTCAGGAACTGCAAGTAATTGAAGGCATAGTAGTGCGTCAAGACCCGAAGAATGGTTTAAATGTTAATGTTTTTGAAAGCATGAAGAATCTTCGGCTACTTGATGTTCATGATGAATTCACTTGTGGTGAACCTATTCAAGAGATGGGTAAGCATATTTGCGGGAATGCCCCATATAGCAGGCTATGGGATATGGATGTAATGCATGATTTGATTAAGAAAAACAGGGTAATAAACCTTTGTTTTATAAGCTAATGTTTTTAGAATATCAAGCAAATGGGAACATTGTTGATATAAGTTTTGTTCTTTCTTTCAGGAACTGCCAGTAATTATAGTAGTGCGTCAAGAGCCGAAGAATGGTTTAAATGTTAATGTTTTTGAAAGCATGAAGAATCTTCGGCTACTTGATGTTCACGATAAATTCACTTGTGGTGAACCTGCATTTCTCCCTGATGAGTTACGATGGCTTTTGGAAAAATTACCCATTTTTATCTCTGCCAGTAGCAGACATGGATAAGCTTGTTGGGCTTGAAATGAAGTATGGGCATATAGAACGTCTATGGAAAGGACATAAGGTATGAATTAAGTAGACGAAATAAATTTCTTAAACACAGTCAAGTCATGGCTGTCTCTATACATTTTCAATTGATTAAGTTAACAATAATGTTTATGTATTTGTATTCAATATTTGTTAGTAACCCTGATTTAATTTGATCTATTTCGTTTCTGTTTTTGTTATTAGAATATGCCGAACTTGAAATTCATTAACCTTCAGGGAGCTCACAGCCTAATAAGGTTTCCAGATGTCTCGGGGGCCCCAAATGTAGAAAGATTGATTCTCTCACATTGTTTTAATTTGGTAGAGGTACACCAGTCTCTTGGATTTCTCAAAAGGCTTATTCACTTGGACATGTCTTATTGTTCGAAACTCAAGTGTCTCCCATCCAGGCTTGAGATGAGTTCCTTGGAAACGCTCATTCTCTCTAGCTGTGAGTCTCTAGAAAGATTTCCAGAATTGTCACCATGTATGGTTAAACTATCTCATATAGATTTGTCCTCTTGTTTCAAAATCGAAGAACTGCCATCATCCATTATATATCTCTCTAACCTAAGCCACTTGGATCTCTCAGAATGTACAAGTCTTGAGAAAATTCCAAACTCCATTATATATCTCTCTAACCTAAGTCACTTGGATCTCTCAGAATGTACAAGTCTAGAGAAAATTCCGAACTCTATTTGTGACTTAAATTGTCTTGAGACCTTGTGTCTTCAACTGAAACCACCAGCTTCCATTGCTTTTCTTGATTTGACAAATTTGTGTTCCTTGAGAAAATTAGATCTCAAATGGAGTCAAATCAGAGACAAAGATTTCCCTGAAAATCTTCATATACTTTCATCTTTGGAAGCATTAAATTTAAGTTACAACAATGAATTATTAGAGTTACCTGCAAGCATCTCCCATCTTTCTAGTCTCAAACAGCTAGACATATCTATTGTCCCTGCGGATCTTGGATCAATCATGGATGAACATGTATTTGAAAGTGTATGAGTATGCACGGATTGTGCAGTGACTCGTTTAACAACAGAGGGTGGGTTTGATTCTGATATAAACACACAATATATTATTAACCACACTAAAATACAATACAATACATGAGTATATATATAGGATGTCAATCGGTATGTTGAACCGATGCAACCTTTCTGAAGATGTTCCAAGCGACACATCCCTTCCTACTTTACAGGAAAATAACGATACAAACAGTTGCTATCTAATCTACATATTCGGTCCTTCTACTTTCAAGACTTATGATTCTTGATTATTTTCCATGCCAACAATATCTGAGTGTCAAAAACTTCAAAATTGGCATGGGCTTCCATCAGGAATACAAGTATTGAACGCAAGCAATTTCAGATCACTAAGAAAGATTGAAGATCTATCTGAGGATTACAGGTGGTTGTATAACATATACCTCAATGATTGCAATGAACTCCTGGAAGATGAAGAAAATGAAAGATACCTTGATAAGATGTTAAAGCAATCTTTCCTTAAGGTCAATAATTTCTCCTTCTCATTCATTTTAAATGTTGTATATTGACACTTATGTGACCCTTTTGGTTTAATGTTATGTGTTGAATACAGAAATATGCTACTGTAGATAGCTGTTTTAGTATTCGTGTGCCTGGAAGCATGATTCCAAGCTGGTTCAAAGAACAACCTGGTTCAAAGAACAACAACATGGGTCGACAATAGCACTGAAGTTACATCCCAAATGGCAAACCGAAATAATGGGTTTTGCGATATGTGGTGAATTTAGGTCGAGGCGTCTATGTTATGAGCCTACTACCATGGAATTGAGATTTAAAATCATGGAATGCATGCTCCAATGCCACAATTTGATTGTATCAATACATCATCAGGAACTCAGTACGGGAAATTGTGGATTGCTTATGCACCATTCAGTTTGTTTGAACAACTGAATGATGATGATGATGATGATAAGCATTGGTCTCACATCATTGAAGGTAATCTTGTCATCAGTCTATCATGTTCTCATGGTCAAAGCGCAACACGATGCGGTGCACAAGTTGTGTACAAAGAAAAAAGGGACTCAGCCCAACAAATTGAACCATCTATCCCTTATTGGAAATGGAAGCTTTCTCAAAGGTATCGAAATACTTTCCAAATTTCCCTTAATTAAAATGTTTAACAAGGACACCAATACAACAACAAACCCAATCCCGTCGGGGCAGGGTATGGGGGAGGTATAATGTAGACAAATCCTACCCCTACCCCAGGATAAACCCGGGAGTAAAGAGACTGCTTCCAGCGAGACCTCCGGCTTAACAAGGACACCAATATGTATGTAAATTGGTGTATAGTGTATATAGCACTCGATATTTTCAAATGAGAAAAATCCTATTCTTTTAATACTGTGTTATTGTAGCCACCATTGAATCCTATTTCCTTTTGATTACTTTCAGTGGAATACAAATTTTATTGGTCAATAATCTTTCTGGTTTTTGTATGGTATATTTGAGCTGCCAAGTGAGTGCTTGATAAATGATAATCCAAAGCTCACCACGTGTTGGTGTTTATAAGTGGTGTTGTCTACAGCTTGCTTTAGCAGCTTTCGCTAAATCCAAATCAATATCGTCTATTGGATTTAGCTTGCCAAAAACATATGTTGGGATCACATTGGACAAAACGTGTTACCTATGGGTAGATGTGTAAAAAAAAACACCGAAACTGAAAAAAAAAAAAAAAAAAAAAAAAAAAAAAAAAAAAATCGAAACCGATCAACACCGGTTTTGACCCAAACCGAACCAAAAACCCCCGGTTGGGAACCAGTTTCTATATATAGATGTTATACCGGTTTGATCCTGAACCGGTTTGGGAAAACCAGTTTTAAACCAGTTTTTTTTCAGGAAAATGATAAAGATGCCTAACTAAATGGACCTAAAAGTGGACCTAACGCATTGATCTAGCTAGAAATATAAGAAGAGGGGTTGATGAAAAAACATTTCCGCAATTGAATATTTTCTTGTCTTTATCCAAACTTAAAAGGGAAAGCAGTAGAAATGAAAAGGGGTAAACCCTTCCTTTTAGGTATTTTTTAACTTCCCGCTTACTAAATTATGAGTTTCTTAAATTATTTTGTGCATGTAATATTTTTGGTTTTCTGTTATATGATTGATTCAGTACATTGTTGCTTAGGTTTTACGAGTATTTATCTGTTTAACTGTTGTGAAATTGAAGTTAATCTATGCACAAAAAAAAAACAAAAAACAAAACAAAAAAAAGGTAGTAATAATACAATTAGTCAGTTACTCGGGGAGGGCTAGACTTTTTGACGATGTACGCGGCCTCACTGGGTTAATCTTGGGACCGTTTCTCACCTTTCCCTAGCCAACCTCAAATGCACACACCCATGGACGGACCCAGGATTTTTAAGAGGGTGTTGCACAATTTTTTTTTTTTTTATATGACCATGAGTACTAAAGTTGCCCGATTTTATTAGGTATAATTGGGTGTTGCACGAGCCCAGAAAAGACATATTTTATAAAAAAAAAAAAAAAATTACACTTCATGACCTAAAATTGGGTGTGGCCCAACACCCGGCTCCTATGTGGGTCCGTCCCTGCACACGAGGTTTGAACCCTTAACCTCTTGTGAGGAAACCATTAGGCCATTTTGTGTGTGCGCGTAAGGTCGACTGTCGTCTTCATTAATTAGAGCCATTTATTGGGAGAAATGACCTAAAAGTCCAAGAAAATGGATTGTTCAGGCTTAAGTCGCCACAGGACTCGGATCACTTAGGCCGAGGACGTGATTCAGCCTTTGAGGTGCACTAAGGTGGGATTCAGTGAAATGGGGCAACAGTCAATTTTCCAGCCATTTGATGAACATGCAATTGTTTTCTAATAGACTGTCCTTAGGTTACATGAAGCCTGGCGTCATTAAGCCTGTTAAAGATTTATATTACAACTAATTGATATTTTAACATTAAAGGATCTCACAAAATGAATGAAGTGTACACACATCATCTTGTGCTATTTAGGTATGATTGTTATTTGTAGTTGTTTTCGTTTTTGATATTGATCTTTTGTTTAGGTAGGAACTTATTAGGATGATAAAATTGATGTTCAAGTCTCGACATGGTATAAGTGTCATTTGTTGGGCTAAAGTTCCATTCAAGGGTCAATTGTTGTTTAACTAGAGCTTGTGCCATACTGCGACGTGCTTGTGATTTCTTAACTCGAGTTGCTAGTTAAGATGAAATCAGATGGGGTATTGACTGATGAAGGATTGTTTGGTTACTTATATATTGAGATATATGTATGTAGTAATACAAGTAATGAACGAACTACTGTAATCATGATTCATATTTTTTACATAAATTATGAACCCAATGGTTAGATTATGTGGCCAT
Source organism: Artemisia argyi (assembly GCA_030686995.1). Lineage (NCBI taxonomy): Eukaryota > Viridiplantae > Streptophyta > Magnoliopsida > Asterales > Asteraceae > Artemisia > Artemisia argyi. Next base: position 113,658,620 of record CM060708.1, read on the forward strand.
GCCCCTGTTTACAGCCCTACATAGAAATTAGTTACAAACATTGTTGAATCACCAATGAATAACCACTTAAAGAATGTCTATAAGAATGATACAATATAGATATCAATTACATTTCTGGATAAATAAATTTGGTTTTAACAAAACAATGCATACAAAAATCTTTAAGAACTAAAGCGATCACACTTATGATTTTACGCATGAACAAGTATCACTTTATAAACTATTATTAGGTTTAGATTTAAAATAAAACTATATGATTATTGACTAATGTGAAAGCATGACCTGATATGATACTTGATTACTTTTTACAGATTACACAAACATCATCTAAGGTTCAAGAGTAGGCTTTTATAAGAACAATATTAGGGTCCGAGTTAGAGTCCAACTACCACCAGTCAAAACCTCTGGCTCGATCACATAAAAGATGGCAAAAAAACACTAAATCAGGGAAGGTTTTTGCTCCCACGGTGAAGCCTACTAATTTTGTGGCAAACCTATCTATTCCCGAGAACTACATAAACAAGGGATATGAAGACATAGTGCAGTTTCTTCAAAGCCATCATCCCTTACACTATGCTCTCACAGCTACTCGTAAATACACGTATCCTGACATGTTAAAGGAGTTTTGGTCTACTTGCAAATATCACCCAACTGAGAATTGCATCATTGGTTCTGTTTGTAAGGGGAAATATTCAATCAGAGTCACCCTCGATGGCTTACGGGATGTTCTTAAGCTTCCAAACTATAAAAAATTTGTACTAGTCACAGAGGCTCAGGCTAAAGAAATGCTTGATAGAGTTGGTTATGATTTCCCTACTGGCGAGGAATGTAAGCAATTAAACATAACAAGAGGGGTAATTAAAAGAAAAAGATTGCCAGCTTTGTGGAGCTACTTATTTGGCATTGTGATTATGTCATTGGGAGGAAGAGTAGGCAGCTATGACCAAGCTGGTCCTCTGGAGATGCAAATCCTTCATTCATTAGTCATGGGCACAAACATCAATTATGCTGAGGTTATCTATAACGAGCTCAAGAAGAGAGTTTCAGAAAGGAGAATCAATGTACCATACACGAGATTCTTATCCTTAGTCTTCCAAAAGACCTTGGGTGAGAACTATATACAAGCTGACCTTGGAACCATCAAACCTACTGTAAATGGACCCTACGTCTTCCATAAAGAAGTCAAAAAGACTGATCCTAAGCTGACCACTGCCATGAGGAGCATGATCAACAATCCTTATGACCTTATGTGCTTCCACAATCAGATTCAGAAGCAGACCTGTTGGATTTTAAAGCCGACTCGTTGGATCCAGAAGCCGATTCCTCGGATTCAGAAGCCAACTCCTCACCCCATTGTAATTCTTCGTCGTCTTCTCCTTCAAAATTTTATATTTCAACATCCTCTAGTCAATTATCAAAATCACCTAGTAGGAACAAATTCTCAAGAATTAAAACATGTGTCAAGGCAACAACTGATATGGATGTTGATAACCATGAGCCTGACATAGATTTTTATCTTACACCATCCCCGTCTCATAGCCATCGCTCCTCACTGAATACTGCCCAACAAGATCCCACTACTCACACTTCCGCTATACTTCAAGCTATCATGGCATTGACTTCTTAAGTTGATACTATTAGTTCTAATGTGGAAAGTGTAAAATCCTGTCTAGCTACACCTCAAACCCAACAAGACCTACTTGAACGAGAGCTAGCCACTCTAAAAGCCCAAAACCAAAACGCTGCTCCATCTCAGAATCCATCTTCACCATCATTTCATTCCTCTGTCCAAGGCTTGACTTCACAAGTGTCAGCTTTAGAGTCTGAGATGAAGGCCATCCATCACACTCTACAAGAAAACTCGATCACTTCCGATGCAAAGCTGAGTGAATACATTGACGCAATTAAAACACAGCATTTCTGTTTTTCTGTGCAGCTTGAAAATTTTAAAAATCTTCAAGAAAAGGTTCACACCACTGCCTTAAACACAGAAACAGAATTGCACAACCTTAATGATATGTCAAGTAAAGCTTTTCAATCCCTAGAAGCAAAGGTAAAAGATGCTGAACGTGCCTTCAGCAAGGTTCATACCAGTTTAGGAATCAACAGTCATTTGCTCGATAATCTGAATGATAAAGTCATTATATCGGCTAAAGCTGCTACTACTGAAAAAGCTGCTCAGCAGTCGCCCTCACCATCATCTTCTAAGGGCGAGTACAAAGCTGTAAGTTCAGATTCTAAGACCCGTAGATCCAAAAGAAAGAGAGGTTGAAAATCCAGGTCAGGAAGAATCAGCTTCCAAGAAGTCATGTACGTTGGTGAACAGGAGCTAGAAGTTACCAAAGCTGGTGAAGGTTGTAGGTTGTGTGAAAAATTAGATTTTAGTTAGAATATTATGATTACTAGTTTGAAAATATAATCAGTGTTGTCTGTTGTCCTCCTGTCAGTTCTTTTTTCCCCCCACACTGAGTGAAGTTTTCACACTGTTCTATATGGGTCAGCTATTTTACAACCTGTCTGGCAATCATTTATTGTTACAAGCTTTAAAATTCCACAAATATGGAGAATACAACACCATTTTGCGGTAATCATCTTCATATTGTTGGGACTCAAATCATTGAAAGCTTAAAACTATCGATCGTGTGCTATAAAGCGAATGTGAGATAACCCTATTTGAATAGAGACCAGGATCAAATCTTTGTTTGATAAAGAATAAAGTCGAAGGGTGAAATCAAATATGGCAAGACATGTATGATACACTCGGCAAACAAAATTTTCAAACACCAAATATGGGTCTTAAAATGGTATATTTACAAGATGAACAATACAAGAAGCTGACAATAGAAATGGCTAGATATGCGACATATACTTACAAAAATGGTATTTACTATGGTAATGAAGAGAGTTTCAAGCCTCAAAGAAACGGAAGGTAGGTGTTAGATTTCTTTGGGTTAACACATTCTGATCTCATCCAACCAATTTTCTGCCTCACATTGTCGTAAACAATCAGATTTCCACGCATTGAGATGTCTGAAAAGGACACAAAAGAAAGCCATGTTACAAGAGGGCGCCTAGTTATTTTAAGATGTACGGAGTATCATATTAACTCGTAACTGTTAGAGCTTTGGCAAGATTTTAAGCTCATATTACTAATTTATCCATTATGAATTGTCGTATTAAATTTGTTCCACAAGATTGTGCTACTTTAGACTGTTGACTGGTCATTTAGATGCGCATTTGAAAGTAATTATTACAACTTGAAGATTTAAAATCGATACTAGATGAAAGTCGCGGATAGCTTAGTAAATTACATTCATGTAATATGTAGTTTTCTTAAATGATAATCATAATCAGTTTTTGCCAAACAGTAAAACCAATATTCAAATAACACTAACATCAATTTTGGAAATGGAAATTAATAACCTTATTCTAAATTTACCAGTTAAGACAGTATACAAGTTGCATCTCTATTGCTAAGTAGATTGCACATAATATCAAGCAAGGAATCACATGTGCTACAAACAGTTTAGAAATCATACCTCCAAGAACGATATGTGATCCATCGAGCAAATCACTACCATCAAGGATGCCCAAGCACACGTTTCCTTTGTTCTAAAAACACAAAAGAATTATGTTAGGTCATAGTGGCATTGCCAAATAGAGGTGCTTAGAATATTTACAATAAAATTCTTACACTTATGATCAAATAGCCCTCTGGAGGTATATGTAGATATGTTGAAACAGTCCACCACTTCCTCCCAAATTGAAGAGTCAAAGGTTTAAATAATTTGCTAACGTCTTTGATGGAACTGTAAACAAGTCAAAATTGTAATTATGTGGAACATCTCATTGGTTTAGTGCATACAATTATGTCCAAACAACTAGTACAATCCCAGTCTTAACAGGACCAGTATAAATATGGCACCAAGAACAAGATTTCAATACATTCATCAATGCCTTACAGGTTAAACTTTAAAGTAGTAAGAAGGTATTTTCACTGTTTGAACTTTGAAATATAAATTGAAGGCATCTTCAAATTACCTTATTGGAGTTTTGGGTTGCCAACAAATGGGCAGTGTTGTATCTGAATCGTCCTGAACGAAGCCATCACGGGAAACGTCTTTTAGCTGCAATTTATGCACTTGAACTATCAAGAGGGAACGACTTAAGCAAACATCATTATAAGAGGGAACAACTAAAATAAGTTACTTACATTACTAACTAAATCAGAATAAGCTTGTTTTGTGAAGTATGTATACGAACTACCACTATCAAAGACTATTCGTCCATTTCCTTTTCTCTGACGATCTAAACCAAGTTGCTTCGATCCATAACTCACTCTAGAAACTTCTGCAAGATAGTTCCTGGATACAGAAAGCTAGATATTAGAAAATTAAGTATAAAATGAAACATGAAAGAGAAAGTAAGAGAAAAAAAAGAAACAAAACATTAATGACATAAAGGTTGCCTCTACTATGGAAATAGAAGATTAAACGCTCACATGGAAGCGTCGTTGAGCATAGGAACCCATGACATCTTTGCTTGTGGCACGATATCACCTCCTAAGAACATGTATCCGCCACTCACAGAATCAGATGCAAGGCAATGCCCAATCACATTGTCAACAATACCTTGTTTTGCTAATTGAGAAGGCAGACTCACTTTAGCCCTACTAAGACCAAGTATCCCGTCTGTTTTTGTCAAAGAGTTTAAAAGTATGCCTTGCTGATCATATGCACACCTATAACACAGCAAAGAATAATACTATTTATGTGTAAATCAAACAATTATCGTCAATGAAAAGTGCAAAATATAGGGAGACATATAGATGTGTTAAATTCCGACCCATTACTTATGAATGAGTCAATTCCGTTTATGTTTGATCTTTAATGGCTCAAACGGAGCAAAAATAAACATGTAAAAGAAAATGAGCCAAATGGTTCAAACACGTCAAAAGTTTATTTCTTATGCATACAAAAAATTAAACTTTTCAAGTCGTGAGGTCGTGTTCAGGTTGGGGTGGGTTAAACAGGTTAATCCGCCAACCTGTATTATCTGAAACAAAATAATATAAAAGTTATAACGGATATAAGCCACGGGTTAAATGAGTTAAACGGGTCGACTGCCAACCAATTTAACCTATTTATATAAACAGGTTTAATGAGTCGTGTTCGGGTTATGTGTAAACACGTTAAGGTTTGGCACGGGCAACGCTGGCCCATTTTACTTAAACAGCTTGTGTTCTGGCTAGATTCTTCTAAACTGCCAACCCAAACCCAACCCGAATAGCCACCCTAAACCCAACTTTTCTCCCCTACTCATGTTTGCCCAACTCGTTTGACCCACCTGTTTTACCACCGCTAGATATCTATAAGAGGAGAATCGTACCCAAAGATAACTTCAGAATTAACTGATGTATCGTTCATACGGACTAGACGAAGGTCATCCTTTGAAAGTACCCCCAATGAGGAGCTATGATCAGCATACTCTATTTCATAATCACACTGACTGCAAGACTCGCAATGACCAGATTTGCTGTTTTGTTGGACATCATAACAGTACGAGTCTTTTGAAGATAAAATATTTCCTCTAGCTGGCTTGTAATACGGATGTGCTCCCTGCGTTTACAATGGTTGTTAGAGAATCAAGATTTTCACACAACCATCAATAACGATTAAAAGATTCATGCGCAACTAGCTTTCTTCTTATTGAAGGCAATAAAGTTTCTAGTGATTGGGCACTACTTATTGTTATCTGATTTGTTCACTGTTAAAAAAGTAGGTTTCATACTAATTGCAAGAATACTTGTCATGTAATGCTAAAGTAAAATACGTAATTTATCTATTATTTCCTTACATAATCAAAATTTGCTAAACATTCAACACAAACAGGTCCGACCCGTACTTAAAATTTACCCGTTTCAAACTGAACCCATTTTGACCGGCTATCCAACCATCCTGACTCGCTCATTCTGCACCCTCGAGGGGTTTACTCAATCAAACTCTATGCAAAATCATTTACTTGCTTACATTTTCAATAAATCTAAGAACACTCAAGATCCTCTTGCAAATAACTCGACTTAAATTGAAAATTACCTTGGCACAACTAGTGCACGGGGCATCACATTGAATCCATGTCAAGTCACTACCAGTATCTACGTCAAGAAAATACGGTCTTGGAGGGTTTCCAACATCAATTTGTGTGTAATACAACCTGCACAGTTTTCAGATGAACAAATTAGACACGGTAAGTTATAAAGCGTTTTACTATAGAATGTTTCAGAAAACTTGGATTTCAGTGTCAATGTTACAGATAAAGGCATTGGTATGTCCATCATGAAGTGGTTTTTGCTGCTTGAAACACAGATAACGAGTCCATCAAAGCTAGAAGGAGTAGGTTGCTCACATTTATCTCAATAATCCATTATCATATTGGCAATTCCTTACCTAGTCTTTCAAATCCAATTATATTGACTCAAAATAATCAGAAACCAGAACCAGAAACACTTTTTACCACTATATCACAACTGAGAGCCTAAGAGTTACATTTTGTGGCATAACATAACTCTTTCGTTTGTATGCTTATTTTTTTCACAAATATATACACAACAATACAGTAGACACACACAAACATACATGCACTATCGTGGCCGCGCCTGCACACACAAACACTGACACACACACATGCATACATATTAGCACGATACCCCCCACTATGGTGTTTGGGTTAGCTTATTTTCCGGGCTTATGGGCTTATTTGATTTTAGATAAGCTAATAAGCCCAACTTTTCTGGCTTAGGTCAAGTTGAGCTTATGGATTTAAATAAGTTATAAGCTTGAGTTAATAAGCTCATAAGCCGAAAAAAGTGATCTTGTGAGCTATTCTAATTCCAAATAAGCCCATAAGCCTAAAAAGTAAGCTAATCCAAACAAATAAGCAAGCTTAAGCTGAAAGCCTGAAACCGGATTGGGTTTGTTTCCCACAAACGCATATTAGATTTACAATTTTCCTACTCACTTCCAATACATCTGATCAAGATCAAAATAGTATTGGACACACTCTTAACAATTTTGAGTTAAAGCAAAGATCTAAATGCTTTATGATCTAGTATAGACGTACATCCATACACAATCACACACCTCATATCATCTCACAGATTATCATTCACATTTTCTAGGCGAAAACTCTGATTTTACACTACAACTTGTAAACGTGTCACGTAATTACAAAAAAAATTAGAGCAGTTTCCAAAATTCTATCATTATATCACATCCACAATACCAATATTCATTAAAAAAAATAAATCTTAAATGCATACCCATCTCTGAGCTCATCCCCATTGACAGGCAAAACCGCGCTACTACTAGCAACAACCTTATTACCAACCACTCCATCATCAAGCGGCAAAACCGAACTTTTAGACCCAAACATCATAAATTTCCCTAATTTAACCTCCATATCTCTCTTGTCCATCATTCCACCAAACCCCAATTTAGAATACAATGGAAACACAATAGAATTAGTCTGGTTACTCTCTTTTTCATCATTATCTTGGTCAACTTCAGTCAAAGACCCCAACTTTAACAAATTTTGAGGTGATTGCATTGATATAAAAGTCAAAAATGCAAAAAGAAAGATACCCATTATAGTAAATGAGATTCTCCTTCTTGGGTATGTGGCAAAATTTGATCTTGGTCGGTTTAATGAAATTGGTAAATTTGACGGTTGTTGGTTTTGTGGGTGGTTTTGAGGTTGGTTTTGTGGGTGGTTTGAGACTGTGAAAGCTGTAATGGTTTTGCCTAAAGATGGGTTATCTGCAGGTGGTAAAGTGATGATCACAAATCCTTTTAAGTGTGAGTGATCTTGATCATCATTTGACGACATTTTTTGTTTAGATTAGATTATGATGTTGGGTTTAGAATGATAAAGGGGTTGATAATGATGATGATGGAATGAAGGGGAGAGGTTGAATGTATGTATGACTTTTGGGTGGCCTATTATTTAGTTGAAACACGGGAACTGGAAAGTGTTGGGAAGTTTCATCCATGGGGTTTATGTTTGACGATTTCCACTTGGTTTGAAAGTGACACTGACGGGAGAATATTGAAGAATTTTTCATATACGGCCCAATGTAAATCTAAAGATTGCTTGCACATGGGTGACAATATTAATCAGTTTGGGTTGTGGACAAACCGGGTTGGGTCCATGTAATATGTTTAATAAATGGGTCATATTTGGGTTAAATAAGGGTGTGTTTGGTTTATAGAATGTTTTTGAAGGAATTTTAATTGAATTGTTGACTGTGTGAGATGCAATAGTTACATGGGGCCCACTTTTGTTTTAGATTTGTGAATCTATTACGTAAGGTACGTACCGATTTGGTTTCCCAAGTTCGGTAGTTGCACGTGCTTGCTTATTGCAACGGTCTTGTGAGAAGCGCCCAGTCGTTGTTGCCTGAATGTGTTTGTCAGGCATTCGAGCCTGGCCTAGGAGTTCATTTCTCAAACATGTTATGATGAGCTTGTGGTCGTTGTTAGGCCTGGTTATTAGAGCGTGTGGACCATTGGTCAATTGGGCTGAAGTTTCCCCAGTCCATTAGTGTATTTAACTGCCTTAGGGAAAGGTGTTGATGGACTCATGATGAGTTATTACGATGCCTTCGCCTTCTTTGTGATTTTCTCAGGCTATGGCTTGCATGAGAATATAGTTTGTAGCTCTACAGGCTTGTGACATCGAAGTGTCAAAGGTATTAAGAGCACTGGGTATGGTCGACGAATGGGGGTTCGCCGTCCGAGCTGACAACTCCAACGGCGAGCCGTTGCTCGCCGCCACACCGGACCTCGCTCGCCGTTGTTCGCCGTTGATGAGTTCGTCGTGGCCACGGCGAAGGAGGTTTCTGACAAATGTGCAGGTTATATTTTTCCTTTCTTTTTCGTTGGTGTTCGAACAAGAAGAAGAAAGAAAAAGAAATATGTTTAGTGTGTGTTTGTGTGTGTTTTGGTTGGAAAGAAGACAAGCAGCAAAGCAGCAGTTTTTTTTTTTTTTTTTTTTTTTTTTTTTTTTTTTTTTGTTACACAGTTGAGTTGTTGTTGTTGTTTTTTTTTTTAAAATTTTGATGAAATAAAATTAGTATGTTTTTTTTATTTTTTAGTATTTGTGAAATAATTTAATTTATTTAAAGAAATGAATAAAAAAATAAGTGTGTAAGAGGTGGGGCCCGAATGGGGAAGTGGAGGTTTGTTGTTTGGTGAGGGGGGGTTTGTTGTGGTTTGTTGAAGTTGGGGTGTTTTGGTGATGTGGCATGGTGGGGCCCGAATGGGGAGCTTGTGGTTTGTTGCCACACCCAGTGCTCTAAATGTAGGACTTTTTAGCTGTCAATCTTCTCTTTCTTCCATGGCCTTTGTTGTAATTTTTTGAACTTTTGAGGCGCGCATGATTTTGCTCTATTTGCAGCCGCGCGCAGTCTTTTGTCTGCCTAGGCGGTTTCCCAAGCATCGTGGGCCCATTTAATGTACATGTTCCCAAAAATGTTGGGAAACGAACACGCTAAACTTACTAAACGAACACGCTGAACTTAATACTATTGAACCAACATGATGAACTTACTGATCGAACGCGCTGAAGTTAATACTACTGAACCAACATACTGAACTTATTGAACGAGCATGCTGAACTTGATACCCGCTGAACCATGTCGCTGAACCAAGCCGCATAACCATGCCACTGAACTACTACAATTATCTCGGCCTACTTTTATCAAAACTGCACCTAAGAAAAACACAGATAACCACTCTTTTCTAATCATCTGCGTTTTGCAAACAATAATCAAATAAAACACTCCAACACTAAACCCCACACACTGTCTAAACAACCTGAAGCCATTTTTACCCGTTATGCATGGTGAGACAGTTCATCCAGTGTGTTGAATGGATATTGAGCTAATATGATGCATCATGTTTTTACTGTGTTTGTGATGTTTTGGTGTGGAATGAAACTGCTTCATATCGGAGAAAAAGTGGCAAGCCATCATCTATATGATGTATTTTGATTTTTTTCAATGACATATCTTTTATTCAATGAACAATATTGATGCGTGTTTTCAAATGAATAATACTCATTCAAACATAATGTATTTTATCATTAGCATCAAAGTGTTAATATTTGCTTTACACACTTCATTTTAATAGTTCCATATTCATATGTTTGACTTACTCTCAGGGCCGGTCCTGAGTTTTCTGCTGCCCTGGGCGAGACAATCACAAGATGCCCCTATTAGATGTCGCAAACACTATTTTCTAAGGACATGGCTTGCGCCTATTACATGTTGTATTGGTTTTAAGTTGCGTGTTGTGATCCATTACCCTCAGGGTCCCAAAGACCGAGGTGTTATGCGATTGCAAGTGCATCACGACGCGCGACGCTAGACACTAAAATAATAAATAAATTATTTTTTATTAATTTATTCTACAAGTCGATAATTAAACATCTAATAATTCACTTATATATCGATACTAATACTCATTCCGTCCTATAATATAAGTTTATTTTGACTTTTTCAAAGTCTTTTTGTTTCAACTTTGACCTTAATTATTTTTTTACGTTTTATATAATACTTGATTCAGAATATATTAATGGACTTGTGTTTTCAATGTATTTTCATTGATATACTTTTTATCAAGTATTATATAACACGAGAAAAAATAATTAAGGTCAAAGTGAGAAAAAAAAAAGACTTTGAAAAATAAAAAATGAACTTATATTTTGGAACGGAGAGTAGTATGTTTAGACATTAAAGAAGTCACTTAAATACTCCTAGCGAGTATTGACAATGTCAAAAGTCATTCCCGGTAACAAAAGTAACTATCTTAAAAAAAAATATATATATATATATATATATATATATATATATATATATATATATATATATATATATATATATATATATATAGGGGAGGGTTAATGTGAGATCAAACTTAAAGTTGTAAAAATAAGATCTAGTCTAAACAACCACTAAAACCATTTTATAAATAACAATATTAGCAATAATACACAAAAAATAAAGTATTAATACGAATTAACATTTTAGCAACTAATAAACAACTGATTCATGAGTTTGGATTAGTGATACACAACTATAAATTTACATGTTTGTAATCAAAGTGTATTACCTTAACCTGATACATTACATGTCCAATCAAAGTGTATCATCTTGGTTTCGTCAATTTAAAAAAGAAGACCATCGGGAACTTTAACAATTTTATTTGTACTCAGTAAAAAATTTAATTTTATTTTAACGAGAGTGTCATTTGTCAAATTTTTGTTGGATCTTATTTTTACAACTTTAAGATTGATCTTATTTGATCTAGATTCTATATATATATATATATATATATATATATATATATATATATATATATATATATATATAAAAATAGTAGTTGTAGCCTCTATACATTTCATCAAGTAGTTTAGTAAGGCTAAAGTTTCAATTGAGTCCATTGCATCCGACGCGAGCATTATACTGTTGCAAAGATATGCGATAGCATCAGGGTGTGCGCAACTTCACGTCATAAACTCTGTTGCGTTTTTGCCGACGCATAACTCATGTACAATGTGATTGCAACGATGTGCGCAATTTTAAACCAAATATGGCGTATACGCCAAGTTATTAACATTTAACAATGTGTTGTATTTATCGAAGGTTTGATATAATGTGTTAATAGATAATGTATTTATGTGACTAATATTTTTAGGCATTATAGAAAAGAAAAACAAATCACTTTAAATATCATATAAGTTTATTTTTCTATTAGCATTGAATTAGTTAACTATCAAGCTTTGCATAATCTCATTTATAGGATAAACGAACTAAAAACTTAACTCATGTAAAGGAAGAATTTAATTATGATGAGTTAAGCTGGAAAAAATAAAAAGTTCAAATAATAAGAAGTTTAAAAATGATTCCACGTGATTCCATATTCCTATAATTTGTTTTTCTCTTTCCTCTACAACCACTCACTCGCTAACTATTCCAACCCCTCCACTATTACTATTACTTGATCTCTGTCAATTTTTTTTTCCGACGACGGTGTCCATATCTCCGGCGAGTTGTTTTCTTTTAAATATTACTTTCTTTTTCGTTTTCTCATTACAAGTTTACAACACCATCTACATCACATATAAACAATACACAACACCAAAAATTTGATGCCCCCTGCTTGTATGATGCCCTGGGCCGTCGCCCGCGCCGCCCATAGCCAGGGCCGGCCCTGTTTACTCTAAAAATTACTTCAAATTTCATACTTCTATTAAGTGACCTACTACTATTTTCCAATTGATATGTTTGTTAAAGTGGACAAACCTTATAATGTTCTTAGATTGGTATTATCTTCTTAATACTAAAAAGACAACTCTAAAGTATGTCCTTCTTTTGATGCAAGACTACACATAGACAGTTTTTAGAGAAATAAGTCATGTGTGTCTCCACTTCAAAGGAATCTTGATCTATAGATTTCAAACTACATTTGTGTAGTTAATAAGGTCGATAACAAACCCGAATTATATAATACTCACTTGATTGTTCGAAACATCAACGTTTATAGTCGTTTTAAATGAAAAATTGGTTAGATTACACTTGATTATTTTAAGAGACTAGAATAATATAAATTTAGCAGCCCGTGTATTACACGGGTTTTAAACTAGTAAAGATAATGTAACAATGATATACGCATACATGACAAAAAAATGAATTCGCAAAAGTGTAACTATATGACTTCATAGTATTAAAGAAACCAAATAATCAACTTAACAAAAATAAAAATAGAAAATAAATTTTAAAATTCTCCATTATACCAAACAAACTGACACTCTAATCTCTACCTTTTCCCAACAGTGAAATCCATTCTCTTATAGCCAGTCCATTCTTCACTGCATTTCCATTCTTTGTGATTCAATCGTACCTAAAAGAAATAAACAGAGATTCACGCCGAGGTAACATGAGACTAGCAAATAAAATGAGTAGATAAGTAACATGAGACTAGCAAATAAAATGAGTGGATAAGTAACACGTTATGCCATTACATTCCAGACCTAAGCATTATACAGATCAGAAACTGACACATCTATACCATATGCATCACAGAAAGTGTGCATCGGCAACGTACTGTATAAGTTTCTAAAGGCGTAAATATGTCAAACTGAGGCAAGTCATTGAGTTAAGCTCAAGAGAATATATCCAATTGACTCAACACTTAACTCAAAACTTCTAATCTATATACCCAAGTCCACCTATGTCATGGGCTTTTTTCTTCTTTTTTTTTTTTTTTCTTTCTTTCTTTTTTTTTTAAGCACAATAACAAGTAATAGTTATAATCCAAAAACAAATTACACCCATAACCTTCCAGCAAATAGCTTTGCTTTCTTGTAAAATTGTTCACAAACTAAACCGTTTTCATCTCCTACTAATATTCGATTGAATGGTAGTCGAGATTACAACCACGGGCAAACACACATAAAACTACAATAACCATAATCATGTTCTGATGTTTCTGCACTATCCCATCAACCTTCATACTCACCCTCTTCTTCCTCCTCATAATCACCTTCCTCATCAGCGGTGGCATCTTGGTACTGCTGATATTCTGAAACCAAATCGTTCATGTTGCTCTCAGCTTCAGTGAACTCCATCTCATCCATGCCTTCACCGGTGTACCAATGCAAGAAAGCCTTTCACCTGAACATAGTAGTAAACTGCTCACTGACACGCCTGAACATCTCTTGAATGGATGTTGAGTTACCAATGAAAGTAGACGCCATCTTGAGACCAGTTGGTGGAATGTCACAAACAGTTGATTTCACGTTGTTGGGAATCCACTCAACAAAGTATGAAGAGTTCTTGTTCTGAACATTAAGCATTTGTTCATCGACTTCCTTGGTGCTCATTTTTCCACGGTAGATGGCAGAGGCAGTCAAGTAACGCCCGTGACGAGGGTCAGCAGCACACATCATGTTTTTGGCATCCCGCATTTGTTGGGTGAGCTCTGGAACAGTTAGAGCTCGGTATTGCTGAGAACCACGTGAGGTAAGAGGAGCGAAACCAACCATGAAGAAGTGAAGACGGGGGAAAGGAATGAGATTAACTGCAAGCTTCCTTAAATCAGAGTTGAGTTGTCCAGGAAACCTTAGACAGCAAGTAACACCAGACATGGTTGCAGAGATCAGATGGTTAAGATCACCAAAGCTAGGGGTTGTGAGCTTGAGGGTTCTGAAACAAGTATCATACAATGCTTCGTTATCAAGAACCATACACTCATCAGCATTTTCCACAAGCTGATGAACAGACAATGTAGCGTTGTAAGGCTCAACAACAGTGTCTGAAACCTTGGGTGATGGGAAAACAGAGAATGTCATCATCATTCGGTCGGGGTATTCTTCCCTGATCTTTGAAATTAATAGTGTACCCATACCAGACCCTGTACCACCTCCTAGAGAATGGCATACCTGAAACCCTTGCAAACAATCACAGTTCTCAGCCTCCTTCCTAACGACATCAAGCACCGAATCAATCAGCTCCGCTCCCTCAGTATAATGCCCCTTCGCCCAATTATTACTAGCACCAGATTGACCAAACACAAAATTATCAGATCTAAATATCTGACCATACGCCCCAGATCTTAAGCTGTCCATAGTACCAGGCTCTAGATCCATCAACACGGCGCGTGGAACAAACCTTCCTCCACTCGCTTCGTTGTAGTAGACATTGATACGTTCTAGCTGGAGTTCGGAGTCGCCGGTGTATTTTCCGGTGACGTCGATGCCGTGTTCGGCGCATACGACTTCCAAGAACTTGGCTCCGATTTGGTTGGCCGCATTGGCCGCCCTGGATGTGAAAGATTTCTCGCATTTTTGGTTTTTAGTTTTGGTTACAGTGTGAAAGAGAGAGTGTGTGTTTGGGATTAGGGTTTTGAAATAAGAGTGAAGTTTATATGTTTTAGTAAGACCTCAAACCCAACACTTGGAAGAATCATATATTTCTGTCATAAATAACATAACAAAAAGGGAAATTAAGAGAGTTCACCTGGACTTTTTGAAGATGTTGTGCGAGTCCCAGATGGTGTTACTTCACGCTCAAAAGTTGCTGCTGACAGATAGCGTAGGAGATTTTTCGTTTTCAGTTGGCCCTAGCTGCTGAACTAAGCTCTTGTTATATGTCAGATGCTGAAAATCTTCAAGATAAGATGTAGTGTCCCCTGAAGAAGTGGTCGACTTCTACATTAACCATTTACCTTGACAATTGCTCTTACTAGGTGTTGACTTAACCATAGTGTCCCCTGAAGAAGTGGTCAACTTCCGCATTAACCATTTACCTTGACAACTGCTCTTACTAGGTGTTGACTTGACCACATCAGGACTGACATGAGACCAAGGAAATGTTGGTAAACTACCTCTGTTTGTACCTGCCATTATTAAAGAGTGTTAAAAGCATATTGAGTGTGTGTATGCCCTCACATATATACACATTCAAGGGTGGCAGTTTTAAGATGTGTTTTATCTCTATGGGTTAAGATAAAAATAATTAGCTTGAAAGGACAAAGGTCAAACGCGTAAAAATCTCCCAATGTGTATTTTTAAAACCTCTTAAATAGATTTGTTCCAAAGAGTAAATTATTATCAGCATCACCCATCCAATCTGCGAGTATTGCCCCCTCTGTATTCATCATTGTTTATGGCTAAATGCTTATTAAAGATTACCTTTTGAGGTTGAAGTAGGCTTCATACTGTCAAGAAGCATAACATCAAGATCATTAGGAGGAGGAAGAGATAGTCGGTCCAAAACATCTTTTGGTGCAACCAACGGAAACTGAAGTATGTTGTCATGGTGATTGGTAAGACCGAGCAAGAATTGTCCACCTTCAAAGACCAAGCAAAAGAAAACAACTATTTAGTCCTTCATCAGCGTCTAGTAGACTATCCTCTTCTCAAAAAAGAAAAGAAATGTTGATGGGTGTGAGTGTGTATATAAAACTAACCTTATTACATGAAGATGGATCAGTTGCATCTCCTTTACTGTCATTATTTGTGCTACTGAAATTAAACATGCACTTATGTTTGGTAAAAGTAGCATCACATCTTCTTAAAAAAGCATTGGAAAATGAGCTTTCCTAAAAAATAGCAAAGCTCACCACTCTTTTGCCAAACGAACAATAAAAATCAAAAAGCTCATTGCTCACCGCTCATCGCCCCAAAAAATTCCAAAACGCTCCGCGCCAAACATAGCCTAGCCTATTCCAACACAACCCCTATGTATAGACTAGGCAAATTTAACAAAAGGATTCCAACTAGCCAAATTTACAAGTGCTTCTTCGTAGTGTAGGCTAGTCAATTGACTGCCTTGCCTGTACAAGTCTTCATTAGACATTTTGCTCCAGAAAGCTGGTCTCGAACCATTAAGATTACGGTTATCATCTGTCAGAATGTAAAATAGTAAGTAGATATGGTGGTGAGTCAAATCTAAATACAAGAGCAATATTCACAAATTACGGTTATCATTTGACATGTGTGCAAGAATACATTAATAACCGTTTTACAAGTAACAAATTTAACATGCTAAAGACCGACTTACTATAAGACTACCTTATACTACAACCAGCTTACCAATAAGGGAACATAAAATAGAAAAGAAAATGGGGCCAACATTGAAAGTTTGCTGCAAATCAGAAACTTAAGTAACATATCAATCTACAAATAGTAAAATTTCCTTTTTTTCCCCAAACATTACGAAGCAAGGGGGCATAGTACTTAACTACTATATATGAAGCAAATTCTAGTCAAAGTTGTATTTTAAGTTCAAAGACTGATAATATGTATTTACATTCATAGTTATGGGCATATGCCACAGAGAATAAGCTCCTCCTAAGTATTCATTGTTGATGATTTTATTTCTTACGCCCAGGGGTGCCATTTAAAGATGAATATCTTAGAAAAGTACTAGTAAATTGATAAAGCATAGCACTTTATGAATAGCAATTACCAGGATGAGAAAGACTACTGACATGATATAAAGTACACCCATCCATCGACATAAACAAATAGAAACACAGTCACATAACTTAAAAAGATAGTTAATGTGCGAACAATTTAGTAGCATACATGAATCAGTTCAAACTACATAGCTATATGATAAACAAAGTTCACAAATGCAATATATGATCAACAACCTTTATAACAATATATCATGTTTTCACCAATCTATACATAATTTTAAAACATACTTGACTTCAATTATTATATGTCATGATCATATTTATCCTGAAAAAAACTCAAGTAAACAATATAAACTTATGAAACCAGCGAACAATCTGCATTATAATCATATCTATAATGAAAACACGCAGCTAACACATGTTGATGCTATTATATATGAAGATAATAACCATAAATAAACATTAACGAGAGAAGAACTTACCCTTGATTTCATGATAATGAGATAAAAAGTGGCTGTAGAAAGTTGTCTGAAGTGTGAATTGTGATAACTACGTCGAAGTTATGCAACGTTCATGACAAAAAGCAGGATATATTTGTAATTTAACACAAGCCCATGATGTTAGTGACCCACATAAATGCTAATCCTCGAAATTTTGGAAGGAACAAATCTCCACAAAAAAGCCCATAACTTCCCTCCCTCGCCCCTTCCCGTCCCCTATCTTTCCTCCTAAAAAAAACTCAAGAACACCGATATATATTAATTTCCTTCCCATCCCTTACCTTTCAATCTAAAAAGAAACTCGAGAACAGACACAATTAATTAAAATGATATGACAAAAATGTTACATATGGAAGCTAAACAAGCATCAATTTCACAATCTAAAAATGAAAACCTAAGTTTTTAGTACACCAATAGTAACAACTAACAACCAAATTAAAACACAAAAGGTTATAAAAACTTTAACATGGTACCGCTACAACGCAAACAAGCTTTTATGAGCTCCCACGTACTTGCAAATCTTCCTACAAATCTATCAATTCACCTAGATTCATCATAAATTCACAAAAAGTAAACCAAAACTCTTATCACTCATCAACATAAATTAACCACAAATAACTACATCGTGATATGACTCTAGCGCTTAATTCATACTAATATAATAACTATGCAACAAATGACATTACTTTCGCAGGCTTAAATTTGACAATCTACAACCCTAATTCATATCATCAAACCATAGCTAAACCCGCTCGCTTATATGATTTCGGCTTAAAGCCCATTTCTTGCACCTTATTTTCTAGCTTACGAGCTTATTATCTTTTTAAATAAAAAATAATAATAGTAACAAGTTGATAAACAAAGAAATAAGCCGAAATCATATAAGCTCCTCTTTTTTTTTACTAAAAAAACAAAAGTTTATCAGTCTTGAATGTAAACATGTATCAATTTCACATTTAAAAAAAAAAAAAAAAAAAAAAAAAAAAAAAAAAAAAAAATCCAATTTGATTTCAACAAATAAAAAATCAAAAAATTTATCACTTTTTAATAAAATAAAATAAGTGAATTTTACAAAAAAAAATAAATAAAAATAAAAACATCCAAAATGAAGCAGCTGTTGAAACAAGCTAAAATTTAGTAAAGTCAAGTCCACTCATAATCTTGGAAACAATAGTAGGTGGATTTAAAAATCAACTGTGTGAATTTAGGGGGTGTTTGTTTATTTGATTTCGGCTTATTTGAAGACTTTTGGACTTATATAAGTCGAAAAACAAATAATCTCATAAGCCACATATAAGCTTAAACAAAAACCCCTTAATTAGAAATGGTGAAAATTTATAAAGTGAATCTAAGAAAGATGAGGAAAAAAAAAACCCTTTGTCAGTCTTGAACGTATCAAAACTTTTTAATAAAAATAAAAACTTTTTTTTATATATAAAAACCAAAACTTTTTTATAAAAATAAAAACGTTTGTATAAAAATCCTTTTTTTTAATCAATTTGACAAATAAAAAAAATCCAAATTTTGGGGAAGTGAATCTAAGAAAGATATATATATTATACGGTATACGCAATAACCGATCATCAGTGGATGATCTAAGAAAGAAAGAAAGAAAGATTGGATTAAAATCACCTGATTGACATCAAAGTCCTGACCCTTTTCTTCCTTTCGTCTTTCGACACTTTTTCAAAACATTTTTTATCATACACATGCAGATGGTGAAGTGGGGTTGGGGTTGGGGTTTCATCATCCTCCGAAGAACCCAGTATCCCCCAATTCCATGAAGAGGTATTTGGCAAAGGCTCCCCTAGTCGAAAAATGCCGAGCTTTGTACGAATATATGTTTCCATAACCACACCAGCAAGCAAGCTCAAGATTGATTTATTTAGGCGAGAGCGAGAGAAAGTAGGTTTTAGATCACGCGTGAATGATTTTTGAGTCGCGGGAAAAACGAATGTGGGTATTTATTAAAGAATGTGGGTATTTATTTATTTTAACCCCAGCTTTGATACTACGCCATTACAATCGGCTTATAGCTTCTTTTTGGGTCGGGCTTTTTGGTACCCTTTAAACTACAAGTAATACTTTTTAAGTAATTTTTTAATTTTCTTTTTATAATTTTATTTATATTATAAAACTACGAAACAAAAGAATATGACAAAATAAATAAAATTTTCAAGTCAAAAATAGTAAAACACAAAAAATACATAAAAGAAAACTATTTTGTCCTGTTAATAAAATGGGTAAAACTGCCGTAAAAAAGTATGAAACAAAAATTTTAAAGTTTGACAAGTCAAAGTCAAAGATACGAAACAAAAAAACATAAAAAAAAACTAGTTAAAGTGAGTACTAATGTACTATGAAGTATTAGTTGTAAAAAAAGTGAAGAAATGATACTAAAAGGGTGAATCTATAGCAACACCCCATTTATCCTATACACACACCCCTTTATGCATTAGTGGTGTTGTACGGTGTGCATCACCGGTATATTTTTTATACTAAATTTTGTACTTTTTGTACTCGGGGTTGTTGCTATAGCAACCACATACTAAAATACCATCTTTTCTAGTTTTTTTGCTTTTGTGCGGTCTGTAGGGTTTTTTTTTTTTTTTTTATGGAAAATTCTTTTTTTTTCTCTTTAAAATGTTTATTAACTTAATAGGCGTCTTTTTAAAGCTTAACAATCATTATAATAACTATAACTATTTTGGGTATTCATTTCATTAACTAATAATGGAATTTGCATTAAATTTGATTAGTTAATACTTACGATGATGAATGTATTTCCTTTTATAATGGGAAAAAATGGAGTTTTTTAGGTGATCATGGTATTTTAAAAAAAATATTTAACAAAGCATGCGGTTTTAAAATTATTTAACATAATATGTGATTAGATTTTTTTCTTTTGATAAAATCATAAAAAACAGAAACTCGTGAAAGATGAGTCCTTTTATCAATCATCTTCTTCGTTACTACATACATTAATTATCCTCATCTCCTTCACTTGTTATTTCCAGACTCCATCGGCAAACTTGCTTATGTAAGACAAGATTTTGACGTCATCACTCGTGGGAATTTTATGTGTTCTTGTGATGATTACGACGTCACTACGTACCATCCGCATGATCGCCTAGAGGAACCTGCAAATAAACAAGGTTGCTGCTATCATTATAAGAGATACTGTCTACAAAACCAATACCATAAAACAATATTAAGCCATAATTGCAACAATTTAAATTCATACCAAATTATCCTAAGTTCGTATTTGCTCATATGCATCAGAAACACCCTGAAGGAAGCTAATCGAATGACATCGTTCATAGAAATATAATGCTTTCTTTGCTCTTATAACAGCTTCCTCCAAGTGATGACGTCGAAATCATGCTTGTATATCATCATCACCGTCATCGATCATGGAGTCGACAATGATGACTAGAGATGAGGATTCGATAAGGACGATGCATGTTTGATTACTATTATTGTATAAATTTGATAAAAAGTTTAGGGGCATTTGCATATATAGTTTATCATAATAAGGATCATGGAAAGGATGGCTGAAGACTGTTATAATTTCACGAGTTTCTATAATTTTGTGAAAAGAAGAAAACTACATATTAAGTTAAATATTTTAAAAAATACACACTTTGTTAATTACTTTTTGAAAACACCATGGTAACCTAAAAAACTCAAAAACATGTAAGTTGTTAATTTGGTTTAATACAACTACTTAACTTTCTTTTCTTAGTTTCACTATAACAAATTGCCCATTTGTGCACTTATTTGCAAAAATTGTTTACACTTTTAAGTAGGGCTGTAAACGAACCGGACGAACACGAACGGAGCCCTGTTCATGTTCGTTCATTTAATTTTAACCGGATAAATAAACGGACACGGACGCTTAAACGGACGAATTTTCTTGTTCATGTTCGTTTATTAAGAAAATGAGTTGTTCATGTTCGTTTATGTTCGTTCATTAAGACACTAAACGAATATAAACGATCGAACGTAAATGAAAATACACAGACAAACATAAACTTTATTAAATTCTTCATAATATAATGTTTTATAAGTGTTGTTTTATTTAAACAAACCAATTTTTAAATTATAAAATTAAAAGATATAGTATATGAACATAAATAGATAAATACACATAAACGAACTTTAACGAACGCATAATCGGACGTTCATGAACATAAATGAACGAACAAGACTTTTGTTCATGTTCGTTCATTTAACTAAACGAACGTAAAATATTGTTCATGTTCGTTCATTTAATAAACGAACGAACATAAACGAACATTTTACCGAACGGTTCATGAAATGTTCACTGAACGTTCAGTTCGTTTACAGCCCTACGTTTAAGTGTGATAAGCATCTTGTGTCATAGAAATGTTAGCATTATCGATTGAGTATGGTTTAAAACTTTTATACGCTAATTTCAACTTTAGAGTTGGTTCAAATTCACGTGATTTGAAGGATGATCTTGATTAGCAATATTATCTTGATACACCCCTTAGTGGGGTTAGCTCTTTACATCTTTCAATTGCCTTTGGAGTCATAGGCTTGAGGTGAGCACATGCAGACGGTGAAGAAGGGTCTTGAACACTTGATCCTCATACACTCTTAATGGGGTCGGGCTTGCTGGAGATATCTTATGTGACAATCGATAAATTTTCCAAATAATATTTTAATAATAAATTATTATCTATACTACATTATAAAGCATTTGAGACTTACTACAAAAGGAAGTCTTAAAATTTTAAGACCAAAAATATTACTATTAAAGGAAAAGTAGAAAATTAATGTAAAATATGAAAATTTAAGTCTAATTTAAACCATATGTAATCCCCCCTTCAATAATGATACATTTTAATGAAAGTGTTTATAAGAAAAACTCACTATTAACCATCAATTTAATGCTAATATTTGAAAAATAAAAGTGTTAACCATTTACACTATTAATAATTTAGTCGTTCTACTTTTGAAAAACATATTTCTAATACGTTATACTATTTGGGACATGCTAGATAAGGACATTTAAAATGAAAAACATTTGCTCGCCACAAAAATAGTCATCGGGTACCCGTCGCCGCATTGCGCGGGTACCCTTCTAGTTTATTATTACTCACTTAATTTCGAACATGATTTAGCTCACTTGATTTAATGACGAGAAGTTATCTCACATTATTGAAAACACGAGCTCGCGCACGAACCGACCCATAGATAGTATGGTTTAGTCTAATGAAAATATTTAGAACCAATATTAATGTTTTTATATATCTTTTATAAAAACACACTGGAAAACAAAATTTACACGTTAACGATTTTCAACATGCAACCAAAACATCTCGACTCACATTTAACCTCAAGCAAGATACGTAAAACATTATGGGAATTCACATTTTTAAAATTCCCACTCTTTTCAAACTTAGATGTGTCGCTACTATATGCAATCTAACACAACTAAACTTAAATTTATACGTTTTCTATTATGTATACGTATTGAACTTGTATCAAAAACACATTTTGTACACAAAATTAACACGTCGAGTTATAAACCTAGTTTACTTTCAAACACACATAAATGCATCACAAAATCTGCCACCATTTAATTTAAAGCCAAAAACATCACAATTTATTTAAATTTACCAACCTTTCTTACAAAATTTATCTACTACCATCTCATTCAAAGATCTCTTACAAGATCCACCAAAAGTCTATGTTTTCTTGATCTTCCATCCAAAACCCACGTACCCTCCCATGCATTCATTAATATTGATGTCTATTTGTCCTCAAATATTTTACTAAGTCTTGCTACTTGATTTATAAAATAAATATTACCATTTTACATCCCATTTCCTTTCATAGAACAAAAATAACCATCACCTACTATCCTCTCTTGGTTTGTACGAACCAACTCAGCCCACCAACACCAAAAATCATCTCAAATATTTTCTTGTTATTGTAAAAAGATTGGAGGTTTAGTGCTCTAGTTTTATCTATAGTTCATTTCCATCAAAAATCACCATAAAAACTACACCAAAATCTTACATTTCCATGGGTTTTTCTTGAAGCATTTACAAGGGTTATACAAGGGTTACTACAAGGTTTTAAAGGGTCTGATTAAATATTGGAATCTTGGGTAAAAAGGTGGTTAGTAATTATTTTTAAGAAAACTTGGTCTTGGTCTTGCTTCTTGTTCGACACTCACACACTCTCGTTCACACCCATTGTAAGAAGTCGATTTCCAAATCTTATATTTTCTTTAATTCCTTGAGCTACTAAGCATGCTACTCATGCATTTCATTGTATATGTATATTCAAAATTGAAAACCTAACAATGAGTTTCTAAATCTTTACTCACTTGGCATGCACATACATAAGTAAATGATTATGGTTGGGTTTGAAACTTGTGTGGTAAACTTTTGAACTTGATTTAACACTAATAAATAGTTAAACACAATATAAATAAGCAAACGCTTACTTGCTTATCATTCGATACACATTAGTAAGTGGTCATTTATTTGAAGTTTTCAAACTCAAAACAACATGAAGAAACGTAAACTTAAGTCTTGGCTCAATTGGATAAAAGTTCTTATTCGCTTATTTGTAGCTTATTGCTTGTTTTCGGCTTACGAGCTTATGTTCCAAGCTTTTTGCGCTTCTATGTCACTCGGCTTAATTATCGAACCCATAATGATTTATATTTTGGGCCGAGAGGCCCAATACGTAGGTTATGTGCTTATTTTGGTCAAACCCGAGGTCAAGTGCTCATTTTGAAACCTTACAACTTATTTGACATAAAAACAAGCTCATTGAACTTAATTAATAATTGGTTTCATATATTTTTGTGTTCGGTTGGATTTGGTGTCGAACACTCAAAATAAGTCGGGTGGTTTATTGTAGTGCTTACCCTTTTAAAAATAATAATAATAATAAAATAAACTAATCAAGTGCTATTTGAAAACGTACAAGCTTATTTGGCTTAAGAACCAACAAAGTGCTACTTCTATATTTTATACATGTTGAGAAAACTCGGGATACCTAATTTAAAAGATGGCAAATTAGTGTGAAGTTGAAGAATGAAACACACAAACATATACATGCACACCACGACTCAGTATTCACTGAGTGCAACTTTAATACAAAATGTAACACTAATGTTGAACTTTAAATATAATAACCTGCATATCTAAACCAAGAATCACCTTAGCTCAGTTGGTTGTGGTATCTTGGGATGTCAGCGAGAGGTCTAATGTTCGAACCTCGTAAGTGACAATTTTGGTATTATTTTTATTTTACCATTATTGACTATTATTCTAGACTAATACATTTTTATAACCACTAATAAAATGTAAAAACTATTATTTTTAACACATTGGTCTATTATTTTGTCAAACTAATATATTTAGTATTTATTACTAAAACCCGACTAAAAAAATGAAAAATTAAAAATGATAAGCGAATATTTATAACAAAAATTTATATAAATATTTTCTAATTTATCATCTACTAACTAAATATATATAAACACATTTATATATACACCATGTCTCGTAACCGCTACTAATATAAATACTTGGCGTAAAGTATTTATTATTTTACTAACGTTTATTTTTCACAAACACTTTACTTGTGAATACTTTCCGTACTAAGTCTTTTGGTTACTCCCGAACCAAAAACTTATTCGTCATGAATACTTTTATACCCATATATTCGTACATTTGTCCAAGAGCCGATACTTACAAACATTTTGAAATGATATAAATGTAAACTCTGCCATACGAGCAACATTAAACACAACCACTTGTAAACACATAAACTATTTAAACACTTTGAGTCGTGAGTACACAAAACTGTATACTAAGAATTGCCATACTAATCTAGGTTGCATGTCGGAGCCGTGCACATTCACTACTTGATTTATTCACCAACGATTTACTAAGGTGAGTCACAGCCCCACTTTTACTCGTTTAATTACCTTATAAACTCTTTGGGGGAAATACATGCTCAACTACTTATTTTTACTTTCACTAGTACTCTAAACATTTACACATTACTGTAAGTTTATAGCCCCACTCTTTACTTTACTTAGCTTTACAAAACTTGGGGTGAGCAACGTGCAAAAACTTTATAAACTCTTGCTTTTATGCAACACACTTTCTGAATTATTGCATGTATGCAACACACTTTATGAAATCTTGCAACACACTTTATAAACTCTTGCTTTTATGCAAACACTTTCCTGCAATTGCTTTTATGCAAAACACTTTTATGGACTAAAAACTGAAACTATTGTGTAACCAACTATTACGAGCTCAGCCTAAGCAACTTATTTTCCCCTAATTGACTGCCTTTCATGTACCATTAATCCCTGCTGGGGAGCGCGAATGTTATAAATAGATCTATTGAGGGTAACGCCTTCGTCCGGGTTGGTCGCTCCAACTATGCCAAACTATGGATTCATGGACGTATACCATGTCGGAATTTAAGTGTTATTGGGAATACACACTTACTAAGGGCACATAAAAATAATGACATGCTTAGACGCATGTAGAACTGTTGTAGCTTCGGTACTGTGAACTTAGCGCTGGAGTAATAGACATAACACACACTTTTATTTGGAAGACTCCTTACATATGGTGTATCGAGCACATCTTTGTTCATAAACTAAACTTGATTGCTTAATTGCTTTACTGCAAACCTATGAACTCACCAGCTTTATAGCTGACCCTTTTTAAGCATGTTTTTCTCAGGTACAAGATAATTGATGATTCTCAAGGCATGGCGTGGCATGGCATGGTCATAGACCACACTTTTAAGTGTTTTGACATACACTTATGGCCTCTTTTGTAATGGGACTACATTTTGTATATGGGCCATATTCCGCAACAATTTAACTTTTGTAAACTCTATTATTTCATTAATAAAAGTTATTAAACGGGTTTTATAAACCGTTCTTTGTACCGAGTGTTGTGATACCAAAGTTAGAAGCACCCCAACGATATCATATTCTGCTGTGACCCATTTCTGGGGGTGTTACAGATTGGTATCAGAGCCTTGGTTATAGAGAACTAGGCACAAATAAGCCCTAAACTATAACCACTTTTATGAAAAACTTTATCTTTGCCAAACACATTCCAGCC
Organism: Artemisia argyi; assembly: GCA_030686995.1. Lineage (NCBI taxonomy): Eukaryota > Viridiplantae > Streptophyta > Magnoliopsida > Asterales > Asteraceae > Artemisia > Artemisia argyi. The sequence continues at coordinate 113,685,248 of CM060708.1, forward strand.
TGCCTTGCTCACTATTTTACTTGACATAATTTTTGTGTTATGCTTGCTACGTACTTGTTTATTTAACGCAATTTTGTGTCATACACTGCTATATGCTACTAAATTTACTTGACACATACTATTTATATTAAGTATTTACAATATACTTACGTACATATACCGACTTTGTCATAGACTATTCCTTACCTCATTTGCTTATACTCACGTATACCAACTTGTGATAGTCCCAGTGTACACTGGCTTATAACCTCAGCATTATGCCTTCCTTTATGAACATATCATGCACCCTTGAGTTGAATACTCGCCACGTTCTACATGAACTTATTATTCGACCTCGAGTTTGGTCACTCATCTTAGTCTTTCAAAACAACTTTTAAAAGCATTGGGACATATTATTAGTCTAACTGAGCTGAGTATTTCAAAATTCATTGAACCTCAGGTGAATATAGATTGATCACCTATATTCAACCAGGGACAGTGGGACATAGCCTGATCACCTATGTTCGACTCATAGGTGAATTTTGCAATACTGAGAGTAGTTACACTAAAATTATGTTTGGAAGCAGTTCTTGCTAAAACTTCGAGTGTTGCAAACTTTTTGTAAATACATAAACTTTTCATATAGCAACCTTCGCATTTTTACACAACGCGTGTCTGTCATGACCTTATCACACCACAGTTGCCTCCACCCCGCGCCTTATCGATGAATAGGGATTCATCATTAGCCATTCGAGGATGACTCTCCTTTGCTCACTAGGCAAAACCTTTGGAATGAATCAAGCACTTTATATTAAAAATAAACAATAAAAATTTTAATGGGAATTGCTAAGGAACAAACTGATTCATCATCTACAAAAAGCTGAGGTGTTAGAATTATTTGCGGATAGGAAACAACTCCTAAACTCACATAAATGACACTTAAACTTCCAGCTTGGAACTGATTCTGTATTGTCACTTAAAACTTTATTTAAAAAGTTTTCTTTACAAAAGCTGAAGTTCAGCAATTTTCTCTACACTCACCATGTTCTCTTCTGACATTTCAACAAACTCAAAACTACCTACTTTCATATCATTCAAATCCAAGAGGACGGGTGACACCAACTAGCCATCATAAGGCAATCTACCAACGAGCGTAACCTCAATCAGCATGGATTACCTACACTAACGACCTTAAGAGTTGTACGAGACACAACTTTAGAAATACCTCACCTTACTTTACTTCTTTCGATTTTAAAGGATCTGGCTATCAAAAAAAAAAAAAAAAAAAAAAAAACTTTAGTTATCATCAGAATCTAGTGTTGTGCACAATAATTTCTACGTGTATAATCGGAAGAAATACAATTATGGACCTCCATCCTAGTAACCACATAAATCAAATAGATTTCTACACAACTTTACCACCTGAATACAGTCTTGCCTCATACCACATACTAAACTAAGGAGACAAACTACACCATAAGCTGCCTTAGGGCAAGCCACTGACAAATATGGTCACCACCAATATTTTCCTTAACAGTTACAACCTCAATACTTACGGAAAAGAACTTGATAATTTCCTATTTCTCCCCGTAATTTTTTTTGTTCCAAGAAACCTCATCATAAAGTATGAAATCTATAGCTACTAGATGACTTATAACCCGTAGATAACCAAACCATACTCTCAGCTTTAAGCATCCGCATATTGGGTACCAAGTATATTACTAAATACACCAACAAATTGCTAGTAGCAATCAACACCATCTTTCAAGATGGAACCTAAAACCTACTAGGTAACCCACACAATTAGCCTAATCACACAAAAGAACAAGAACGTTCGACGTCATCATCCATATGGCATGACTATCCAAAATATCACGCCATGAGCAATTACAAAGAAAAAGTTGCTCGAATATCCCTCGGTAACAAAAACCTTGAGAAATAAGGTAATAGAATTGACTCTAGGAGTACACCAAGACTGAACATCATATCTTTGGAGGAAATTTACTTTGATGAAATGTTAGAACCCATTGAAACCATGAGTCGGGAATTCAAACTGTTAAAGTATAGCTGTATCCCGATTGTCAAAATTCGTTAGAACTCTAGAAGAGGTTCTGAATTCAAGTATGAACGGGAAGATGAAATCAAGGCCAAATATCCTCATCTTTTCGTGTCATCATCTGGTAACACGAATTGAATGTCGGGACGACATTCAAATAAGGCTGGGAGGCTGTGACAATCGATAAAATTTCTGTAAAACCTCGCAAAAATTCATATAATTAACTTCGGTTAATTAAATAAATAATCTCTGTCAGTATTATAATCACCATTTTTACGGGGAAATTTAAAATTTTCTTTGTATATTAAAATGGTCACGATTACGATATTGCAAAATTCACCAAACGACAAAACAAGTTCACGACACAATTAACAAAATATTAATAATACACTAATACTAATTTATACTTCCTAATCACTAATTACCAAAAACTAAACGGGCCTTTGAATTCCCTAAACCCAACCGGCCCAAATAATTAACCCATCTTAATTATTAATATTTCATAACAATCGACTAGACAAGCTACAAATCACCTCGTTTATTTTTATTTCGTACACACGACATATATATATATATTTTTGCACATTCTCATTTACCTCCTAGCCAACTATTAGTGTGTCGAATCTCACGTTCATACGTTGAGTTTTGATACGTTTTAAGAGGCAAAGTGTTTGACTCGTACAAAACCAAACCGATTCACAACTTATTCAAATATTAACCGTTTTGATTCCCGTTTGTTTCTAAATGATCCTAATAATAATTCTATGGTGATTTCATGTTTAAATGTTAAGGATGGTCAGTTATATCCAAGGTTTACACGATATATCAAATCGTGTATGTATATATTTGATGTCGACATCTATAGTGAATCACCAAAACCATTCCCATCATTTGTGCTCTCACATTATATATTATAAGCATATAACTCGTCCTATCATCCAAGTATTACTGACATGGTATAGTAGGTCTTGTTTCCTCGAGTCATTTAACACCATACGATCCATTCGAATGGTAATATATACGTTCATGCATGCAATTGATTTCTTTTCATTTCCATACTCTTTCACATACTCCATCCATTCCAAATATTACCTCTACAACTCAGAAGTCGAATGATATATTAGTTGGGACTCAAGAAAAGGAAATCGGGTTTGATTAATAAGTATAACGTTTGGGTTATACTTTGAAACGTGATATTCTTGTATTCTATTCTATCACACTCGACCTCTTTGTCACCTCTACGGTGTTTGTAAGTTGTTTACATCTTTTCTCAATTCATGTTACACGTTAAATTTAGGTCATGCACTATATTTATTTAGTTTCGAACGTATGTCATTTCATATATATATATATTACACGTACATATTATTACATAGTACACAAAACGTGACTAGCCTCTATCTTGGAAGGCCTAGGAGTCACGTAGCACACACACTTCAGATTTATTCTCACGTTACGAGCATTTCATGCACTCATTTTAAACCATACTCCATCGTATGAAAACTTGTCAAAACACTTAGAAAATAAATCAAGTTTTTCAAAATATATATCGGTTTCAAACATGCCACAAAACATACGTATAACTTTCAATTTCACGTAACAAGCACCGAATATTTTTCTACGTACTAATAGACCACCTAGAAAACTACTAGTTTCATATACACGACTTATAAAAATAATCACGTTTTGACATGCCAATCGAGCCAAAGTGAATCGACACAAACCGGATTTTTCAAATCAAAACTTTATATAAAAACTAATATTTGTCGATTGGGCTCAACCAAAGCCCAATAAGACTTTACGATAAAACAGCCCACTGGGCCCATAAAATATATTTTTGGAATCACAAAAGAAGCCCAAGTTCAAGCCCAAAATAATTTTCATGCCCTCGCCTCTAAATTTTAAAATGGGCTTTTGTTCTATTTCGTTAAGGCCCATAAGCTATAAAAATTAAGCTTTTAACAAAATAAGCTATTGAAATAAGCTTAGAATAAATAAAATAAGCTACGGAAATTTTTATAAAATTTTTATAATCATTTTTGCAAATTTGGACTAAAAATGTAACGCGACGACACCTATAGGGACTAAAAGTGAAAATATTGGAAACTAAGGATTAAAACTGTAGAAACAGAAAGTTAGGATAAAAATTGATAATATAGGATGTTACAAGCTTAGATTGTAATATTGGACATGTAGTGGACTATAATTGTAAAATATATATAAAAAGGACTAACGGTGTGACACTAACGCCGTTAGTATAAAAAGTATAAAAATTGGAAAAGGACAAGGACTACACATAATCTATTTGACATTCTCATTTTATTTTCTATTTTACGGCAACCATCACGTCATATGCATTTTATTACGTTTTATATATATATTATTTATTTTTACGTTAATAATATATATAACGATATCTAAAAAGTTAATATTATTACTTACAATTAAAAAGGTAAAACTACGATGGATATTTTAAATAAAGTATTTTATTATATCATGCATGGCATAATAATTTCACTGCACATCATCTATTCGTCATAACGAATAATAATTATTCGTTATTCGTTCGTATTTACCAAATAGTATTTGGTTATATTCTCTGATAAATTTATTTATCAGGTTCCGTATCAAAGACGTTTCCATAATCGTTTCCATAAATCTCATCCTATCTTACTTTTCATCATTTCCAAATCAATCCAGGTGAGTCATAGCCCCATTTCCAATAATTGTTTTTAAACTCGTTGGGGAGATACATGCTTACATATACTTTGATAACTTGATAAGTATATGAAATAAAATACATGATTTAAATCAATTTCCTAATTGATATTAAAATAATATAATTTATGATTTAAAATGTGATATATATACAATACTTAATTGAAATACTGATACTCATATAATAATGCTTTCAATTTGATTATTGTGGTATGTGATATCTATATATTTTACTGATGAATTACTTGACTGAAATATTGATACTCTGATGATAATGTTTCCAATTCGATTATTGTGATATGTGATATATATATATATATATATATATATATATATATATATATATATATATATATATATATATATATATATATATATATATGTTACTGGCGAAATACTTAAACTGAATTTTTGATATTCAAACGATAATATTTTCAAACTGAATTTCTGATACTCAAACGATAATATTTTCAAACTGAATTTCTGATACTCAAATGATACTGTTTTCAAATTGATTACTGTGTACGATACTTGATTACATGATGTTATGCTAAATGAGCCCATTAGTCCTTGATATTGCCTAAGTTAGCTTATTGCCATATAGTCCCTCAATCATGAGCCATTAATCACTGTAATGTGAGCGCGAATATAGTGAACAGATTCGAAACCTGTTTCGGATTGACCTCCGATCCCACTAATACTTGACGGAATGCCATTATGCATATGGTTAGTCGTATTAGTCGTGATACACTATATTTGAGACAAATAGGAATTGGCAAATCACCTATGATAGAGGGCAAAATCTGTCATTGATTTGATAGAACACCCCCTTTGTTAACGCCTTGCGTGTCATGAGGCTTGGTGCAATATCTATAAAGGAAATATGTATGTTTTCAACATATATTTAGATACAGCTGTATAGGAATTTGACCATACGTGAATTGTATATCTGATTAAATTAGCATCATGAGTTTCCAGCTCATGTTAGGATTATTGATTCTTTATTTGAATGTGATTGAATATTTATATGATTTATTTGTGAATATATGTGAATATACTCGATACTTGTTTCATTATTGTTTGTATTTTATTAATACCAAATATTCCTGAAATCTAACAAAATAAAGGGTTTTTCCTAAAACTCTATGAACTCACCAACCTTTGTGTTGACACTTTTAAGCATGTGTATCTCAGGTAATTTAACGGAGCAGGACAAGACACGGAGTGGGCATTTATTACTCTGATAAATTAAAATGGTGTAAAAATCAAATTTGTCATTTTTACAAGCCTTTATATCTTTTCATAATTTTTTAAATCAAATGGTTCATCTTTTATCAAAATTATTATTTGAATGACAATTAACTTTCAAAACGTTTCTTTTAAACCATTTTATATGGTTAAAACTTCGATCCTCACCGTAACACCCAAATTATTTTTCCGCTGCGACAAACTTAAATTTGGGGGTGTTACAGATTGGTATCAGAGCTACAGTTATAGAGAATTAAATGTTTTCAAACATTAAAACTATAACTTCATTTTCAAAATAATGATTTTACACCATAACATTTTATGCCCTCCGTGTCTACAGACTGCTGTGCTCTATACTTTATCTGTTGAGATTATCTTACATGCTTAATAGTCACTCATATACAATTGTTATTTCATCTGTACTGTTATATCTTTAACATACAAAATACTCATAAAATATTATTCTCGGTTACTACTGTAGCATGTCTTCATGAACGCCCGTGAATATCAAATCTACTCTCCATAATACTAATACCTCTTCTATCAATAAAAATTCTCCAAATAATGAAGATCCTTACGCACAAATAATAAAATCCCAACCTAATATAGAACTCAATCAGAGATCACCTCCGTCGTCACCTATTCGTTCACCTTTTCGCCAAAGAATCAGGAGAGCTACCGAATCATATGAAGATTTTATTGGTGGCCAGGAAACATTCGAAGTTGGACAAGGTTCGAGCCAAGAGATATCATGGACGAATGTTGAGCCAATTTCTCCGTTACCCTATACTTCAGATTCTACAATACCAGATTCTCCAAATAATTTATCCTCGCCTAACTCTACCGACTACGATATAAGCACTCCTGAATCAATATGGAATCTTATTTATCGACATGCCGGCATATTGGATGCTCACACTGAACAGCTAAAAGGGTTACGACCAACTCAATTTGAATGGTACGACCGTAACCTTGACGCATTGTTCAAGAGGGCGGATGCTGAGAGGCGGACAATATGTGAGTTAGGAATGAAGATTAATGAAATAAAGGATAACACCAACCAGGAACTTGGAAGTTTGGACTCCATGGTTCGTTGTGCAAGAAGAGAACACGGTCAAACACATGTAAGAATTGGAGATATTGAGAGAACCCTATGGATGGCCAGAGATGCAGCCAGAAACCAAGGTCAAAAGATTGCCGCATTAGAGAGTATGTTGGTAAACCAAATGAACATGTGTCAAGAACGTTTCTCAAACATGGAAGCTGCACAACTTGAACTTGAGAAAGAAATTAGATATTTACGTCAGAGACGTAACTAATCTTAAGTTTACAAGTTTCCTTGTTGTTCCTACTAAACTAAATAGACTTGGTTAATATTTCTTGTAATGTTCAATAATTCTGAAACTTTGGAACGTGTAATCAAAACATATTGTATAATAACATCCTTTCTGTTATATCTCTATGTTATGAATCAATCTTTCCTTCCGTATCAATCATGCATGTAATGAATCCTCATATTTTCATGCAAAAATCTCATCATTTGTTATTTCTTTAATAACCAAATGATTATATTCCGATCAATGGAGTATTAATAAAAGATCTTGTATCGTTTATCTTGCAAAAATAATCGGTCAAGTTATTAATATTCTGTTTATATATGTAATATTATTCAAATCTACCGTAAGATTTCTTACAAATAATTAAGATTTCTTAAAACTTATCATAATTAATCTAAAACTTTAAGAATCGTCTAAATATCAATTTTTGAAAGTGGATTTAAAGAATGAAGAAAAGATAATTAAACTTCATTTGAAATAGACAAGTCGGTTTGTTCCTTAGTAATCCCAAATCAAGAGTTGATCATTGATAAAATGATACAACAAAGACATATCTTGAAATTAGATTACAGTAGGGAGTCAATTCAGTCTATCATCAATGAAATAATTAACTTCATCATTTATGTTTACAGAAAATGGACAACATGAACAATGCATATCAACCATCATCAAAAATCACCATGACTCCTGGAGCTATCCAGAAATTGGTAAAAGACATAGTATCGGTGGTATTAGAAGGGACTACCGTAGTTTATCCGAGGAGAGAGACGAGTATACTTGGTAATCAAAACCCTGCAAGTTTCATGAAGTATAGGCCACCTCACTTAAAGATTCAAGAAGGAATGATCAACCCTACCATCAACCATCATCAAGGAATTAGGCATCGAATTTTACCAAATGGAAATAATCAGAAGAGGAAACTTCCCGAGGCAGGAACCATCAATCCCATCTACTGCAACATCTTCAATGCTCAAGACCGTTATCGCAAACATCTAGAAGACCGTATGAAGTATCAACATCAGCTGGGATTAAATCAGAAAGCTAATAGAAATTGTCTTGTTGCACCTGTTACTGGAAGTGGTTATCGTGGAACTCTACCCTGGTGTCAAAAATGCAACCAGCATCACACCGGGAAATGTAGGGTTAAATGCACGAAATGTCAGAAAATAGGTCACCAGGCAATTAGCTGCAGGACTAAGGACATGAAAGTACAACCAACAACCATTGTATGTCACGGATGTGGTGGACATGGTCATCATGTGAAACGATGTCCAAACTACAATGTTAATTGGAAAGCCAAGACCTTTACAAGAAAATGAAGAATCTTTAAAGACCTTGATAGTATCAAGGGAATGGCAACTAGATTGGAACAGATGAATAAATTCATGTTGAAGATAAATAAAATCTAGTTTAAAATTTCCTAAGTTGTATTTCTTTCCTGTATTTCACTTCAAGTTACGATGGATGTAACTTAAGAATAACAATAATCTTTCTACTGTATCGAAAAAAAATCGCTCTTGTAATATTTCCATAATAATGATAATATAAGTTAATTTCAATTTCTGTCTTATTTACCAAATGACAATATACAATAATTACTCCATAAATTTCTGATTTATATTATGAACCCTAAAATTTTCCACTTTATTTCAAAAAGAAATCACGTATTATATCATAAAAACAACACGTTGAACACCATCTAAAACAATTTATAGAAAAATATGATTAAACCAAACATCACATCATTTGGTCCTCAATTATACATAACCTGATCAACTATGTATAATTTAGGAAGAATTATGTTATGAAAGGAACAATGATATTTTCAAATAATTAAATAACAATCTTCATTCAAAAGCAAGATAAATAGCTAAAATAAACTGTTCAAAATCAATACTTTGAACAACCCATAATAAATACCTATCATATATCATCACCATTATGATAGGAAATCAACAAAAGTACAAGCAAGAAAACACCAATAATTCACAACAACTGATAAAAGACATCAATAGCGAAATTTTTATTAAAATCCATAAAAGTTAATACATAAACAAATAATTAGCATCGGAAGTGCTATCGTTACAATTATTACAATACAAACAAAAGAATCTTCAATAGGTTGATCCGTTATGACAAATAAGACTCCCACCAACAAAACAATAGCAAGAGCCACCACAAGATGAATCACTTTAATTATGCTGAAAAATAAGTATAAACCAAATATTAAAAACAATAATGAGATAAATTCTTAAAAACAAAACGAGTTTTATTCCTTATTCGTTACAAATACATAAAAACATAACAAGAACTTAATTCAAAACAACCCTAGCTCAAGATTTTACCCCCAGATCTTGTCGACGGTAATAGCAAGGATAGTAAGGGGTACGACGAACATCAAGATCGCGACCAAGAATCCAAAGTCTTCATCCGGAACGTACGCCAAGTAGATAGCGGCAAGGACGATGTACACAATCGCTAAGATGGTTATGAGATGCGGCATTTTGATGGAAAATGAGAGGAAAATGGTTGATGGAAGGAGTGGAAATTTGAAATGGTATATTAGTATATATAACATTCATAGGGATTCTTATGAATAGTGTAACTTAGCAAAAAAAACTTTCGGGCCTTTTGGGTAGAGCCCATAGGCCTTTTTCTATCACGTAACCCGACCCGCCCTTCCTCTCTATTTCTTTGTGAGGGTAATGAATAGAAAAATGCCTCTCCGGATTCTTCTACTATCTTCTTCATTTGTCTAACCTTTGTAAATACACACTAAACACACACACACGCATACCACACAAACACAGATCACAAACCACAAACACACACAACATGGCGAAAAAAATGACGATCGATCAAACAAATTATCGATCCAACTAGATTCACAGATCCACAAAGAAAATTAATCAACAAGATCATCACAGTAGCTTCGGTAAGTTTTTTATTTTTTATCTTCTATTTTTTTATTTCGTTAATTTTGTATATCGATTAAACGGTGGACGAGTTGAATTTAAAGGTATTTATAATTGATTGGTTGATTTGTAAATTAGGGTTTCTGTAAATTAGGGCATTGTTTCAGTATTTGTTTTTTTGGATAGGGTTTTCATAGAATTAGCCATTTTGGTGCGTTTTTTGGTTGAAAATATGTGTTATTGAAAGTAATTGCGCTCAATTTCGTGTTTGTTTTTAACAGGTTAACTAACAGCTTCTGAAGTTTTTTTGAGGTATTCTTTTGAGTTTTTTTTAGATTTGGTTACTATAGGGGTGCTTGGATTGCTAATAAAAACTGCTAATTAGCTTATTGTTATGTTAATTATTTACATACGTTTCGTCATATTTGGATGATGTTGAGTAGTATGCTGACCATAATATTCAATATAAATTGTGTTGGTGCATGATAATAACTTGGTGCGGTGTTGCAAGGATCATGTTGGTTCGTCTGATGTGCTCATTCAGGTAAGCATTTCGATCGTTACTTCTGTTACTCATGTTATTGTTTTACTGTGAGATTGCTGATTAAGGGGGTATTAGGAATTGCTTATAAAAGTAGCTTATCTGTGATTTTGTGAAAAATAAGCTTCCGAAAGAATGTTTGTATTTCCTATTTATTTTATAAAATGATTTACTTATTGGATGTTGTTTAGGAGGTTATTAGTTTAGGCTTATTGATTTTATTAAACCATAAGCTTGGTAAGGTTTTATTAGTTTAGGCAGGCCAACGGTATGACAAGTTTCTTGAATTCAAAACTAGAACACCATGATCAAGTACTATTTTAGTTAATGTTCTTAGCTTTTCTAATATTATACTCTTTGTGATTGATCGGGTATTTCGATGTGCTTACTTCATTTTGATAAAGAAGATAAGCTGCTTATTTGGTTGTGTGGGTTATTTAACCATTGTTGAATGACGAGGTTGGTATTGTTTATTCCGAAATACTGATATTATAACTTTGATAAGAATAAGTAGGTTTGATAAAAATAGTAGAAATAAAAAGTTCTTTTATTAGGAAACTGAATTTGGGTATGTTGCTTTGAATGGCTGAAAGGAAATGCTAATCATTGTGTACATGTAGTAGTGGTGATTTGTAACTAAAGAGAAAAAAGGATTATTTTTGGTAATTTTAAACTCTGTTAGCAAAATATTTTACTACTAAAAGAAGGGAGTACATAGATACGTTAATAGGATTATTGTTTACTAAGAGGCTGGCCCATATTAGGTTTCAAGTAGCTATCAGTTTTGTTGTAACAGTGATTTCTTGGTATGCTGAGGATTCATTTTTATGTTAAAAAAATATTTGCAGCTAGAGTACGTAAAATGAATAAAATAGCATTGTGAGGAAAAAAGAACTTTTTGTTTGACCATGTAGACACTATTTGATCATTCATCAGCTGGACCATGTACGTTGTTGTGTTGTTGAGCAGCGTTCTGATTTGAAGTTTAATTTGATCTACAGGGAATAAGTTATGCCAAGTGAAAAGAACGTTTACGGAAAACGCAATGAATGTGACAGAAATTGAGAGATCCACAACAACCGGTATGACTCAAAAAACCTTTTCAAATTTAGCCTTTGGTTTTTAGTTAAAATGATAGCATATAATGTAACTGAACTATATATAATATGTTAATAACTTAATTTTTTTTAACTAATTTGTAGATATAAATGATTTGTAGACACAACTAAGAGTAATTAAGTAAGGGGGTGTTTGGGTGGGCTTATTTAAGCAGCTTATTCAAATTTTTATAAAACTAATGAGCTCATTTTTAACTGCTTTTAAGTGTTTCAACTTGAGCTTATAGCTTATTTAAGCTATAACCTTAAGTTGGTAAGCTCATAAGCAATTAGAACTGAGCTTCTTAGCTTTATCTAGATTTCGATAAGCTTATAAATTTGTCAAATAAGCTCATAAACAAATACTTATTTTATAGCTTATTTTAGTTGTTTTGATAAGCTCATAAGAAAGTAGACTGACTAGCGTTCTGCATTTTCCATAACCTCATAAACTTGACAAATAAGCTAAAAGAAACACGTATGGAATAGCATACTATTAGCTCTAGATGGTAATACCAGAAACCCAATAGCTTATTACTCTTAGTACGCTATTCCATACGTATGATCACTAATAGCATTAGCAGCTATTATATAGTTTAGTTTGAACATACAATTCATATATACCCACGAATTAGCTGCTTAAATAAGTACGCTATTCCATACGTGTGAGTAGTATATAATGCTCAGTTTTTTTAAGCAACTATTAGTATATAAGCATTAGTAATTAAGGAAAAGGGTGTTTGAATGTACGCTATTTAACAACTGCATTTATGTGTCTCAGATATCCCAGAAAGGTGAGCGAGATTGTAGCATGACAAGATGGCAGACCCAAGGTGAGCGAGATTGTAGAGGTAAGCACCTATCATTTTTGCATTTACATAGTAATACATCAAATTGGGGTTATACTCTTTTAGAAAGAAGAAAAAAAAGCATATACTTTTTTAGTTGTCAAGATTTAATGGTTGAAGTACATCAGGATTATTAATAGACGGTGTGCGTTCCTGTTTGGATTATTTTGTATCCTGTAATGACCCAGGAGGGACACAAATCTTTACCAATATACATATATTATGTGATAAAGGGAGGGACCAACACTAATGCGTAGTAAATGCTAGACCATCAAACGTACCATTCAAGTGTTTAATTGCTCTTTTCACTGTGTAAAGTTGGAGCTACTAATAAACCGATTCTTTGTGCTTTGGTAAAAGTTTAGTTATGAGTGCTTTCATTTGTGTTTTATGTGTTAACTGTTATATTTTGTGCTTCAAATGTAACATTGTCTTATTTAAATATGAAAACAATGTGTTCTAAATCACCATCTATTATTGTTATTGGTGGTGCCTTTTTTGGCCTAGCTGCTGCAAGAGCTCTATATGATCCTTCATTCTGCATAACACAAATTGACCCATTAAAACCGTCAAGAATTATTTACTGAAACTGTTTATTTGTATATTAATTTCAATTATTTTTTATTTCTTATTGAGCCTGATATGTGGAGAAACATCTCCAAATAAGCTGCAAGCTTGCTTAAGAACCGATACCATAAGAGCTTCACAAAAGTAAGTTAAATAAGCCTATAAGCAGAAGTCGTTTGGCTACCCAAAAACCCAAATGTGCTTGATCGCTTTAACAAAAGACAATAAGCCAATATGCCTAATTAAGGCGCTTACCCAGACACCCTGTAGTTAGATGTATTATGAAACATGTTTGGCCAAAGGCAATGACCTGTTCGACCCAGTTGACCCGTTCTCTTAGAGTTTGTTTTCTTATTTACAAACCTGCATAACCCGAACTGACCCATTAAAACCGTTTAGAATTGTTTTCTAAAACTGTTTATCTCTATATTGTCCAAGTACTTTATTAGCTAGGAATGACTTACATGGATGTAAATTTTTAAGTTTGATTTTTAATCACTATAAAATATAAATCAAATGTTTGCTGAATCTTTACTTCAACCTTTTTTTTTTTAATTTCTTTTTGCTAGGCTCAATATCATGACCTAAGAAAAGTCATTCATAACCAATGAAAAGGCATCTCTTATATAGTGAACATATCTGTTAACGAATAAAATGTATAGCATGATTTGCAGGGGATGTTTTAACATTGATGAATGCATGTAAGCTGCACCTCCACTGAAGTCGCTTCACTAGATATTAGAGTGATTGGAAAATTTTGAACATTCCAAAAAAGGTAATGGATTTTATTTTGTCAACAGGTTCAAGTGCCAACTTAGCAAGTCAGCGGCTAAACTTTTTGGCTGGGAATGAAGTATAAACCAAAAGAATGAGTTTTGTAGATATTTTACGTTACATTATACGTTTGTACCTCTTTTAAGTCAATTTTTTTTTGTGCGGCGTACAAACGAGAATTGGCTTTTATGATATGAAATCTTTGGCTTTTTTAATCTTCCATTTTTCTACTACAAATGGATTGTTTTGTGTACAATTAATATATGGGTCTATGAGATATTGGGTTTCTTGGTCTTTGCCCTTCTTTTTGGTGCAATTGGATGTTTTGGGGTAAAATCAAGTCAACAGGGCTGCAAAACAATGGGTCCAGATTGGATTGACATATTTAGATCAAAATAACAATATTCAATATGGGCCTGGAAGGAAAAATGTAAAGCATTTGGATATTATTCGAAATTAGCTGTTTGAATGTTTTGGTTGTGATCCTATGGCTTGATCGTATGGATTATTATTATCTTCATCTTTATTGCAGTTTGTCGCTGCAAAACACGCGGGCTTATGCTTCTGTTGACAAACAACCCGCCGCAAAGCGCGGGTCTAAAAACTTCGAGGTTCTTTCTTTGGTCAAATCGTTTAACCCTGACAACCCAATGCAATGCAATAACCTCGAGGCTCTTTTTTTGCCTACCTTAAGTATACAAACATACCGCGGCAACGCGCGGGCTAAAATCCTCGTATAGGCTAAAATGTGACCGTTGGGTTACTATTCCCGACCGTTGGGCACTATTACTAGCCGTTATTTTACTATTCATGACCACTATTTTCAATATTCACAACCCTTAAATACTTCAGTTACCTTGTCTTGTTGGGTACAAGTAAATCTAACTGAATCACGTTTCCGTAGTTTTAGGAAAAAAAAATAAATAAATCTCTCGACAACCTCTGTTCAAAAATTCTTTACTCAAGTAATCACATTAAAATTGAATTTCGGGACGAAATTCAGAATGACATGTGGGTACTGTAAAACCTCGCAAAAAATCATATAATTAACTTCGGTTAATTAAATAAATAATCTCTGTCAGTATTATAATCACCATTTTTACAGAGAAATTTAAAATTTTCTTTGTATATTAAAATGGTCACGATTACGATATTGCAAAATTCACCAAACGACAAAACAAGTTCACGACACAATTAACAAAATATTAATAATACATTTTATGTGGTTAAAACTTCGATCCTCACCGTAACACCAAAATTATTTTTCTGCTGCCACAAACTTAAATTTGGGGGTGTTACATTTTCCAAATAATATTTTAATAATAAATTATTATTTATTATTACTCACTTAATTTCGAGCATGATTTAGCTCACTTGATTTAATGACGAGAAGTTATCTCACATTATTGAAAACACGAGCTCGCGCACGAACCGACCCATAGATAGTACGGTTTAGTCTAATAAAAATATTTAGAACCAATATTAATGTTTTTATATATCTTTTATAAAAACACACTGGAAAACAAAATTTACACGTTAACGATTTTCAACGTGCAACCAAAACATCTCGACTCACATTTAACCTCAAGCAAGATACGTAAAACATTATGGGAATTCACATTTTTAAAATTCCCACTCTTTTCAAACTTAGATGTGTCGCTACTATATGCAATCTAACATAACTTTAAATTTATACGTTTTCTATTATGTATACGTATTGAACTTGTATCAAAAACACATTTTGTACACAAAATTAACACGTCGAGTTATAAACTTAGTTTACTTTCAAACACACATAAATGCATCACAAAATCTGCCACCATTTAATTTAAAGCCAAAAACATCACAATTTATTTAAATTTACCAACCTTTCTTACAAAATCTATCTACTACCATCTCATTCAAAGATCTCTTACAAGATCCACCAAAAGTCTATGTTTTCTTGATCTTCCATCCAAAACCCACGTACCCTCCCATACATTCATTAATATTGATGTCTATTTGTCCACAAATATTTTATTAAGTCTTGCTACTTGATTTATAAAATAAATATTACCATTTTACATCCCATTTCCTTTCATAGAACAAAAATAACCATCACCTACTATCCTCTCTTGGTTTGTACGAACCAACTCAGCCCACCAACACCAAAACTCATCCCAAATATTTACTTGTTCTTGTAAAAAGATTGGAGGTTTAGTGCTCTAGTTTTATCTATAGTTCATTTCCATCAAAAATCACCATAAAAACTACACCAAAATCTTACATTTTCATGGGTTTTTCTTGAAGCATTTACAAGGGTTATATAAGGGTTACTACAAGGTTTTAAAGGGTCTGATTAAATATTGGAAGCTTGGGTAAAAGGTGGTTAGTGATAATTTTTAAGAAAACTTGGTCTTGGTCTTGCTTCTTGTTCGACACTCACACACTCTCGTTCACACCCACTGTAAGAAGTCAATTTCCAAATCTTATATTTTCTTTAATTTCTTAAGCTACTAAGCATGCTACTCATGCATTTCATTGTATATTCAAAATTGAAAACCTAACAATGAGTTTCTAAATCTTTCCTCACTTGGCATGCACATACATGAGTAAATGATTATGGTTGGGTTTGAAACATGTGTGGTAAACTTTTGAACTTGATTTAACACTAATAAATAGTTAAACGCAATACAAATAAGCAAATGCTTACTTCCTTATCATTCGACACACATTAGTAAGTGGTCATTTATTTGAAGTTTTCAAACTCAAAACAGCATGAAGAAACGTAAACTTAAGTCTTGGCTCGATTGGACAAAAGTTCTTATTCGCTTATTCGTAGCTTATTGCTTGTTTTCGGCTTACGAGCTTATGTTCCAAGCTTTTTGGGCTTTTATGTCACTCGGCTTAATTATCGAACCCATAATGATTTATATTTTGGGCTGAGAGGCCCAATACGTAGGTTATGTGCTTATTTTGGTCAAACCCGAGGTCAAGTGCTCATTTTGAAACCTTACAACTTTTCTATAATACCATAAGATTCAGTCCCTAAATTTAATGTGGAGTTATGATGATAGAGTTTGTAGAGTTAGAAACAAGTTGGAGTCGTTTAGTAGTTGCAAAGAGTACAAGATAGCTAATGCTCATAATTCAATGCAGCCTCATAATAAGTATACAATCATGAAATGAGATGAAGTGCAAGGGTTGCCCGAATTGATCACATAGCATTTAGTATAGAATTAAAAGTCGGTTAGATGAAGTGCAAGGGTTGCGAAAGGTTGCAAGAATAATTAATGATTTAACCTAATTCATGCCTATATAAACCGGCCAAAATCACATTTAGTATGTGCATTTGAAGATGATTCACAGATCTTTTAGATCTTTGATTGTTGGTAGCGGTACGTAAATTCTCTTTTGCAACATTTTGGAGATGATTCACACATCTTTTAAATCTTTGTAATTAACTTGATCTTCTTTTTTTCTTAATTTAGTTATCATACGCAGGTACCATGAAAATCGCACAAGATCATGCATGCTTAGATAAATGGAACCAAATATTGTGATACCAACTATTTTCTTTGTTTCATACATATTTAGGTGATTGTTATAGATAAGCATATATATATATATATATATATATATATATATATATATATATATATATATATATATATATATATATATATATATATATATATATATATATATATATATATATAGAGAGAGAGAGAGAGAGAGAGAGATATTTGTATTATGTTAATGCATTTTCATATACAAGTAATTTATGTGCGTTTTCTATTGATGTAGCTCACATGTGCGATTTGATTCAAGAAAATGTGCACGAGCATGTATGTAAAGCAACATTTAAATGGTTAAATGATATTTTTTAGCGTGATTAGTTTATGTAAGTAGTTGCTTTCGAATGCTCTTTGAGAAATATTAGAATAAATTTATCGTGTGCAATTGAATTATTATTGAAAAGAAGAAGGTCGCGCATCGCAAAGTGTTTTCTATTTCTATATGTAGAATTATTAGTGAGAAACCAATATTTACGCCAATTAAATGAGTTTACCATAATAGCAGAATACGACATATTAAAAATATCACATTGAGTAATGAATAGAAACGAAAAAATACATAATTTTGACTTAAATCCTTTTGTAAATTATAATATTAAATAAAAAAGTTGAGTTAGTTGGAGTCGTTTAGTAGTTGCATAGAGTACAAGATAGCTAATGCTCATAATTCAATGCAGCCTCATAATAACTATACAATCATGAAAGGAGATAAAGTGCAAGGGTTGCCCGAATTGATCACATAGCATTTAGTATAGAATTAAAAGTCGGATAGATGAAGTGCAAGGGTTGCGAAAGGTTGCAAGAATAATTAATGATTTAACCTAATTCATGCCTATATAAACCGGCCAAAATCACATTTAGTATGTACATTTGAAGATGATTCACACATCTTTTAGATCTTTGATTGTTGGTAGCGGTATGTAAATTTTCTTTTTTGCAACATTTTGGAGATGATTCACACATCTTTTAAATCTTTGTAATTAACTTGGTCTTTTTTTTTCTTCATAATTTAGTTATCATACGCAGGTACCATGAAAATCACACAAGGTCATGCATGCTTAGATAAATGGAACCAAAGATTGTGATACCAACTATTTTCTTTGTTTCTTATATATTTAGGTGATTGTTATAAATATATATATATATATATATATATATATATATATATATATATATATATATATATAAAGAGAGAGAGAGAGAGAGATATTTGTATTATGTTAATACATTTTCATATACAAGTAATTTATGTGCGTTTTATATTGATGTAGCTCACATGTGCGAATTGATTCAAGAAAATGTGCACGAGCATGTATATAAAGCAACATTTAAATGGTTAAATGATATTTTTTAGCGTGATTAGTTTATGCAAGTAGTTGCTTTTGAATGCTCTTTGAGAAATATTAGAATGAATTTATCGTGTGCAATTGAATTACTATTGAAAAGAAGAAGGTCGCGCATCGCAAAGTATTTTCTTTTTCTATATGTAGAATCATTTGTGAGAAACCAATATTTACGCCAATTAAATGAGTTTGCGATAATAGCAAAATACGACATATTAAAAATCACATTGAGTAATGAATAGAAAGGAAAAAAATACATAATTTTGACTTAAATCCGTTTGTAAATTATAATATTAAATAAAAAAGTTGAGTTTTAAACATAAGCAAAAGTTCAAACTTTTATCGAAAAACAAAACCGGTGCATTTAATGTGAAGTATATACAACATCGAGATGGAAGTGCAAGGCTTGCCAGAATTTATCACATGATATTTAGTAATTAATATACAATTAAAAGTCGGTTATGGATTGAGATTAAGTTGAAAAGGTTGCAAGAATAATTGATGATTTTACCTAATGCAATATATATATATATATAGATATATGTATTATGTTAATGCATTTTCATATACAAGTAATTTATGTGTGTTTTCTATTTATGTAGCTTACATGTGTGAATTGATTAAAGAAAATGTGCACGAGCATGTATGTAAAACAACATTTAAATGGTTAAATGATATTTTTTAGCATGATTAGTTTATGTAAGCATGTAACTTGAGTAATGAATATAAAAGAAAAAGAATATAACTTTTGCTCAAACCCATTTGTAAATTAAAAAAAATTAAGTTTAAAACATAATAGTGGAGTACAAAGGTTTTAAGAATTATTAATAGTATGTTAATTAATATTCATTTAGTTAGCTATTTAGAATTGAGTTTATTGATAAAATTTATTAATATTAGTTAGACTTCAATGTTAATTTTCAATAAAATTAGTTGTACAATAAAATGAGATGAAGCTAAAAAGGTTTGTAATGATTTTTATAAAGTTTATGTGGTATTATTATATATACATTATTACACAAACTTTAACTTACAAACTTAATAAAGAAAATATTTAACGCACATTAAACTATGAACAATTAGATAGACCCCGAGCGCTTCATATTACCATACAAAAACCATCTAATAAACAAGTATTGTAGGGCTAAGTAATAGATTAGATTCTATATTGCCTAAGGGAATTGAACTTGCTTGAACTCTAATCCAAACACACAACCTTTCTGCAAATTTTATGCCAAAAACCCAATTCTGGCAACCTGGAAATCACCAGATGGGCGGCCCCCTTAATTTTGTAAGGCGGCCCCATTAATCATTAAGGGGACCGCCCCCTAATTAAGGGGACCGGCCATCTGATGGTCGGGTTTACAGAATCTTTTCTGCTTTTTAGCCCATTTCAACCTACATTTCCCAATTTTCACCAACACAATTTGTCCTAATCTCCAAAACAAACTTTATCCATCCATAAACACACAAATCTTACACTATAAATAACCCCAATCCTCAAAACTCTTCACTCATCACTTCATGGCCTCTCCAAATAAACCAAAACCAAAAGCCTCTAGGCTTGCAAGAATGACGGAAAAACCCGTTTGGCGAAAGAAAAGCCCTCAAAACAAATCCATCATAACAAAAGAAGTTGGTAATCACTCAACACCACCAACCACTTACTTCCCAAACTTTCCACCAAACTCACAAGGACATTCATTTGATCCTCTTTACAAACCATACAACATTGGAAAAACTTCTTCCTTCATGCCAAACCACTCACCTCATCCTCCAATCACTTGTAATGATCCATACAAGTTTGATCAACCATCCCACTACAACTCCAACTACACAAACCCAATTCATCCATATCAACACAATGACTTTCTCCACATTACCACGGAAAAGCAAAAGTTCCGTGATGAAATATCACAAATCCATGATCTTCGTGATCTCAATGTCATGCATCTTGCATAACGCAACAAAGGGCAACCTCCATCATCTCCCTACAACAATTGCCTTCCTCACTCTCTCAACTTGGATCAAGTTACAAACCACACTCACTATTGCCCTTGTTGCATCTTTCTCCAAAAATAAATCCTTTACTTGAGTGAAGATATTTCTTGGATTGAATATCTCCTCACTCGACCTCATCCCATTCCACCCCTAACATGATACAATATCGTAAGGGCCACCTCTTTCGCTCCATACCCCACTCCATATCCTTCTCCATCTAACAACTAAGCTTTATGCTTATGTTATCCTTCATGCTAATAAAACAATCAACCATGAGTTGCAAGCAAGTCCAAGTGTTCTTTCTAGGCAATATAGGACTATGTCTTTTCTTTTCTTTTATTATGATTAATATGCCTTAAGCATATTAAATGTTGTAATGCTTTCTATGATGCTTGAATGAATCTACTTTTTTTATTGCTTTGCATGTATATGTGCCTTGTTCTCTTCTAATATTTTGTGTAGCCAAGATTTCCATAGCTCATTCCCTTGGTGCTCTCAAATGAGGGGGAGTACACTTCAAGGGGGAGCTTTAACCTTTTTGATTTTACAAAAAGGGGGAGAAGAGAATGTTAAACTCTAAATTTTTGTCTAAAAATTATTTTTTAGGCCTTATGAGTTTAAGGTTTTGTAATCATCAAAAAGGGGGAGATTGTTGACATAAATAATGTCTTAAAACATTGTTAGCATAATTAACAATGTCTCTATGTTTTGATAATTACAAAGCATAAACTCATTAATCTAAAACTTATGACGTAAACAAGTTTTTAGTGCTTAATACTTGTCTTTGATTCCATATCACTTAAGGTATGAATAAACAAAGGGTTTATTACATTTCATGATCAAAGGAAATTTCTCTAATCACTAGATTTTTTATAAAATGCATTAAACATCTTATATCTTTTACAAAATTGTTTTTGGAATTAAAAGAATATGTTTAATTCATTATAAATATTTGATTTCAAATTTCCAACCAAAAATGGCAAATTCTATCCAGAAAAATATTCCCCACTAAAAGACAAGAAAAACCAACGTTCTGAAGGGGCGGCCCCCTTAATTCCTTAGGCGGTCCCCTTAATCATTAAGGGGACCGGCCACTAATTAAGGGGACCGGCCACGCTCTTGTACAGTATTTTTCTCCCCTATAAATACTGGTTCACTCCTCAGAATTTTCTCACCTTTTGCACTTCTAAACTTTCTGATCTAGATCCATATCTCTATTCTCTTATCCTTTGATCATAAGTGTATAATTCTTTGTTTCAAAGTGATCCAAACTTCATTCTATCAAGTGCAAGAGAAGAATACTTCTATCCCTCAAGACAAGAAGTATTACAACTTGTTGTGATCTCCACATCCAAGTTGTTGGTGCATCATCAAAGATCATTTACATTATTCTTTGTGAAGATTGTTGTGAATATTTGATTGTAGATAGTTGTGCTAGATATAGATTGTGTGATTAGTTAGTAGCTTGGTGTGAAGAAGAAAAGTTAGGAACTAGATTGGTGTGAAGAAGATAGGTGTGGAGTAGTTAGTTGTGAAGTAGATTGATTTGAAGAAGTTGTGTAGAAGTTGTGACTTAGGTGTGACGAAGTTGTGGTGTGAAAATTGGTGTGTAAATTGGTGTGTACGGTTTTCTCCGCCATAAGGGAGCTTGTTGATATAGTGAAGAAAACTCTCGAGTTAGGTGCTCGGGGAGTGGAGTAGGGCAAGGAAGGTGTCCTTGTAGCCGAACCACTATAAATCTCTTGTCTCGCGGTTCGATCTTTCCATCTCTTACTTATTTCATTACTTATCATTGTTATATATTGTGTATTGTTAATTGTTTATATTGTACAAGACTTGAGATCACATATTATCGAATCTAAGTTTTTAAAAGCTAAGAAAACACTAAAACTATCTTTTATAATAAATTAAAAAGACGTAAAACTATTCAACCCCCTTCTAGTTTTCCACAAATTTAACTTTTGTAAACTCTATTATTTCATTAATAAAAGTTATTAAACGGGTTTTGTAAACCGTTCTTTGTACTGAGTGTTGTGATACCAAAGTTAGAAGCACCCCAGCGACATCATATTCTGCTGCGACCCATTTCTGGGGGTGTTACATCTTATGCGGTGGTATAACTTCTAACCCGAGTATCCTTCCCTCCCCCTCCCCTATGAAGAGGAACTGTCAGACAACGACGTGCACCGTCAAAACCAGATAACCCTTCTATGATAACTTGCATAGTCGAATTCCATTTCAAAACAACAACAAGACCCGATTGAATGAATTAGGTTTAGCACAATGGTTAGCTTGAATATTTAGCTTTATTAATAACAATTTAAATTCTTAAAAAGATTATTGGTCAAATGGGTTGAATGTTTCGAAAATGCATCTGAAGCTCATCAAATTAATAAGAACAATAAACAATTAGATTTTCATTGAAATAATATAATGGTTGTAATCATATTTGATACGATGGTTATGGACTTATAAAAAGAAGCCTTTGCACAAAATGTGTATTTGAACCAAACCCGATGTACACAAAACCTACCCATCTTTCACCTGCTACCAATAACACTAATTTTCATATGTTGATCAACAAGCTAATGTCTCTTTTAAGATTCAACTTAAGGTGTCTCATGTGATTATTGAAGCTTTGAGGTAATTTTATGTTGATGAAATGCCACTTAGTGGCCAAGGGTTTCAAGCGAGGCATACTTGTATTTGCCCATGTGTTTATTAGGGGATGTTTGGTACACTTGAATAGAAAGATGAGAAAAGGAAATGATGTCCATTCCCGTGTTTGTTGACATAAAGAATGAAAACCAATAATTAAATTACCATTCTCATTATCTCATGTTTCTTTAAAAAAAGTGGAGAAGTGCGGAGAATGAGAATTTTAGAAGGGCTCTTTTTCTTTATCCATTCTCCACTTAAAGGTATAACATGGTACCATGATCTTGGCCAACTAGAATTTCTACTACCGTATGCCCACTTAAAAGTCCATCTTGTTAGAGATTTGACAAAACAAACAAGTTATCTCCAAAATTATCTTACCTAAGCCACATGTGAGCTGCTCGAAATCAACTTGATAAAACTTAGATTAAGTTGAGCTTAAACGACCTGAGCTTGTCAAAGCTCATTTAATTAGTAAGTTTGAACTTGATCTTCATACTCACCCCAATTAGGCTTGCGAGTCTAATCAAGCCTAAACAAGCGTCAGAAATATATAAACTCATATATATGTAAACAAGTTATGGGTACTATGGTCCACGACGTCTGATCTCTTAGCGACATCATCGCCAGTCGAGACCCGACTCATTTCAATAGCTATAGTTTCAACCAAGTTCAAGGTACTAAACTATACTCGGGTCGAATTGGAAAACCCCATATATCCATAAAAGCCAAATTATATATGCCCATATCGAGCCCATGAAAGTTATATTTGGCCCAATGACAGTCTTGTCTTACTGAACCTAGCCTACCTTCATTTTCTTCAATATTCTTCCGATGAGAATCTTTGCTCATCAGTGATGATTGATTCAATACTCAGATACCCAAAACTTATTATGCTTTTTTGTTAATGGGTTTTGAATCAATCATCAAAAACCATATTTATAAAACTATATTAGATTTATTTACAATGCCATTGATGTTATCTCATAC
The DNA here is from genome assembly GCA_030686995.1 of Artemisia argyi. Classification (NCBI taxonomy): domain Eukaryota; kingdom Viridiplantae; phylum Streptophyta; class Magnoliopsida; order Asterales; family Asteraceae; genus Artemisia; species Artemisia argyi. The sequence goes on from CM060708.1 coordinate 113,709,877, forward strand.
TACTTAACATTCAATGGGTTTCATCGATGTCGAAATCACAACACGGATCGGTTTCAATTTGGTTTCTTAAAGTCATATGCACACTATATGTTCGACCAAATGCCTCACTCAAAAAAACCCATTTTTTACAAAACAATTTGAACCCGGATACCGCTTTTCGCGTTATTCGCTATATGGGTCATAATTGGAAAGACCCGAAATTGGCTTTCGGCTTTTTGGAATATAGTAAGAATGTTTTGAATGTAGTTCATGGTATTGAGAGTTATGAGTTTGTTTTGAGGTCGTTGTGTCAAGTGGGTGGTCTTGAGTTGGCGAAATTGGTTTTGGATTTGATGAGGGGTGATGGGTTGTTGTTGTTGGATAAGTCGCTTTTGGGGTTTGTCATTACGACTTTTGTGAATGCGGGTGAGTTTCAGGTTGCTAAAGAGTTGGTTATTGATTATACGAGAAGTAGTGTAGGAAACGATGGGGTTGGGGTGGTTAGTTGTTTAGTGATTAATAGGTTTTTGAGTTCGTTAGTGAAGAGTGATCGGGTGGATGAGGCTGTTGCGTTTTTTGAAAACGTTGTTTTAAGATCGCAATGTTGTTTGGTTGATACTTATAGTTTTAACATAGTTATATCTGGTTTGTGTAGGGCTAGGGAGGTTGATAAGGCTTTCGGGATTTTTAATCAAATGAGGAACTTTGGTTGTTTGCCTGATTCGGTAACGTATAATACTCTTATGAATGGATGTTGTCGTGTTGGTAAAGTTGATGAAGCGCATGAGTTGTTAAGAGAAGTTTGTAGGGTAGATGGATGTTCGCCTGATGTAGTGGCTTTTACTTCAGTTATATCGGGATACTGCAAACTAGGTAAGATGGTAGAGGTGTTGGCTTTGTTTGATAATATGATCGATAGGGGAATTAGACCTAATACTATTACTTTCAACGTTATTATTGATGGTTATGGAAAGACTGGTGACATGGGTTCTGTACTAAATATGTACGAAAAAATGCTTACTTTTGGTTGTACTCCTGATGTTATTACATTCACATCTATCCTTGATGGCCATTGTCGTGTAGGAGAACTGCACCAGGGCTTAAAGATCTGGGATGAGATGAATAGGAGAAATTTATATCCCAACATATATACCTTTTCAATTCTTATCAATAGTTTGTGTAAAGAAAGTAGATTTAGCGAGGCCCGTGATCTCTTAAGACAATTGAAGAAGAGAGGCGATATTGTTGCGAAAGCATTTATTTATAATCCTGTAATTGATGGTTTCTGTAAAGCAGGAAATGTGGATGAGGCTAATATAATATTTAAGGAAATGGAGGAGAAAAGGTGCAAGCCTGATAAGCTGACGTTCACCATTTTAATAATCGGACATTGTGCCAAAGGGCGAATGGTTGAAGCAATAAGTCTTTTTGACAAGATGCTAATAGTTGGCTGTGCTCCAGATTTGGTTACTGTAAATTCATTGGCATCACGTCTTCTTAAGGCTGGGATGCCAAAAGAAGCGTTTGAAATAAGGAAAGCTGCATTGGGCATGCCGGTTACACGAAGAGATGCTTCGTATAGTAAAAATTTGGATATCCCAGTGGCCGTGTAATTCACATGGTGTTTTGATGTTGTGTTGTGACCTGGCACTACAGCACTCCTTGATGTCATCGGTGCATGCTGAAGAGCTCAACTCTTGCCATTATCAGGTGTGCACATTATAAGTATACATGATTCGTTTTTAACCAGTATATATTTGGTTCCTACCTTGTTGTGGACTTTTAGCCTTTAGCCCCCTTTTCTTTGCCTGCGTTTTTCTTGGTGCTCTTGCCCTTTTGCTTTTTGCGTTTATGCTTTTGCTCTTGTATATTTTGCTAGTGTCCCCTGTCTCTTTAGTGCTTTATCTTTTCTATTTATGTGTTTCTTGCGGCGTTTGCTTATTTATGTTTATGTCCTTTTCTCTTATGTTCTTTTGATGGTTTTCTGCCTATCTGCTCTATATGCTTGTATGCTTGTTTTTATCCTATTGTCTTTTGTCTGCTTATCATTGTTATAGCTCACTTTCACACATGCACTTATTTCTGAGCACTCGCACCGCATACTCTTGCCAGAGGTCTTCCTGGAAGCAGTCTCCTTACTCTCGGGTTTATCCTGGGGTAGGGGTAGGATCTGTCTACATTCTACCTCCCTCATACCCCACCCGGGCGGGATTGGGTATATTGTTGTTGTTGTTGTTGTTGTACCTGGGATTGGGTATATATATATTATTTATTTATTTTTATTTTTATTTTTTATTATTATTATTATTTTTTTGGCAACTTCCATACTTTTTGTGGCTCTCATGAGTTGGGAACCAAATAGCTAATTGATACTACTAAATTCACTGGACTGTGTACCCATGAATTATTGTAAGATGTAAATTTCTGAGAGACCCACAAAACTGTGTTTTTAAACTTATGATTTACTATTTTTGGTTGGTTACTCCATGAATTATATCAAGGCAAAAACTTCAAATAGATTCAGTTCTTGCATATATGGCGAATGTAGTCTGTCGAGCTTCCAGTCTTTCACCTATATGTGCTTTGTATCTGATAGGACCCTGCCATACAATATGTGAATTCACACAGTAATAAAATAAACTAGAAATGATATGATATGAAACAAGATAAAGCAAGGTATCTAAAGGCGAAGGAACACTTGAGGCGACATGCCCTGATTAGATGACTAAAGCTGTGCTAAGGTATGGCTCGAGTGAATTGCTGGTTGAACATTTGCAGACAGTTATTTGGCACAATTTAACATTGAAACAGGAATCAAAGCATCTTGTGAAGATGTAATTTCATGTATACCTAATATGTTAAGTGTTACATAGTATGTATACCAGAAAAGAAGTATTAAACAAATTATTAAGTTCGAAAAGTATAGAAAGTCTAATTAGAATAACTCTCTTGATGCATTCATGTATAGTTCACACTTCATAGGTTTAGATTAATGAGAAAGTATAAAGAGCAAAAAAATTAGTAATAAGAAACGAAATTTATGACAGAACGGATAAAGAACAATACTTCTTGATTTGTCACGCTTGTGAATCTGTGATGGTGATAGGGCCTACAGATATGACACGGTGGAGAAGTCGAGGAGAGATGAGACATATAAGTCATCAAGGCTTTTATTTATAAGATACGTAATAGACTAGTATGATCAATAACTTTGTTGATCGCCTTCATGAGCCCGCCTTGCCTCAGCCCTATCAATGCGACATATTATTTTGTATCAGTGAACACCATGTATCGCTAGATATGCATGTGAACATGGTCTAACATTACGCTGATAGCTATTTAAGATCTAAGCAAGTTAACAATAGTTTATCGCCTTAATGCACAATGTTTTATATGGGATGCCATGACATACATATCCCATGCCGGTTAGGAGCTCCTTTTGAACATATTGATGCAATTATATTGTGACAATAGGTTTTCTCGAGGGTAATAAACATACTTAAGTTGATTGTGATTTGGTATTTAACCTTTGTTATAGGAGCTAGCAGATTTCGTTCATCCTTGCTTTTTAACAATAGGTATAGTTATAAGTATGTTGCCATTTTGATGTAGCACCTTTAGTTCTATGGAAAGGGCAAATTAGTTGTAGAAGTTGGCTGACAAACTTTTAGTAGTAAAACGAATTATGTCGTATTGTTGAGGTTTCTTTAGCCTGTATGTTTGTATTTCTAAAACCATGGAACTCTGTATGCTCGTATCTTTAGACCCCACAGGAATCAATGCCAGTCTATATGTTTAAAGGTTTTGCCAATTATTGAACACTCTTCGATGACTAAACATTTTCAAGAGTCGAGACCCAAAAAGACATTTATGTTAGATACGAAAACACTGGTACTAATGTGTTACTTTATCTGATCATAAATGAGGAGTTGTGAACTAATTTCAGTCTCTGATTCCTTTTGTCTATTTTCCTGTTGGATAAATGACATGAATTTAAATAAGGGGGAATTGATTTGCACACTCCAATTTTTTAATGGTACACTCCAATCTATGCATTACATAGTCGTACACTGTTTACATCCTGCTTAATTTGCTTGTATAGTAGAGTGTGCAATTCAAAATAATGCGTGCAAATCACCTCCCATAAATAAGGGCACGTGTTTGCACTTCTGTAGTTTGTGGTTAGAGACTTCAGTTGGGACTTGGGAGTCTAGTGGGCTGAATAAGTATATTAACGAAGGGGATTGTATTGAGAAATCGGAAGTATATTGGAAAACTAAGAGCGTCGTACAAGAGGCAGAAGTATTGTGTATACTAAATGTAGCAACTTGCCGGGCATATGGGATCCACTTATTTGTTTGGCACTTTGGCGTATCTATCTCGCATTATACAGATGTACTAGTATACCAATAACTGTAAAGATGTTTTTCATTCGTTTCTTATGATGGTTGTACCAGTTTACCGTCGACACATGTAAAGAACTTATGAATCAGATAATTTGGCTAAAGCATAATAGTTCACTTGTTTTAGTCCTCTCTTAGATTTTAAATCTGTTTTACACTTTGAAACCTAACTTCTAGGTTGAATTTGTGTGGCAAATTAGAAAATATTTTTATTCAACCTCAGTTCGTGAACTATTGAAAATTTGTTTTAATCTATGAATGTTTCTTTTAACAGGTCGCCACAGAGACGATGGATGCAGTTAGAGAAGTCAATAGTCATTTTTCAGGCTACATTTATCACAGGCCTTGATGCTTAATGGGAATCCATACTGGGGGATGGAAGTTTTTTTGTTTGAACGAGCATCCCTAAAAGTCAACTATTAACAGTCAAGGTGATATATGCAGCTAGAGGGATATCTCAACTGAAGGATAGGTTGGTTTGGAGGGAATGAAAAAAGTATTGAAGCTTTACATTAAAGGGCCATTCACTGCCAGAATTGTTCAGGTAACATGCCAGAAGCTTTCTGTTTTATGCTTAAGTTAAAATGCTGACCATAGAAACACATGACCAACTCCCATTTTAGTCAATGTACTTTTAACAACCTATAGCAATCCGTTACTTACACCATTTTTGCTAAGGGAGACCCATTACAACTGGATTGACCATCAAATTCTTAATAATGCAAGAATTAACTTACAGAAACTATTAAGAATATATTTAGTTAAAGTAGGTTGCTATTTCATATAAAAGGACGTTACAAGGTGACATAGAGGGGCAGAAGATTAATTTTTTTTGCTATCTTGCGTTAACAAAAGTAGATTGCCTAAAACGGAATTGTTTCAAAGTAGTTTGCTATTGTTTGCCTTTACGTGTATGGTTTTTCCATTCGCTTTTTTTGTGTGTCTGTGTACTGTGTAATACGCCATGTGTGTGTTGCTCACTAGATATAGCAAGATATGGCATGTTTTAAGGATGAGTCAGAAAAGTAAAATACAAAAAATGGGACCACTCTCATTTTATAGTATCCTATCACGCCATCAGATGATATGTTTGATAGCATGTCTATGTACCAATTTATTTTTCCTTGGCAATGGGATTTGAACTGTACTAATATTTTGAACTTTCATAAATTAAAGGTGACATATCGGTGTACTCTGGATTTTAATTGTCTTGGAGATCCACATAGAAAAGATTTAGAGGTTACTGAGACAAACGGTTACGGCTTCCACCAAAATCCCTGATCCTTTTGTGCAAAGAGACAATGAGGCTGATGTATCCAGGCGATCATTTCCACTTTTGCGTTCCCTACAAAGATTTTGGCTCAATGTTGTTCATTTTTTCATTCTTTTGCTTGCTGTGGTATCTTTGGCTTAACGAAGCTAATTCATTGTATCATATCCTAACAAGGGTAACCTTCGTTCCTTTTGGACAGTTTTGATTTCTGGGATCCCTAGTAAGGAATAGCATTATTAAGGATCATCACTGTTAGTTCACGATTAATCCACAAAAAGGTGTAGATTGGCGGGGACACCTTGACCCGGGTGCTTTTTGGCACCAGCTATTGTCCACCCCACAAGGATTATCACTGTTAGTTCACGATTAATACACCAACAAGCATACCTATGGCTTCTTTGTAGTTTGTAATAATAATTTCAATCAAGGCTAATATGATTAACATTTCTTTCAAATTCATTTAAGTTTCATGTACCGATTCTTGAATACCCATTATAGTAGAATATTCGTGTGATATTTTCTCAAATTTTGCGCTTGTCATATACATGTTCTTTCGATCAAACTTCCTAATCTATATTTAGTAGTGGGCAGGACAATTAAATTGGCACGTGCCAAAAAAAAAAAAAAAAAAAATGTTAACTATTAATTTGGGACGGATGGAGTGCAGTAAAACAAGTTGACAAATACCAATGAAATAGATATGGCTGTAAGACTGTAACTGCATGCATGTATTTTAGTTTGAACATATGCAACTTAAAACGACCCAAATATGTACTTAAATCTGTTAACCAATCAATGATTTTTCATTTAGTTAAATCAAAGTAAAATTTTAAACATGTGATCACAAAGTGTGTGCACACAACTAATCAAAATATTTTTGAAAGTTAAAGATTATTTTTCAAAAAGTAGTCAAAATCAGGATTATTTATTTGTTATCATATTCTAAAACATAAAGTGTTACTCATTTCTTTAGCATATACCCTCACCACCACCCACGCCACATGTACATAAAAAAAATATGAATTGAACAACTTTTTTGAGTTTTGCATAGCCTTTTCATTTTATCTTGTAAACTTTAAAGGAAGCACAACATGCATTACCTTTTAGTTGAAAAAAGATTATGAATACTATTTTACTAAAACATGCAAATAGAAGATCAAGAAAGATATAACGATGGTATAATTAAAATATTTCTACTCGCTACTCCCATATACAAATCAACTATTCTTTTTTATTTGGTGTCACTTACTCACTTATAAAAAATTTAAGAAGGTTAAAGAAGTTTAGGCAGGGTGCATAGCTTTGTCTTTTACAACTACAATTATTACCTATTTTGCAACTAATTTTGGTTTGATGTACCACCATTAACTGTTACATGAAGTGATGCACACATGTTTAGTAAAATAGTTGAACTAAGTGAAAGTTATTCCTATATCAATTTAGAACGTAAAGAGCTAAAATGCATGCATCTTTTTTGTTTTACACTAAAATATGCATATGTGTGTGAATGAGATTTTCAAAAATTGACAATCTTATTTCTATATCAATTTTAATGAAATTTTCAACATATTGCTTTAGAATAAAACATGCATTGCCAAAAGCAAAAAGAAGGAAACAACCAAAATGAATTGGTTAATCGCTGCCTACAAAAGCAAAAGCAAGAAATATAAATATGAAGATTTGAAGTTAATAAAAAACATAACAAAAAAGCAAGAAATATGAATAATGAAGAAAAAATATGAACATATGGGTTGGTCTCATTGTCTTGTTTGAATTCGATATACAAAATTGAATGATTTATTTTTCGTAAATAATTAATCTAATATATCTTCTCATTTTAATTATAAAACTAACAAATTATAAAACTAACAGGGTATTCGTGCAATACAGTGGTGAGTCGGTGATATAAAAGTGATTAATTCTTCGTCTACCTAGTATTCGTCTGCACGCTTGTTGTGTTACTAATTTTATATGTTCCGAATAACTATATAATTATATTTAGGGATAATTCCAAAAATGACTCGATTGCCCAAAGACTGAGACTATCTAGACTGCAGCTTTTGTGTTTCCGTATCTACCCCAGTTGCCTTGGTAACTCAAATTTTTCCAACCATATGACACCAAGTGTCTGGCATGAGGGCCGCCAGTTGCCCAAAAAATATACAAGTTGCCCTACGTTATAATCCGTAAAGTCACACTTGTCACTTGCAGATTTTATTTGCCCAAAAAGTACTGGTTACCCTGATTTAGATAAGGAAATACTAAAGTTTCAATCTAGATAGTCTTAGCCCTAGGGCAACCGGGGCATTTTTGGCATTATCCCTTATATTTATACTAGCAGGGTATCCGTGCGTTGCGGCGGCGGATACCCTGAAATAAAATTTTTCGGTGAATCATGTATTTTAGTTTATTATGTTCTTTTTGACAATAAATTTACGGATATCAAAAATTTTGTTTAGCTCGTGTCCGTTCTGGCCCGAGCCCGTTGGCTCGTGTCCGTTCGGGCTCGAGCCCATTTGGCCCGTTGCCTGTTCGGGCTTGAATATTTGTATAATGTGCTTTATTATTTGTATTAGTGACATTTAATACAGGAATTGTGTTTAAGTTGATTGTACAATATGCTTGATAATTTGTATTTCTTATGTAAAGGGCGTTTTAATAAGTCCATTAATTGTATTTATTGATCAGTTAATTAATTGTATTTAATGTACATAATAATTTATTTATTCTATTTAATGTTAGTATTAATTGTATGATATAATTAAATACAAGGGTTCTATAAGTAGTATTGGTTGTTGTACTTATAGCTTTATAAGTTGTATTGCTTAATTTTAAGGGCCCGTTTGGTTGAGCGGGTTAGGAATTGGATTTAGGCATGAAAGTAGAAATTAGTTGTTTGGTTTGAATCCGTGAGGCCTAAAATTGGCATTGATGCCTTAATATTTGGCATGCACTAATCCTAGCGTTAAGGGTGGGTTTTTGAAAATATTGTCCCATTATTGTGGGACCCTCTATCTATATACTCACATTTTTTTTTCTTACAATCTAATAAATATTTTTAATGTAAATTTAATTTAAAACAATATTTTTTTTTCAATCATATCATAGTATTTCTCTTTCCAAATCCAAATACAAATTCAAATCCAAATCTAAATCCTAATCCCATTTTCAAACCAAACGGGCCCTAAATATTTCTATTAATAGTAGGCATTTCTCCATTAGAAGATAGTTAGATAATCTTAATGTGAAGCGTTTACCATTTTATTGTCTTTAATTGTATACTCTGTATATAATTATTACTACTTCCGTCCCTAAATAAATGTCCACTTTGACTTTTTAGAGTCAAACTTGTTCAACTTTTACCTTAACTATTTTTGTGTATGCTATATAATATTTGATGCAAAATATATAAATAGATTATGTTTTAAGTGTATTTTTCAATGATTTATTTATTTTTATCATGTATTATATGACATAGAAAAAATATTTAAGGTCAAAGTTGAACCATTTTGACTTTGAAAAGTCAAACTGGACATTTATTGAGGGACGGAAGGAGTATTATTCTGCTTATTTGTAGTGTTATAGTGCTAGGTGCAGTTAGTGTCGTCACGTCAGCTTTCTACCTTATTACATTCTTATAACACAAAACCAAAAAACAACATCCCCAATAACATTCTTATAACATATCACCAATTAAACCCCACCATTCACTCAAAAAAAAAAAAAAAAAGCCGAAAAACGATCGCCATTCGGATGGCTATGGCCCTATAACGCTCGGCCCCATGCAGCTATAACGAGTATAGCAGCACCATAAGGGAAAAAATGGCCCTATGACATGTTATAGGTGTGTTGCATCATGACGTCTTATATGCATAGCGTGTGGATTATGTAGGCAGCCATACTTAGCTTATTATTTTAGCTGTGGTTTTTAACCTTTTTACCGGCTAATTCATGTGGTCTAAACTCACCATCGCACATGCTTAAATCAGATAAAACAATTTTTTTAATAAGTAGGCGCGATTATTCTCCTTTCCCCTTATAGTTGTGGTATATTTTAAACTAACTTTTTTTTCCAACAAAAATCCTTGCTACATTTTATGAATTTGAGGCATTTTACATAAAACTTCCACTCTATGTATTATAAACATTATGAATTAACTACTAGTGACAATAAAACAAAATTTTAGGCTGATTAGATATGAGTAGAGATTTAAAAAAAAAAAAAAAAAAAAAAAAAAAAAAAAAAAAACTTAAAATAAATAATAAGTTTATGAGATCTCTTGAGTGGGGGTATGATTTGATATGGTTATGTTAAAGTCAGAAAAAACAAAACAACTTGAAGATAAAAGATAATGGAAGGGGATAAACCCTAATATGTTTTTTTTCTTTTTTCTTTTCTTTTTTCTTTTTTTTTGAAAAGCGATGATATTATTAGCCACAAGGCAAACACAAACAAAAACAACAAAAAGAAAAGGCTCTAAGACAGAGCCACGAAACAAGGAATTACAACAGGAGACTTAAGCAATTTATTACTTAAGGTGTGTTTGTTTAAGCTTATATGTTGGGTTTACACTTATCACTCATAAACAGTTTATTGCTTATGTGAAATAAGTTCATATTGAGTGTTTGTATTACCTTATTATATTGAGTGTTTGTATTAACTTATTGAAGTAAATTGATAAACCAAACATCTTGAACTAAGAGCATCATCAATGCTCGACTGTGAGCGTATGATAGAACGTTAGAGGTACCAGCTAGTTATTTCCATAACTACGATCTTAATTTCATAATATCAAAGTTAACGTGTTCATGTGGAGATTGCCTCTTGATCGTCTTCCTAATTGGTTTAATCTATCAAGACGCAGTTTGGATATTGATTCAATAACCTGCCGGGTTTGTAACTTGATGCCACAAGGTCCTCTCACTATTTCTTCACTTGTGACCAGCTTCTTCTATTTGGAGAGCCATCCGAATTTGGTGTGATATTTCTTCACTTTAGTATTCTTTTACCCACTAAAACTTGCATATTTGCATATATACCCAACACATGCTTAATTTGCATTGTACATCATGCATTAAAAACTTGTACTTTGAGAAAATATGCAAGTTTTTGAGTTTTATTGGGTATATTTGCAATTCTCCGTTCTTTTATTGTAATAGAGTAAATTAAGAGTACAAAGGAGTATTATTTTGTCATGGATATTAAAAGCAAGTTTTCCCCACCTTCAACAATAAAACGACAATTAATAAATTTGCCGCCATACACCTACTACTTACTACTCCTGCCACTATACTTGTGTCTTAGTCGGACCCCCATACTCACGCATCAATTTAATTCATATAAATATACCACCCACCTCTTCACGCTTCTCATTATATCTTAGATTTTGACATTTTCTTTAGTAGATCACGGGTATAAAAGCATGCATGATTATTTGTTCATGTGTCTACGTATCTTGTGTTACATTGCTTCTTTTAATATTGTAACATGCAATTAGTATGTCGCTGATATACGACTGAAAGTGTAATCTAAATGAGATCGTAGAAGGAATAACTTTCTCTATCATATCAAGAGAGATTTTATCTTGTTTAGTTAGTGCCAGCCCGATATATGTAGGTAAGTAGGTTTAAGAGTTTAACTTTACAAACTCGCATCGGCGTTACCTTTAGAGGTGTCGATTAGTTTTACCGAACGGGCTTAATTGGATCGGGTATTCAGGTTCAAAACCTTAATGATCAGGTTATTAATCGGGCTAACTGTTAACACGAACCACTCAAATTCTTACGAGGGTTGGATTTATTGTGAAGGTTTTGTCATGTGTACGTATAGTACTTAGCTACAAGTTTTATGAAAAATTTAGGCTCCAACAAACAAGTCATTTTCATAATTGATGTTAATAATATCTCATAATATCCTGAATGATAATGTGCTAATATTATGCTTTAATTATTACGGAGTAGTATATATTTAGATACATGACAAGGAATAATTGGACTAGCTAGAACTCTACCTCGACACCCTAGTGCATGAATCATTAAGGTTGCTATGCCCTTAAAGAACTCTACATCGACACTCTGTCGGATTATCATGGCATGCATGATTAAAGAGATAGAAATGTCATGAATAAACTCATGTATCTCGAGAGTAATAAATGGTGCATTGGCTTGAATGCGACTTTAAACCAACTTCAACTACTTTGTAGCGTGATAAGTTATGGTCTGAAGAAATTATGGATACCTTTCGTTATGGTGAGAGCCATTGAACTTACCATTATTCCTTTCGTTTTAATGAACATAATGAGTATTAATGACCTCTCCCAACTCAAAAACCTATTTGACTTGAGTCTTGAATAGAGCTAACATGCTTTGAGTTAGTACCTATAATCATTATATTGTACTTTGGCTAGTTTTATCCATTAAGATCAATACTTTGCCGTTCATTCGTTCCAACGGCTTATTTTTGACATGTAGATCGATTGTTTTTAACGCCATATTGATCAATTATCTAATCCTCTTTCTTGAACTTCAATGTATAATGTGGTCCGGTAGACTCCAATCTTTCAAGGCTCTTAATTGCCAAAATATGTCTTCATTATATAATTTCTTACTGTATTTCGTTCAACTATATAAATGTGGTTATCTTGATTTACATAGATATAAACATATGGTTCACTGTCTTCTTGATGTTGCAAGTCGCAAAGAACTATTAAGTGAAGTGCGTTTCATGTGCACAGTGCACCCAAGTTTCATATTTGGTGTGTGGATCGCAGGGCCGTCCCGTGGATTTTGATGGCCTCGTTCTAGAATAACAAAGTTGACTTTTGGTAGAGCGTCTTTTAGATTTCTATGCGCTATGCTAAACTAAGCAGGGCTTCTAAACATGAGAGATTCAATTTATATGCACACGCGAAAAAAAGTTTTTGAATATTGCGAAATATATTATAAGTAACAAAAAGTGTTATATCAACAATGTCAAACTCCTGGAGCTAGTTTATCGATCGACCGGTATTATGGGACGACTTAAGAAACTTGTTTAATATACACAACTTAAGTATTTTGGTACTTCAAGAGTATTGAAACTTGTAATAAATTATTAAACTAAAGTTGGAATTTTCAATCTAATAAACATTTTATTTGAGAAATATAAGTAAGTGGGAAACACATATACTATATGTAAAATCTACAAATATTGGGGTTCATAAGCAACCATGACCAGTGACGGAGCTGCACGGTTTATTTTAGAATGATCAATTGTATATAATTTTATTTTAAGGGTGGCAAACTACTAAATTCCTACACATTAAAATTTTGGGGCCTCTAAAAATTTTGAGGCACTGAGCGATCGAACACCCTTAACATGCCTAGATCCGGCCTTGGTGGATGGCGATCTCCAATCATATATACTCTTTAAATCACATATTTCTTCATAGTTGAAGAATGGGGAGCATAAAAACATCTCCAACCATACTTATATTTGTAGATTCTTTTGGAGCATTGTTGAGAAACCTCTACACTTAGAGGATTCCTATTCATCCTTCAAATAATAAAATAATACAATATATACACCAAATAATACAGATACCTCATGTTATTGGTTGAATGCATATTAATTTAGTATAAAAGTATTTGAAGTTGAAATATGGAGCACATGGTTGAAGAAGAATTATTTATGGAGAAATAACCTTATTAAAAAGATGTTTCTTTATTCTTCAAATTTAGAACATAAGAGTGCTAGGTGAACGAGTGTACAAATAAATCAGTCTAGCACCTTCTCAATAACAGCCTAATAATTAAAATAAACTCTTTAATTAAAATCAATAACAGTTATTGGTGCATGTGAAGTATACAATTACCAATCATGTATGCTCATCAATCGTAGTTATCAATAATAATTACCCCGTTATTTGTAATTCAAGTAATCTTGTTTCTCTTTGTCAAAACAAAATACGATAAACATCAATCACATAAAGAGGAAAAGAAAATAAAAATGGTCGAGGAACGTTTACATTTAAAGGATTATTATTCATCCTTCAAATAATAAAATAATACAATATATACACTAAATAATGTAGATACCTCATGTTATTGGTTGAATGCATACTAATTTTGTATAAAAGTATTTGAAGTTGAAATATGGAGTACATAGTTGAAGAAGAATTATTTATGGAGAAATAACCTTATTAAAAGATCTTTTTTATTCTTCAAATTTAGAACATAAGAGTGCTAGGTCAAGCAGTGTACAAATAAATCACTTTAGCATCTTCTCAATAACAGCCTAATAATTAAAACAAACTCTTTAATTAAAATCAATAACAGTTATTGGTGCATGTGAAGTGTACAATTACCAATCATGTATGCTCATCAACCATAGTTACCAATAATAATCACCCCGTTATTTGTAATTCGAGTAATCTTGTTTCTCTTTGTCAAAACAATATACGAAAAAAAGCAATCACATAAAGAAGAAAAGAAAAGAAAAATGGTTGAAAAAGAAAGTTGGTGGCCTAGGACTGACGGCGCCAGTTCAGGTGCCACATGGGATTGACGTGGGTAGGAAGCCACCATACCCCGTGCTCTTAGAGGCATTATGTGTGCCTAGTGTAGGGTTCACATTCTGTAAGTTGGCGTCATTCTTCTCTTTTGAGAAACTTGAGAAGGATGTAGTAACTTACTAAAGCGGATCCGAAAGTTTTCCATAACTCAAGATATTGGAGCGCGTTGTCACGACCCGCCTAATTGATACGATTATTTTCGAGGTTGATCGAGATTCCGGATTGTTCCACACTTGTCTTGAAAGACCTTGGATAATCTTGGAAGCTCATGCAAGATGTTGGAATAGGATGGAAGCTCTAGAACATCATGGAAGACCTAGAACCTCTTGGAAATCCTAGAAGCTTCCCATAGAATTATCTAGAATCATGTACATACTAGTATAAATAGGAGTTGCCTCATTTGCACAAGGCATCCAACATTTCACTTGTAAACTCTCTTGTAAAGTTCTAAGTAATACAAAGCATTTCCTTTCATTCCACTTGTTCCTTTCTTTGAAGCTTTCCTAGTTGTATACATCGTTGAGTATTCGAGCAAGGCTGAGCTTAGTCGAGACTAAGTGCCGCACAGAAGACCTTGTAGAGACAAGTCCGTGACAAGTGGTATTAGAGCCACGTTGATTCGAAGCAATGGCGAATGAAACCGAGAAGATTGATGCTAGTGGAAGTGTGATTCTTGACGAGAGGCTAGGTCGAGACGATAAGCGTCAAGACCCCAAGAAGAGAGGTACGTCTAAGGACGTTGTGGCAAGTTTGGATAAGAGAATGACGGGTGTTGAGACATCCGTAACGGAGTTAAAGAACCAAGTTGAAGGCTTGGAAGGTCTTGACTCCGATTTTGAGACCATGAAGGATGACTTTAGGGTGGTCATCAATACTCTTAGCGGTGACTTGAAGCGTGAGATCCATGAATTAAAAGAGATGCTCATGGGTGAGATCACGAAGTTACGAGAAGAGTTTGGAGAAGAGATCTCCAACATTCACAAGACCATAAGAGACTTGAAAGTTGATGTGGTGCTATGCAAGCGATCCATAGTTAATGGAGGTGGCGAAACTAGTCATCATGCTCCGAAGATTGATGTTCCTAAACCATCACCGTTCGTGGGAAAGCGGGAAGCTAGGGCGGTTGATGATTTCTTGTGGGAGATGGAGCAATACTTGGAAGGTGTCAAGATTACGGAGGACGATTCCAAGATCAAGATGGCGACCCGATACTTGAAGGATACCGCGACGTTATGGTGGAGACGTCGATATGGGGATATCGAGCGAGGTACGTGTACTATCAACACTTGGGATAATTTTGTATCGGAACTTAGAAAGCAATTCTATCCGGAGAATGCTAAGAACGAGGCAAAGAGTCGGCTTCGTAAACTCAAGCAATCCGGAACAATCCGAGAGTATGTCAAGGAGTTCACTACACTTGTCTTGGAGATTCCGGATCTTTCCGACCAAGACTTTCTTTTCTACTTTCTAGATGGTTTGCAAGGATGGGCTAAGACGGAGTTGGAAAGACGTGGAGTTCAAGACCTTGCTACGGCTATCGCCCATGCCGAGGCCTTGATTGACTTTAGTTCGAGGAAAGATTCGTCTAAGCCAAAGGATCGAAAGGCGAGTCATGAGAAAGGTGGGGGAGAGAAAGTCGCTCAAGCAAAGAATGATAATGCACGTAAGCCACCAACTGGAAAGGGCAAGGACTTGAAGACGAATTATAAGACGGGTGGATGCTTCATATGTGATGGACCTCATAGAGCTCGAGATTGCCCCAAGAAAGCAAGCCTCAATGGAATGATAGCTCATGAAGATGAAGATACTAGCGAAGGTGGATGCATGAGTACGATGAGGATCTTGATTGCAATCAAGGCCAAGACAGAGGTGCCAAAAGTTGTAGGAAAAGGACTACAATTTGTGGAAGCAACCGTCAATGGGACCAAGGTACGTGCTCTAGTTGATTCCGGTGCCACTCATAATGTTGTGTCGGTTGATGAAGCCAAGCGGTTAAGGATTAGCGCTACAAAAGGGAGTGGAACGTTTAAGCCGGTAAACTCAAAAGCCAAACCAATGGAAGGAGTGGCTAGAGATATTCGGGTGAAGATTGGAGAATGGGAGGGGACGGTTGACTTGTCGGTGGTCCCGATGGATGATTTCAATTTGGTTCTTGGGTTGGAGTTCCTCGATAAGGTACGAGCTTTCCCTATTCCATTTGCTAACACTTTATGTATCCTAGTTGGTGGAAAGACTTGCATGGTTAGCACGGAGTGGGATTCTAAGTGTGGAGTGAAGACCCTTTCGGGCATGCAATTCAAGAAAGGGTACAGCAAGAGTAAACCTTGCTACTTGGCGGTAACAAGGCTAGAGACGGATGACGAGTCGGGCAAAGTGGATGTACCGAAGGAGATTGAGCAGGTACTTGATGAGTTCAAGGACGTGATGCCTAAGGAATTGCCCAAGAAGCTACCACCTAGGAGGGAGGTGGATCACACCATCGAGTTGGAGCCGGGTTCCAAACCACCCGCTAAATCCCCTTACCGAATGCCACCGCCGGAGTTAGAGGAGTTGCGTAAACAACTCAAGGATCTATTAGATGCGGGCTATGTTTGACCTTCGAAGGCCCCATATGGTGCGCCGGTGCTATTTCAAAGGAAGAAGGACGGATCCTTGCGGATGTGCATAGACTACCGGGCACTTAACAAGGTAACGATCAAGAACAAGTACCCTATTCCTCTCATTGCGGATTTGTTTGATCAACTTGGAAAGGCGAGATACTTATCCAAGTTAGATTTGAGATCGGGATACTACCAAGTATGGATAGCGGAGGGAGACGAGGCTAAGACGATGTGTGTCACGAGGTATGGTTCTTACGAGTTCTTAGTCATGCCTTTTGGTTTAACAAATGCTCCCGCTACATTTTGCACCCTCATGAATAAGTTATTTCACCCGTTCCTCGATAAGTTTGTAGTGGTATACTTGGACGATATTGTTGTTTATAGTCATACCTTGGAGGAGCATGTCTTGCATTTGAAACAGGTGTTCCAAGTGTTGCGGGACAACGAGCTTTATGTGAAGTTAGAGAAATGCTCCTTCGCCCAAGACAAAGTCGAGTTCTTGGGACAGAAGATCAAAGACGGTGGATTGATGATGGACGGGGCAAAAGTGAAAGCTATCCAAGAGTGGGAACCACCAACCAAGGTGACAGAGTTGAGATCTTTTCTTGGATTGGTGAACTATTATCGAAAGTTCATCATGGGATAATCGGCAATAGCATCTCCATTGACGGACCTATTGAAAAAGAACAAAGCTTGGATGTGTGATGAGAAGTGCCGAGCGGCGTTCGAGAGTTTGAAGAAGGCGGTTATGGAGGAACAGGTGTTGAGACTACCGGATGTGACCATGCCTTTCGAGTTGCACACGGATGCATCGGACTTTGCTATTGGAGGAGTTCTAATGCAAGACGGACACCCGATCGCATTCGAGAGTCAGAAATTAAATGAGACGGAAAGGAAGTACACGGTGCAAGAGAAAGAGATGACAGCAATCATCCATTGCTTGCGGATTTGGAGGCATTATTTGTTGGGTTCGAAATTCGTGATCAAGACAGATAACATTGCCACGAGTTACTTTCAAACCCAAAAGAAGTTAAGTCCCAAGCATGCTCGTTGGCAAGACTTCCTAGCCGAGTTCGACTACCAATTGGGGTACAAGCCGGGGAAGGCTAATGTGGTAGCCGATGCATTGAGTCGCAAGGCGGAGTTTGCGGCAATCACCCAAGCGCAATACTTCCTCCAAGATCGAATCAAGGAAGGATTGGAACATGATCCTTTTTCCAAGAAGCTCGTGGCCTTAGCAAAAGATGGGAAGACTCGAAGATTTTTGGCTTAAAGGAGACATGTTGATCACAAAAGGAGATCAACTTTACGTGCCTAAGTGGGGTGATCTTAGACGGGTAATCTTAAAAGAGTGTCATGATTCAAAGTGGGCCGGTCATCCGGGGATCAAGAGGATGTTGGCTTTGGTTGAAGGCACTTATTATTGGCCAAGGATGGATGATGATGTAGAGACATTCGTGTGGACGTGCCTTATTTGCCAACAAGATAAGATAGAGCAAAAGAAGTTTGGACGCTTGTTGGAACCTTTACCTGAGTTACTTGGACAAATATAAGCAAGATTCAATAAAATAAGCTGCTTGAATAAGCCAAAAATCCACAATAAGCACTTGCTTATTTGGTTCCTGAGACAGAAAGGGGACAACCTTTGGGAAAGGTTTCAGGTGGGGTCCAAGGTCAAATAAATGGTCAAAACATGAACCCTACTAGGAGGGGGGTTGAATGAACCCAAAATGGGTCAGTGGGACCCACTGGAGTGGCCACAATGAGCCACCAAAGTGGTGGTGGTGACTGGGTCTGCTGATGCACAGGGCAAGGGCTTGCCCTGCAGCCTACTTTGAAGGGAAAAAAGGTCCAATAGAAAAATGCACAAAATTTAAACAAGTGTATGAATCTCTAGTTCTACTGGTAGACTATAACCTCAACAAGTTTCAAAGCCTAAGACCCAATACAAAAATCTATAAAATTCATGCCATTTTTGGTTTTTCTAAAAAGATACACTTTTGACTTTTTATAGAATTTGAGATTTTGACTTTTTTGAATTTTGATTGCTGATTTAATGACTTGGAATGTTATGTTAAGCTATAATATGACCAATTTAAGCTATAATACAAACTTATGAATGGATTTGATGGGTTTTGGATTCAAATGTCACCACAGTTAACTGTGGTGATGATTTTCCTTGTGATTTTGACTTATGCAATATTTATGACTCAGAAAATTGTTACCCTGAGCCTATATCAACCTAAGTAACTCAATGAGACCAAAAGTTATACTAAAAAGCAACAAGAATACCATAGAAAAGCTAAAACCAAACACCTCTAACTAAAACTGATTTGCAGTTTTGTGAAGCCAAATGAGATTCAAACCTAAAATACCATTACCTATTGACTTGTTATGTTATAATAAGTTATTATAAACTAAAAAACACATGTATGGACTACAAACACTTAGAGTTACTAGTAAGACTAAAATGACAGTCAAATAAGTAAGTTGAGCAACAAGCAAATCCAAAGAACAACTACCTAATTTTAAGTAACAGATAAACTAAGCAATACCAAATAAGCTTAAAAACACAGAAAAGTAAGCTAAGAAACAAGCTACACTGATTATGCAAAGATGGAGTAAATTGCTTACAAAGTGTTTTTCTATCAAACCCAATGAACCATGAACTAAGTACCACTCCTATTGGTTTCCACAAACCACTAATACCCACAGCAATCCAGAATCAACCAAACTCCAAGCTTCTCCAACCTTTGTCGATATTTTTTATTTTAATTTGATTTTTCTTACTTTTTTGAGTATTTACTGAAAACTTGGTTGTTATTGGTTTAGAAGCTTATAAAGCTTATAAATGTTTTCTATTTGAACTTGTGAGATTGTGCAAACGTTGAGAACCACTGAGTAAGCTTAAATAAGTACTTGAAATTCTTAGATGAAACTTGGAAATTTGCAAATGAAAAATAATTTAAAACATAAACTTCATTAATTGAAAAACAGATTACAAAGGTGAAATTAGAAACTATATTATCTAAATTACAATACTACACACTAAAAAAGGCTCATATGAGCTACAATATATATAACGAGATACCAATGCTCATAAGCT
Source organism: Artemisia argyi (assembly GCA_030686995.1). NCBI lineage: Eukaryota > Viridiplantae > Streptophyta > Magnoliopsida > Asterales > Asteraceae > Artemisia > Artemisia argyi. The sequence continues at coordinate 113,729,790 of CM060708.1, forward strand.
TCTCCCACATGGCTTCTTTTTGGATATTTTATGTTCCAGTAGCTTTCTTTTTGACCCTTGACCAAATCCCCACCATTCAATTATAATTTGATGCATCCCAACCCTTGATTGAATTTTAGCGCCAAAATGGAACGGGGCAAATATAAGTGGTTATGGTGGAGCATTTATTGTGGTGGTGGTGGGGGTTGGTTTAGTTGGTGAGAGGCATTTATTATGGGGGGCTATGGGTGAAAAAGGTGAGGAGGAGGGGGAGACATGGAGCCTGGTTTTGCGTTGGTATGTTAGGGGGAAAAAGATGGGGTTGACCGGTCTTTTGACCGGTTTGACTTTGTTGACCGGGGGTGGTTTTATATTAAAGGGGAGTGGGCTGGATAGGGGATGGGCTTGGGAATGGTTTTGGGCTTGGGTAGTTTTGGGGTGGATTTGGTTTTGGTTTTGTATAATAAAAAAGGGTCCGGTTGGTTAAATATATAGCACAAGGACCAATTTTGTAATTTTGCAAAACCTTAGGGACTGAAAATGTGTATTTCCCAAATTGCTACCAAGGACCAAACATGCCACAATTCCAAAGTCCAAGAACCATTTTTGCATTTTTTCACTTTTCAAAATTCCCAAGGACCTATTTTGCCAAATTTGAAATCTCAGGGACCAAATGTGTAATTTTGGAAAACTTATGACCCAAGTGTAATATTTTGTGAAATTTGACTTTCAAAAGTTTGGGTTGACTTTTCCTTTCAAAATAAATGCATAGGGACTATTTTTGACAAGTTTTGAAACTCGGGGGACTGAAACTGCCAATATTGCAAACTTTGTACGTTTTTCATTTGTTTTTGCTCATTTTGCATTTAAAGCACATAAAACACAATCCCTGGGATAATTTAAGTATTTTGATAAATTTTTGATTGTTTTTGTATGTTTTGGCTGTTTAAATACGATAAAAATGATGAGTGTTTGAGCACTCATCAATTCCTCACACTAAACTATTGCTAGTCCCTAGCAATCTTTTAAGAAAACTTGATGGATTTGAAAACTCTTTACCAAAAGCCATCACTTCTGGAGTAACCAGATGTATCGACTCAAGTAAGAACTATGGTCCATCTGATAACCATGTGATTTTTAGCAAACCACCAGCTTTCAACGGTTTTGATTAGTTTTTACCAAGAGCCGTTTGCTCCTGGACTAGCCAACTCTTGATGGACACAGTCGACATCTTGGTGAGCTGATTCCAATTATGGATTTTCCACTGCCTTTATCACAAGCCATAATCTTGCGGGCTAGCCAACTCATTCACTTTATGGGATATGGCGAGTTGATTTACGATACAATTTTGGGCAAATTGCAAGCCGTCAACGGATTTGAGTTATCTTTACCAAGAGCCGTTTGCTCCTGGATTAGCCAATCCCTTTGTTGGTTAGACATGGCGGACTGATTACGACAAAAAAATTGAAATAAAGTGAAAAATTTTTGAAAATTTTGGCCAAAAACGGGGGTACTAGAAGATATATTTTGATAAAATTCGCTAGAATCCCCCCCCCACACACACACTTAGAAATGAATATTGTCCTCAATATTCAAAGTCCCGGAAATTACGCCGACTCTTTGAATGGAAAAAGCTAATATTCGAATCTAAGTGCGGAAACACCATATTTATCTTTATTTCTATATATACTTTTTTTTTTGGAACTTATATACATATATACATTTTTCAAACAGCGGGGGGTTGGCCATTCCCCCACACTAGGTGGTAGAAAGTAGAAAGAAATCAGAGATACGGGTGAAAACCCGTATTGTGCTATTGTTTTTGTTCATCGAGTCGCTAGCTTGACTCGATCCCCGAATTCAATTGTCCTTGGGGAAAGTTTGGAGATCCGGGACAACCATGGATGGTATGTCCTCTTCAAAGTAATGCTTTAAACGATGTCCATTCACTTTGAAATTTAGACCGTCATTTTTAGATAATTCAACGGTGCCATAAGGATAAACCTTAGCGATAGTGAATGGACCAGTCCATCGGGTTTTGAGCTTTCCCGAGAAGATCTTGAGTCTAGAGTTGAAAAGAAGGACTCGATCACCAACGTAAAAAACGCGGTTCTTGATTTTGGAGTCATGAATCTTCTTTGTCTTTTCTTTGTAGATCAAAGAGTTCTCGTAAGCTTGATCACGAAGTTCGTTTAATTCATTTAGTTGAACTTTTCTATGATCACCCGCAGTTTTGAGGTCAAAATTGGCATGCTTGAGGGCCCAATAGGCTTTGTGCTCAAGCTCGATCGGAAGATGGCACGCTTTCCCGTACACAAGTTTGTAAGGCGTACACCCAATGGGTGTTTTGTAAGCCGTACGGAAAGCCCAAAGTGCATCATCTAATTTATCCGACCACGATGCACGATTTTCACCTACGGTTCTTTCTAAAATTCTTTTGATGCCCCGATTAGAAACTTCTACTTGTCCACTTGTTTGAGGGTGGTACGCAGTAGAAAGACGGTGAGTTACACCGTACTTTTGCATGACTTTGTCGAATTTGTCATTACAGAAGTGCGTACCACGATCACTAATAATAGCACGTGGAGTTCCGAATCGGGCAAAAAGAGCTTTTAGGAATTTCACAACTACTCGGGCATCATTTGTGGGTAAAGCTTTCGCTTCAACCCATTTTGACAAGTAGTCAACTGCCACGAGTATGTATTTGTTGCCATGAGAAGACGGAAATGACCCCATAAAGTCGATGCCCCAGATGTCAAAAATTTCACAAACTTGAATTGCATTCTGAGGCATTTCATTCTTTTGTGAAATATTCCCGTGACGTTGACAAGCGTCACAGGACTTGACCAATTCTTGGGCATCCTTGTAGATTGTGGGCCAATAAAAGCCGGAATCAAACACCTTTTTGGCGGTGTAGTTGGGATTGTGGTGGCCCCCCGTGGGACCAGCATGACAAGCCTTTAAAATTTCCGTGGCTTCCTGACCATACACACACTGCCGGATGACTTGATCCGCGCAAATTTTGAAAAGATAGGGGTCGTCCCAGAAGTAATGTTTTACATCCTTGAAGAATTTATTTTTCTGTTGGGTTACCCGCAAGGTAGTTTGCGAAGTCAGCAAACCATGGGGTAATCGAGTCTCCACGAAATGAAACCGCATTGAGGGTTTCGAGAGGAAATGTTTCGTTTATTTCCTCTTTCTCGAAAGCATCTTGGTGAGGGTTTTCAAGACGGGAGAGATGATCAGCAGCTAGGTTCACAGCTCCTTTTTTATCACGAATTATGATATCGAATTCCTGTAGTAGGAGAACCCAACGGAGGAGTCTCGGCTTTGCATCTTGTTTTGCAAAGAGGTACTTCAAAGCCGAGTGATCCGTATACACTATGCTTTTGTTCAGTATCAAGTATGGCCGAAATTTTTCGAAAGCATACACCACAGCTAATAATTCTTTTTCAGTGGTGGTGTAATGACTTTGAGCCTCGGTCATAGTTTTACTGGCATAGTGTATAGGCTGAAAATGTTTTGTTTTTCGTTGCCCCAAGACTGCCCCTATCGCATAATCACTAGCATCACACATGAGCTCGAAGGGCAAGTCCCAATCGGGGGCAACAAGAATCGGTGCCTCGGTAAGCTTTTTCTTTAATGTTTCAAAAGCTTCGATGCACTCGGGAGAGAAGATAAAAGGAGCATCCTTTTCGAGGAGATGGGTCATAGGCCGGGCGATTTTAGAAAAATATTGAATAAACCTACGATAGAAACCGGCGTGACCCAAAAAGCTCCTAACACCTTTTGCGGTTGTGGGATGAGGCAACTTTGCAATGACGTCCACTTTGGCTATGTCAACCTCAATCCCGTTTTTTGAAATTTTATGGCCGAGGACAATGCCCTCTTTGGCCATAAAGTGACTCTTCTCCCAATTTAGACATAACTTTGTGTCTTCACAACATTTTAGCATGCTGTCTAAATGGGAGAGACATGATTGGAACGAATCCCCAATGACCGAAAAATCGTCCATAAAGACCTCCATAGTTTTCCCGATCATGTCGGAAAATATGGCCGTCATACATCTTTGAAACGTTCCCGGAGCATTACATAAGCCAAATGGCATACGTTTATATGCAAAAGTTCCATAAGGGCACGTGAAAGTGGTCTTTTCCTGATCTTGCGGATCAATGAGAATCTGAAAGTAACCCTAGAAACCATCGAGGAAGCAATAGTACTCATTCCCTGCTAATCTCTCGAGCATCTGATCCATAAAGGGCAAAGGAAAATGATCTTTACGGGTGGCGTCATTTAACTTACGATAGTCAATACAGACGCGCCAACCCGTAACCAAACGAGTTGGAATCAACTCATTCTTCTCATTTGTGACAACAGTAATGCCACCCTTTTTTGGAACACAATGAATTGGGCTAACCCAAGGACTGTCCGAGATAGGGTAAATCAATCCGGCATCAAGAAGTTTTAAAACTTCTTGTTTGATAACCTCGTGAATTTTTGGATTCACCCTTCTTTGTTGTTGGACTGCAAGTTTGAAGTCGTCCTCCATTAAAATCTTGTGAGTACAAAATTCAGGGTCAATGCCCTTGATGTCGAAGAGTCGCCAAGCAATTGCTTGTTTATGAGACTTCAAAACCTTTATGAGAGCAGCCTTTTCCTCAACACTTAAGTCTTTAGCAATTATGACGGGTAATTTATCATCACCCTCCAGAAATGCATACTCAAGATGAGGCGGCAAGTCCTTAAGTTCAACCTCGGGAAAGTCATCAGTTTTCTCAACATTTTTGACTTCCTCCTTATGAAGTTGTTGTGGTAGAAAAGGAAGAGGAGAGGGATCTTCGTTTAATAACTTCTCAAGCAGGAGAATATCCCTCTCGGGGTCAATCTCTTGGTTATCGATTCCATCGGGAATCGAATCACTTTTGAGAAAGGCCTCAATTTCTTCTAAGATGAAGTCACTTCCCTCAAACGGAGTGAGGGAAGGAGAAGAATTGGCAATGATGGAATGAGAAGAGTGAGTGAGGTTTTCATTCGAAGAATCATCAAAGAAACCTATAATCTCTTGAGCATACTCCTCAGTAGCAACATCGATGACATCTATTTGGTTCACCGATTCACAGTCATAATTGGAGGAGTATCTCGATGTTTGATTTAGGTTGAAGGTAATGGCTTCCGTTCCAACACGTAATGAGATCTCATGCTCAAATACATCGATAAGAGCGCGCCCAGTCCTAAGGAATCCCCTTCCAAGAATGAGAGGGACCCTTATAAATGTTTTCTATTTGAACTTGTGAGATTGTGCAAACACTGAGAACCACTGAGTAAGCTTAAATAAGTACTTGAAATTCTTAGATGAAACTTGGAAATTTGCAAACGAAAAATAACTTAAAACATAAACTTCATTAATTGAAAAACAGATTACAAAGGTGAAATTAGAAACTATATTATCTAAATTACAATACTACACACTAAAAAAGGCTCATATGAGCTACAATATATATAACGAGATACCAATGCTCATAAGCTTCTCCCACATGGCTTCTTTTTGAATATCTTATGTTCCAGTAGCTTTCTCTTTGACCCTTGACCAAATCCTCACCATTTAATTATAATTTGATGCATCCCAACCCTTGATTGAATTTTGGCGCCAAAATGGAATGGGGCAAATATAAGTGGTTCTGGTGGAGCATTTATTGTGGTGGTGGTGGGGGTTGGTTTAGTTAGTGAGAGGAATTTATTGTGGGGGGCTATGGGTGAAAAAGGTGAGGAGGAGGGGGAGACATGGAGCCTGGTTTTGCGTTGGTATGTTGGGGGGAAGAAGATGGGGTTGACCGGTCTTTTGACCGGCTTGACTTTGTTGACCGGGGGTGGTTTTATATTAAAGGGGAGTGGGCTGGATAAGGGATGGGCTTGGGAATGGTTTTTGGCTTGGGTAGTTTTGGGGTGGATTTGGTTTCGGTTTGTATAATAAAAAAGGGTCCGGTTGGTTAAGTATAGCACAAGGACCAATTTTGTAATTTTGCAAAACCTTAGGGACTGAAAATGTGTATTTCCCAAATTGCTACCAAGGACCAAACATGCCACAATTCCAAAGTCCAAGAACCATTTTTGCATTTTTCCACTTTTCAAAATTCCTAAGGACCTATTTTGCCAAATTTGAAATCTCAGGGACCAAATATGTAATTTTGGAAAACTTATGACCCAAGTGTAATATTTTGTGAAATTTGACTTTCAAAAGCTTGGGTTGACTTTTCCTTTCAAAATAAATGCATAGGGACTATTTTTGACAAGTTTTGAAACTAGGGGGACTAAAACTGCCAATATTGCAAACTTTGTACGTTTTTCATTTGTTTTTGCTCATTTTGCATTTAAAACACATAAAACACAATTCCTGGGATAATTTAAGTATTTTGATAACTTTTTGATTGTTTTTGTATGTTTTGGCAGTTTAAATACGACAAAAATGATGAGTGTTTCAGCACTCATCAATGCCACTGATGCTGCAATAATGGGTATCTTGCCTCTGATCCGAAAGAGGTAACCTTAGTTCTATGTATTTGATATGAATAAACACCCTAAAAAAACATCAACAGCTACTGCCTTGCTTCACAACCAACTTATTTGATGTTTTAGAGGAACAAAAAACCACTTTCTCAAAAAGTTGAAACATTTTACTAAAGTACATGAATTACATACCATGCATAATATAATAGAAATGCAGACGACCCACATGTCAAGTTGCTTGATTGGAAGTTGTAGCTAAAGGTTGATTTTTATTCGTAGGAATGGGTGTTTGGGTTATCTTATTTTGCCGACTTATAGGAGGCTTATTTGAATTCTAAAAAAAGCTATACATTCATTATTTTAAATTCCTGAAGGTGTTAGCTTTAGCTTATGACTTGCCATAAGGTCAAGCTGATAGCCTCATAAACTGGAAACCTCAACTTATGAGCTTTTCCAAATTTGCCTAAGCCATCCGTAAGCCTATAAACAATTGAATGCTATTTGGAGACTCAGAGCTATTACCTGGATAATTGATGATATCACAGTTGGTTGGGGGTAAAAATTGCAGGTAGGTTGCTGGTGCGGCTAGCTTTCTAAAGGTAGTATGCTGATATGGTTTGCTTGTTGATACAACTAACTTTCAAAGCCGACTGCTATCATGGAAAGTATAGGTGTATTTGTCCCTATCATGAGTGCTTTCTGAGTTTGCTATAATGTCAAAACAAAGTGTTAGTTTTAATTTTTAAGTATATTAGAGTTTGTTTGAATTTTTTATGAAAAATGAGTACTTGCTATAACCGCAATTTTTTTAGGCCTGGAATGAAAAATTGTGTTCGTGAGCGGGTTGGTGATACTGAGTTCGAGGGTTTATAAGTTGTGGCCAAAAGGTATTGCCTCAACTCTTTTGTGTTTTTTACCGAATTAAAATTAGAATCTTAATATACAGTAATAATTATGAAGGTATCCAGTAGAATGCTTTTTAATTTCATCTATTGCTTTTCTTTGCGCTTACAGGTTACATCGGTCCAGTTTCTTTCCTGGACACTCTGATAAAAGAGTGTTATGGTGTTTGTTGAGCCTATTGTGCAGGTGCAAGAGTTTGGGTAAAGTTCGCAAAGGGCTGCAAATGTTGTGAGTGATGAGGCGAAAAATGAACCACTTTTAAGGGGTCATTTAAGCCCGTAATTGAATTTATTTGATCAAATATTGCCCTAAATCGTTCCTTTTGTGATTTTAGGTACTTTGGGAGTGAAATCTGGAAAAGGAAGCAATTCGGACGTTTTTGGAGCATAAAAGTGAAGAAAACGCCAAAGTCTTAATTTTCCTTGCTGGGAACAGTAGGTGACGGCGTCAAGAAGGAATTTCTGACGGCGTCAAGAGTAATTTCCATGACGACCCAGTACAGATTTGACAGCGTCACGAAGTAGGGCGTCAAGAGTAAAATTCATGATGGCCTGGAAATGCATAACACATGACGGCGTCAAAAGTAGATCAAGGCAGTCCGAGAATTATTTTGGCGGCGAGGTGACGGCGTCACAAGCTTTGTCTTGACGCCGTCAGACCCTATTTCCTATATATAGTTTTCTAATTTTCACATTAAAAAGAGAGAAGTTTTGGAGAAACCCTAAGTACGAACTTGGTGCGAATTTTACAGGTTTTACAGGTTTTGGAGAAACCCTAAGTACGAACATGTGTAATTGAGATAAGTATTCTTTTAATTCAATCAATATGTCTATGTGTTGGTTGTCTATATCTTGTTCTTGTCTTAATTCCATCATGCTAGGCTAGATCTATCTTGTGTTTGCTTGGATCTAATGAAACCTAGATGTTAATTATGTGTTGATTACTTGTTTATAATTGTATTGGATGAATGAATTCAATGTTAGGCTTAAGAAAACTGGCAGACTTCCAAATGGTAACATGCTTGAACGTCTTAGAAAACATGAACTGATGTGCACTAGGTTTTATTGGTTGTATTTAATGCATGAGTCACTGTTTATAATCCCTATGGTTGTGCTGGGCATGGTATAGGAGGAGATAAGAGCTCATAGGATTGGGGAGTTAAGTGCGCCACCCCATGAATGGTATTAAGGAATACAATCCGTCATCCACGCAACTATAACAAGTAATTAACGTGTAAAAGATGTCTAGGGAGTAGTGAAATCTAAGTAAACACATTTTCTCCACTTATTGCTCACAACTTTAGTATAATTTAGTTTAATTTCATTTTTAGTATTTTATTTTGATTGCATCTTTAGCATTGGGTTAGTTGACTAGCAACTAATTCCGCCCAAATCCTTCAAACCCGAGATTTTTACTTGCTTTCTAAAAAATATAAAAATACAAAAAGAATCATCTCTCACCTTTAGAACTAGTATTTAGGTTTTCTAATCCTAGCGACACTATTCCTAGCTGAACGATCAATCCCCCGGTACTTGTCACTATACTATACTATAACGATCAGGTACACTGCCTGGTGGGGGTTGTAAGCTTCTCAAGATCCCTTGAGAGGTAAAGCCTGGTGCGATTCCCACATATCAAGTTTTTGGCGCCGTTGCCGGGGAATAGTTATTGTCTAGGTTAGAATCTCTTTTTATTAGGTCTACTTGCTAGATTCCTTTCTAGTAAGATTTTATTTTTATGTTTAGGTTTTCTTTAGTCTATCTTGTTTCTTTGTGTTTTTGTTCGTAACTTTTCACCACCCGACATCATGGACGATGGGAACATCTTTGAACCCGTCATCCCACCACAACAAAACCCACAACTAGAACCCCTTAGGCCCCGAACCTTAGGAGAGTATTCCCGATCTAGCCACCAAGGCTACCGAAACACCATTGAGCTCACCGGAGCCAATGTGACTCCCTTGCGATCCGATACCATCCGGTTGGTGCAAAGCGAATGTGCATTCCATGGACTTCGTTCCGAAGATCCAAACAACATCTTAAGGACTTCCTCAAAATCGTAGATTCCATAGACCTAGGTGTTGAAACTAGAGAGACAACCCGATTACGCCTATTCCAATTCTCTCTACGGGATCAAGCTAGTCGATGGCTTGAGCGTTTACCCGCGGGATCCATCACCACATGGGATTATCTCACCACTCGTTTCCTCGCTCAATTTTTCCCACCGGGGAGAACTACTAAGCTTAGAAATGACATCTTGATGTTCCAACAACGTCAAAATGAATCTCTTTATGAAGCATGGACTCGTTTCAAGGACTTACTCCAAAAAGTCCCTCATCATGGCATAGATCTTTGGCTCCAAGTCCAAATTTTTTATGACCATATCGATATCTCCACGAGGCGAGCCATTGACCAATTGGCCGGTGGTAAGCTACGTGATCTAAGTGCGGAACAATCATGGGAACTCATAGAAGATCTTGCTCTCTATGACAACGAAAGTTGGAATGATCCTCGTGATTTGAACAAAACGGTCAAGGCAATATCTTTGCCTTCGAACAATTCTAGCACTCCTGACCGTAGGATCATGGAACTTGAGGACCAAGTCAAGTTTCTCATGAAATCTTACGAAGCTCCTAAACCTTCAAGCCAAGTGAACACAATCACTTCTTCATGCGAATTATGTAGTGGTCCCCACGACACTCGTGATTGTGTGGAACTCCCCGGAACAGCTTTTGCGGACTACGCATCCACGCGTACCGATGAAGCGGGAGATAAGTGGTACACTTTCAAGCCCGAGCCGAACCCTTACGGTGATTCATACAACCCCTCTTGGAAAAATCACCCAAACCTTAGGTGGAAACAAAATCAACCCAATTCTTCCAATCCGCCTAATCGTTACCAGCCAAACGGTCCACCATCCAATCGTACTTTCAACAACAATCCTTCTAATAACTATGGTAGTACCAACAATCTTGAAGGATTGATGTCAAAGTTTATGGCATCTCAAGAAGCTCGCATAGCTAGGTTTGAAACCGAATTCAACCAACAACAAACGGAGATGACCAACAAGATTGACAACTTGTTGAAGGCCCTCAACAACCAAGCGTTAGTCACACCTAGAAAGGACACTAGGGACACCAATAACGGAATCCAAATTAAGGACCCCTCATCATCCAAACATGTCCACTTTGTCAATGTTGTCACCATTAAGCCAATAGATAAGGAGATAGAAGAGAGTGACAAGGATGAAGTTAGAGTAGAAGCCGAGACTAAGGATGAGAGTAGGGAAGTTGAGGTTAATAGGAGAGAGGAATTAGAGAAGGTAGAGCCTATAGAAAAGTACTTTGATAAGTTGCCCACCAAGGAAGAACGGGAATACCATAAGGATTTATTCGATAGTCCTGAGAGACCATATATCCTTGGCACCCCCCTTATCAAAATGGGAGACCCCTCTAACATTAACATACCATGCAATATCGGGCACATGCATATATGGAAAGCTTACATCGACCCTAGATCCCCTGTGAACATCATGACTAGGACTTATTACAATTGGGTGATGAAGAAGCAACTTAATTTTAGGATGATGCCTAATAAGAATCTGATAAGTAATTTTGCAGGAAGAGTGAAGGGATTGCATGTGATTATAGGGAATCTCACCTATGAGATCGATTTTATGATAGTTGAAGACACTCGTCCGGTGATAGATGCTTGCCTAAGCCAAATAATATTTGGAAAACCATTTGTTGAGACCACTAGGATGAGTTATGATCCGACTTTAGGGATAGTTAGATTCAAGGAAGAGAATGATGAGGTTGCCTATCAAATGCCATACAAGATTGAGCAATACCGCCTTCTCTCTAATTTCGAAAAGGAACACAAGCAAGCGGCTTATTATAGGAATGAGGAGGATAGACGTAGAGGAATAGAGTATGTAAAGAATAGGATGCTTGGTTTCTACAAAGAATGCTTGCAACTAGGTCCGAAATACAAAACTGGTTTAGAAGACGACCTAGAGAGTGGAACCAACGATGAGGTCACGTAGTAACTCATGACCTTGAGTCCAGCTACAAGACTCGTAAATAAAGAAAAGCGCTTCTTGGGAGGCAACCCATGTTTTGTGTGATTTTATTTTGTTTGTTTGTTATTTGCTTCCGTATGCATGCTTTATTTTTATTGTTGGTAGATCATGTTTCTCAATTAAATAGTGAAAATACTTTACTTTGTTGTTTTGGCCTAGTCTTAACTCCACCTAAAAGTATTTTTGCAAAAGATAAGTGTAAGGGGAAACCCCAAATATGTTTTAAGAAACAAACCGATCATGATTCTCCACAATATTAAATGAACATGTATATTCGTATTTGTTAGAGTCAAATGCTTGTATTGAGTCATAATGAAGTTTTGCAGGATTTTCCAGGAAGTAGGACCAAGTTTTTCTAGAAATTTTTCGGAAACTTAACATAAGAATTTCTGCAGGTCACTTCTGACGGCGTCACGAGTTAACTCTTGCCGGCGTCACGTTTAAAAATCTGGAAATTTTACCGGTTTTGTTTTTCTAACGGAGTCTTATGGTTTTTGTGAATTATTAAGTTTTATAATCTCCAGGAAATCTGCAAACTTCATTCCACAAGCATTATATCTTATCTTGTTTTCTAGGATTTAGTAACTTATATAGGATGCCGCCGATTTTACGCGAGGTTGTTTTGTCTATTTTTTCAGGATTTACAGGTTATGTTTGACAAGAAGATGATTTACATTCTGGAAGGGAAGCTTTGATTGTTCATTTTCTTGGAGGAAGATTTAACCTGGCCACCTTATTATCCATACCGAGCGAATCAAGGGAGTATTTGATTTCATTCTTTTTACTTTTTCACTTTTACATTCTTTACTTGAACATGGGGGATAATGTTCATCCTAAGTGTAAGGGGGGGGGGGGGGGGTAAAAAGATGATACCTTACATATGCACTTTCGCTTGAGTTTGTTTTGTTTAATGGTAGATGTGTAATAAAACTATGAGAAATACTTATTAGTGCTTAACGCCAAATTTAAATTTTTTTACAACATTTAGGAGTGAAACTTTAGCCATAGCAAGCGTCTCATGGATAGGAGTTGTATGACTAGCACAAAAACCATACCACTCAAAAATTTTCACCCCAAATATGTGAGGTTCGCCCTTAGATCTTTAGGAAAAAGCATTCATTGTTGGTGCTTATGAGTGTACCGGTAGCATTTAGATTCTAGAACTTGCGTTAGTGATGCATCCCGAGACCGCTAGTGAGATTACATTCGTGTAGTAGGATTTACTACATGATAAGAGGCATTAGGATCACCCTTGTGTTAAACCCGTATTATAATTACTTGACCATTTAAGTCATATTACTTGGCTAGTTAAGTCAACTAATTTTTCCCACACCCTTAGCGTTGTACTCATTTTTAGTACACGAAACCCCTAGTACACCCCTCCGAGCCTATCTTTTCGTTTCTAACTTTAAGCATTTTACTTAAAGGAAGAATTTGTTACACCCCACTTAAATGTACACCCAAATCGCCTTAGCCTTCCATGTATGCACTCATCTTTAGTGCATTATTGTTATTTGTTAAACCCTAAGTTAACTTTCTAATTGATTACATGGTTGCTAAGTCGAGTCATATCCTTATACATATTGTTTTGGGACGATTGGGACTCATGGGTAAAGTACTTATTTTATGGAGTAATGGGGAAGAACATCATTTATTACCCCCATATGTACGTTAATCTTAAAAGTACTCCAAGTGTTTTGATTTTCTTAATTCGAGTCATTAGATTAGTTTATTGTAAAGTATGTAAAATTCAAGTGCAAGGGGAATGTTCATTCCCTATGATGTATTATTTCGGATGGTAGGGTAAGAGTGTATGCAAAAAAAAAAAAAAAAAAAAAAAAAAAAAATCGAAAAATCAAGAAAAAGAAAAAAAATTAGAAAAAAAAAAGAGAAAAAAAAAACATACGGACTACCATCCTGTTTCATTCTATGTTTATTTTATGTTTTTGTTATTTTTCATTTATTAGCTTAAGTTGAGTCTAGTCTTGGCTTAGCAACGCCATATTGTACATGTAATTAACCATGATTGTTAACTCGCCACCATTAAAAACTTCCTTTATCCAACAAAACCGTGTATTTCATATCCCTACACCTAACGTTACAACCCTTTAAAAGACCTCTTTGATAGTTTATCCTAGGTGCTTACGCCATGTGGTGGAGGTTTGATCATTTCCCAAGCCTATGGTAATCTATTTTGCTATAACAGGTAGTGAGAGATATCTTCCGGTTCCATATTGTAATTTATACTTTATTACACCCGAGAGATGTGAGTATCTAAACACTATTTGTGAGGTGCTAGTGTATGACCTCCGTGCTTTTCTATTGGTCTTTAGTGGAACGATTATTTGTTGTAATTACTTTTATATTAGTGTTAAATGACCCCTAACTTGTCTTTTGAGTAGAATAAAAGCGCATTTGCTTGAGGACAAGCAAATCTCAAGTGTAAGGGTATATGATGAGGCGAAAAATGAACCACTTTTAGGGGGTCATTTAAGCCCGGAATTGAATTTATTTGATCAAATATTGCCCTAAATCGTTCATTTTGTGATTTTAGGTACTTTGGGAGTGAAATCTGGAAAAGGAAGCAATTCGGACGTTTTTGGAGCATAAAAGTGAAGAAAACGCCAAAGTCTTAATTTTTCTTGCTGGGAACAGTAGGTGACGGCGTCAAGAAGGAATTTCTGACGGCGTCAAGAGTAATTTCCATGACGACCCAGTACAGATTTGACGGCGTCACGAAGTAGGGCGTCAAGAGTAAAATTCATGACGGCCTGGAAATGCATAACACATGACGGCGTCAAAAGTAGATCAAGGCAGTCCGAGAATTATTTTGGCGGCGAGGTGACGGCGTCACAAGCTTTGTCTTGACGCCGTCAGACCCTATTTCCTATATATAGTTTTCTAATTTTCACATTAAAAAGAGAGAAGTTTTGGAGAAACCCTAAGTACGAACTTGGTGCGAATTTTACAGGTTTTTCAAGGGTTCTAAGTCCTTGATACCTTTCATGTGTAATTGAGATAAGTATTCTTTTAATTCAATCAATATGTCTATGTGTTGGTTGTCTATATCTTGTTCTTGTTTTAATTTCATCATACTAGGCTAGATCTATCTTGTGTTTGCTTGGATCTAATGAAACCTAGATGTTAATTATGTGTTGATTACTTGTTTATAATTGTATTGGATGAATGAATTCGATGTTAGGCTTAAGAAAACTGGCAGACTTCCAAATGGTAACATGCTTGAACGTCTTAGGAAACATGAACTGATGTGCACTAGGTTTTATTGGTTGTATTTAATGCATGAGCCACTGTTTATAATCCCTATGGTTGTGCTGGGCATGGTATAGGAGGAGATAAGAGCTCATAAGATTGGGGAGTTAAGTGCGCCACCCCATGAATGGTATTAAGGAATACAATCCGTCATCCACGCAACTATAACAAGTAATTAACGTGTAAAAGATGTCTAGGGAGTAGTGAAATCTAAGTAAACACATTTTCTCCACTTATTGCTCACAACTTTAGTATAATTTAGTTTAATTTCATTTTTAGTATTTTATTTTGATTCCATCTTTAGCATTGGGTTAGTTGACTAGCAACTAATTCCGCCCAAATCCTTCAAACCCAGATTTTTACTTGCTTTCTAAAAAATATAAAAATACAAAAAGAATCATCTCTCACCTTTAGAACTAGTATTTAGGTTTTCTAATCCTAGCGACACTATTCCTAGCTGAATGATCAAACCCCCGGTACTTGTCACTATACTATACTACAACGATCAGGTACACTGCCTGGTGGGGGTTGTAAGCTTCTCAAGATCCCTTGAGAGGTAAAGCCTGGTGCGATTCCCACGTATCAGTGAGTAATCTGAAACCATATCTTATTTTGTATTATTACTCATTGAAATTTATTTGTGTGTTACGAGGAAACTACAGCTCATGTGCATTAGAAGAGCCTCAAGTTGTAGAAACATTGTACTCAATAAAATCTGCAAATGCTAATTGTGGCGCATAAAAACCTATTACTTTTATCATCCCAAACTATATCATGAGTCATAATGATACCATAAAAGTAGCGCTAGAATTTGGATGCTATTTTTGTAGTGCTAAAAAGGCAAAGGTCCAAAAATATCTGCAAATGCTTACAGTGTTTTCACGTGGCTGTTTCCGACTTTTCATTAGCCATCCTGAGATAAAGCCGTTATAAGTTAACTTAAAATCATAACTGTTGGGGCATTATTTACCATAGTTACCGTTCAAATTTTATAAGGAAAAACTCCATATTTGTTATGTATCGGTTAGCTACCAAATATTTGTTGGAATATAGAATAATAAAGGGTATTGTGTTGGCTTATATATAAAATTGTCTTACATAAGTACTAGAGGTTCTTGTTATTGTTGTTGTTGTTGTACATAAGTGCTAAAGGTTAAAAATATGAAATGGAATATTGCAGAATGAGTGGATACTGTAGTTGGATAAGAAGTGAACGAGTGTTAGCGGAATTGAAGAAGTCAAAGTCTAGAATGGGGAACAAAGGTTAAGCCGAAAGTTGGACTATGAATTGAAGAAGTCAAAGTTTAGAATGGGGAAAAAGGTAAATTTATTATATGTATTGATCTTATTGTAGTTATAGATGATGATGTACGCACAGGTAGGTTGCCCAATGATTCAACTTTTTCCGCCAAGAGTATTTAAAATTTAAACTTACTTTATACATTCTTGATACCAATTCCGGTCAATTACGTATTGGATATGATAAACCCCTTGACTATTCTTTGAAAAACAAGTATTCGAATGTCAAACATGTTGACATTTCATTGATGGCAAAAAAATTTCAACATAAGTGTTGAATCTCAATCATCATATTGAAAACATGCTCATTGAGATTCAACACTTATGTTGAAAATTTATGGTGCAAGAGCTTCTGTGCCAGAAAACCAAGATGCTATTGATGCAGCTATCGTTGGAACCCTTGCTGACCCCAAAGAGGTACTTTTTATACTCCTTTTTTATTCTTGAAGATAATACGAAAAGTGTGAGTACATATATGTTTGAGCATAAACTTTAATATGAAACATAATTTTTTGTTGAACTGGACATGAGTCACATACATAACTTTTCTTAAGCGGAATCTTCTAAGTCTGTTAGTCATACCATTTTCCTTGCTTTTTAGCCTTTTAGAGTGTTTGGGATTGCTTCGTTATCTTACAATGAACTAAGTACTTACACAGTCAAAACACAGAAGCATTTTAAAATAAGCAAATCCCTAACACCCCCTAAATCACGCACACACAAACTAAGTTATGGTTACGTTGTACACAATTGCAGCAACTGTTGCTGTTGTTAGCCCTTTTTTTTTTAGCTTTTTTGCCATTTGTTTTAGCCATTTTTTTTACGTTTGTACTGTGTAGGCCAATATGGCCTATCGCCAAATCATTATCGGCCTTTTTTACTATGGTAAAATGGGATGAGTCGTATCATGTTAAGTAGAAAGTTTTTAACAAAAAGAAGAACTTCAATAATTTTAAACTCTATAGTTCTTATTGGTTCTAATGGCCTGCATCTATTAAATTGGATATTGTTGAAACCGTCTGTTGAAAATGACGATCTGCCTCAAACGCAGCCAACCCATATTGGACCCATGACTGAATATCCACCTCCGGCTTCTCATACTATTAAATATGAAGGTGAAGCGTTTCCATGCGGTCTGAATAACGGTTTTTTTTACGCTTTAATGAAAATAGTCGTTATCATATGTACGGGACTTGATCAATGCAGGTTGTGTGGCTGGTAAAAGAAGAACAGGCACCGCACATTTAGTGTGTGGAATAAATACTCTGTCTGACTTACGTAGTGTTCGTGCTCGACTAGCCATGGATACTTCCAAAAAAAGTACGTGTGGCAACATAGTTCCATCTGACTCAACATTCAGTTTGTCTTCTATACACGGTCTCTCTCTCTCTCTCTCTCTCTCTCTCTCTCTCTCTCTCTTCTTTTTTTTCTCTCTCTCTTTTTTGTGATGCTTAGATATTACCTGATTACGATGTCGTCTTACACTTTTTTTTCTGTTTGGCATACGCAGACCTTATCACCTCAAATGATATTGCTTTTATGTGTGGGGAAACGGCGATACATCAACAACTACCACACCCCAGCCATACGATTGTCCAGTTAAACAAAATGTCAGGACGTGTATTGCATCAGCTGAGATCGGAATGACTACTTGCCCAGCTATCTTCACAGCTCAAGAGGCTTCCGCTTCTAGCATGGGCAACTATATATAGTTGTTCAAGGGTAAAAACAGTAAGGGTCTAAAAGGGCTATGTTGTGAGAAAGATGAAAACTACAACAATTCCACAAACAACATTGTTTACAAAGAGGTCTTCATAGATTATAAGTGTGTTTTTATTTGCTATTCTCTTTTTCGCAATCAATTATATGTAGGAATCTTAGGGTTTTTAATAAAAAAATTAGCATTGTTTGTTTATTTTTTTTAACGTGATTGTATCAGCGCAATCATTTTTATTACGGTTTTACTCCATACGTTTAAATTCAATTTTAAGTAATACAAAATATTATGCATATAATGAATTTGTATTACAAAATAAGTTTCTTTATGTTTGATGTTGTTTTAATTTTTATTATCAAAAACTTTGGTTGTCGTTCGTACGTTTAAGTATTGTCTATTATAAATGTCTTATAATAATTTGGCTGTTTGCATTTTTTCAAGCCATGGTTGTTATTTTTTTAACGTTACTATAAAGTAATGGGATCCGATAGTACAATAAACGTTCTAAGTATGAATTTTGATTATGAATTGTTATGCAACATTACGCCGAAATTTTATATATTATATGCAATTAACATCGTACTAAATGATATACAAGCACAAAGTTTGTTGCAATCTACATTGTTAATGTATTATAAAAGCATTTGTACTATCTTTATTTTCTTTAAAAAAATTTCTTAAAACTATCCGGCCATCGGCCGGGCCTGGAAGCTAGTATAATTTATATAATGGTAGAAGGCAAACGAGCAACAAGTTGCGTCGCTAGCACTGTTTGAATTGCAAAGCTAACTTTTTTGAAAACTACATTCGTGGATCTATGTGTCATAACATTATTGTTCATAATTCGTTGGACTCTGTTGAGTAGTTCCACCGCCTCAAGTGCAAAAGAACCAAATGTATCAAACGCGAAAAGAATAAACACGTGTTGATTTTCAATGCATGTTTTTTCATGTTTTGTCACTTTGCACATGACGGCTTTCAAAGCGGCATGTCCAGCTGTAAAACCCCAACTATTCAATCCTACAAGAGGAGAAACCCCAGTCACATCCACACAAGCATATTTCCCTTTAACCCATCTAAAAACCAAAATTTCAGCCGGTCTCATGTGATTTAATCAATTTTATTCTACATTTTATTCTTTTCTACCGAACGAACTATATTCTGTATGTCAATTAAAGAGAGTCCCATTGAAATCATCAAAATTCTTGAGACACATGGAATGTGTTTTCGCTCTTTGAAAGGTGAATGGTCCAGTTTAACTTCGTTCACTTGTGGTTATATTTTTTAGTGAATCACATATGAATGTGATTTTACAAATTTTAATCACATGTGATTATTACATATTGTTATGGGTGTTCATTGATTTGGTTAAAAAAAATTTTAGGTAAAAGTGAAAATCGAACCGAACTAAACTCAATTAGAATTTGAATTCGGTTCGGTTTTTGAGTTGACTATAATAACCCGAATTACATAATTTATATATTTTTTCATTTAGTTATATAGATTTTTAGCAGAAAAACATTTTAAACTTAAAAAATATTATATTTATACTAGAAAAGATTTTTAATGATTTTTTTATATAAATATATAAAAAATATATTTATATACATTTATATGAATTCGGTTTTCATTTCGTCAAAATCATATCAAAACCGAAAACCGATATTTAATTTGTTTTGATTCGGTTACAAATTCAGTTTGATTTTTCGACTTGGTTCGGTTTTGATTTTCGATTCATGTGAGCATTACCCGATTTATGAACCCCGTACATATTATGTGGTTTTAAGTTTTTAGCGTTTCAAATAACAAATACACGTGTTTTTACCACAAAAAACCTATATGTATAGTGGTGCATCAACTAAACCGTCATCATCTAATCTTTTTTTTTTTTTTTTTTTTTTTTTTTTTTTTTTTTTAACGGCGAAATTTTATTAAAAAACTAGCAAGAAGCTAGACAAAAACAAGATAACCAAAGGGTTACATATTGCAAATAGCGTCTAACGAGTCTTTCAATCACGCCGCCCAGTTAACTCTAACCTTCCTACTTCGATGATTCATCCAAAGTAATGTTTGAGTAATAGTGTTGTCAAACAACATGCATTTCTTAGGCTTCACCATCGCAAACACACTATCATTCCTAAACTTCCAAACATGCCACCACCATAAAGAGAAAAACATGGCTTGCAACACCAACTAATGCAAGGAAGTAAGACGCAAGCCCTTAAACCTAGACTCCCAGGAAACAAGATCACTAAACTCAGGAATGTGAATACTCCACCATCGGCCAATAAGACGGTGTAACTCAGACACCAACGAGCACCCGAAAAGTAGATGGTTACGAGATTCCACCTCCGAATCACAAACCGGGCACAAAACACCAGGAACGTCCACCCCTCTAGCTGAAAGGTTACTTCGAGTCGGAAGATTATCTAAAAACATGCGCCAAATAAATATGTTAACCTTAATGATTAGGACCATCTGTTATAACTAAGCTTTCATGACACATTACATCCTAGTGTTTAATACGACGCGTTGGCTTTCATTCATGGCTTCAATGTTTTCTAATTAGGTAGCTATGTGTACATATCAATCATGGCCAAACGGGGCCTCAACAACATTAATGTCCTATAAGGACAAACCAACAGTTTTAAGTCTTGTCAAAGTTGATAAACGTCGGTTTTTGAAATATTGCCAAACGTGTCAAGAATTGTTCGTTGAAATAAACCTTAAAACATAACTTTTCTTGTCGCAGTTTGAAGGTCGATTACAGGTAAGAAAGAAGAAAAACGACTATAATTAACAGTATTTTGTTACTTTCATGTCTTTCAAGTTTGAAAGTTAACGAAGTTTTGCAATTAAGATGCATATTAATGGAAAATTAAATTTCTATATATTTACTACCTTACAATGTATTTAGGACATCTAAATTTATAAGTATTAAAAAAATAAAACCAAAAACATTTTCACAAAAAGAAAGTTAGATATAAAGAGGTTTCATCCCAAAGTTAATTATATTAATTTTGCTATTAAGAAATCAGAATTGTAACATTCTAGAAATTAAATGTATTTAAGTGTCGACTTGTTGAATATGTATATTGTCTATTTCAACCAAACTTGTAATAGTCAAACCTCAGTCGTATATAAGCAAACCTAAAAACACCAATACTAAACACATAGGGTAAATGTTTTTAAGTTATATTTCAAGTTTTATTTGTAATGTTTTTAAATGTATTTGAATTATTATGTAATGATTGAGAAAAAAAAAATGTATTTCGCCATAAAAATAGTCACAGGGTACCCGCTGCCGCATTATGCGGGTACCCTTCTAGTCCATTATTAAAGAGCAATTTTCTTAATGACCAATAATGTTCATGAAGTTCATAATTTACTTGCATTTCTATTGGACATATAATTTCACATTACTAGCAGGCCGGAACGGATCTACATGCGTGCCGGGTGTGGCCTAATTTTAGGTCGTGAAGTTTCATATTTTTTAAAATGTGTCGTTTTTGGATACGTGCAACCCCACATTCGTGTTATTTTTTTATGGTGTAATTTTACCTTAACTCAAGAATACTTTATGATGTGAGTTTTAGCATCCTATTAAAGGAAAAAGTATGTGTAAACACTTTTTTGAAAATCCTTGATCCGTTCCTAAATTTACTAGGACACGGAAAAGTTACCTAGCTTTGAAAGGACTAGAATTCATTGAATTGCAAATGCAAAGAAACTAACTAAATTGCGGTCTACAGCTATACTATACTTGATACATATACATGGTATTAGTTTTGCGTCTTTGTGACATACTTATCTTCAAAGTTAGATAGTCTCATTTAAGACTGCAACTGAATTGAATGCTCAAAATAGGATTTTGAAAATTGAGCTATCAACATATACTGTGTCAAGTTCAATTCACATATATAGTCTACACAAAATCACAAATTGTCAAATTCTTATCAAGTTTTTCCAAACTTCATCAACTAGCATGTGGTCTAGTGGGTAACTCTTAAAGAGTTAAGTGAGCCACTCTGAGAGTAGTACCGGTTGGGTGACCTACCGGGAAGTCCTCAAGTGGGGCAGGACCACATGCTCTGTTGATACCATCCCCCCACCGCAAATGCTCAGATTGACTGGTCAGAGAGGGGTCTTTTGAGAAAATAGCCAGGGTTCATAGCCCACCTCCTAATAAGTACAGTCACTGGGACAGGTGCTCATTGCCTGGGGCCGGGTCCTTGGGGGAGGGTCCGGTTGGCATCCTTAGGATGCATGGGACCAGGGTGATCCCACCGATCTTCACCTTTTGAGAAGTTTTTCCAAACTTCGATGTATGTTTTAACGTTGTTTCTTATTGACTATAGCTGAGATATGTTCACATTTTTTATGATGTTCTCCTCCTCTTCCATTAAGCATTTTGAAGGGAAAATATCAAAACAATATGACTATTAATGGAATTTTAGTGGCACTTGACACTTTCATAAAATTGTCAATAGACGTTACTTCAATTGATTATGATTAGGGGTGGAAATGAGCCGAGCTGCTCATGAAAAGCTTGGGATCGGATCGGTTAAAAGCTCGAACGAGCCGAGCCTAAACGAGCTCGAGCCCGAGCTCGAGCCTAAGTTGTAGCTCGTTTATTAATCGAGCTCGAGCCCGAGTTTTACATACAAAGCTCGTTTGGGCTCGCGAGCCTAAACAACATTATGATATTTTAAGTATTAAACATATATACGAGCCGAGCTCGAGCTTATTGACGAGCTCAATAAAGATATATTACGAGCCGAGCTCGAGCTCAAGCCAAGCTTTAAGTTTTCAAGGCCAAATCAGATAAACGAGTTGAGCTTGAGCCGAGCCTGAGCCTATAAAACATACGACGAGCCGAGCTCGAGCTTAATATTTAAGGCTCGTAACGAGCCGAGCTCGAGCTCGAGCCTTTTAAAACTTAAACGAGCTGAGCTCGAGCTCTGGCAGACTCAGGCTCGGCTCGGCTCGTTTTCACCCCTAATTATGATCACCCTATTCATGCTCCAAGGTGTCTTTATGGGATTGGGACTTCATACAAGGCTTACCTAACAACCACATGGAATTTAAGCCTCATATATGACAACTAAACCAACTAAGCTAAAGTTGATTTGACTCGATTTAGTTAAACTTTAGACTTTTGAGCGAACCTTTGGTCAAATTGGACACCATTAAGCTAAAGTAAAATCCATCAACTTCAAGTCTTAAATACATGTCTTGCAACATTAAGTTTCTTTCGTTTAGAGCACAAGGTGCAATTCGTTGCTTTGATCACCGTTTCTACGTGGAACTTCGCCATTCTCGTCGTTGCACCGCCTCCCTCTCGCCAGAAGCCATCTACTCGTCTGTACGACGAGGTTTCTTTCAGTACTGTTGTCAGATTGTTGTACGACATAAACGTTATATAACGTTTAATTTAAACATAATTTTTTTTTCTTTTTTTTTTAGTTTAAAAAAACTAACATATTAACGCTATAAATATTACACATACTTTACACATTTCAATCAAATATACAAAACTTTTATTTCAAAACACTTAAACATATAAAAGCAAGAAACATGAGTGAATCATCTTATTCCGATGTTAGTGACTTTGAAGAGATAACGGAGCTAGAGCTAATTCTCAAAGAGTTTGAATAAGAGCAATCGTTGCAAAATCAAGAAGCCGGTCTTTCACGCCACTGTAGATACATCCCCCGTGAACGTGAAGCTGCTGAAGCACGTCTAAGGGTTGACTATTTTGGTGACAATCCAAAATATATGGATGAGTATTTTTGGCTTTGTTATCGTATGAGCCGTAAAATATTTTTAAAAATAGTCAAAGGTATTGAAACATATATTCAAACTCATCATCCTTTTCCCTCGCATTTTGATTTCTTTAGACAACGACCGAATGATGCGGGTGTAATGAGTTTTAGTGTGATTATGAAATGCATATGTGCCCTACACCAATTGGCTTATAGGGTATCACCTGATTTATTAGATGAGTATTTACAAATAAAGGAACACTGTGCATGCAACTGTCTAGATTTTTTTTACTATGTGCACAATCCATTTGTTTGAGAAGGAGTTTTTAAGAACTCTAGACGAGAATGACATTCACAACTTATACCACGGATATAACATGGTTCATAAGATACCAGGAATGTTGGGAAGCATCGATTGTATGCATTGAGAATGGAAGAATTGTCCGAAAGAATGGTAAGGCCAATTTCATAGAGGTGATAAAAAGTATCCAACTATAATGCTTGAAGTCGTTGCGTCATACGACTTGTGGATTTGACATGCATTTTTTGGTGTTGCGGGTGCGAATAACGATCTTACCGTTTTGAATCATTCTCCGTTATTCGATAACCTGCTTAATGGCATTGGTCCTGAGGTTCCGTTTGAAGTATACAGACGTATATTTAAGCATGGGTATTATCTAGCTGACGTAATTTACTCGGAGAGGGCATCTTTCGTCAAATCATTTACGGTTGCAAGTAACCAAAAAATGCCGCATGGAAAGCGAAACAAGAAAGTGCTCGAAAAGATATCGAAAGAGCTTTTGGTGTCTTCCAAGGCCATTGGCATATTATTGTCCAACCAGTGCGTGCATTTACTGTTAGCAAGTTACGGAGAATCATGTACTCGCGCATCATAATGCATAATATGATTTTGAAAGATTAAAAATTTGCGATATCCGAGGCTAGCGAAATGTATATTCCTCTGACACCAAATTTACAACAGACATGGATTGAACGTTGCGAAGAGCAAAAGGAAAAATCCAAAGAACTACAGGATAAATGCACGCACGCAAAGCTTCAACGATGATGTCTCATCGAGAATGTTTGGCAACGACATTAATGAGAGCAAATCCAAAAACAGAATGCGAATAATTAGTTTCGTTATAATTTAATGCAACTTTTTTTTGTATCGTATTTTTTTTAATTATGTTATTTTTAGTTATGTGTAATATTTATTGTGTTGTATTTTATTTTTAATTATTAATGAAATAAATTTAGTTTATTTAATGAAATGAGTAAAAATAAATAAAGTTATAAGTGGTGAAACTTAAATAAGCAAGTTGAGTTTAATTGTTGATTAGAATGATTAGTTGTGAAAAAAATGTTAAGTGATGTTGCAGTCGTGAAACCTAAATAAAAAGATTAACCTCATTGTTGCATAGCATAACGAGAGATCATGCATCTCATCTTTTACTTTCAAATGCGGTCATTTATTTGGATTACTTTAATTGATATCAAACGAAAACCACCAATTCGAAATAAATTATTCAACTACTAAATTTAATAGGTCTCACAAATACACAATAACAACCATCAAAATCCATAAATACCCTTTTATCTAATTTGGTACTATAGAATAGATGATAAGAAAAAAGCAGTACACATAATCATAATTAAAAACTTTTATATCTTTTTCCATAATAATCTAACAATTATTTGGAGCAAAACTAACAACCCGTTTACTCAAATCATAACCGACACGTGTCCCTTGCTGTTGAACATTACCAATAATAGACAATGAAGACTCCGTCGGTGCAAACGCCAAACAAAACTTTCCCCGTGAATCCACAGGAATCAAGTAGTTTTCGGGCTTTAGCGAGAGCGTTTTTCCGCCCGTGAACGTAAACCCGACTGTTGGGACCGCGACCCTCGTCAAGGACGAGAAATCAAAACATGTATCGAATAGAGAGAACCCGTCTGTAGGTTTTAAACTCTTTCCTTGACGAGTAAACTCGTCACGCAAAGCGGTGTACGCCTGGCTCTGTAAACGAGTCACGGCCGTACCCGAATCCACTATAGCCCCACCCCGCCCAGTATCATCTACCGCGAATATGGAAGGCGGGATGGCTAATGCTCTCCCGCCTACCATAATACCGGTAAGGCCCACATATAAATAAGTTTTCACCCTCGGGTTCCGTAGCAACGGAGCTGTAACGGCGTTTGATGGCGTTGCAGAATTAAACTCCAAAGTAGACGCCGTTTTCGAGTCTCGGTCCACGAGACAGTACGAAAACGACGTAGCTTTAATTTGTGAAGGTAAAGACAAAGAACCACCACCAAGGCCTAATAACCCACTGGCACCAACAAACAGCCCTTCGTTATCATGACCACATCCAATAGCTACTTTCGGAACCGAACCCGATCTCCCAAAAGAAACTGTTTCGGTTACGAACTCACCGACAGTAAACGAACCATCCCCGTACGAAACCTGGTACAAACAAACGTTGCTTCGACAAGCTGTTATTTCTAACGAGGAACATTGTTGGGAAGAACATGGTAACGCACTGTATGTAGATGATGCTGTCGGGTTGAAAATTGGGTCTGTTTGTTGGTAGCAATCTTGACATGGTTGACACTGGAGCCAATTTATATCACTTCCTGTGTCAATCACCTGCAAAATAAAAAATTATTAAATATTATCACATAAAAATATACAGAATCTCGACTTACTTATAAGTCGAGACGGTCATCTAAAAAAGTTTATAAAAACGGGCTCGGTATAAGTAAGCCGAGCCCGTTTATATATAATAGATCGATTTGTGATATTATGTGAATAAAACGCGCAATAATATTCTTACCATGTAATATTGTTGTGCGGGTGTGCCAAGACCAACTCTAGCGAAATATTCTCCGCTTCCTTGAGAAATCCCGGAAGTAATAGGACTAGACAAATCGCTCGTTTTAAAAACGGAGTCCTTATCGACTAGAGGTTGCATCTCGGACTTGTTGTAACCCATGAGTGCAAAGTTGAGTTTAGTAACGAGTGAGTTGACTCGGTGAGTGTCACGAGCGAGTCGTGACTCAGTCAAGGACTCGTAATCATTATGTTTGTGATGGTGAATAGATGCACGAGGGTGTAGGGTAAAAGACAAAGTGTTCTTAGAGGATGGTGTTATTTTTTGTGTTGTTGTTTCTTCTTGGAAAAAAGATGGGTTTAGAAGGTTGATGGTTTTTTGTACGGAGGTTTTGACGTCGAGAGTGGTGGTGGTGGTGGCGGCGGTGGTCGTTGTGACGGCGATGAGAGAGAGTAGACAGAGAAAGAGATAAGTACCCATGTCTTGGGTTTTTATTTTTTTTAATGTTTGGGTGTGAGTGAAGTGAGGAAAGAAGATGAGATTTTATGCAAGAAAAAGATGAGTAAGTGACGTCACGGTCTTCTTGTATGGACAAAATCTTGTTTTGTTGAAAACAATATTTATGTTTCTTTTTTATTTATTATTTTTTTTGAGTAAATTACATGGTTGGTCCCTGTGGTTTGTATAAAGTAACAACTTTCGTCCCTATCTTTTAAAAGTTGCATGGTTAGTCCCTAAGTATGTAAACAAATAACACCACGGGTCCCTTGGTTTAACTGGTGTTAACTAGGTTAGTTAAAATTTACAAGTTAGCCCCCTTTGGTTAAATAGCGCTGCATCGTTAATCCTTTGGTTAAATAGCGCTGCATCGTTAATCCTTTTAACGTTTTCGCCCGTTTTTGTCCCTTTTTTTTTTGTTTTCGCCCGTTTTTGTCCGTTTTTTTTTTTTACGTTTTCGCCTTTTTTGCCCACTTTTTTTACGTTTTCGCCCGTTTTTGTCCGTTTTTTACGTTTTCGCACGTTTTTGTCCGTCTTTTTTCGTTTTCGCCCGTTTTGTCCCTTTTTTTACGTTTTCGCCCGTTTTTCTCCGTTTTTTTTTTTGTTTTCGCCCGTTTTTATCCGTTTTTTTACGTTTTCGCACGTTTTTGTCCGTTTTTTTTGTTTTCGCCCCGTTTTGTCCCTTTTTTTACGTTTTCGCCCGTTTTTGTCCGTTTTTTTTATTTCGCCCGTTTTTGTCCGTTTTTCTCACGTTTTCGTCCGTTTTTTTTGTTTTCGCCCGTTTTTGTCCGTTTTTTTTATTGTTTTTGTCCGTTTTTTTTTGTTTTCGCCCGTTTTGTCCGTTTTTTTAAGTTTTCGCCCGTTTTTGTCCGTTTTTTTTTGTTTTCACCTGTTTTTGTCCGCTTTTTTTTGTTTTCGCCCGTTTTTGTCCGTTTTTTTACGTTTTCGCACGTTTTTGTCCGTGTTTTTTCGTTTTCGCCCGTTTTGTCCGTTTTTTTAAGTTTTCGCCCGTTTTTGTCCGCTTTTTTTTTTGTTTTCGCCCGTTTTTGTCCGTTTTTTTTACGTTTTCGCACGTTTTTGTCCGTTTTTTTTTGTTTTCGCCCGTTTTTTTACGTTTTCGCACGTTTTTGTCCGTTTTTTTTGTTTTCGCCCGTTTTTGTCCGCTTTTTTTTGTTTTCGCCCATTTTTGTCCATTTTTTTTACGTTTTCGCACGTTTTTGTCCGTTTTTTTTTGTTTTCGCCCGTTTTTGTCCTTTTTTTACGGGCGAAAACAAAAAAAAAACGGACAAAAACGTAAAAAAAAAGGACAAAAACGGGCGAAAACAAAAAAAAACGGACGAAAACGTAAAAAAAAACGGACAAAAACGGCCGAAAACGTAAAAAAAAACGGACAAAAACAGGCGAAAACAAAAAAAAAAGCGGTAAAAAAACGGGCGAAAACGTAAAAAAAACGGACAAAACGGGCGAAAACAAAAAAAAAGGGAAAAAAACGTGCGAAAACGTAAAAAAGACGGACAAAAACGGGCGAAAACAAAAAAAAAAAAACGGACAAAAACGGGCGAAAACGTAAAAAAAACGGACAGAACGGGCGAAAACGAAAAAACACGGACAAAAACGTGCGAAAACATAAAAAAACGGACAAAACGGGCGAAAACGAAAAAACACGGACAAAAACGGGCGAAATAAAAAAAAACGGGCGAAAACAAAAAAAAACGGACAAAAACGGGCGAAAACGTAAAAAAAAACGGGCGAAAACAAAAAAAAAACGGACAAAAACGGGCGAAAACAAAAAAAAAATGGACGAAAACGTGCGAAAATGTAAAAAAAAACAGACAGAAACGCGCGAAATAAAAAAAAACGGACAAAAACGGGCGAAAACGTAAAAAAAAACGGACAAAAACGGGCGAAAACAAAAAAAAAGCGGACAAAAACGGGCGAAAACGTAAAAAAACGGACAAAACGGGCGAAAACAAAAAAAAACGGACAAAAGCGTGCGAAAACGTAAAAAAAAGTGACAAAAACGGGCGGGAAAAAAAAAGCGGACAAAAACGGGCGAAAACGTAAAAAAACGGACAAAACAGGCGAAAACTAAGAAACACGGACAAAAACGTGTGAAAACGTAAAAAAACGGACAAAAACGGGCGAAAACAAAAAAAAAACGGACAAAAACGGGCGAAAACTTAAAAAAAATGGACAAAAACGGGCGAAAACAAAAAAAAAACGGACAAAAACGAGTGAAAACGTTAAAAAGATTAACGATGCAGCGCTATTTAACCAAGGGGGGCTAACTTGTAAATTTTAACTAACCTAGTTAACACCAGTTAAACCAAAGGACCCGTGGTGTTATTTGTTTACGTACTTAGGGACTAACCATGCAACTTTTAAAAGATAGGGACGAAAGTTGTTACTTTATACAAACCACAGGGACCAACCATGTAATTTACTCTTTTTTTTTGTTAAGTAGTACTCGTAACATACAACAATAATTACGAGTAGTAACATACGCACACTAAAGAAAACAATTCTTTTCTTGACCAAATATTCTTTTGTATGATACTACTGTAGTTAAGTGGATATTGATGCAAAGGATTGTGGTTGTCAATATTTTTATACGTGTACTTATGCTATTGAAATTTGTGGTAGATATTTCTTATTCGTTGGAAACGAGATCCTTTTGCTGGTGTGTCACGATGAAAAAAAAAATGTAATTATGAAATAAGATTTACTAATAATATTCCTCTTTTTCGTTTTCTTTTAGGAACTTAGCAAGTACTAATTACATATTACATGAGGACTTTAACCAATTAGTTAAATTATTAATTTTACGCCCTTTATTCTTAAGCAAAAAGAAGAAAATAGACAAATATTATAAAAAATATCACTTATTTCAAAGATCGATAGTTGAACATAACACTATTACCATACCGCCAAATAAACCACAAAGAGACCAATATGCCTTTTTTTAATCAATCAGTCCAATATAAACTTTTTTTTAATAAATGTTAATAACATATAGCAAATGGTATCCGTGTGTAACAATAACAGAAAATATGTTACTGAATTTAATGCAAGCAATTTTTTTGTGTGTACATTTTGCTTGTCAATAACTTTACAAATATATATATATATATATATATATATATATATATATATATATATATATATATATATATATATATATATATAATCTAGATCAAATAAGATCAATCTTAAAGTTGTAAAAATAAGATCTAACTAAAATTTGACAAATGACTCTTGTTAAAATAAAATTAATTTTTTTTTATTGAGTACAACTAAAATTGTGAAAGTTCCGATGGTTTTCTTTTTTAAAATGACGAAAACAAGGTGATACACTTTGATTCGACATGTAAATTTATAGTTGTGTATCACTAATCTAAACTCATGTATCATTTGGTTATTAGTTGCTAAAATGTTAATTCGTATTAATACTTTATTTTTTGTGTATTATTGCTAATATGGTTATCTATAAAATGATTTTAGTGGTTGTTTATACTATATCTTATTTTCACTACTTTAAGTTTGATCTCACATTAACCTTTCCATATATATATATATATATATATATATATATATATATATATATATATATATATATATATATATATATATATATATAAAATAAAAAAGTCACTAGTAAAGCAAATTAAGCAATAGTAAAACAGAGTGCTTCACATAACTAAACATAAGGTCCACTGGGTGAAGCTTATTAAGTTATTAAGTTAAGCGATTCTAGGTGAAATTAGTACCAGGTTGGGTGACCAACCGGGAAGTCCTTACATGAAGACCACAAGCTCTAATGATATCAACCAGCTACCTTAGAAGCCTGGGCCCAACCATGTGATGTCTTGATCCAACTAAAGGACGCGAGTTCGATTCTGTTCCGCAAGCATGGTTGGGTATTGGGTGGAGGTATTTCACAGGAATCAAACCTTTGCTAGGTAGGGTTGATGGGTACCATTATGGTACATAGGGTTGAGGTGTCCCTGCCAATCTACACTTTTGATCCAACTAAACATAAGGTCAGAGAATAAAGAGAACAAGATAATTATCATGTTAGCTTAATATTTATTAAAAGTTGAATGAGGATAGCATAAGCACAAATATTTCGACTATTAGATGATGTTTGCCTTGCAAATGGGTTTGAAATATATGGTGTTTGTAATATGGTTTATTTGTGTGATACGTTGCTTGAGATAAGTCTTGTTGATACTTATGCAGTTGAAGATTATTGTTTGTGGTTGATGGCAAACGATGGCCTTTTCTCTGTCAGGGTTACTTGTCGTATTATCGACTCTAAGCTTCTTCCTTCCTTGGTGCCTTCGACCTCACGGATTAAAACCCTCTCTCGTAAAGTCAATATTTTAATATGGAGATTGTCTTTAGATCGGTTTCCTCATAAATTGAACCTCTCGTCATGTGGCGTCGATATTCCGAAGATCTCGTGTTCTTATTGTAATGGTAATGTAATGTGGAATCCTCTAATCATATTTTCTTTGAATGTGACATCGCTATGGAGGTACAGAGACTTGTTCGTAATTGGTGTGATATCCCTTTTTACTTCTTTTACTTCTTTTGAGCATTGAAAGATTTGGTTTGACTTGTGGCATTCTTCGAAAGAGAAGAAACATCGTCTTTCTGCTATTGTTGCTTTGTTTCTTTGGTGGCTTTGGAGGTTTCGTAATAGTGTTACTTTTTGTTCGCATCTGATGAGAAAAAGTGACATTTTCGACAACATTCGTTCATCTGCTTTCTCATGGTTACTTCACATGGATCATATGGTGTGTCATAGATAGATTGACTTAAGTCTCCCTTGTTGATTGTGAGTTGTGGAATTGGTTGATGTGCTTTCCTTTTTTGTTTCTTTTCCTAAGGTTGTTTGTGGCGGCCTAAAAAACACTCTGGAGTGAAAACTGGTGGCTCGGCCTCTGTAAGTGGGAATTTTTCTCTTGTCGTGGTTCGTCGTAATTTGCAAGAGTTTTTTCATTATTTTTGTAGCCCTCACAGTTAAAGCCTCAGGACATATCTAGGATGTGTTTGTTTTGTTTCTTTTCTAGATTGTATAATACTTGTTAATACAAATAAACTGTAAAAACGTTTATTTATATTTTACGATTTATTTTTATTTTGTCGATAACAAAAGTAAAATCATTTTGAACGAGATAAATAAAATACATAATGTTTTGAGCCAATAAGTTTTTCCAACTTACTTTGTTAAAACTACTAAATACATTTTCATATAAACAACCAACAAAAATGTATTACTTGTCTTAGATTATCCATGGCCCAAAACCAAGACCATAACCCATGACCCATATGCATTAATTTGACATTATGCATGACATCACAATGGGTAAAACTCATGACCCATAACCCAAAGTCCATGACCCATAACCCAAAGTCCACAACCCATAACCAAGATGTCTTTGACATCATTCATGACATCACTTGACCCATTGACATTGACCCATAACCCAAAACCCAGAATTATAACCCATAAACTGACCTGGTACTACCAGATAGCCGGTTCCTTTGAATTACACTGGCCGAATCCCTCTGGGGAGGGAACCGCCGAAACTGGGAGAACAGTGGACTGTTTTTACCTATAAATAGTGAGCCATTTCTCTTTTGTTTCTCACCCATCTCTAACATATCTTCTCTCTACATTAGCATCTCACTAACCTTAGATCTAAAGATCATTCTTGTAGCTCTCTCTTTCTCTTGTGTTCTCTAGGTTCTTATTATAAGACGAGATCACACTTTCTTACCAACGATCCATCTCTCTTCTCAAAGTTGCTCGGACCTCTTATCACCTCAAGATCAAGTTGCTTCTTGTAGTTGATACTTCTACTTGTAATCTTCAAAGTTGTTGTGTAAAGTTGTATTGGTGTATTGGTTTGGTCCGCCATGTTAAGGACCCGGTATTTTGCTTTGTACCGAAAAAAGTGTAAGCTACTTGGTGTAAGGTTTCTCCGCCGGTGAAGGATCTTGTTGACATAGTAAACTCTCGAGTAGGTGACTCGAGGAGTGGAGTAGGGTAAGTGAGGTGTCCTTGTAGCCAAACCACTATAAACAATTATGTGACACTTCTTTCCTTTATCTCTTTACTTTTCCGCATTCATTTCATTACTAGTATTGTGCATTGTCCATATCTCAACATTCAAAGGTTTCATATACTTTCAATCTAAAGTTTTTATAAACAAAATTTAAATCAGTAAAAACTATTCAACCCCTTCTAGTTTTCTACAATACTCTTTAGCTTATAGTGTCTTGCTAGTTGCCTTTTTATTTATATTTTTATGCTTCTGCTGTTAAAAAAATGGGTTCAAAGTATCATTTAGATATGGTGTAATATTTAGATTTGTTATTTAACGAAATAAAATAAAATATATTTTTTATATAATAAAACAAAACTCAAGTGAGGACTTCTGTATTTTTAAATAAATATTTTCTTATTAAGTAATATTTTAATTATTATTTTTTAATTTATAAATTTATAAATACGTTTTGTTGATATATTACATAAGTAGAAGATAAATACAAAAAATATAAATAAGATGCAATTAAAAATAAGATTAAACTTTTTAAATAGATATCTTTAATAATAAAAAACTATAACTAAAACTCATAAGTCAAACAGAACAAAGATTAGATTATTTATTTTCTAATAAATAAAAATATATCGTTCAATTAAAAAAAAACAAAGAAAAAACAATCTCGCGCGTGCGCAAACATTATAACTAATGTATTTTCATACGAAACCAAGTTTAATACGTGTAAATCAGTTTTTCCATGTGATCAACAAATAGTGTTATTATAATTTTACAAACAATAAATATTAAAATCATCTTCCGCTATATAAAATAGCTCTATTTTTTTTTTCCTAAATCTTTGTAGCAACTTTTTTCACACTCAACTTTTCTATGTTTTATCATTAAAAGAACCTCAAATACACATATACTCATTCACAACAACTAATAAAATAGACCCACTCTCTTCAAAAATCTCTTTCTCACTTCTCAAAACTTGGGGGAGTAAAATGCCTTTGTAACACTGTGTTTTCAAGTTAGAGTTAAGCAAAAAAAAAATAATAATAATAAGGAAACAAAATATGTTTTGTTCTCGAGTAGTACTTATGAAGGAAAAGAAAAAGAAATTGAATGAAAATTAGTTTTATTTTGTTGATTTTTAAAGTAAAGTGTTTCCTCCCAGTTTTGAAAAGAAAATGTTCACTTTACATTCTGTGAAAAACTAGAAGGGCAGTTGAATAGTTTACCGTTTAAAATCTTTTTAACTTGTTTAATTATCTTTTGAAACTTTCCGTTTAATCAAAGATATATACACAAACACAATATATAACATGCAAGTATAAAGAAAGAAACGATCAAACCACAACACGAGTATTTATCGTGGTTCGGCTACAAGGACTCTTTTTCCTTGCCCTACGTCCACGCCCCGAGTATCCAACTCGAGAGTTTCTTTCACTAATCAACAAGCTCCTTTCACCGGCGGAGAAAACCTTACACGTCGCTTATACACGTTTACCGACACTAAGCTAGATGTCGAGTTATTTTACATGGGTACAACCACTCCCGTTAGTTCTTTTACAAGGGTACAACAACTCCCGTCACACTTTATATTTTGAGGACTAAAATACTAACCGATCACTACTGAAAATACACAATCAAATGAAGTGCAAACTACACAAGTCTACACAATGCTAAGCTAACAAGTCTTGCAACGTTGTGTTGAATACTTGTAACTTCTTATGAACTCGTGAACTTCTTTGCTACGAAAAAGAAACTTCACATATGAAATGAGATGTTAAAGGGTTAGATGAAAGAAAGAATGAATGTGTGTGAAAATATGATGTAGAGTGATAAGCCAAAATTCAAACATATGGCTTGGTATTTATAGCAAAACCTTCTGCAGGTCTGGCGGATACGGCGGAACCCTCAGATGGGTTCCGCCCGTGTACCCCCAGGGTTCCGCCAGGCTTGCAGTTGGTTTTGCAATAAATCATACTAACCAAACAAGGTCACATCTCATAAAAACTAGTCAAACACAAACTTGTGCAAGAAGACTTATGGTTAGTCAAACACACTATCTTTCCATAAATGTATATTGACAAACTTACCATAAATGTGATGTGACATTTCTATTTTAAGAAATAAAAAGTGTTGTGTTTTATGTGAAATGTAAAATGTAGCAAATGTGTAATTATGCAAGTCTTAAAACTAAAATTATGATTTACTTAGAAACTAAAGTTTACATTTTGTCGTTAACAAAACTTAGCAAAGATCGTAAAATATAAATAACGTTTTTAGGCGATATTTGTATTAACAATCTCCCCCTTTTTGTTGATGACAAAACATAGACTTTGTTTTTAAGTAACTAACAAAATTTTAGTGTTTAAGACTTAAAAAAAAATATATTAAACTTGTTTTACTTAAGTGATCGAAAATCATTTTAAGTTTAAAGGTTTAATATATATTTCTCCCCCTTTTTGTCGAAACAAAAAGTAGAGTAACGAAGCGAAATAATGCACATGCTCCCCCTTGGTCGATACTCCCCCTAAAAGGAGTGCCAAGATGGGAAACATGGATTTTGATCCTACAAAAAAAATGGTTAGTTGCTGATATATATAATCAAGCTTTTAGTTACCACACATAATGCAACCACAATGACAACTCAAAAATGATCAACCAACAATGCAAGTAAGTAAGTAGTAAAAGATATCATTTCAAGTAAAATTTGACTTGTAAAAGTCAAAGACAAGAAATGAAAATGATCCTCCTACTTCAAAAAAAATGAAAAATAACCAAGAAATAAAAGAAAAATCAAATCCTACTTTCCTAAATGGGGCAAAAGGCCTCCAAATGTTGTCTAGGATTTGTTTGGGTGGGAAAGAGCATCCAAACGTTCTATGACGTGTTGGAATGCAAAACGGGTTTCGTCTTGAAATTGGTGAAGCAACAATTTGATGCTTTCACCCATTTTCAACATTTGCTCACAATGTGAGCAAACATGGGGATGGGTGGGTGGAAATGGGTTGGTTTTGGGTTCTTGGTTTGAGGATGGGTTGGTTTTTGGTTCTTGGGTGGACGATGGGTTTGGTATAGAGTCAAGCAAGGTGGTTTGAAATTCCATTGCTTGATGGAGGTGATTCTCGACCATGCTTTGAATTTCCTCATAGGAAGGAAAGAAAGACTCAAAGGTTTGGGCTTGAGAATGTGGTGGAGTTGGGTGATCATGGTTTTCAAAGTTTGGTTCTCCATAAAGAGGACCATGGATGTCATGGTAGATAGGGTGAAACAACAATGGTTTGGGGTGGTGGTACTCTTGTTGTGGCGGTTGGTTGTGGTTAAAATACTCATTTTGGTCAAGAAATGACCTTGGTGTTTCATTTGTAAACGGTGGTGGTTGTGTTGGTCTTGGTGGAAGATCAGTGAGATCTTTGACAAAAGGATGTGGTGATGTTGGAGGAGACCCAAATAACTCCATAGGTTCAAGTTTAGGTAATGGTGATGGTGATGGAGTTTTGGATGGTTGGGTTGGAGCACTTGATGGAGTTGGGTCAATGGGTGATTTTGTTGGTGGTGGAGTGGTGAGCTCATTGGGTTCATTGGGTGATGGAGATGGAGATGCAAGGTTTAGAAAATGTTCATTTTTGATTGGTGAGGTGAATTCATCCGAGGATGAGGAGCTTAGGTTGATAGATTGGTTAGACCAAAGTGGTTTGACACTTATCCGGGCGGTTTTCCGAACGGGTCTTGATGGTTGAGAGGTGATAGTTGACTTAGTCATTGTTAAAATGGTTTAAAGATCAGAGATTGTAATAGGGAAGGTGTGATTTGATAGTGTTCTAAGATGGTTCAATTTATAGTGATGAAGAAGTATAGGAAGGAGTGTTTGGATTTGATGTTTAGCCATACAAAAATGGAGGTTCCTAATGATTTGGAAGACTAATGTGGGTTGTCAAATTATGGAAGTTAATCCAATGAAAATGGTGAAGTAAGAAGACAAAGATTTGCACTAAATGCTTAGTGGTTTTGGCAAATTGGTTGAAGGTATATGTCTCAGGGATTTCAAGGAACCTTTGGAAGGGTTCCTTCTTTTATGTGTGAAGGTTCCTTGAGGTGGTTATGGCTAGTTTTGAAATTTGGCGGGAAATGGTTTTTCTTTGAGTTGTAAGGAATGAGAACTACCCTATTGTGCTTAACAAATTGCAGGAAATTGGTTTCTATCTAAAAAGATGGTTTGTTGTAGAGTGGATGTTGCAATGTCGAAAGCTAAAAAAAAATTGCAGGAAAACTGGCGGAACCTTCAGATTACACAGGCGGAACCCGTGTGAGGGTTCCGTCGGATCCGTTGGGCCATTTCTGGGTTGCCCAGAAAATACACTGGCGGAACCCATTCTAGGGTGCCGCCAGATCCGCCAGGCCTGAAAAAGTAGGCAGTCCGCGATTTTGACCCGCGAGACGATTTTCAAATTTTTCGAAAACTCCTAAAACCAAAAATATAATTCATATCTGGTTAGGAAATGCAAAAAATGGACATGTAAACATGCATACCATTGGACTTTGACCGGGGGCTAGCGAATTTCACTATACTTAGTGAAAATTTCATAAACATGAAAATTTGACAACATGCCAAATGTTGTCTACCTGCATCATAGTTAGTTAATACATGTTCCAAATAGTATCACATATTGTACCAACACACAAATTCATGACAAACATTGTTTAAACGACCAAATTGTTCAAATAGCACCTTGTGCCAAACACTCCTACACACCCGCACTTATTGACGATCAATTTTCTTCTTGAGCTTTCCAAGGAATCTCCCAAGATTCTTAAACATCCCCTTTGTTTGCTTGAACTCCGCCGACTCATTTGGAATATCCGGAAGTTGGGAAAGGTATTCTAGATGTGGGAGCCTAGAGTTGGGCAAAGTGTCATCTTCACTCATTGAGAATGATGATGAGGAGGTAGAAGGATGAGGACATTTTCCTTGGGCTTTGTAAACTCTCCTATCACTTAGTGGGACAAAGGTGTGTGGAATGAGAGAGTAGTCAAGGCGAAGACCGTTAGGAGTTGGTGGAATGGGAGAGATGAACCTAAAGAGACGGGTCAAGAGCATTCCATACGGCATAGCCGCTGTGCCATGCACGGGAATGTCGGCCATTCTCTTGGCCATGTAGTAGGCAAGGTTGAAGGGTTGCCTAACGAACAAGGAGTGGATCATGTAGCAAAGACAAAAATTTATATGATCTCGGTTTCCTATGGTGCTAATGACATTGGCTCTAAGGACTTCCTCCCATTTCTTGAATTGGGGCTTGAGTTCATTAAGTTCCATTCCATATGGGTCCTTATCGACCTCATTTCCCGAACGGGTTCTCCTAGTGTTGGTTGTCCTAATGAAGAGGTGGTCACGAAGTTTATCTTTAGACACAAGAGGGGTGTCATAGGGATGGATGCGGTCAAAGAGTATGTCAAGAGTTGAGAGGGAGTGCAGGTCGGAGTAGATGCAAGTACCACGGTTTGGGACACCTAGGATTTGAGCAAACTCCTCGAGAGTGAAGGAGTATTGATGACTACTAGCCCTAAAGTTAATAGACATGCGACCATACTCATCCGTGGAGAGGGTGACGGATGCATAGAATTCTAAGATGAACCTAGGACAAATAGGCTCGTCGATTTCTAAGAGACACTCAAAGTTGATTGTGGCAAATTTCATGTAGAGGTTTGTGCCTTCTAGGAAGGACGGGTCAATGGTTCTACCCTCATGGACATAACGTTTTTCTAAGGCTTTGAAAATGTTGATTTGAGTTGGAGTAAGACCTTTGGTTTTGTGGTGTTTGGTTAGGTACTTAATCGTGTCCTTGTGGTCGTAGTGGGTTAGAGGAGGCATGATGATTCCTAGAAAAACAAATTTTCACATTTTAGTCTAAGTAAACGACTATGGTAATGTGGGTGTTCTAGTGTGTGCCTATATGAAAACAATGTGGAGGTGCGGTTATCTTGACTCATTTTGATGCTTCAAAAACGTTTTATAATGCAAGTTTTGTTATAAAACAAAAGATAACCCAAGCGCTCCTAGTTCAATGTAGTTTCGTTTGAATGTACCCAAAAATACATATTGGTTATGTATTCCCTTTAGCATTCAAGAGACATTATGCAAGTGATGTTTTAAACATAAAGTTTTGATTTTGTATTCACAATGTGAGACAAAAAAATATTTGTCCTATTTGTGAGAAATTTTTGGAAGAATTTGACATGGGGTGTTTTAGCAAACATTTTTATACTTAGTAAGAATGCAATTCCTAACTATGGGGAACATGATTAGTTTTGTTAAATACCTAATTTCATGCATGAGTTTCTCAAGTTAATGCATAACCCCAAGTTTTTGTTTTTATGCAAAAATAGAATTCCTAGACTCAGATCAGGATTGTAATCAAGTTTAGAATACTTACAATGATGATTGATTAGCAATGTGAATGAAAGGAAGACCAAATTTTTGTAGGTATGGATGATTGGTAAAGTGAATAGTAGCAGTTTGGAAGTGGTGGTATGAGATAATGGGTGTTTGGTTTAATATAAACAAAGAAAATGGTTCTGCAGGTCGGCGGATACGGCAGAACCTAAAAATGGGTTCCGTCCGTTGAGGCTGAGGGTTCCGCCGACCCTGTTGAGAAAAAGAGTTATGGATTTGTTTTGATTTTTGTGATTTTTGTCTAATGTCTAGAACTACAACCATGAGTCCTAAGCCTAGCCTAAGAAGGTTAAAAGGTTCTCGTTTAAGGGGTTTTGTGAGAATGTCGGCTATGTTTCTCAATTGAGATATTTCCTTTTTGAACGTTGTCACGAAGGAAATGATGACGGATTTCAATATGTTTGGTACGAGCATGTTGAACTGGGTTTTTGGTAAGATCAATAGCTCCTTTGTTGTCACAAAGAATGGTGATGTCGTTAAGTTGAATTCCGTAGTCGACAAGAGCTTGCTTCATCCAAAGAGCTTGTTGACACGCCTTTTCGGCCGAAACGTACTCGGCTTCCGTTGTTGAGATAGCAAGAGCCGTTTGCTTCTTAGAGAACCATGAGGTGAGACAATGTCCAACAAAAGTACAAATACCACTTGTGCTTTTTCTATCAACATAGTCACCGGCATGATCCGAGTCGGCATACACTATGGTGTCTATTCCCGTTCCTTTGGGATACCATAAACCTAAATGTGTAGTGCCCTTAATATACCTAAAAATCCTTTTAACGACTTCGAGATGAGTTGTCTTAGGATCTTCTTGAAAACAAGCACATAGGCAAACACTAAACATAATGTCGGGTCTACTAGTCGTTAGGTAAAGTAGACTTCCAATCCTTTTAGTGCTATCTACGGATTCACTTTCCTCATCCTTGGTGAGTTTAGTTTCCGTGGACATGGGTGTTTTGATTGGTTTCGAATCTTCTAATCCAAATTTCTTAAGCATGTCCTTAATATATTTAGATTGGTTAAAGAAGATACCATCTTCTAGTTGTTTAATTTGGAGTCCTAGGAAAAAGTTGAGTTCTCCCATCATACTCATTTCAAACTCGTCATGCATGATTTTTGAGAAATCCACACATAATTCTTGATAAGTTGATCCAAATATAATGTCATCAACATAGATTTGGACTATGATAATATGTGAATCTTTCTTCTTAGTGAAGAGAGTATTATCAACTAAGCCCATGGTATACTTATGGTCAACTAGGAAGGTTTTAAGTCGATCATACCATGCTTTTGGAGCTTGCTTAAGTCCGTAAAGAGCCTTTTTAAGTTTGTAAACATGATTTGGTTTTTCAAAATCGATGAAGCCCGGTGGTTGAGCAACATACACTTCTTCATTTATGACTCCGTTTAGAAATGCACTTTTGATGTCTATTTGAAAGAGTTTAAAATTGTGTGCACATGCATATGCAAGTAAGATTCTAATTGACTCGAGCCTAACAACCGGAGCAAAAGTTTCATCGTAGTCAATGCCTTCTTGTTGATTATATCCTTGTGCAACTAGCCTAGCTTTGTTTCTAGACACAATTCCATTTTCATCCATTTTATTACGAAAGACCCATTTTGTTCCAATTATTGTTTGACTCTTTGGTTGAGGAACTAATGTCCATACATCATTCCTAACAAATTGGTTTAACTCTTCTTGCATTGCAATTACCCAAGACTCATCTTTAATGGCTTCATTAATGTTTTTCGGTTCAATGATTTACACAAAACAAAAGTAGTTGCTTTCACTTTGAACTTTTGAACTTAGTGTTCTTTCGTTAATGTTGCCTATGACACCTTCTAATGGATTACTTTTAGATTCTTTGACATTGACAAGTTCTTTGTTTAATAGTTCATCTTCCTTGTCATTACCTAAGATCTCTTGACTTTCTATTGCTTGGCTTTCAACTAAGTCATCATCTACCAAAGGTGATGTCTTAGAGGGAGGTGAACTCTCGTCAAATGTTACGTTCAACAATTCCTCGACTCTTAAGGTTTCTTTGTTCAAAACAATGTAAGCTTTACTATTTTGTGAATATCCAAGAAATACACCTTCATAAGACTTTGGGTCAAATTTGGTGAGATAATCCTTGGTGTTAAGAATGAAGCATTTACTCCCAAACACTCTAAAGTATCCTAATGTAGGCTTTTTACCTTTATATAGTTCATAAGGAGTTTTATTCAAAAATGGTCTAATTAAGACTCGATTTAAAATGTACGTTGATGTGTCAACGGCATTACGCCAAAACTTTTGTGGAATGTTTTGTTCATTAAGCATTGTTCTACTCATCTCTTGTAACGTCCGGTTTTTACGTTCTACTACACCATTAGATTGAGGGGTACGTGGAGCCGAAAAGTTATGAGTAATACCATTAATATCACAAAAGTTTCCAAATTGAAATTCATTATCAAATTCACGACCATGATCCGTTCTAATAGACACAATACTAGATCCTACTTTATTTTGAATTTTCTTACTTAGAATCTCAAATTTATCAAAAGCTTCATTTTTACTTTTCAAAAATTTTGTCCAAGTATATCTTGAGTAATTATCGACTATGACCAAAGTGTAGAAGTTACCTCCATAACTTTGTATAGCGGATGGATCAAATAAATCCATATGCAAAAGTTCTAGACACCTAGATGTAGAAACCAAGTTTTTAGCCTTATGGCTACTATGGACTTGTTTACCGACTTTGCAAGCATCACAAAAGTGTTGGTCATATTTCAACTTAGGTAGGTTTCGAACTAAGTCTTTGGAGGAAAGGTTTTGAATTAGTCTCATGTTAGCGTGTCCTAAACGTCTATGCCATAAAGTTGAAGATTCATCTAATGAAGTAAGACAAAGTTTGTCTCTAGATGTTGGATCCATCTTCATGACGTATACGTTGTTCTTAAGAACACCTTTGGCTATGGTTATACCATCTTTAAGTATTTTACTTCCGTTTTCACTAAAAAGGACATTATACTTATTACGGAAAATTTGACTAATACTAAGGAGATTAAAACCTAAGTTATCAACATGAGCTACATCATCTATAAAAAGGGAGTCATGAGAGATTGTACCTTTTCCGATGATTTTGCTCTTAGCTTTACTACCAAACGTAACATTACCTCCATCACATTTGTGATAAGTAGAGAAGAGGCTTTTGTTACCCGTCACGTGCCTTGAACAACCGCTATCTTTAATCCATTCATCCGGTTCCAAACAAACTTTGAGG
The DNA here is from genome assembly GCA_030686995.1 of Artemisia argyi. Taxonomy (NCBI): domain Eukaryota; kingdom Viridiplantae; phylum Streptophyta; class Magnoliopsida; order Asterales; family Asteraceae; genus Artemisia; species Artemisia argyi. The sequence continues at coordinate 113,772,409 of CM060708.1, forward strand.
CACACCTATTTTACAAAAAACACTCAAACATTTGGTCCCCAATTTCTCATGGGTCCATTTTGGTTAAGCATACCATTAACTTGTTCCAAGTATGAAAGTAGAACATAAGGGTTCCATGACATGATTTGGAGTTTGGTAATGTCCAGGAGTGTTTTGGTTCCAAACATGTTGGTAGTTTGGTCGTGTGTTGAAGTTGCTCTTTGGAAAGGGGCGTTTAGGAATTGGAGTCTTAGGTCTTGGTTGAGTAGTCTTAGCTCTAAATTTGTTTTTACTAAGTCCTACTCCAGTTTTAAAGGCAGGTTTTGTTCCATTTTTATATGTGACTTTAACAAATTTTGAACGATCCGATATGGAGGATGTTACTGCTGCAGCAGACCTGGCGGAACCCTGAATTGGGTTCCGTCTGTTCCGCGGGCTGCTGTAGCAGTTTTGTTAGTTTCTTTTTCATTCTTTTCTTGTTTTGTTTGACCCTTTAAAGTTTCTAATTTCATGAAACCTAGTCCTGTTTTGTCAAAGGGTGACTTCTGAAGTTTCATAATTTCATCCGCACAAGAAATGCTCTTATCGAACTTCTTAAACTTTGTGGTTTGTTTTATTAGATCATTTTGAGTAATTTTAAGTTTCTCAACTTCGAGTTTAAGCTCTTCACATGATTTGCATGATGTGTCAATACCTTTACTCTTTTCTAATCTCTTAGCTTTTTCTTTTAGCTCATAAATTTCATTTTTCTAAAAACTCCTTTTTAGTTTTCAAAAACTTATTTTTGTTTATGATTTTTAAGCTCAATTCACAAAGTTTGTTATATTCTTTTTGTAAGGTGTCATCATCAATAGAAGAATAAGATGAGTCGGAGAGTACCTCATTTGAGTCATGAGCCATGAGAGCAATATCATCATTCTTTGGCTCATCGTCATCTCCTTCATAGTCACTCCAAGCACCACCCACAAAAGCTTGTTGAGGCTTGCTCTTGGGTGGTTTTGGACATTCTCCTACGAGATGACTTGTGTCTCCACACCTATAGCATTTCCTTTCAACCTTTTCTTTCCTATCATCACGATCTTTTCGGAAGGTTTTCTTGTCATCTTTAGGTTGCCTTACAAGCTTCCCTCGTCTACGAAAGAACTTCTTAAAGTCTCTAACGGCCATAGCATATTCCTCATCATCACTATCCGAAGTAGATTCTTTATCATCACTTGATTGGACTCTAGCTTTCAAGGCAATGGACTTAACTTTTTCTTTCTTGCCTCTAACTAATTCCGAATCTTTTTCCATTACCATTTCATGAACTTTGAGGTTTCCAATTAGCTCGTCAAGTGACATGCTTGAAAGATCCTTGGATTCTTCAATTGCCGTCACTTTTGCTCTCCACTTCGGATGGAGTGCTCTAAGGAATTTCCTGACAAAATTCTTACTACAAAAATATTCATCAAGTGCTTTAAGTGAAGTAATAATAGTGTTAAATCTAGCAAATGCATTATCAATAATCTCATCTTCGAGAATAACAAATTGTTCATATTATTGAACAAGAAGATCAATTTTGTTATCCTTAACTTGTGAGTTTCCTTGATGAGTGACTATTAAAGATTACCAAATATCTTTGGCGGTTTTACACATAAAGACTCTTTCATATTCTTTCTTAGGCAAAGTATTGTAAAGCATCATTTTAGCTTCATTATTTTTAGCAATCAATTTCTTTCGATCATTATATTTACTATTAGTAGCTATATTATCACCATCAATGATTATATACCATAAATCTATATCTTTAGATTTCACGTAAGTTTCAAAACGATTTTTCCAATATATAAAACCATTTGCTCAAAAAGTGGTGGTCTTTGCATAGATTGCCCTTCTTTGTAATTTTCAAAATCAACGGATCGTTTCAAGTTTTAAAACACAATATATTTTAAAAGCTTGAGTAACGTAGCTCTTGATGCCAATTGTGGAAAACTAGAAGGGGGGTTGAATAGTTTACCGTTTAAAATCTTTTTAACTTGTTTAGTTATCTTTTGAAACTTTCCGTTTAATCAAAGATATATACACAAACACAATATATAACATGCAAGTATAAAGAAAGAAACAATCAAACCACAACATGAGTATTTATCGTGGTTCGGCTACAAGGACTCTTTTTCCTTGCCCTATGTCCACGCCCCGAGTATCCAACTCGAGAGTTTCTTTCACTAGTCAACAAGCTCCTTTCACCGGCGGAGAAAACCTTACACGTCGCTTATACACGTTTACCGACACTAAGCTAGATGTCGAGTTCTTTTACAAGGGTACAACCACTCCCGTTAGTTTTTTTTACAAGGGTACAACAACTCCCGTCACACTTTGTATTTTGAGGACTAAAATACTAACCGATCACTACTGAAAATACACAATCAAATGAAGTGTAAACTACACAAGTCTACACAATGCTAAGCTAACAAGTCTTGCAACGTTTTGTTGAATACTTGTAATATTTTATGAACTCGTGAACTTCTTTGCTACAAAAAGAAACTTCACATATGAAATAAGATGTTAAAGGGTTAGATGAAAGAATGAATGAATGTGTGTGAAAATATGATGTAGAGTGATAAGCCAAAATTCAAACATATGGCTTGGTATTTATAGCAAAACCTTCTGCAGGTCTGGCGGATACGGCGGAACCCTCAGATGGGTTCCGCCCGTGTACCCCCAGGGTTCTGCCAGGCTTGCAGTTGGTTTTGCAATAAATCATACAAACCAAACAAGGTCACATCTCATAAAAACTAGTCAAACACAAACTTGTGTAAGAAGACTTATGATTAGTCAAACACACTATCTTTCCATAAATGTATATTGACAAACTTACCATAAATGTGATGTGACATTTCTATTTTAAGAAATAAAAAGTGTTGTGTTTTATGTGAAATGTAAAATGTAGCAAATGTCTAATTATGCAAGTCTTAAAACTAAGATTATGATTTACTTAGAAACTAAAGTTTTCATTTTGTCGTTAACAAAACTTAGCAAAGATCATAAAATATAAATAACGTTTTTAGGCGATATTTGTATTAACACATTCCTTTATTTTTATTTAATGATAAAACTCAATAGCACAGTGTAGCACTTTGTTCTCTAGTTAGAGCACTAGGTGCAATTACTCGTGTAAGCTCGCTACTTCTATGTGGCATCTCACCACACTCGCCGCTGCACCCCTACTCATCCTTCGCCTTTGGTTTCCTACTCGTCTGCTCGACGAGCTCAAGCTCTTAAGTTTGTCAGTTTATTTTTTTCCTTTCTTTTTAATTTGTTAGTGTTTTGTGAAATTGTAAATATGTAATGTTATGTAAGTTTGTAAAGTTTTTTATAAAACTTGTAACGCTTTTTTAAAATAGGAAATGAAAATACATTAAACATCTAAATGAAAATACATTAAACATGGAATTGAAATTACATTAAACAACGTACAGTAACTAAAACATTAAACTACAATACGGTAATGATAATAAACTTCGAATTAAGAAAAGGAATCATCTGAGACATAACCTCACTCGAAGTCGAAGACTCTGATTCCTTAGGGCCTAACCCCATGGCCCATTGGTATTGTGCTTCTCTGTTTGCCCACTCCCTATGAGCATCTGCCCGCGCCCTACGAGCAGTTGCCTCACGTTTTTCGGCTTCTTGATACTCTCTCAAGACTTGCAAATCTTGCTCCAGAAGTTCTTCATCAGTCAACCCAAATGTATTGGGTTCGTATTCCACCGGTGGAAAGTGAACTTCCGGTGGAGTGTTTTGTGGTTGATTCTCATATGGGAATACATGAAACAGATATGCTGGTGGAGTGTTTTGTGGTTCGTCTTCATTTAGGAATATCGGAAAGATATATTCCGGTGGGGTGTTATAAACAGATTCATTATCCGGTGAAGTGTTGTGTGACATTGTTGTATGAGTCGTTTGTGAATTATGTATGAGTTGTGTGTGAGTTATCTGTGAATTGTGTGCATATGTGAACAGGTACTTAAATAGGCAAATGTTTGAAATTATAATTTCAATTTGAATTTGAATTTTAAATAAATCACGCCCGTTTCAATTTGAATTTGAATATTAAATATAATCCCGCCCGTAATTTAGAACTTGAATTTGAAGTTCAATATTAAATATTATCTCGTTTGTTTTGAATTTTGAATTTCAAATTTTACATTTCAATAAACCCCTATATAAAGCATACCATAAAATACGATTTTTCACACACTTGAATATCTAAACCATTTTAGAATGAATAATCGTTGATCATTAGCAGAAAGCTTGCTAGCTGAAGTTTAGGTTGAAGTTTCCCAAGACGTAGCCAACTACGATGAACGCTCTTTTTGGAACCAGGTTGTAGAAAGGTTCAACAATCAGTTTGACGGTGTATACCGTAACAAAAATATGGTCATGGGTAAATGGGCAAAACTTATCAGTGAATGTAAAAAATTCAATGATATTTACAATCATTTGCAGCGTACTAGCCAGGATGACAATAATCGTCTCCAGAATGCAAAGAACATTTTTGAAGAACGCTTTGGTAGGAAAAGCTTCCAATATGTTCACGTGTGGTTCATTTTGAGAAACCACCCAACTGGGACGAATGAAATGTGTTGCTTTCCATATCATGTTTATCTTTTCCGTATTGTGTTTATCTTTTCCGTATCGTAGTGTATTTGTTTTTTCGTATCGTTTTTAATATGTTGTACTGTTGCTTTAAGTTTGAATTTGAATAAAATCGTTAGCAAATGAATGTTGAATAAATCATGACCATTTGAATTTGAATTTCAATTTTGAAATCCCGCCCGTCTTTTGAATTTGAAATTTAAATTTATCCCGCCCGTCTTTTGAATTTGATATTTAAATTTATCCTGCTCGTTTTTTATTTTCTCACCATCTATAAATAACATACAAATTCACACTATTTTTCATACTTCAAACATTTGAGATGAGTACTCGTTGGTGGAAAGAAGAAGAAAAATTGTTGGCTGAAGTTTGGATTTCAGTTTACAAAGACGTCTACAATGATCCCTCATTTTGGAATCAGGTTGTAGACAAGTTCAACCATCGGAATGAGGGTGACAAACGTAACAAACATATGCTTGTTGGTAAATGGACATCACTTAACAATGAATGTAAAAGATTCAACGCTATTTACACTCAGGTATTTAGTACAAGGGAGATAAATGCCGGTGATCGTCTCGACACTACAAAGACCATTTATCAGCAACGCTATGGTGGGAGAAGCTTCCAATACGTTCACGTGTGGGAGGTTTTGAGAAACCACCCCATATGGCTAGTTTATGGTTAATGGCGTTGTATGATTTAGTATCGTTTGTAACTTTTTCCGTATCGCTTTTAATATGTTGTACTGTTAAATGCTTAACGGCTAAAACTAGTGACTTACTTATAAATAAAGTTTATGTTTTGTCATCAACAAAAAGGGGGAGATTGTTAATACAAATATCGCATAAAAACGTTATTTATATTTTACGATCTTTGCTAAGTTTTGTTAATGACAAAGTATGAACTTTAGCTAAGAGTAAATCATCACTTTAAGTGTTTAAGTCTTGTTTAACTAAGGTTCACATTTCCTTTTAAACAAAACATTGTTTTTATTTCTTAAATTAGAAAGTGTCTTGTCACATCACATTTATTTCTTAAAATAGTAATGTCACATCACATTTGGGGCAAGCTTTGTCAATATACATTTATGGTAAGAAAGTGTGTTTGACTAACCATATGTTTGCTTGCAAGTTTTGTGTTTGACTAGGTGTAATGAGATGTGACCTTGTTTGGTTTGGAAGATTTATTGCAAAATCAACTGCAGCCCTGACGAAACCCTGGGGGTACACGGGCGGAACCCATCTGAGGGTTCCGCCGTATCCGCCAGACCTGCATAATGGTTTGCTATAAATATCAAACCATTTGTTAGTTTTGGGTCACCCCTTTAGGACATATTTTCACATACTCTCTCAACTAACTCGGTAACATTTTGACTTATGTGATTCTCTTATGTAGCAAGGGACTTCACCAGATCATTCAAGAAGTTACAAGCTTCAACTCTAAAGTTGCAAGTCTTGTTAGCTTTGTCATGTATAAGCTTTGGTAGTTTATACTTCATTTGTATCATGTATGTAGAAGTAATTGGTTAGTATTTTAGGCCTCAAAATACGTAGTGTGTCGGGAGTTGTTGTACCCTTGTAAAAGAACTAACGGGAGTGGTTGTACCCTTTGTAAAGAACTCGACATCTAGCTTAGTGTCGGTAAAAGTGTAAGCGACGATGGGAGTGGTTGTACCCGTGTAAAAGAACTCGACATTTAGCTTAGTGTCGGTAAAAGTGTAAGCGACGTTGTAAAGGTTTTCTCCGCCGGTGAAAGGAGCTTGTTGATTAGTGCTTATAACTCTCGAGTTGGAAACTCGGGGCATGGATGTAGGGCAAGGAAAAGAGTCCTTGTAGCCGAACCACGATAAACAATCGTGTTGTGGTTTGATCGTTTCTTTCTTTATCTTTGCTTATTACATGTTGTCGTTTAGTTAGAATCGCTAGTCACATATAAAGCTTTTCAAAGAATTAAACAAGTAAAGTTGTGTTTATATCTTCAAACAAATGTAAAGCTTTTCAAAGAACTAAACAAGCAAAGTTAGGATCATCACAAGCAAAGCTTTTCAATGTATGAAACAAGTAAAGTTAAAATTGTTATTCACATGAAAAGCTTTTCAAAGAATCAAACATATAACGTTGTATTTATATCTTTAAGCAAACGTAAAGTTTTTTTAAAGGATATTCAAGCTAAAAAGGATTTAAAAAGCGGTAAACTATTCAACCCCCTTCTAGTTTTCCACAATTGGTATCAAGAGCTACATTACTCAAGATCTTTAAAATAGAATGTATTTTAAAACTTGGATCGATCCATGGATTTTGAAAATCTCAAAGAAGGGCAACCTATTTAAAACCCACCGCTATTTGAAAAAGAAAACTTACTTGAATGGAAAAGTAATTTTGAAAACTATGTGAAATCAATTGATCAAGATCTTTGGCATATTATTTCTTTTGGTGATTTCAAACCAAAGAAAACAAGTTTTTGAAAACCAAGATATCTATCTTAAACTTGATAAAAATACTAAAGCTAAAACAATAATTTATAAAGCTTTAGTACCAAATATGAAAGAATGTATTTTTGTCAAACGGATAATGATATTTGGAAAAATATGTTAAACTTTCATCAAGAAAAATGTCAAGTCAAAGATGATCAATTTGATCTCACATATGAATTAGAAGTCTTAGAAATATTAATAGATAGACATTTAGTTGTGATAAATACATGTACTACTAGTTTAAATGTTTTAAATGAAGGTGTAAGTGAAGATGATTACTCATGTCGAGCTCTTTGTGGTCTTGCTTACGATTCATGGAATAACACGGATGAAGATGAAGCCAACCATCCGGTTTGTGATTCTCAACTAGATAAAACATCAAGCAAGGTACATTTTAAAACCAAATACTTTTGCTTTGACAAATTTATCCTAGAGTTTTCTAAACTAGAAAATGAGTTTAAACGTTTATGCAACATGGACCTAAAAACTATTTTCAAGAACGAGTCTTCAAAATCTTTTAAGAATATCTTTGAAAAGGAAATCTTGTTAGAAGATAAAATGTCTAGAATTGAGAGTAATGTTGAAATTGATCTAGAATACAAATTGTGTCTAGATTACAAACATAAGATTAAAAAAAGCAAAATGAGAAAGGAAAAATATTAGTTAAATTTGATGAAAGCTCAAAATCTCTTGAAAGATTGTTGAGGAGTCAAAGGTTGTTTAAAGATAAAACCGGATTAGGATTTTACTCAAAAGCACCATCAACTAGTAAAACAAAACAAGTAAAATTTGTCAAACCTAGAAGAGAGATTTAGAGATAATTCAATCTCTAATAGAAACTCATAATAAAAGGATTAAGATTATCATGCTCTATGCTTTTATATGATTATCTAACCTTCTTGGATACATGAGTAATTGAGTTTCAAAGCGTGTCGTCAAACCAAGATTTTATGCGTTGTGTTTATCCTCTTGATAGCATCTCTATGCAATTTAAAAGGTACGCATTACTTCAACTTGAATTTGATTGTCTCTTGTTTCTAGCATTATGTGTTGGAATATGTGTTATTAGTAATACTCTAAAAGTGTTTACTTGCTATTAGTAATAACTAAGATTAGATTCTATGCAACAAGGAATTTCGTCATTAGTACTAGTGGGAGATATAAGGTGTTTTGGTTCTTTAACCATCAAGAGATAAACACGAGAAACTCTTGAGTGAGTCTCACTCAACTCTTGCTTACAAGTGAGCTAACTAAGAATTTCCTAAGTGTTAAAATGTCTAACACTTTTGTGATGCTTGCAAAACAAACCTTTGTTAAACAACATTCTCAAACACCATACTTTGAGTCTTAAATTATGTTTTACTTCAATCATTCCTTTATGATAATTTCACATAAAACACACAAGGTGAAATAAATCACATTAGCATACATTAGGATGTGTGGAAAAAAATGAGTTTTCAACATCTAGGATTTACACATCAAATATGACACTTAGTTTTATGATGTTGTACTTCTTGGACTTTTTCAAAACAAGTAGAGTTCATAGTGTCTTAAGTAAGAAAACCCAAAGAGTCGAGGAGTCGTTGAGTATAACATTTAATGAATAATCTCCCGCTTCTAAGATATCATCTTTGGTAGATGATGACTTACTCGAAAGTCCAATGATGGCAAGACAAGTATGTTGTGTAAAACATTAAGAATAAAAGTACAAAATAACATCTTTTCACCTTGAATCAAACATTGAATCAAGCAAAATTGACATAAGTTATAAAACTTGATTTATAGGTCATAGTTGTGTCTAAACAAATTCAACAAAAACAGTTTTTGAAATTTAGAGTAAAACAGCTAGTGAAACATAATAGATTTTCCGAAATAATCAAGTGTTTATAGTGTCAATATTTGAAAGTCTTTTTGATAATAAAAGCAAGCTCCAAAAGCAAGGGATTTTAACTCAAAGACATTCCTAGTTACTCTCTTGTTCTCAATAGTTAAGTCATTGATGACTTATCAAGAATGAGATTAGTAAATCCATAGGTAAAACTAAACATAGAGAAATGTTCGAAAGTCTACTTGTTCTCATAACAATTAGATTCAACATTATGTTTAGTGTTAGTCTATGTGCTCGTTTTAAAGAAGATCCTTAAACAACTCTTTAGTTGAGCTTGTTTGGATACATCGTAAGGTACTACACAACTAGGATTATGGTATCCCAAAAGAACGGGAATAGAAACCATAGTGTATGCCAAATGGAATTATGTCGGTAATAAGTTGATAAGAAAAGCACAAGTGGTACTTGCACTTTTATACTTACTTACCCAATGATTCTCCAAAACACGTAAGGTTCTCAAATTAGTTTCGGATGGAGAAGCACATCAACAAGCTCCGCTTGAACAAGCAAATACGTGTCAACAACGGAATTCTTTTATCAACATTGTTATCTCTTCAACAAAGGAAGCATCGACTTCAGCGGCATTTCAATCCATTATGTTCTCAATTGACATATTGTGATCCATCATCATCGTCTTGGTAAAAATGTTCATTGAGGAACATCTTAACTAAGAACGTCTTATACGTTAACCATTCTATCAACGTTTTCACAAAACCTTTTGAATGAGAAGCATTCATCATCCCTAGGCTTAGTCGAAGACTCATAAGACCTAAGACCTTAGTTTTGAACATTAGGATTGATGCGTGGGAATCGCACCTTGCTTTACCTCTCGAGGGATCTCGAGAAGCTTACAACCCCCACCAGGCAGTGTACCTGATCGTTGTAGTATAGTATAGTGACAAGTACCGGGGGATTGATCGTTCAGCTAGGAATAGTGTCGCTAGGATTGAAATTAATCTAACTAGGTCTAAAGGTGAAGGATGATTCTTTTTATGTTTTTATATTTTATGAAAAGCAAGTAAAAATCTCGGGTATTGGGAGAGTGGGCGGAATTAGTTGCTAATCAACTAACCCAAAAGCTACTAATTAATCTAATAAACAAGAAAATAAACTAAGGTTCTACAAGATAAGTGAAGCATGTCTACCCATGATATGTTACTCCTTGCTAGCTATCCAATCCTACCTATTGAATTGTAACCTTGTTTTAATTAACGGGTTATATTCCTTAATACCATTCGTGGGGTGGCATACATAACTCCCCAACTCTATGAGCTCTTATCTCCTCCTACACCATGACCCAGCACAACTATAGGGATTGTAAACAGTGGCTCATGCATTAAATACAACCAATAAAGACCTAGTACGCCTCGGTTCATGTTTCTTAAGACGTTCAAGCATGTTACCATTTGGAGATCTGCCAGTTTTCTTAAGCCTAACATATAAATCATTCAATCAAAACAAGAATCAATAGGAAACAAGGATTATAAACTAAACCAACTAGATCTATTGAAGTTGTCACGCCTTAATTGATGGAGATAGACACAACATCAACAAGAAATCAATGAGATCTAAATAATTATATACAAGTTTCACATAATCATAAGTAGACACAAGGTGAATTAGCAAATCATCATCAAAGAAGAGCAAACAACAATGATAATGGAAAACATAATTAAGATAGAATCATCAAACCAATACATGATGTTTATGGAGTGATTGAAACCCTCTAAGTTGCTGGAAAAACACCCACCTAAACCCAGGAATCGACCTTAGGGTTTAGGGCTTACAAAAAGTGAAGTTATGAAGTTATATTTATAGGCATGTTTTCTGTCGGCCCTTCGTGACGGCGTCAGCCCGTACTCTTGACGCCGTCAAGACCACTTTTTCACCAAATTGTAGATCTCTTCGTCCTCTTCGCGTGGGCTTTTGAATCACCTAAATCCGAGTTCGTATGCAAAAGTTATGACCAAAACAATATCAGCTACTCCGCGCGCAAGTTTTGACAAGTTTACACGTGACGGCCTGGTGACGGCCTTGGTGACGCCGTCACCAACTACGGATTTTTATTCTTGGGACTCTGACGCCGTCAAGAGCAATTCTTGACGCCTTCATGCACTGTTCCTAGCATAGAATTTTGAGACTTTGCCGTTTTCTTCACTTTTATGCTCCAAAAACGTCCAAAATGGCTTCTTTTCCAGAATTCACTCTCCAAACACCTAAAATCACAAAAGGAACGATTTAGGGCAATATTTGATCAAATAAATTCGGATTCGGGCTTAAATGACCCCCTAAAAACGGATCATTTTTCGCCTCATCATATACCCTTACACTTGAGATTTGCTTGTCCTCAAGCAAATGAGCTTTTATTCTACTCAAAAGACAAGTTAGGGGCCATTTAACACTAATATAAAAGTAATTACAACAAATAATCATTCCACTAAAGACCAATAGACAAGCACGGAGGTCATACACAAGCACCTCACAAATAGTGTTTAGATACTCACATCTCTCGGGTGTAATAAAGTAATATAACATTATGGAAATGGAAGATATCTCTCACTACCTGTCATAGCAAAATAGATTACCATAGGCTTGGGAAAGGATCAAACCTCCACCACATGGCGTAAGCACCTAGGATAAACTATCAAAGAGGTCTTTTAAAAGGTTGTAACGTTAGGTATAGGGATATGAATTACACGGTTTTGTTGGATAAAGGAAGTTTTACTGGTGGCGAGTTAACAATCTTAGTTAATTACATGTACAATATGGCGTTGCTAAGCCAAGACTAGACTCAACTTAAGTTAATAAATGAAAAATAACAAAAACATAAAATAAATATAGAATAAAAACGGGATGGTAGTCCGTATATTTTTTCTCTTTTTCGTTTCTATTTTTTTTTCTTTTTCTTAATTTTTCGATTTTTTTTTTTTTTTTTTTTTTTTTTTTTTTTTTTTTTTTTTTTTGCATACACTCTTACCCTACCATCCGAAATAATACATCATAGGGGATGAGAATTCCCCTTACACTTGAATCTTTACATACTTTACAATTAACTAATCTAATTACTCGAATTAAGAAAATTAAAACACTTGGAGCACTTTTAAGATTAACGCACGTATGGGGGTAATAAGTGATGTTCTTCCCCATTATTCCATAAAATAAGTACTTACCCACGAGTCCCAATCGTCCCAAAACAATATGTACAAGGATATGACTCGACTTAGCAACCATGTAATCAATTAGAAAGTTAACTTAGGGTTTAACAAATAACAATAATGCACTAAAAATGAGCGCATACACGGAAGGCTAAGGCGATTTGGGTGTACATTTAAGTGGGGTGTAACAAATTCTTCCTTTAAGTAAAATGCTTAAAGTTAGAAACGAAAAGATAGGCTCGGAGGGGTGTACTAGGGGTTTCGTGTACTAAAAATGAGTACAACGCTAAGGGTGTGGGAAAAATTAGTTGACTTAACTAGCCAAGTAATATGACTTAAAGGGTCAAGTAATTATGATACGGGTTTAACACAAGGGTGATCCCAATGCCTCTTATCATGTAGTAAATCCTACTACACGAATGTAGTCTCACTAGCGGTCTTGGGATGCATCACTAACGCAAGTTCTAGAATCTAAATGCTACCGGTACACTCATAAGCACTAATAATGAATGCTTTTCCTATCAAATCTAAAGGCGAACCTCACATTTTTGGGTGGAAAATTTTTCTGAATATACGGTTATGTGCTAGTCATACAATCTCCTATCCATGAGACGCTTGCTATGGCTAAAGTTTCACTCCTAAATGTTGTAAAAAATTTTAAATTTGGCGCTAAAATTACACTAACAAGTATTTCTCGTAGTTTTATTACTCATCTACTATCAAACAAAACAAACTCAAGCGAAAGTGCATATGTAAGGTATCATCTTTTTACCCTCCCCTTACACTTAGAATGAACATTGTCCCCAATGTTCAAGTAAAGAATGTAAAAGTTAAAAAAGTAAAGAGAATGAAATCAAATACTCCCCTGATTCGCTCGGTATGGATTTTAGTTGGCTAGGTTAAATCTTCTTCCAAGAAAACGAACAATCAAAGCTTCCCTTCCAGAATATAAATCATCTTCTTGTCACAAATAACCTGTAAATCCTGACAAAAGTAGACAAGGCAACCTTGCGTAAAATCGGCGGCATCCTATATAAGTTACTAAATCCTAGAAAACAAAGTAAGATATAATGCTTGTGGAATGAAGTTTGCAGATGTCCTGGAGATTATAAAACTTAATAATTCACAAAAACCATAAGACTCCGTTAGAAAAACAAAACCGGTAAAATTTCCAGATTTTAACTCCTGACGCCGTCAAGAGCAAACCCTGACGCCGTCAGAATGGACCTGCAGAAATTCTTATGTTAAGTTTCCGGAAAATTTTTGGGAAAACTTTGTCCTACTTCCTGGAAAATCCTGCAAAACTTCATTATGACTCAATACAAGCATTTGACTCTAACAAATACGAATATACACGTTCATTAAATATTGTGGAGAATCATGATCGGTTTGTTTCTTAAAAACATATTTGGGGTTTCCCCTTACACTTATCTTTTGCAAAAATACCTCTAGGTTGAAGTTAAGACTAGGCTAAACAACATAATAAAGTATTTCACATTTTAGTAGAGAAACATGATCAACCAACAATAAAAATAAAACATGCATACGGAAGCAAATAATAATCAAACAAATAAAAACCACACAAAACATGGGTTGCCTCCCAAGAAGCGCTTTTCTTTATTTACGAGTCTTGTAGCTAGACTCAAAGTCGTGGGTTACTACGTGATCTCATCATTGGTTTCATTCTCTAGGTCGTCTTCTAAACTAGTATCGCTTTCATAGTGTAAGTACTTCGGATCTTCGAATTCGAAAACATCCTGTCGATACTTAGAGCCAAGCTTACTAACATCCTTAAAGAACCCACATGATATATCAGAAATATTCCTACACCCTCTCCTAACATCATCATCACACAAGACAAGTTGGGAGCTCATCACATCGAGCCCGTCGCAATCTATTTCCCTAAGGTCTCTGCGTTTGTATGGCGTTTGGTATGAAATCCTCCTAATCCCGTCAGTGAAAGTCATGATTCCGTTCAAGTCATCCACTATCAACTTAGTGATTTCACAAAAGGGTGCTCCAAAGACGACTTGCGATAGCCTAGGGTCAACAAAGTCCTCTATGTTGTCCACAATCGTGAACTCCATAGGGAATGCCATATTTCCTACGAACACTTGGATTTCATGATCCTTACCAACCACCTTCTCTCCCTTGTAAATCATCCCCCATCTGCAGATATTGTTATAATGAAACAATGACATGAAATTCTTTGGCAGGAATACATTAATGTATATGTTTTCGAAGTACTTATGACCGATCATGCAAGGGATTTTTAGGTTATTCGGATCACGTCGTTTGATCTTTCTCAACTCTCCATCCTTTGACCCATATAGATTCCCCTCAAGGGAGGGACGATACTTATAAACCTCCTCACCATCCCTACGAAAAATTACCGTTCTAACACCATTGGTAAGTAATACACTACCATCTTTCTCGTCAAGGATTGCTCCCGATTCATTGATGAATGGCATCCCAAGGACAAGGTTGGTTAATGTTTGATTGGCGAGAGGGTCCATGTCATCAAACACGGTGAGGTTAGTATTGTAAACAAGCTCTCCGATCCTAATTGACAAATTCGCTACCACCCTTTCGCACGCAATGTGTTCTGGGAAAGCCTTGTGATATAGGGAAAGTGGGATTACGTTGACTGGGAAGCTAGGATCTATATGACTATCAATTAAGACCTTTCCCTTAATGGTACAGGGGATTTTTAAGAGTTTAGAGCTGCTCTCCTCGGTTTGACTGCTACCTATACTAATAACATCCTCTATTCCGGATTCTTCTATAACAGATTTACTCAAAATGGTTGGGCCTTTCTCCTGTTCCTCCGATGTCTCGTTCCTTTCATCCGGTTTGTCGAATTTCTGCGCGGTGCACTGCTCGGGTGAGTTGGTAGGTTTCCTTGCAGAAGCGTGGTCAACCTTTGAGATCTCATCCTTCGCTGTCTGACTAAGTTTGTCAGTTTGTTGTTGGGTTGGATCGGATGCTGCAGCTGATATTGTGGTGATGGTGTTTACGAAGTGGATTGGTCCAGGGGAGTTGATAGGTCCTTTTTCGTTAGGAGATAGATGTTTGAATAGCTTGCTAGGACTTTTTATTTTTACAGGGGAGGCTGGTGGACTCATGACGGTAGCAGACTTAACCTCACCAACGTGAATGGGCTTATTATCAATATGCTCTTTGATAGCCGTCAACAGATTACAAATCTTGTTGTTCACGTCAGCCTGCTGTTGTTTGAATTTTGTCTCGAGTGTAGTGAGCTGCAGTTCTTGAGAAAGAATGAATTTTTTTAACTCATCTTCACAGCTTCGCCTAGGGGTTCTTTGCGATGGAAAATGTTCGGACCAAATGAGTGGTGAGGAGTCATTGAATGATACACTTCGTGTTTGATATCCTCTAAAATTAGGTTTATCCTTCCATGCCTCATATGCTTCGGCAGAAGTTCGAGGACCCTGCCCTACGTGTGATGATGTGAATTCGTTATAAGCATGTTTTGGAAGTTCCATGCAGTTGTAGGTCTCATGAGGGCCATTGCACAGTTTGCATGTAGAAGCGATTCTGCTTACTTGGCTTGAAGGCTTATGAGCTTCGTAAGATTTCATAAGAGACTTGACTCGACCTTCAAGTTCCATGATCCTACGGTCGGGAGTGCTTGAATTGTTCGAAGGCAAAGATATTGCCTTGACCGTTTTGTTCAAATCACGGGGATCATTCCAACTTTCGTTGTCATAGAGAGCAAGATCTTCTATGAGTTCCCATGATTGTTCCGCACTAAGATCACGTAGCTTACCACCGGCCGATTGGTCAATGGTTCGCCTCGTGGAGATGTCGATATGGTCATAGAAGATTTGGACTTGGAGCCAAAGATCTATGCCATGATGAGGGACTTTTTGGAGTAAGTCCTTGAAACGAGTCCATGCTTCATAAAGAGATTCATTTTGACGTTGTTGAAACATCAAGATGTCATTCCTAAGTTTAGTAGTTCTCCCCGGTGGGAAAAATTGAGCAAGGAAACGAGTGGTGAGATCATCCCATGTGGTGATGGATCCTGTGGGTAAACGCTCAAGCCATTGACTAGCTTGATCCCGTAGAGAGAATTGGAATAGGCGTAAACGGGTAGTCTCTCTAGTTTCAACACCTAGGTCTATGGAATCTACGATTTTGAGGAAGTCCTTAAGGTGTTGGTTTGGATCTTCGGAACGAAGTCCATGGAATGCACATCCGCTTTGCACCAACCGGATGGTGTCGGATCGCAAGGGGGTCACATTGGCTTCGGTGAGCTCAATGGTGTTTCGGTAGCCTTGGTGGCTAGGTCGGGAATACTCTCCTAAGGTTCGGGGCCTAAGGGGTTCTAATGGTGGGTTTTGTTGTGGTGGGATGATGGGTTCAAAGATGTTACCACCTTCCATGATGTCGGATGGTAAAGAGTTATGAACAAAGGCACGAAGAAATAAGATAGACTAAAGAAGACCTAAAAATAAAAATAAAAATCTTACTAGAAAGGAATCTAGCAAGTAGACCTAATAAAAAGAAATCCTAACCTAGACAATAACTATTTCCCCGGCAACGGCGCCAAAAACTTGATGCGTGGGAATCGCACCTTGCTTTACCTCTCGAGGGATCTCGAGAAGCTTACAACCCCCACCAGGCAGTGTACCTGATCGTTGTAGTATAGTATAGTGACAAGTACCGGGGGATTGATCGTTCAGCTAGGAATAGTGTCGCTAGGATTGAAATTAATCTAACTAGGTCTAAAGGTGAAGGATGATTCTTTTTATGTTTTTATATTTTATGAAAAGCAAGTAAAAATCTCGGGTATTGGGAGAGTGGGCAGAATTAGTTGCTAATCAACTAACCCAAAAGCTACTAATTAATCTAATAAACAAGAAAATAAACTAAGGTTCTACAAGATAAGTGAAGCATGTCTACCCATGATATGTTACTCCTTGCTAGCTATCCAATCCTACCTATTGAATTGTAACCTTGTTTTAATTAACGGGTTGTATTCCTTAATACCATTCGTGGGGTGGCATACATAACTCCCCAACTCTATGAGCTCTTATCTCCTCCTACACCATGACCCAGCACAACTATAGGGATTGTAAACAGTGGCTCATGCATTAAATACAACCAATAAAGACCTAGTACGCCTCGGTTCATGTTTCTTAAGACGTTCAAGCATGTTACCATTTGGAGATCTGCCAGTTTTCTTAAGCCTAACATATAAATCATTCAATCAAAACAAGAATCAATAGGAAACAAGGATTATAAACTAAACCAACTAGATCTATTGAAGTTGTCACGCCTTAATTGATGGAGATAGACACAACATCAACAAGAAATCAATGAGATCTAAATAATTATATACAAGTTTCACATAATCATAAGTAGACACAAGGTGAATTAGCAAATCATCATCAAAGAAGAGCAAACAACAATGATAATGGAAAACATAATTAAGATAGAATCATCAAACCAATACATGATGTTTATGGAGTGATTGAAACCCTCTAAGTTGCTGGAAAAACACCCACCTAAACCCAGGAATCGACCTTAGGGTTTAGGGCTTACAAAAAGTGAAGTTATGAAGTTATATTTATAGGCATGTTTTCTGTCGGCCCTTCGTGACGGCGTCAGCCCGTACTCTTGACGCCGTCAAGACCACTTTTTTCACCAAATTGTAGATCTCTTCGTCCTCTTCGCGTGGGCTTTTGAATCACCTAAATCCGAGTTCGTATGCAAAAGTTATGACCAAAACAATATCAGCTACTCCGCGCGCAAGTTTTGACAAGTTTACATGTGACGGCCTGGTGACGGCCTTGGTGACGCCGTCACCAACTACGGATTTTTATTCTTGGGACTCTGACGCCGTCAAGAGCAATTCTTGACGCCTTCATGCACTGTTCCTAGCATAGAATTTTGAGACTTTGCCGTTTTCTTCACTTTTATGCTCCAAAAACGTCCAAAATGGCTTCTTTTCCAGAATTCACTCTCCAAACACCTAAAATCACAAAAGGAACGATTTAGGGCAATATTTGATCAAATAAATTCGGATTCGGGCTTAAATGACCCCCTAAAAACGGATCATTTTTCGCCTCATCAAGGATAAAACCACAAAAATCAAGACAATCCCTTTTGAATTTTTCATGCAGCTCCCACGGTACCCTCAAACCATACGAGCGGAACCCTCTTTTTGGTTCCGCCTGGTCCGCCAAAGCTATAGAATGTTTTATTTTTAATTTCAAAACCAAACACCCTCTTAACTTATTCATTCACTTTCAAACATCCATCACCCTCTCAAAAACACATAACCATACGAAATTTAAGGCTTTCAATCCAATCTCTTCAAATCCAATTAACTTTGTAAGTATTCTAATCATAATTGCATTTTTGATTCAAGTATAACATTCTTATTTGCATTCATTAACTAGAATCTTAGGGTTTATGCATAAAACTTCTTGATTCATGAAAAACTTGGTTGCTAGCCAATCATGTCTTCCATTAGTTAAGAATTGTATCCTTTTTGTTGTAACTTTGATTTGCCAAACACACCAAGTGCATTGTCTTTCAAAAATTGCAATCCATGACTAGAACATAACTCTTCACCACATTGTTAAAACAAATGAAAAACTTCATTGAAACATCACTTGCATACTATCTCTTGAATGCTAAAGGGAATACATAACTAATATGTATTTTCGGGTACATTCAATCGAAGATACATTCAATTAGGAAGAGTTTTGGTTATTTTTTATCTTTATAACAAAACTTGCATAACAAAACAATTTGAGCATCAAAATGAGTCAAGATAACCAAGTCTCCACATTATCTGCATATAGGAACACATTAGAACATCCACATTGTTAAAATTCATTAACATATAATTTTGTGTTTTCTAGGAATCAACATGCCTCACGCAAATAAATCCGATCACAAGGAAACTCTTAAGTACTTGCCCAAACACCATATGACCAAAGGTCTCAACAAAGTTCAAGTAGAAACCTTTAAGGCATTAGAAAAACGCTATGTTCACGAAGGAACATCTATTCGCCAAAACTTTACCGCAATCAACTTTGATTGTCTCCTTGATATCGATGAGCCAATTTGTCCTAGGTTCATCTTAGAATTCTATGCAACCGTAAATCTTTCCACAAATGAT
Source organism: Artemisia argyi (assembly GCA_030686995.1). Classification (NCBI taxonomy): domain Eukaryota; kingdom Viridiplantae; phylum Streptophyta; class Magnoliopsida; order Asterales; family Asteraceae; genus Artemisia; species Artemisia argyi. The sequence goes on from CM060708.1 coordinate 113,791,701, forward strand.
TTCGGTAAGTTATCATCAAACTTCACAACCAATCAAATACCAAATTTCATAGATTTGAAAGACTTAGCTATCATTTTTGGTGTCCCAAATGCGGGTACTTGTCTCTACACGGATAAGTGGCCCATTTTAAGCCTTGACTCAATTGAGCGTTTTCATCCATACAACACCCCTCTAGCGAGTAAGGAAACAATTAAGGAACATCTCTTTGTTAGAACCTCTACCACTAGGAAGAATCGTTCGGGGAATATTGTGGATAAGGATCCTTTTGGTATGGAGCTCAATGAGCTTAAACCACAATTTAAGAAGTGGAAGAAATTCTAAGAGCTAACGTCATAAGTACCATAGGAAATAGAGATCATGTCAACACATGTCTTTGCTACATGCTCTATAGCATTTCCACCGGTCAACCATTCAACTTAGCCTACTACCTAGCCAAAAGAATGGCCGACATACCCTTAGTTGGAACAACCGCTCTTCCTTATGGAATGCTTCTTGCTCGCCTCTTTAGAGCAATCTCACCCATTCCTCCTAACGATAATGGAATGCGCCTTGACTATTCTCTCGTTCCTCACATCTTCGTTCCTTTAAGTGATAAACGAGTTTTCAAAGGTAAGGGCAAACGTACTCGCTCACCTACACCATCATCATAATCATCCGACATGAGCGAGGACGATAAACTTCCTAACTCTAAGTTACCTCCTTTAGAATACCTTCAAGCACTCCCAATCATTGACAATGCATCCGAAGAGTTCAAGCAAACCAAAGGAATGTTCAAGTGCTTTGGAAGGTACCTAAGCAAGCTCAATAAGAAGATAGACCGGTTGTGAGAAGATTAAGGAGTGTTTGGCTTATGAATGTTTTAGAACCTTTTATGTGTTAAACTACGTGATTTGTATTGTTTTTCACTTTCATGTTTTATTACGTTTGTCGGATTATGTTTGTATGAGCCTTTATGCATAATGACAATGTTTGAGGTGTTTGTCAATTTTTTTTATGCTTATGGCAATTCTTACTAAGTATAGTGAAATCCTCGACCTCAAGGTCAAAGTCCTATGATATGTGTGTTTACGTGTCTAATTTTTGCATAGCCTAACCAGAAATGCATTATCTTTTTGATTTTAGGAGTTTTCAAAAATTTTGAAAATCGTCTCGCGGATCAAAATCACGGACTGCCAAATTTTTCAGCCCTGGCGGATCTGGCGGTACCCAAAATTGGGTTCCGCCAGTGCATTTTCTGGGCAACCCAGAACTGGCCCAACGGACCAGACGGTACCCTCAAATGGGTTCCGCCCGTGTATTCTGAAGGTTCCGCCAGTCACCTACAGAAAAATTTTATCATTTTTCTTAAGTCCAAAACTTGTAAAGTGTCAATCCATTATCCCAAGTGAGAAACATCTTCCATTAACTCCAATAACCATATTAGAACAACTCTCACTCACTAAAACAATTAGGAAGTCACTTCCCTCCAAAAATTCAAATTCAAACATAACTAACTCAAGGAACCCTTTTAAAGGATCCTTCAAACCATTGAAACATTTTCAACCAAATCACATCCCATGATCACAAAGCATTGAGTGCATATGTTGGTCTTTCACTCCACCCTATTCCATTGGATTGACATCAAATGATGTGACATGGTCATGAAAATCATTTGAAACCTCAATCTTTGAATGGTAGAACATCAAATCCAAACACCCATTTCAACATCTTTTCCATCCTATAAATTTGAAAGTTTTGCAACAATTCAAATCACACCATCACCATCAAAACTTCTTCTCTCAAAACACCAAAACCACACCTTTGAAATGACTAAATCCAACACATCATCCGAGTCATCAAAATCCTTCTCAAAAACCACTAGGATTAGTGTTAAACCTTGTTGCTTCAACAAAACCGTCAAGTCAAGCTCATCATCTTCAAGTGATGCTTCGCTTAACATTTCTTCACCTATCCAAGATTTCCTTAACCTCACTACCGCAACACCATCCCCAACACATTGTAATACCAATGTAATCACCTTTCAAGATTTGCTTAATCTTGATACTCCAACACCCTCTCCAACACATTGCTACACAAACATAGCCACCATTCCTCCACCAACTAGACCTTCAAGTGATTCAACATCACTTTGTCAACAAGCTCAACCAACAAAAACTTCATCACCTCAATCACCAACACTTACACCAATGGAACTTTTCCATACACCTCCAACATCACCACTACCCTATTTGGAAACATTAGAAAACCTATCACCCAAATTATCAAGTCCACCATCCTTATCACTCTTTGACACCATTGCTCAAATGGAAACCCAACAACAATCTAGTGAGCAACTAGATGATGAGCCCCATCAACCCTCATTGGTAGAACGGTTGGCTTACCGTTATGCTAGACCATCCATTTTTCCAAATGATCAAGGTCATACCCACTCACAATCATTTGTGTTTCACCCAATTTACAAAGACCTTCATGGCAATCCTTCCGGCGAACCAAGCTTCCGCCATTTTGTTCAAAACCAATAACAACAACAACCATCACAACAAGAATCTTCCAAACAATTTGAATATCTACTTTCTTCTTATAAGAAAATAGAAGCATCCATATGGGAAAAACCTCCAAACCTTAATGATGAGATTGACACTCATTTAAACCACCTTCATGCCTTCAAACGTATGGTTGACTCTCAAATCAACCATATTACGGTTTTACAAACAACACTACAATCAACTAATGAAGGAAGCAAAAACACCTCTCAACCATCAACATTTGCTCCTTCAAGTTCAAACCTCTCTTCCACCAAACTTTCCCCGCCATGGTTGCGGACATTGCGAAAGAACCGCTCACATTAGTGAAGGGTGTCGAACAGAAATTCGCGAGCTATCCGAAGAAATGAGGTTTATCCTAACCACATTTTGGACTATCTACAATCCTTGTCTCACCCACCTCAACCTTAGAATCTCCAAAATGAAACAAAATCGTTTCTTTTGGAAAACGTTTTCCATTTAAACCAACAAACCAAAACCATGTCATCCTTTCAACCTTCAAAATAAAGCCCGCTACAACCTTCAACACACATTTTTCATCCTTAAACAACCTTAACCTTGTGTTTGGAAAATGTTTCTCATTAAAGAAAATGATGATTTCCTTGTAGTTTTTTATGTTCTTAGTTTATTTTTAGTTTTTCTTTATTTTTAGAAGTAGGATGGTGTCATACAAATTTCTTGTCTTTGACTTTTTAAGAGTCAAAATTTTACATGAAATGAATTTCAATCTACTACAAGGTTTGCATTGTTTGTTTACCATTTAGGTATGATGAGTGAAAACTTCTTTGATATGGTAGCATACATATATCTTGTGTTTTAGAAACTAACATTTCTTTTTGTAGAATCATTATCCATGTTATCCTTCCTTGATACTCTATTTAGGGGAGTAATATTCAAGGGGGAGCATGGGTGTTGCATTATTCCACTTCACAATCCTTTGTTGTGTTCTAAGACATGAAATGACTTCATGACTTGTCTTGTGTGGCATTTAATATTTTGTTTTGTAGGGTCAAAATCCATGTCTCCTCTCTTGGCACTCCATTTAGGGGGAGTATTATCCAAGGGGGAGCAAGTCTATACTTCCGCTTCGCTACTCTTCTTTTTATTTCGACAAAAAGGGGGAGAATTTAGATATAAACATGTTTCACAATTTTTTTTTGCATATTACATCATCTTAGAAAAAACAAGTTTTTATACTAACTTTATAAGACTTAACACTAAAACTAATGACTTACTTATAAATAAAGTTTATGTTTTGTCATCAACAAAAAGGGGGAGATTGTTAATACAAATATCGCCTAAAAACGTTATTTATATTTTACGATCTTTGCTAAGTTTTGTTAATGACAAAGTATGAACTTTAGCTAAGAGTAAATCATCACTTTAAGTGTTTTAGTCTTGTTTAACTAAGGTTTATATTTCCTTTTAAACAAAACATTGTTTTTATTTCTTAAATTAGAAAGTGTCTTGTCACATCACATTTATTTCTTAAAATAGTAACGTCACATCACATTTAGGGCAAGCTTTATCAATATACATTTATGGTAAGAAAGTGTGTTTGACTAACCATATGTTTGCTTGCAAGTTTTGTGTTTGACTAGGTGTAATGAGATGTGACCTTGTTTAGTTTGGAAGATTTATTGCAAAACCAACTGCAGCCCTGACGGAACCCTGGGGGTAAACGGGCGGAACCCATCTGAGGGTTCCGCCGTATCCGCCAGACCTGCAGAATGGTTTGCTATAAATATCAAACCATTTGTTAGTTTTGGGTCACCCCTTTAGGACATATTTTCACATACTTTCTCAACTAACTCAGTAACATTTTGACTTGTGTGATTCTCTTATGTAGCAAGGGACTTCACAAGATCATTTAAGAAGTTACAAGCTTCAACTCTAAAGTTGCAAGTATTGTTAGCTTTGTCATGTATAAGCTTTGGTAGTTTATACTTCATTTGTATCATGTATGTAGAACTAATTGGTTAGTATTTTAGGCCTCAAAATACGTAGTGTGTCGGGAGTTGTTGTACCCTTGTAAAAGAACTAACGGGAGTGGTTGTACCCTTGGTAAAGAACTCGACATCTAGCTTAGTGTCGGTAAAAGTGTAAGCCACGATGAGAGTGATTGTACCCGTGTAAAAGAACTCGACATCTAGCTTAGTTTCGGTAAAAGTGTAAGCGACGTTGTAAAGGTTTTCTCCGCCGGTGAAAGAAGCTTGTTGATTAGTGCTTATAACTCTCGAGTTGGAAACTCGGGGCGTGGATGTAGGGCAAGGAAAAAGAGTCCTTGTAGCCGAACCACGATAAACAATCGTGTTGTGGTTTGATCATTTCTTTCTTTATCTTTGCTTATTACATGTTGTCGTTTAGGTAGAATCGCTAGTCACATATAAAGCTTTTCAAAGAATTAAACAAGTAAAGTTGTGTTTATATCTTCAAACAAATGTAAAGCTTTTCAAAGAACTAAACAAGCAAAGTTAGGATCATCACAAACAAAGCTTTTCAAAGTATGGAACAAGTAAAGTTAGAATTGTTATTCACATGAAAAGCTTTTCAAAGAATCAAACATATAAAGTTGTGTTTATATCTTTAAGCAAACGTAAAGTTTTTTTAAAGGATATTCAAGCTAAAAAGGATTTAAAAAGCGGTAAACTATTCAACCCCCTTTCTAGTTTTCCACAAAATCTTCATGACGTTTCGTATCGTTTTTTAATCGTATCGTTATTTTACGTTTCGTATGTTTTTATTGTGTTGTATTCTATTTTTATTTTTAATGAAATGAATTTAGTTTATTTAATGAAATGAATAAAAAAAATAAAGTTGTAAGTGAAGAACTCCCAATGAGTAATTTGAAGTTAGTTGTTAGTGAGAAGGTTAGTTGTGAAGAGTATTTAATGTTATGTGACACCTGTGGGTCTTAAATGAGAAGCTTGGGTAGTTGGGTTGCTCATTGCACCTAATGCTCTTATAATTGTAAAAAAAGATCTATTTTGTAAAACTAAGAGACACATAAAGACCAGATGCGTTTAGGCTTTAGGGTGCGTTAAGGTCTTCATTACGATTCATGATACTTCCTTCGTAATCTATATATAGTTAATTAATAAACCTAATAGTTTAGGGGGTTTCTAAAGCGTTGTAAAGGTCACATTAGAGGTGGCAATTTCTGACCCGATACAAAACATGACTTGAAACCGACATAAAAATTAACAGGTTTGGGTTGAGCTAAATAGATTGTGGTTCAGGTTTGGGTCGACATATCTAACCCGTTTATTAAACTGGTCAGGTTCGGGTTGATAATAAAATAAACGTGTCGACCCGGCAACCTGTTTAAGTTTTTTTCTTAATTAAAAATTATTTATATTTAATTATACAGGTTAAATGGGTTAAACAGGTCGACCCACTAACACGTTTAACCCATTTAACTCGTGTAATGTGCTAACTTTTATATATAAAACGGATTAAATGGGTCAATTCGAAACCCGTTTAACATATTCAACCCATGTAACCTATCTAACCTGTCAACCTAAGTATATATACTGGTTAAATGGGTCAGGTTCGGGTTACGTGTAAACAGGTTAGGATTAACATAGCTGACCCGATAATTTAAATGGGTCAAGTTCAGGTTGGGGTTTTATGACCCGCCAACCCGCCAACCCGAACCCGACCCGAATTGCCACCGATAGTCACAATGTGCAATATGTATGAATCTAAATCCTCACAAAATAACTTAGATCTAAAAAATAGTAAGAAATTTTTTTTGTGGCAGCCAACTATTAACGATGGTCGGAAGAGCGATGGTGCCGACTTTTCTTGGGCATTGTGTATAATTTGAAAAAAAAACTTATGGCGTTAACGACGTCAGATAACTCCAGCGGTTTAGGATAATGTTTTCACCTTTACGTTTTTGTATTTATTTATTTTTTCTGCCTCGAATAATGTTCTTGCTAGCAAATCACACTAAGCTATGACCAAAAGGGCTTATGTCACAAAGGCATTTCATGTTGTGTGTGAAGATTATCAATTAATGGTTGTGGATTCAAGTACTACTTAGGACATGTAAGATATAATTTCTAATGCTTGTATAGGCTCGCGAACCTAGCCGATCTTTATATTAAGCTCTGACTCCAGCTCATTTAGGATCGGCTCGTTTCGAGCTTTTATCGATCTAATCCTGAACTTTTCACAATCTTTATATTAAGCTCTGACTCCAGCTCATTTAGGATCGGCTCGTTTCGAGCTTTTATCGATCTAATCCTGAACTTTTCACAAGCAACGTGGATTGTTTCTACCCCTATTCGCTTGGTACATATTCAAATTTTATGACGTTATTTGAACATTTTTTCTTACTGGTCTGCAAAGTTTTAGCCTATCATCACAGAAACTCTAAAGTGACCATTTCATCGTAAGTTGCATAAGCACGATTCAAACATGAGACCGTCCATTTATCTTTACTAATATATAAAGCATTTGAGACTATTACATAATTAATAAGGATTAAAAATTCAGATTCCTAAACTTGGTGTCGTTATAGATGTAAAACTTTATTTAGTTGGATTGAGTGGCTTAAAAACCCTCACCTTATTACTTTATAACGTTTTGTAATATTCTAGTTTTTTGCTAGTTTGTTTTAATAAAATCAGCTGTTAAAAAAAAAAAAAAAAAAAAAAAAAAAAAAAAGTTATGTCCTCAAAACTTGTAACTGTGATATTAATGATCAGATCATTGATTTAATGAGGAAAAATGTGTAACCATCATATCAATACTTGTAACATATAAAACTAGAAAAAAAAATACTAATATACATTAAAATGTCAGTTATTAAATCTTAATATAAAAAGAACTCATTATTTATAAAAGAATAAAAAAAAGCTACAACACAAACTAATTATACTTTACACACAATAGATTCATCCATCCAAAGTTCTTCTGACCCTTGAACCTCATCCACCCCTTTCTTTTGGCTCTTGTTAGAAAAATGTGTAACCGAATAACATTTGCTCGCCACAAAATATAATCACAGGGTACTCGCAATAATAATAAGAGTCACGGGTATTTAATCATCCTGAGTGCTTTTATTAGACCTTGAACAAGATTTGTCAAATTCTTTATTTAACCTATATTGTTGTAGTAGGCAGAAATGAACTACAAGAAAAGTTATTAGTTGCTCATAAACAAAAAGGTGCTTGGTTTAATGGTATGCAAACAAATTCGTTAATTATAATGTGAGCTTAAGTCTCGCTTAATATACATGCTATAATGTATAAGATAATGTTTGTGAGTTCAAGTCCCGTCTAATGTATATGTCATGACGTATAGATTTCACATATATAATTTTCAACACATTTAAGTATTTAACTTTTACTTTTGTATATTTTATTAAGCTCGAAAATTTGAAAACAATAAACTTATTAATTTTCGTACAATTATACAACATGATTTTTTTCCCTCAATTTTGTTTGGCATGTCGTCACTTTCTATTTTTAGCTAAAGAATTCTAGCATCGAGATAATTTTAGGCATTAGAGTGTGTACACTGCATGATAAGGTTTTGAAAAAACAATTTACCGGTAAAATTGTGGATATCAAAATATGAATTATGAGGTATTCAAGTATAAAGTACATGGTGAAAAGGTTGATGATACGTATAGTAGCAGTACGGTAATGCTATATCCCAAAAAAGTAATAACAAAAATACACATATACATGTGTCAACTTTCTTGCTATATCATTGTGTAAATACTTTTTTGTAGTTCAATAAAAGAATTACATTATTTTAAAGCTTTTATCAAAATTAATCTTTGATTAAAGCTAAATTGGATCAACATCGTAACTCTATGTCGCAACATAGTTAAATTGTACTACTTATTGACGAATAAAAGTAAAAAATGAAACCTTTTCTAAAGAAACAAAAACGAAAAGACTTTTTTTTTTTTCTTCTTTTTTTAAGACTGAAAATAATGTTATATTTTGATTAATTAATATAATACTTTTGAAAATTAGTTAACCTTAAATATTTTATGGACTTAGATGTGAAAATTATAATTTCCTTATATTTAGTAAATCTCTAAATTTAAAATGCTCCATACACTTAAAAAAAAATATTTATTTTTATTTGCATTTTTATTTTTATTATTGATCACAAGAGTTTAGATCAATATATATATATATATATATATATATATATATATATATATATATATATATATATATATATATATATATATATCATATTTGTCATGGATACAAACAATCAATTTTAGCAATTCATTTTTCATCTAAATTAACAAAAAATTATTTTTCACATTTAAAAAAAAACATATCTTGCAAACGGTAAATCTTCAATCTACAAAAAAAGTACACCACCGTGACGAGAATTAAATTATCTATCTATAAATATGCACTTCCCTATACCTTCGACAATTTTTTTTTTTTTTTTTTTTTTTTAAGAAAAAACTTTCGCGCAGAAAAATCAAATGTGATTTGCAAAAATCACATATAATTTATAAAAATCACATGTGATTCGTAAAAATAAAATCACAGTGATTTTTACAAATCACATATGATTTTTACAAATCACGTATGATTTTTCTGGGCGAAAATTTTGAAAGAAAAAAAAATCGTCGAAAATATATAGAAATGCATATCTATAGAAAGATAATTAAATTCTCGTCACGATGATATATTTTTTTTCACGTAACGATTAACGGTTTGTGAGATATTTAATTTAAAGAAAAAGGTTAAAAGTTTATTTATTTATTGTTTTAATTAAAAAACAAATGGACAAGATTTATTCATTGCATCTATGACAAATTACATCTTTATTAAACTTTTGCCAATAATACCAAAACTTCGTTTAGGGTCATAAATACCAAAGCTTGAGTTAGTGATGCGTTCAAATGAGAAGTCTAAATTTTGTGAGAACGCGAGAAGCAATACTAACCACTCATTTTATATTCCTTTAACTTTAATTTAATAGCTAATATTAGTTAATCAACTTTTTGAAAATTTCTTAAAAAATTTTGAAAAATTTAAAAAAAAAATTCGAAAAAAGAAATTTCAAAAAAATTTTGAAAAATTTTAAAAAAAAATTCGAAAAAAGAAATTTCAAAAAAAAAATTTTGAAATTATTTTTTTCTAAAAAAATTTTTCGAATTTTTTTTTGAATTTTTTTTTTTCGAAGAAATTTTTTCGAATTTTTTTTTTTCGAAAAATTTTGTTTTCGAAAATATTTTTTTCGAAATTTTTTTTTGAAATTTTTTTTAGAAAAGTTTTTTTTCGAAAAAATTTTTTTTCCAAAAAAATTTTTTGAAATTTTTTTTTTCGAAAAAAAAAATTTCCGAATTTTTTTTCCAAAAATTTTTTTTTCGAATTTTTTTTCCGAAATTTTTTTTTCTGAATTTTTTTTTGTCACATGTGAAAAAAAAATTGGAAATTTTCACGAAACTTTTTTGTCACGTGTGAAAAAAAATTCGTCACATGTGAAAAAAAATTTCGTCGCATGTAAAGTTTTTTTTCGTCACATGTGAAAAAACAATTCCGTCACATGTGAAAAAAAATTTTCGTTACATGTGAAAAAAAATTTGAAAATTTTTTCACGAATTTTTTTTTGTCACGTGTGAAAAAAAAATTCGTCACGTGTGAAAAAAAAATTTTCGTTGCATGTAAAATATTTTTTTCGTCACATGTGAAAAAAAATTCCGTCACATGTGAAAAAAAAATTTCGAAAATTTTTCAAAAAAAATTGAAAATTTTTTGGAATTTTTCAAAAAAAATAGTTAGCTAATAATAGCTATTAGATAAAATGAGTGGCTAGTCTTAGTTCTCGCGTTCTCACAAAAATTAGATTTCTCACATAAATGGCCCATATATATATATATATATATATATATATATATATATATATATATATATATATATATATATATATAATCTAGATCAAATAAAATCAATCTTAAAGTTGTAAAAATAAGATCCAACTAAAATTTGACAACTGATACTCTCGTTAAAGTAAAATTAAATTTTATATTGAGTATAACTAAAATTGTTAAAGTTTTGATGGTTTTCTTTTTTAAATTGATGAAACTAGTGATACACTTTGATTCGACATGTAATGTATCAGGTTAAGGTGATACACTTTGATTCGACATATAAATTTATAGTTGTGTATCACTAATCTAAACTCATATATCAATTGGTTTCTAGTTGCTAAAATGTTAATTCGTATTAATACTTTATTTTTTGTGTATTATTGCTAATATGGTTATTTATAAAATGGTTTTAGTGGTTTTTAGACTAGATCTTATTTTTATAACTTTAAGTTGATCTTACATTAACCCACCAATATATATATATATATATATATATATATATATATATATATATATATAGAACAATCTTTATAATATTTTTATGTAGTTAAATTAATTTATGTACCAAAACCCTCTTATATACGGGATTATAACATACATAAACACAAATAGTCATTATATTTTACTTATATCAAGATTTTGTGCGTGCCAAAAATTTCAAAACTAATTGTCACAAACACAACTACACATGCATCTGTATGTCCATCAAAGGAAAAATAACTGAAAACACGACTATAGGACACGCATTGTACATGAGTCTTGATTTATGGATTTGGAACACATGGTACGTAGAACATGATACTTGTTTAATAGAGTTGTTTAATTAGCAGTTGCAAATTGTCTTCTTTTGATTTTTGTTACATCATTATTTATAAACTCGCAATTTTTAATTAAGTCATGTAATAAGCTAAATGACCCTCGAATACTATTGTTTTTATAGTGTTTTCACTTTCTTTGGCGGTGACTAGCGCTTTTTAGCTATGGACGGCCTACAATGATAAACTTTTACCATTAGCAGACGGGTTGAGTTATTCACACCCTCTCATAGGGAGGTATTCAATTATTATATGCATCATCGGCTTATACGGTGTGCATCGTGTGTTATATGATTTAACCAATCCCTCTTGATATGACAATATAGGGAGTGTTTGTATAACATAGCCCCACCATCTTTAATGAAGAAACCGTACATCATCAAACTATACATCGCCAGCTTGAGACATCTATTCCATCCTTTGGTAAAAAGCTTTTTTGATTTCGAATTAAACTAATAAAAAACCTACGTGTAGCTTGTTTCGTAGCCAGGCTCAACATCATCATCAATACGCGCTTATGTTTAAAATTTCCTTTCAGCTCTCCTATCCTCTAGGTTTTCACTGCCATCAAATAAACCTAATAAACTCAACTTACTATTCTAATTCAGTTTTCTTAGGAACTTCGAGTTATGACCTCGTATAATTTATATAAATAATAAGTAATTACTATTATTGGGTTGCAGTTAAATGTTGTCTCATACACATATGAATTGAAAGTAATGCAAATGGACATTTGTTATTACTAGCTAGAAGGTGATGTATACAAATTAGATTTGAATAATGTTTATGATGGAAGATAAGATTAGAACTATAGAAGCGATCGGGTAGAGGCTATATATGCATGCAACTATCAATGATGACTTGGCAGCCTTTGCTTAGATGTGTCTTCGAAGATGCTTTTTCACAGGCTTGATATAGGGCTGCAATCGAGTCGAGCCGAGCTCAAGCTCAACAAGGCTTGAGCTTGGCTTGAAAGAAAAACACTAGGCTTGAGCTTGGCTTGATAGCTTGTCAAGCTTTCATCATCCAGGCTTGAGCTTGGCTTGAGTAGGTTCGAACAAAGCTTGAGCTTGGCTTGAAAAGCTTGAATGAATACAAAAATATTTTATTCAATAGCTAAACTCAACAATAAGTATATGTATTTTAAGTAAGCAACAGTAGCAACACAATATTAAGTAATACTTGCGTAAATATTTACATATGGAGTACTTGCGTAAATAGATTGATGATGCTAACACTTAACAATGGCAAGATAAAAAACACATATACATGTATATAAGATAGATTGATGATGCAACACTTAAGATTATTAAATTAAAAATCTTGAGAATGATAAATTGATAACTGAACTTACGAATACTTCTGGAAAAAAGGAGAGAAACTTTGGACTTGGTGGTTGAATGAGTGGAGGAGATTGAGGAGACACTTAGATTAGATCATTAGAATACAAATCGTTTGGACGTTTAGTAGGGTTAAAGGTTTCTAGAATACATTATCCAATATTTACGAACTAAGCCCTTATAAATTATAATCAGCTTAATAACCAAATTTGCTCCTAATTACTTATATGAAATTTATATGAAAATATCTATATTAAAGCTTGATAAAAGCTTGATACGAGCTCGAGCCAAGCTATCCAAAGCTTGAGCTTGGCTTGTTAAATATTTCGAGCTAATTTTAGGGCTTGAGCTTGGGCTTGAGCTTGATAAAAGCTTGACTCGATCGAGCCAAGCTCGAGCTCAAGCTCGAGTTACTTGATAAAAGCTTGACTTGATTGCAGCCCTAGCTTGATAGATAATTTGAAAAGCCAATGATTTTTTTTCCGTGCTTTAGAATATGATTAACCAACATGTTAACTAATCGATTACGAGAAATTAGATAAGATTTTGCCTTTTTTTCCTTTAGCAGTACCTCAACGTGACATGAGCGTCAAACCTAGCTAGCAGATCGAGTAGCATCCTTATGATGGTTGGTCTTAGACATTTTAGACGTGGTATTCGAACATATTACACAGGGGCGGAGGGAGGGGTGGCTAGCGGGTGCTAGGCCCCCTCCAATAAGCTCAATGATTGTATTAAGATACAATTGTTTAGCCCATAATTTAACGTTTAATATACAACGAGCCTCTCCCAACTAGCGATTCTTCTATAATGAAAGAAAAAGAAAACAATCGACATGAAATATCTACTTTCTAAAGCGAAAATATGAAATGGGACATTTTTAACAATATTTTTTTGTTGTTAATTTAAAAAATTTAAAGGACTTGTAAATAACTAGTTATGCAGTATATCACAAATTTGGAAATCTGAAATTTGCAATGATGGTTTTATGCTAGACATAATATTTTATCTAAATTATTATTATTATTATTATTATTATTATTATTATTATTATTATTATTATTATTAATTTGGATATCCGAAATTTCAGATAAACGTTTTATATATCTGAATATCCAGATATCTATAATTTTTGAAAAACTTTTATATGAGTTGCAAAACTGTCATTTCATAAAACCCTAGTTTTTAGTAAATTATGATCAAGTTTTTGAATATCCGAATACGGATATTTTTTGAACACCCACAACCTAAATCAAAAAAATCTTATAAAGTTCCGGCTTTGTTGCTCTTCCTTAGTTATATACTCAGAAGCATCAAGATAGATAAAAAAAACTGAACTATATGTAGTCATAGTTTACTCGACCTAAGCATATATTTAGTCCTCAAGTCCTGAACTACATGCATGCATATATTGTTCATTTTTAGGATGGTTTAAATTTGTAGTTATTCATTTCTTGCTTGATCTTACTTGTGGGTTAACCAGTACTAGCATGTGTTTGCGGATGTACACAATATGCATATCGTTTTGCATAACTGTTTTTATAAACAGATACGTTAGTATCCATAATTAAATTATAAATAGGGTATTTGGGATCGCTTTTGCAGAATAGGCTGCTGTTGAGATAATGGGTTGCTGGAATTGCAGCGGGTCGACTGCTATTGCAGTCACGGGTGTCAAATGGATTGAACTAACATGTTATATGCAATATGGTTACTTGATTTAACATGTTATATGCAATTTGGACTGAACTTTGTTGGTTTTATAGCGAAAAGATATGACTAATTATATCTATATTTGTTTGTATAGTTTTGGAATGATACACGCCATTTATAACCGCGGAAGATCGACCAAGTGGCTAATCTAATACTGAACGAGTTTTATAGGGATGTTGTACATCCTTTAGATACAACGGCTCCTCAGTAGTCCAGGTTTTATATTTTGGTGATGATGACGTATAACGATTGTAATGGATAATACTTTTATATTTTGGTGATGATGACGTTTAAACGATGATAACACTTTTGTGTAACTCAAATGGTTGCGTTGGTTGATGTTAATATAAAGTGTTAAATTTGTTAAGTATTGTTTGTGCATGTTGAAATGTTGGGTCTGATGCGGAAACGATTATGGTACAGGTTTTTGGTAGTATTTTGATACAGGTTTATGGTAGTGTTTGGATACAGGTTTTGGAAAATAATATATTTTTTTTTGAAAAAAACAGTTTTTAGTGCGGTTTATTAATAAACAGTACCAGAAAAGAAAATATTTGGAAGTTTTATATTAAAGACATTTGGTACGGTTATAAAAAAACGGTACCAAATAATCATTTTCTTACCGTACCAAACTTTTTTTTTGGTACGCTAGTATTTGGTACGGTTTTAAAACCGTACCAAATGAGATTTTTGTGTAGTAGTGTAAGGAAAAGAAAAGTTTACCTCAAATGAAGGTGCAATTAATAGTCCAATTCTATATATATATATATATATATATATATATATATATATATATATATATATATATATATGGGTTAAAATAAAAATGACCTTATAATAAAAAGTGTAGGAAGGATTGTGAGAGCGACATGTGTCACCCCTATGCCACATCATAAGACACATGTCACCCCACCCCCCACCCCCTCGCAAAAAAAAAAAAAAATTTCCCGCCAAAAAAAATTTTTTTTTTTTTGGGCAAAAATTTTTTTTCCCGCCAAAATTTTTTAGTGCATCACAGTTATAAAGTTACTGCATCACAATTATAAAAGTTACTGCATCACAGTTTTAAATTTTAGTGCATTAAGGTTATAAGTTACTGCAACATAGTTGATGCACTAAACTATTAACTATGATGCAGTAACTTATAACAAAGATGCACCAAAACTTAAAAAAGAATCGTATTTTAATTGTGATGCCGTTACATACATATATGATGCAGAAAACTTATGATAATTCAGTTTCTTTATAACCATGATGCAATAACTTTATAACCATGACGCAATAACATTAAAATCATGAATGCAGTAACCTTGATGCAGTAAAATCATAATTGTGATGCAGTAAACGTGATGCAGTAACTTTATAACTGTGATGCAGTAAAAATTTTTGGCGGGAATTTTTTTTTTTTTGCCCAAAAAATTTTTTTTTGGCGGGAAATTTTTTTTTTTGGGGGGGGGGGGGGGGGTGGGGTGACACGTGTCCTATGATGTATCATATGATGTGGCAAGGGGTGACACATGTCACTCCCACAATCCTTCCTATACTTTTTATTATAAGGCACTTTTTAGAATAACCCCACCATATATATATATATATATATATATATATATATATATATATATATATATATATATACTATCAGGGTCCCCGCGCGATGCAGTTGAGGGCATCCTGTAATTTAATTTTTTTGATTAATAATTTATTTTATTTGTACGTTTTTTTGCAATAGCTTTACTGATTAGTTTTTTATAGCAAAAGTTTGATGAAATTTTGCTTTGTTTGTATTATTTTATTTATTATTTATTTTATGTTTTTGTTTAGTAGTTTGCTTGGTTTGTACAATATGTGAATATATTTTAGTTTATTATATTCTTTTTGACAATAAATTTACGGATATCAAAAATTTCATTTAGCTCGTGTCCGTTCGGGCTCGAGCCCGTTTGACCCGTGCCTATTCGGGCTCGAGCCCATTTGGCCCATTGCCCGTTCGGGCTTAAAAATTCGTATAATATGTTTTATTATTTGTATTAGTGACATTTAATGCAGGAATTGTGTTTAAGTTGGTTGTACAATGCTTGATAATTTGTATTTCTTATATAAGGGGTGTTTTAATAAGTGTATTTATTGACTATTTAATTAATTGTATTCAATATACATAATGGTCGATTTTAAGTCATTAATTTTCAATTTTAAGTCATTAATTTTAAACTTTAATAGCAAAAAATGTCTAATTATGTTGAATCACTTGTACTTTTAGCATTGAAATGTGTAATGCTTAATTTTAAGTATTCTATTAATAATAGGCCTTCATGCTTTATAATATAGTATGATATGATATATGTATGACAATTACATTAATAATCATGTAAACTAAATAAAATGTAGTGTCCAATCTAACATAGTTGATCAATTTGGGATAAAAGCACCATGGAAAAATGATGTTACTTACTAGTATCAAATATCAAAGAAAAATGTAGAATATGAAATATATACTAATTCCAGAAGTATACACAGCAATTTGTTTTATTGTTTAAAAACTCAATAGAAAGCATATGATTTAAAGAAAGAAATATATAAAGAAGAATTATGGGTCCAAAGACCTTGGGAGTATAACAATCTTTGTTAGGGATTACCTTCTTT
Source organism: Artemisia argyi (assembly GCA_030686995.1). NCBI lineage: Eukaryota > Viridiplantae > Streptophyta > Magnoliopsida > Asterales > Asteraceae > Artemisia > Artemisia argyi. The sequence continues at coordinate 113,808,616 of CM060708.1, forward strand.
ACTTTTTTCTTGTATGTGACAACGTTTTATGGTTAAAAAGACGTGCTTGTCTCATTTCAAATTGAAATCTTTATTTTACTCCACAAGCTTTGGAATGGACCACCAATATAAAAAAAGTTGTTCAACAAAATGTTAGTTTAACTTCTCTTTTTCATGATATATCTTATTGCAAAAAGAAATTATATGTCCCTAATACTTCAATATGCATGCATTTTAATTCCAGTTGAATATATTTGGTTATCATAATATCTAAACTGTTTTAATCTAATGAAGTTAACATGTGGAGAAATTGTTTACATAAATGTCAGAACAAGGTTTAAAACATAACAGAACGAAGAATCATCAAAGTTCTAGTTTAGTTGTAAAAAGATCGTCGATCATTACAATTCTACAAGAATAATTACAACAAATATTGACTACATTTCCCAACTAATCATTCTCTCTCTTTCCAAAAATGCAGCTACATCCTCACATTTGCAGAAAGAGATTAAATAATTAGCAAGCAACATCAACATCAGAGTGAAAATCCATAGGATGATAGGAACAATACAATGTGTCATCTTCCAAACACTTTATTACACACATCAAATACTACCATTCTAGTGTAACAAGTCAAAAATGATTGATGGGGTTTAAGCGTTTTATTTAAATGGTTTTGCATATAATGTGTAACAAGTTAAAAATGAAATTCCTAGAAATCTAAAACAAAAAATCAAATGTAACAGAATATCTTACTTAGCTAAGATAACTTAGAATAAATATCAGACTCAAATTGGCTTCACCGCGACATGTCAAAAACACCGAAAATAATTTAGAACAAATATCATACTTAATTTGGCTCCGTCGCAACACACGGTAGCCTAAGTTCTCATTGATAGCACAATACAATCTACACTTTTAAAAAAGGCATATCTATACTATCTATAATGAAAAAAACCAACTATTCTTGAAAGTGAAAAGTGAAAACTTAATCTATTTAAGGAAACAAACTAATTCACGGCTGAAAACTTAATTACATACCTATTAGCGAAAACTATTCAATCATTATAATCTCGTAAAGTATTCAATAGTATAATGTACACGGTTGGAAACTTATGCCGCTATAAATTAAATTCCGTCGATGTGCAAGGGTACTCGTCTATAAAATTTTGTTGTTGTGCACGGGTACTCATCTAATAATATAATGTTTTAAATCATAAACAAATATATCAAAATGAAAATACCTTTGTAATATAATGGAAAATTAAAAGTCCCCGTATGAGTGGTATGACTATCAAATTGTAAATGGGCTTGGGTATATGCCAACATTATAACAAAACCTTTTTGGGCCTATTCTTAAGAAAATCAAGTAAACAACCCTTCGAAAGCCTAGCGCCTGAGAAACAAAAAACCTAAGTTACAGGTTTCCTTCACTTTTTTCTGTGGGTATGCACTCTTCATGGATATAAGTTTCAATTTTTTATTTTTCTTTCTTGTTTTAAAGTATATATTTTTCTATATAAGTTTGTTTGGTAAAGATGTCACGAACAACAACAACAGTATCTGCTCCACTTCGTGCTCTAAGGATAATGTATGCACGGGCGGGGTATTCGATAAGTTACAATGCCTGCTGTTACGCAAAGCTTGCATGCATGGTGATAAACGGCGGTTTTGGCTTAGTGTGACATGAAGACTTGGGGTAGCTTATACATACATAATGAGAATAAACTTAAACAAAATAGGTAAAATTAATGTGTACATAGGCTAGTTAAGTATTCAATAGGAATCGCTTAAATATTACTGTAAAAACACACACCAGGTTTCTTTTTTTATGTTAGTTTGTGCCCATCTTTGACCTAAAAGTTGCATGACTTAATGAAAAAGATTTACATGTCGATTTAGCTCTTTATAAGTTTAGTTTTATAAAGATTTAACATGTATTTCAGATTTATAAAGTCATGCGTTTTATTTTGCAAAGAATTTGCGTAGACTAGCAGAAAAAGTGACACCAGGTGATCTGAGATGCTGTTTAAGTTTTCATTAAGTGCGCGTTTAAGTTTTCACTTCATTTTTATAGTAGCATTTGAGAAATAAATGAATTTTTTTACACGTACTGTCGAAATTTACACAAGATATACACTTGCATACCTTGTGTTGAAGGTAGATCCGCACACACACACAAATATATACAGTTACAATTTAGGGGGTGTGTTTAAGCTTATTTTGTTGGCGTATGGGTTTATTTAACTTTGGAAGGCTCATATGCTTAAAATTTTGGGCTTAAGAGCTTATGAACTTCAATAAGCTCATAAGCTCACATTGATAAGCTCATAAGTGTTGGGTTATGGTAGTTAGATTAGCCATTATACGACTAGAAATGTGTGAGCCTATTGGGGGCACACACGTTAATACACGAAGAGTACGTTTATTAAATGATTAATATATATACTTGTTATATTTATTAAATGTTTAATATGTTTCACAAATATAAAAAGAGATGGACTTAAATGTCGAAAACGAAAACCTTTGTCCTCCTCCCAAAAGTGGCTTGGAAGATTCTAGAAAAGGTTTATGTGCAGAATTTTTGTGATAAAGATAAGTGTTTATGATAAGTGAGAAAAGTTGTGATAATCTAAGAACTTGAAGATTATCTTCAAGGTTTTTGAGTTGATCTACAACTAAGATTAGAGGGCTATATAAACACTCCTTTTCACTTCATTTATTCATTCTTTTCCATCACAAAAATATCACCGAAAGTTGCACAGTATTCGTTTTCGTTTTCTCCTTGAGTTGACTAAAAGCAGAAAGCCATTCTTTGCCTTTTACGTATGCATGAATTGATTCATGCATGAAACATATATTATAATAAAGACATTTGATCCTATTTCTTTCATATTCTAATTCGAACGTAATATCATTTGATATTCGAATTGGTTTTAAAGTCCGATCAAGAACACTTGTTGTTTGAAGGTTCGTGAACTAACGACTAGCATCGTAACGTACTTGGTTGACGTGTTTGTATGAGCACTCGTAGAGGTGATTGTTTTAATCACTTATTTGATTTATTTTGCGGGTGACTACGAGGGTTAGTTTTCTATTTATTTTTCATGTTTTCTCTTTTCCTTTAATTTGTTTATTATTTGTGTGTTAATCATAATTGCTTAACTAGATCTAATATCCGCTGCGTACTCGTAGTTAATTGGTTAACTTGATACATAAATTCCAACAGTGGCATCACGAGTCAACTCGTTTAGTGGTTATGGGTTACACAATTTAATAAACACGCGAAAAGGCTGCATGAAATCTAATTTAGTTATTTGTTTTATTTTTGTTTTGACAACTATCATGCAATACTTGTCATTAATTAATAAAAAATACCTAGACACAAAGGAATTAAAATTAATTGTTAATTAGATACATAAAATAGCAAAATATATTAAAAGTTAATTTGTTTGCCATGATTATTTTATGTGTGTATTCCGGCTATAAGACCTACGCAATCAATTTTTGATGCATGTGGCGATCTAGGCACTTGATGAAAACCTAGTGAGGGTCTTATGGTTCTCCATTTGGGGAAGACTCTTAGTGGACTCGATTGTTATATGTTTAATTAATGTTTTTGTTTATGTACTTGATTCTTTATTTGCATAATTGTTACATGTTTTATACACCTAATTGCATGCAATACGGAATAATACATATCGAAATCATGACATTAATATGGACTTAATTTACACGCCTAAATACCATGCTCATTGTGACCTGCTATTTGATTCGTGGAAAATTGTTTTTGTAAAATTAAGTGACCCAAATTATTGAAACAAGTTTTCATGAAATTAAAAACTGGACGCTATGGACACTTGGGAAGTACGACTCACCCACTAGAACAAACTATAAGGGGGGTTTAAGGATGGTGCGCACAGTCACACCTATAGGATTTCCGGTCATTGCCTCGCGCTGACCTGGTCCTCCGCCACCTTGCGAGTTCGATTGGAGCTACCGTGAACCATGATGATCACTACAGTGTCATTACTAAAGTTTTTAAAATAAAGTGCTACAAAGTTGTTTTGCATGCTTCTTTGTACACATATTTTACCACATTTATGTGTTTACCCTATGTGAAAATTTTAAGTCTATGCCAACCAACCAAGGACACGTGCTTTTGGCTTGACCTCTTTGGTCAGACCTTAGGGCCATTCCAAATCCATGGCACATATTGCTCATTGGTCAGACCTTTGGTTATATTTGCACGTTCTTGTTTGGTCGACTTATTTTGAGTATGCTTGGTCAGACCTTAGACCCGAGGCATAAGATGAGACTAAACATGCTCATGACATTACTACTTGTCTACTAATGTCTTGATCAGTCTCATAAGTCTAAGAGTTGTATTTTATGCAATTAACGCTCGTCGCTTACCTCTTGCCCCATTTGTTTACACATTGGTCAGACCTTTGGTAATAAGTGGGAGGTCAAGTTGGATCTTAGTCTTAATTAGTAATTAATTGGGTAGTTAATTCTATTAAGAATTTAATTATCGAAAATACTAATTATTTGAACTTTTCTTATATTGTAGATGACTACCTCAGTCGGAAACAATTCGGTACTCAGGAGTTTCTTTGAGAAACAAAAACTCACTGGACCTAACTTCATTGACTGGTATCGCCAGCTTCGCATTATACTGTCAGCTGAAGATAAGGAAAATTACTTGGAGCATCCTATTGCTACTGCACCTGTTGCAACTCCTGGACACCCAGTCCTTCCCGAGGGCTCTTGCAGCTCACACTGCTTGGGTCAAGGGGTCAAAGGACCTTGCTGCTTTCATGCTTATGACCATGGACTTAGAAATCCAACGAAATCTAACCCATCTTGGTGCATATGACATGTTACAGGAGTTGAAAAGCATGTTTGCTCAACAGGCAGAACAGGAACTTCTGCAAACCGCGAGGGAATTTCAGTCGTGCAAGCAAGAAGAAGGTCAATCTGTAAGCTCATATGTTCTAAAGATGAAGAGCTACATTGACAACTTGGAGCGTCTCGGTCATCCCGTCACTTTGAACCTTGGAGTAAATCTAATCTTAATTGGACTCTCTAGGGAGTATGACAACTTTGTGCAGAACTATAATATGCACAGCATGGGGAAGACTGTGAATGAATTACATGCTATGCTTAAACAACATGAGCAGACGCTACCCAAGAAAGATGCTGCACCTGCACTTCATGCTATACGTGCAGGAAAGGTCCAGAAAAACTAAGGTAAAAAACCGTTCAAGGCTGCTAAGGGGAATCAAGGGAATGGAAAGTATAAATTGGCTTATGCTCCTGAGCATAAACCATCTTATGCCTCCAAGCCCAAGAAACCTCCACCACCCAAGAAGGATAGCCCTGCAAAGGACGCGACCTGTCACCAATGTGGTGAAATAGGTCATTGGAGAAGGAATTGTCCCGTGTATCTCGCCGAGTTGCTGAAAAAGAAGAAGCTATCTCCAGGAGCTAGCACTTCAGGTATTTTCACCATAGAACTCTATACTTTTCCCAGTACATCTTGGATTTATGACACGGGTTGTGGTACTCACATCTGTAATACTATTCAGGGTCTCAGGGGAAGTAAGAAGCTGAAGCCAGGAGCTTTAAGTCTGTACGTGGGCTATGGTCAACGGGCAGGAATTGAAGCTATTGGAAATTATCATTTATGTCTCCCAAGTGGATTAGTAGTTGTTTTGAACAATTGTCATTTTGCTCCCTCTATTACTAGAGGAATTATTTCAGTTTCTCGTTTGTTTGACGATGGTTTTATTAACCGCTTTGAATCGAATAATACAATTTCAGTTTCTAGGAATAATGTTGTTTATTTTAGTGCTATCCCAAGGGATGGTATTTATGAAATTGATATGTCTTGTTCTAAAACAAATGATAGTTCTATGTATGCTGTTAGCAATAAAAGAGCCAAGCTAGACTTGGACTCTACTCTCTTGTGGCATTGTCGTCTTGGACACATTAGCAAGAAACGCATGGAGAAGTTGCAACATGATGGACTTCTCAACTCAACTGACATTAAGTCATTTGAAAAGTGTGTTTCATGCATGCCTGGTAAGATGGCAAGAAAACCCTATTCACATCAAGTGGAAAGGGCTAAGGATCTACTTGGACTAATACACACCGATGTATGTGGCCCATTTAGAATTATGTCAAGACAAGGAGCAAGTTACTTCGTCACTTTTACTGATGACTATAGTCGGTATGGTTATGTTTACCTGCTGAAACATAAACATGAAGTGTTTGAAACATTTAAAGTGTTTCAAAAGGAAGTAGAAAACCAACTCGGGAAGACCATTAAGTCACTACGTTCTGATCGTGGAGGTGAATATATGAGTCAAGAGTTTTTGGATCATCTTAAGGAGCATGGGATTATTGCCCAACGCACTCCTCCTTACACTCCACAACATAATGGTGTGTCTGAGAGGAGAAATCGAACACTGCAAGACATGGTTCGCTCCATGATGAGTCAAACTACTCTTCCACAGTCCTTTTGGGATTATGCCCTTGAGTCTGCTGCACGCATTCTCAACATGGTTCCAACTAAGAAGGTTGATAAGACACCATACGAGGTATGGCATGGCAAAGCCCCTAAGTTGTCTTACTTAAAAGTCTGGGGTTGTGAGGCACTTGTTAAGCGTGATACACTTACCAAACCTGACAAACTAGAACCCAGATCTATTAAGTGTATCTTCATAGGATACCCAAAGGAAACAATGGGATATTCTTTCTACCTTCCATCTGAGAACAAAATATTTGTTGCTCGGAATGCTGAGTTCTTTGAGAAAAATCTCTTGGATCAAGAAGCAAGTGGGAGTTTAGAAGATCTTGAAATTATTCAAGAAGAAGATACAAATCCTTCTGTAGAAACTAGCTTAGGTCATGATGAGGATGATCAAGAAATTGATGAACCTCAAAGTGATATCAATCCCATTCGTAAATCCGCTAGGACACGTCGTGCCCAGATCGAATGTGCTTATACATCGATGCTGAGGAGCATGAGTTGGGGGATCTTGGTGAACCCAAAACCTATAAAGTTGCATTATTAGATCCTGAATCCAAGAAATGGCTTGGTGCGATGAATGTGGAAATACAATCCATGAAAGACAACGAAGTCTGGGAATTAATTGAGCTTCCTCCTAACTGTAAAACTGTTGGTAGCAAATGGCTCTTCAAAAAGAAGATTGACATGGATGGTGCAGTACACACCTTTAAAGCTCGTCTTGTAGCAAAGGGCTTCACTTAAACCTACGGGATTGATTATGAAGAGACCTTTTCTCCTGTTGCAGACATTAGAGCTATAAGGATTCTTATAGCCATAGCTGCGTTCTATGACTATGAGATTTGGCAAATAGATGTCAAAACCGCCTTCCTCAATGGACATCTTTATGAAGAAGTCTATATGGAGCAACCTGAAGGTTTTGTTAATCCAAACTATCCTAACCGAGTATGCAAGCTCAAGCATTCCATTTATGGACTTAAGCAAGCATCTAGGCAATAGAATAAACGTTTTGATGATGAGATTAAGAAATTTGGTTTTACTCAGAATCAAGATGAGCCATGTGTATATCAGAAAGCTAGTGGGAGTTATGTCACTTTCCTAATTCTATATGTTGATGACATATTACTCATGGGAAACAATATTCCAATGTTACAAGATGTAAAATCCTATATTGGAAGATGTTTTGCCATGAAAGATCTAGGAGAAGCTGCATATATTCTTGGAATCAAGATCTATAGAGATAGATCAAGACGGTTAATTAGTTTATATCAAACTGCTTACATTGAGAAAATATTGAAGAAATATTTTATGGAAAATTCCAAACGAGGAACTATCCCAATGCAAGAAAAGCTTAAATTGAGTAAATCACAAGGTGCTGAGACACCTGCTGATAAAGAGCGCATGCAAAGAGTTCCCTACGCCTCGGCTATAGGATCAATTATGTATGCTGTGAGATGTACTCGTCCTGATGTTGCGTTCGCTCAGAACATAACATGCCGATTTCAACAGAATCTAGGTGAACTTCACGGGACTGCTGTTAAGAATTTTCTTAAGTATTTACGCAATACTAAGGATATGTTTCTGGTTTATGGAGGGGATATGAAACGAGAGCTCAGGGTTTCTTACTACACTGATGCTGGATATCTGACAGATGCTGATGACCTCAAATCTCAGACTGGATATGTATTCGTTTTAAATGGAGGTGCTGTTGACTGGAAAAGCACAAAGCAAAGTATTTTTGCAACTTCATCTACAGAAGCTGAGTATATAGCTGCTTATGATGCATCTAAAGAGGCTGTATGGATTCGAAAATTCATTTCTGGGCTTGGCATTGTTCCCACAATTGAAGAACCCATAAATATGTATTATGATAATACTGGAGCCATTACTATAGCTAATGAAAGTGGAATCACCAAGGGTGCTAGACATTACCGCGCAAAAGTTCATTATCTTCGAGAGACCATTGAGATGGGAGACGTGAAGATATCAAAAGTTCACACAGATGACAATCTAGCCGATCCATTTACGAAGGCTTTAGCATATCCTAAGCATTCTAAATTGACTAGGGATATTGGTTTGATACCAGCTAGTAGTCTCATGTAAATCTGTGTGTAATTAGTATTTGGATAATTTGGAATTGTAAGACAGTTTTATTTTCTGATATATAAAGATACGAGGTATTTGTTATTTTCATATAACCTGTTATTCCATATTTGCATGTTTAATCCATGAAATGATTTATCATTCTAAATATGTCCATTGTCGGTTAACAATATGGGAATATTGTTATGCAAGGCAAATGTGAGTGTTGGTTATATTATATGAGAATCTGGATTGTTCCCGCCAAACTCATATGTATTCACAAGGGATGCATATTGGATACCCCAACTTTCAAACATTTACTTTTGGATCCTTGTCATGAGTAAAATGTTGAAATGGTTTGTTAAGTCATCGTTAGACTTGAGATACAAGCAAGTTCTGTTATGTGTGGATATCACTTTTGTAATTATATGCCAAACGCTGTCCTGAATAAGGTAGTTATAAAAGCTATTTTTCGGAGTGATGTGAAGCAGCATCCACAACATTTGTAGTCAATAAAGGATTTGTTACTCCACTTGATATGTGCAGAAAGATACCATGGGCCCTCTCCAGAATTAATAAGATAATTGTTCGGCCGAACCCAAAGGGTAATGCAAGATGATTCTTGATTACATTTGGTATATCTAATTAAATTCTATAAAGAGAATCTAAATGGTTAAACTATATGGAATGAGTTAGGATCCATATCCATGGTTTAACGGTATCTATAACAAAGGATGATAAAAGCAAGACATAAATGACCATGCTACTGAGAATGATTTATGAAACTTTATCTCAGACATTTCTAGTTAAATAACGAATGTGAGTGTTGCTAGACGTTTCCGTCGTTGGTATATGTGGTGTTGCTACTCCAACTCCCAAGTGGGAGCTGTTGGGTTATGGTAGTTAGATTAGCCATTATACGACTAGAAATGTGTGAGCCTATTGGGGGCACACACGTTAATACACGAAGAGTACGTTTATTAAATGATTAATATATATACTTGTTATATTTATTAAATGTTTAATATGTTTCACAAATATAAAAAGAGATGGACTTAAATGTCGAACACGAAAACCTTTGTCCTCCTCCCAAAAGTGGCTTGGAAGATTCTAGAAAAGGTTTATGTGCAGAATTTTTGTGATAAAGATAAGTGTTTATGATAAGTGAGAAAAGTTGTGATAATCTAAGAACTTGAAGATTATCTTCAAGGTTTTTGAGTTGATCTACAACTAAGATTAGAGGGCTATATAAACACTCCTTTCCACTTCATTTATTCATTCTTTTCCATCACAAAAATATCACCGAAAGTTGCACAGTATTCGTTTTCGTTTTCTCCTTGAGTTGACTAAAAGCAGAAAGCCATTCTTTGCCTTTTACGTATGCATGAATTGATTCATGCATGAAACATATATTATAATAAAGACATTTGATCCTGTTTCTTTCATATTCTAATTCGAACGTAATATCATTTGATATTCGAATTGGTTTTAAAGTCCGATCAAGAACACTTGTTGTTTGAAGGTTTGTGAACTAACGACTAGCATCGTAACGTACTTGGTTGACGTGTTTGTGTGAGCACTCGTAGAGGTGATTGTTTTACTCACTTATTTGATTTATTTTGCGGGTGACTACGAGGGTTAGTTTTCTATTTATTTTTCATGTTTTCTCTTTTCCTTTAATTTGTTTATTATTTGTGTGTTAATCATAATTGCTTAACTAGATCTAATATCCGCTGCGTACTCGTAGTTAATTGGTTAACTTGATACATAAATTCCAACAATAAGCTCAAAATTTGGAGCTTATGAGCTTATTAAAAGTTCAATAAGCACATAAGAATAAGCTTAAACAATCACCCCCTTAATTTGTTCCTTAATTGGAACCGTAGTCAAACTTAAGCTAAATTTTATAATTTAAAGTCTAGTTTTTTTTTATATCAAATTAGGTCCTACTTTTTTTTTTTTTTTTTTTTTTTTTTTTTTTTTTTTTTATTGTGTTTTAGGCTGTGTTATAAAACTGTTGTATATATTTGATTGCGAAGAAAAATATTTGCCGCCTTTCCACTGCAACGAACCTCTGCAACAAAGTCGTAATGATTCGTGCTTAAGCCACCAGAGCACATCATTGTATACCTGAGCTAGAATATGCATTTGTAGTTATCTACTTTAAATAACATTATGTTAAGTTGTCATTTAGGGCATTTAGGATATCCGCAGCTAAATGTAACTAACTATAACTTCCTAACTGACTAACCAACCTATTGCGGAAGTCTAAGGAGACGTTTTTGACTTTTGCGGCTTTTTTGTTTGTGAAATATGCGCCCCGATTGAATTCAAGGTTTCATTGGTTCAAAGTCAATGTAGTTTCCTGATATGTGCAGTGTATGTATTTTATTATTGAGTTAGTAGTTGAAGTAGTGGAGTTATTTGAGATGAATTTACTGTTTTGGATGAAACAGTTGGGTTGTCAATCTTGATTTTGTGAGTCGTCATTTTTAAAAGTAAATTGGTCTTTAGTATATAGATGGATCCTTCGATTTACAACAATTATGGATAAGAAATAAAGTCGGTTTTGTGATCTTTAAGTTGATTAGTAGCAGTTCAGCTCTTAAGTTGTAATAAGTTAGTGGTTTTGGTTCGCATGTCTATTTGCTGATTTGAAAAAATATTTGATTATGGCACTACGTAAAAATAATAATCGATTGATGATATACCACCCTTCTGATGAATATATTCCTCTGGGATAGAAATTATGGAAAATAGGTCCCATTCTGTCTTGATTTATATATGACTAATAGATTGGGTTTGGAATGCCAAACTTGTGGCTTTGTTAATAGACGAGAAGTCAGTTTTTGAGCAATGTGTGCACATATTAGTACAAAGATCTGTAACAATGACTTGTTCATTTACACGTGTTCCGTATCTTTAAATTTTTGAGTTTGGAGTCATGCCTTGTTTTGTTTTCTTACATATAATGATAGTGTCAATCATCAAAACTACTTTCTATCATAACCCAAGAATTTAAAGTCTTGATTTACTCTGTGTAATTATGTCTTTATAGGAACCACATCTGTACCTCCATAGATGGCTAATGGATTGGGTTTGAAATGCGAAACATGTGGCTTTTCGGAATTTGAGTGCTTTAAAGGGTTCTATTACTGCCAGTGTTGTGGCACTCAAGCTAATGAAATCATGCAACACTGCTGTTGATGATGAAATGATTTTAACCAAAGAGAATGTAGGTGGCTAGGTTCGAAGGCGCGTAGTACCTGCACTACAACAAACATGAGGACGGGCGACGAGGTTTTTGGCGGCGACGCCCTTGTCCCGGCCGAAAGTCACTAAACGACAAAAATTGTGCTGAGCTGTCACAAATTCTCGCTGACCGCCCATTGCATTTTCAACGCAAACTTTCGGCGGGGACTTGTCCCCGCCGAAAGTAGTTTTGCAGATCACAACTTTGACCAAAATATTCGCAATTCCAACTCCACCTTTTCGCGGGGACTGTCCCCGCCGAAAGTATTTCACAATCTTTGACCAAAATAGTTGCGCTTTTTATTGTCTCGGGTATTATTCCCGCCATTACTTTTGGCGGAGAAATGCTTAACTTTTGGTGGGGACATGTTCCCGCTAAAAGTTTAGGCGCCAAATTTCCTTCCAAGCTGCAACTTTCTTCCAAAAACTTTTTAATATATATTATAACATACACATAATACATATTAAATCATAAATTCGGCAAAAAAATACAAAACACACATAACAATGGATGGTTTAACGCCGGAACAGGAGTGGGCAAAGGCTTTATCACACGAGCTCTTGTATAATGAAATTATAAATCATTGGGGCGTTGAAATTTTTGATGAATATGGTTCGTACGCGAACTGTGCACCGTGGCAAAGAGACCGGATTCTGGTATGGTTGAGGAAAAAGTCATACTATAGAGAGTATTTGGAAGAGGTAGATACTGCTGAAGCTCAACGTGCTGCTGAAGCTCAAGCTGCTGCTGTTGGAGGTGAGGATGAGGCTGAAAGCACGTTTGATGAAGCTGCTGCTATTGATAATCTGGAAAATAGAATAACAAGTCTTGAAGCTACGTTTGCATATCTCAAGAAAATGAGAGCAAGGAAAGGAAGAGGTGGTGCGAGTTCAAGCAAAGCGGGAGTTAGCCGCAAAAAAAAGTAAACGGGTTGTTTCATTTGGTTGTCGTGTTCTTTAGTTTGAGTTGTTTTGTTTGGTTGTCGAGTTGTTTAGTTTGAATTGTTTCGTTTGATCTGGTTCGTTTGTTTGTCGAGTTGTTTAGTTTGAGTCTGTAAGAAAATGTATCTGGTTTACAACTCTTGTGTGGTTTGAATAAAATGTTTGCCTTCGTGTTTGAAGCTAAGCGTGTGGTGTTTCGGATTCCTTTATAAACTGCTTAGGTTCTTACTGTGGACGTTTATTAAACTCTTGAGTGTTTGGATAGAAGTTTACGATTTCTAGTGGTAAAGCAACAACAACAACAATAACACAACACAACAAACAACATTTTATTAAACAACAACAACAATAACACAACAAACAACAACAATAACACAAGAAACAACAAACAACAAGAATAACACAAGAAACAACAAACAACAAGAATAACACAAGAAACAACAACAACAACAACAACATTACATACAAAGATTTTCCTTGTCACCTAACAGGTCACGGAGTATTGCATCCGATTGACATGCGTGGTCATTGTTGTCGGGATTCGTTGCCATTGCAAGTCTTGCCTCGAGCAACCTGACTTTTGTCTCTAACACCTGTTTTTGTGCCTCCAGCATATTTATCCTAAGATCTTTTTCATGGCAGTTTGTGCACCCAGAACCGTGAGATGTTGAAGCAGAATATATTACTTGTAATTGTTCATCAAATTCACTCTTCCACATAAAATATCCACATCCATGATCTTTCTCTCTTGGCTTCGAAAGAGGACATGCATAATACTCCCATCCAAGTGTATCTTTTTGATGTGATGTTCTTTTTTTATATTTCCTGCTCCACAAGTACACATAAAAGGATTATATCGCTGCATCTGGTTGAAAGTGTGCGTTTGTAGTGTGTGTGGTAGAATCGTGATCTGGGTGGCCCGATCTACAAGTTGAGTTGATAAAAGGTGGTGGCCAGAAAAAGATTCCGGCGGCCGGAATCTGCTTGTGTCGCCGGAAAACAGAAACTGTTAGAGAGAGAGAGATATATATAGTGAGATGAGTGTGTGTGTGTGTGAGATGATATGGGTTAGATGAGTGTGTGTGAGTTTATATGTGAGGATCAGTTGTTAGGTGGGTTTATATCGTGTAATACCGTATCATCTCGACTCATTTGTTTAACATCTCGTGCATAACCGTATCATCTCGACTCATTCGTTTAACATCTCGTGCATAACCGTATCATCTCGACTCATTCGTTTAACATCTCGTGCATAACCGTATCATCTCGACTCATTCGTTTAACATCTCGTGTATAACTCTATCATCTCAACTCATTCGTTTAACATCTCGTGTATAACCGTATCATCTTGAATCATTCGTTTAACATCTTGTGCATAACCGTATCATCTCGACTCATTCGTTTAACATCTCGTGTATAACCCTATCATCTCGACTCATTTGTTTAACATCTCGTGTATAACCGTATCATCTCGAATCATTCGTTTAACATCTCGTGTATAACCCTATCATCTCGACTCATTCGTTTAACATCTCGTGTATAACCGTATCATCTCGAATCATTCTTTTAACATCTCGTGCATAACCGTATCATCTCGAGTCATTCGTTTAACATCCCGTGTATAACCGTATCATCTCGACTCATTAGTTTAACATCTCGTGTATAATCGTATCATCTCGAATCATTCGTTTAACATCTCGTGTATAACCGTATCATCTCGACTCATTCGTTTAACATCTCGTGCATAACCATATCATCTCGACTCATTCGTTTAACATCTCGTGCATAACCATATCATCTCGACTCATTCGTTTAATATCTCGTGTATAACCATATCATCTCGACTCATTCGTTTAACATCTCGTGCATAACCATATCATCTCGACTCATTCGTTTAACATATCGTGTATAACCATATCATCTCGACTCATTCGTTTAATATATCGTGTATAACCGTATCATCTCGACTCATTCGTTTAACTTCTCGTGTATAACCGTATCATCTCGACTCATTTGGTCGAACCGGTTAACCCGGCCGGGTCGATCCGGGTTTCAAAACTTAAAAATGATGTAAAAGTCTTTTTTTAGTGCTTTAAAACTTTATTTTATTAGTAATTAAAATTAGTTAATTAAATTAATAAAAATGATAAAATGTTAATTTTTGTGTAAACTCTTTTTGGCGGGGACATGTCCCCGCTAAAAGTTTTCGCAAAAATTTTAGTAATTCCCTCGTTGCATTTACTTTACCCCGCCAAAAGTTTTGGCGATTGATCAAAACTTTTAGCGGGGACATGTCCCCGCCAAAAGTATGGATAAACGACAAACGAAACTTTTAGCGGGGACATGTCCCCGCTAAAAGTATTACCACTAACTCACTCCAATTATTAACCAGATCTAAAAACGACTTGTAAAAAAAAAAAAAAAAAAAAAAAAAACACACACACACACACAACAACACCACCACAGCACCACGCCTCCATCTCCATCATCACCACAGCACCACCACTTCACCACATCTCCACCACTTCACCACCGGCCACAGCACCACATCTCCACCACTACACCCCAGCAACCACCATCTCCACCACTTCACCACACTCGCACCACTGTGCACGATACCTCTCCTCAAACCCTCTCATCCTATAATTCTCTCCTCAAGCCCTCACCTCAGTTAATTCTTTCTTTTTCTCACCTCTTTCTTCCCTCAAGCCCTCACCATTGTTACAAAACCCAGGTGAGAATTTTTACAGAACCCAAACCCTCACCATTGTTAATTTTTTCATATGTTAATTTCATATGTGTTAATTTTTGTAATTTTTTCATATGTTAATTTTTTCTTATTTTATAAAAAAAAATTATTAATTTTTTTGGGTACAGTTGCTGCTGAGAACCGAAGCCAAGACCCGTAGCCGAGACCCGAAGCCAGGTCCTGAGGCCGAGACCACCATAGGTTTATTATAAATTTTTTATGTTTAATTTTTTTTTGTGTGTTTATGTTTCTACCGGGGACATGTCGCCGCCAAAAGTTTGAGATTGCATTTTTACACTAAGGGGTGTTTCGAATTGTAACTGTGCATTTTTTTGTGTACAGAGCCGAGAGCACAGCCGAGTGCCGAGACTACAGCCGAGTCCAACTGTGAACCACAGCCGCGACCACAGTAAGTTTTACACAACAGGGGTGTTTGTTTAGGCTTATATACAGGGGTGTTTGTTTAGGTAAATAATCATAAGAAGTTTAGTTTAGGCTTATATACAGGGGTGTTTGTTTAGGCTTATATATAGGGGTGTTTGTTTAGGCTTATGGTTTGGAACACGACACACCATGGGGTGTGCTCGTGATGTGTACCACGACACAAGTAGTGTCGTGGGGACTTGCTATTAGGTTATGAAACATAAGTCAAAAACCATATAGGGTGCGTTTGTTCACAGCAGACCCACGTAGGGTCCTTGGCATAAGCTTATATAAGCCGAACCCACAACAGACCCACGTAGGGTGCGTTTGTTCACAGCAGACCCACGTAGGGTCCTTGGCTCACAGCAGACCCACGTAGGGTCCTTGGTCATGGCGGCGGGTCAGTTTCAATACTCCTTATTCATCTAGGATTAGCAAGTGCTAAAACAACAAAGATGGAACTAAAATTGCAGTTTGCTTCACTTCAGAAATCATGAAAAGAAAATATGCAATTTCATGCAAAACTAAATAGAATTATTTTGATAAATTTATACGATGCGGATTTGTATACGAGCATGTTATATATGTACAATTCAAGCCATTTAATTTATTACGAGCACCTTATGTACTATAACGTAAAAAAAATGACATAGGGATTTTACAACTAAAATGAGGGGTTTGCTACAAGTTTTGAGAAGAATAGTTGTTAAATATATAATTTGAAACACAGGAAAATGTAGACGGTGAAATCGGGAAAAAAGTGACGAGAAGTAAAAATAAAAAGGAGGGCTTGCTGCAATTTTTGATAGTAAAAGTCAAATGATAGACTAAATATAAGGAGGACATAACTGTCAATTCATAAAAAAAATATGTTTTTGATAGTAAAAGTCAAATGATAGACTAAATAAAGGGGCGTTTGGTTAACAGCAGCCCACAAGGGGTGTTTGGTTTATGCTGTTGATGCGTGGGAATCGCACCTTGCTTTACCTCTCGAGGGATCTCGAGAAGCTTACAACCCCCACCAGGCAGTGTACCTGATCGTTGTAGTATAGTATAGTGACAAGTACCGGGGGATTGATCGTTCAGCTTAGGAATAGTGTCGCTAGGATTAGAAAACCTAATTACTAGTTCTAAAGGTGAGGGATGATTATTTTTGTGTTTTTATATTTTTTTGAAAGCAATTAAAATCTCGGGTTTTGAAAGAGTGGGCGGAATTAGTTGCTATTCAACTAACCCAAAACTAATATATAATCAAAATAAAATAATAAAAATGAAAATAAACTAATTATTACAAAGGTTGTGAGCAGTAATTGGAGAAGTTGTGTTTACTTAGACTTCATTACTCCCTAGATATCTTTTACATGTTAATTACTTGTTATACTTGTATGGATGACGGATTGTATTCCTTAATACCATTCGTGGGGTGGCATACATAACTCCCCAACTCTATGAGCTCTTATCTCCTCCTACACCATGACCCAGCACAACTATAGGGATTGTAAACAGTGGCTCATGCATTAAATACAACCAATAAAGACCTAGTACGCCTCGGTTCATGTTTCTTAAGACGTTCAAGCATGTTACTATTTGGAGATCTGCCAGTTTTCTTAAGCCTAACATATAAAATCATTCATCCAAAACAAGAATAGACAAGTAATCAACACATAATCAACATCTAGGTTTCATTAGATCTAAGCAAACACAAAAGAGATCTAGCCTAGCATAATGGAATTGAGACAAAAACAAGAGATAAACAACCAACACATAGACATATTGATTGAATTGGAAGAACACTTATCTCAATTACAATGCAAGGTATCAAGGGTTTGGAACCCTTGAAAAACCTGTAAAAGAGGCACCAAATTCGTCTTTAGGGTTTCACCAAAACTTCTCTCTTTTAATGAAAAAACTAGAAAACTATATATAGGAAAACTGGGCTGACGGCGTCAAGACAAACATGTGACGCCGTCACCTCGCCGCCAAATACTTCCTCGGACGGCCTTGATCTACTTATGACGGCCTATGTGACGCCGTCACCACCTACGGTATTTTATTCTTCATGTCTGACGCCGTCAGGGTGTAACTCTTGACGCCGTCACCTAGTGTCTTCAGCATGGAAAATTGGTACTTTGCCGTTTTTTTCACTTTTATGCTCCAAAAACGTCCAAAATGGCTTCTTTTCCAGAATTCACTCTCCAAACACCTAAAATCACAAAAGGAACGATTTAGGGCAATATTTGATCAAATAAATTCGGATTCGGGCTTAAATGACCCCCTAAAAACGGATCATTTTTCGCCTCATCATATACCCTTACACTTGAGATTTGCTTGTCCTCAAGCAAATGAGCTTTTATTCTATTTAAAAGACAAGTTAGGGGTCATTTAACACTAATATAAAAGTAATTACAACAAATAATCGTTCCACTAAAGACCAATAGACAAGCACGGAGGTCATACACAAGCACCTCACAAATAGTGTTTAGATACTCACATCTCTCGGGTGTAATAAAGTAATATAACATTATGGAAATGGAAGATATCTCTCACTACCTGTCATAGCAAAATAGATTACCATAGGCTTGGGAAAGGATCAAACCTCCACCACATGGCGTAAGCACCTAGGATAAACTATCAAAGAGGTCTTTTAAAGGGTTGTAACGTTAGGTATAGGGATATGAATTACACGGTTTTGTTGGATAAAGGAAGTTTTACTGGTGGCGAGTTAACAATCTTGGTTAATTACATGTACAAGATGGCGTTGCTAAGCCAAGACTAGACTCGACTTAAGCTAATAAATGAAAAATAACTAAAAACATAAAATGAAACGGGATGGTAGTCCGTACGTTTTTTCTCTTTTTCCTTTTTCTATTTTTTTTCTTGATTTTTTCGTTTTTTTTTTTTTTTTTTTTTTTTTTTTTTTTTTTTTTTGCATACACTCTTACCCTACCATCCAAAATAATATATCATAGGGGTATGAGCATTCCCCTTACACTTGAATCTTTACATACTTTACATTTAACTAATCTAATGACTCGAATTAAGAAAATCAAAACACTTGGAGCACTTTTAAGATTAACGTACATATGGGGGTAATAATATGATGTTCTTCCCCATTACTCCACAAAATAAGTACTTACCCATGAGTCCCAATCGTCCCAAAACAATATGTACAAGGATATGACTCGACTTAGCAACCATGTAATCAATTAGAAAGTTAACTTAGGGTTTAACAAATAACAATAATGCACTAAAAATGAGCGCATACACGGAAGGCTAAGGCGATTTGGGTGTATATTTAAGTGGAGTGTAACAAATTCTTCCTTTAAGTAAGATGCTTAAAGTTAGAAACGAAAAGATAGGCTCGGAGGGGTGTACTAGGGGTTTCGTGTACTAAAAATGAGTACAACGCTAAGGGTGTGGGAAAAATTAGTTGACTTAACTAGCCAAGTAATATGACTTAAATGGTCAAGTAATCGTAATACGGGTTTAACACAAGGGTGATCCTAATGCCTCTTATCATGTAGTAAATCCTACCACACGAATGTAGTCTCACTAGCGGTCTCGAGATGCATCACTAACGCAAGTTCTAGAATCTAAATGCTACCTGTACACTCATAAGCACCAATAATGAATGCTTTTCCTATCAAATCTAAAGGCGAACCTCACATTTTTGGGTGGAAAATTTTTCTGAATATACGGTTATGTGCTAGTCATACAACCTCCTATCCATGAGACGCTTGCTATGGCTAAAGTTTCACTCTTAAATGTTGTAAAAAATTTTAAATTTGGCGCTAAAATTACACTAACAAGTATTTCTCATAGTTTTATTACACATCTACTATCAAACAAAACAAACTCAAGCGAAAGTGCATATGTAAGGTATCATCTTTTTACCCTCCCCTTACACTTAAGATGAACATTGTCCCCAATGTTCAAGTAAAGAATGTAAAAGTGAAAAAGTAAAGAGAATGAAATCAAATACTCCCCTGATTCGCTCGGTATAGATTATAGGTTGGCCAGGTTAAATCTTCTTCCAAGAAAACGAACAATCAAAGCTTTCCTTCCAGAATATAAATCATCTTCTTGTCATACATAACCTGTAAATCCTGACAACAATAGACAAGGCAACCTCGCGTAAAATCGGCGGCATCCTATATAAGTTACTAAATCCTAGAAAACAAAGTAAGATATAATGCTTGTGGAATGAAGTTTGCAGATTTCCTGGAGATTATAAAACTTAATAATTCACAAAAACCATAAGACTCCGTTAGAAAAACAAAACCGGTAAAATTTACAGATTTTTAACTCCTGACGCCGTCAAGAGTAATACTCTGACGCCGTCAGAATGGACCTGCAGAAATTCTTATGTTAAGTTTCCGGAAAATTTCTGGAAAAACTTTGTCCTACTTCCTGGAAAATCCTGCAAACCTTCATTATGACTCAATACAAGCATTTGACTCTAACAAATACGAATATACATGTTCATTTAATATTGTGGAGAATCATGATCGGTTTGTTTCTTAAAAACATATTTGGGGTTTCCCCTTACACTTATCTTTTGCAAAAATACCTTTAGGTTGAAGTTAAGACTAGGCCAAACGACATAGTAAAGTATTTCCACATTTCAATTGAGAAACATGATCAACCAACAATAAAAAATAAAACATGCATACGGAAGCAAATAACAATCAAACAAATAAAATCACACAAAACATGGGTTGCCTCCCAAGAAGCGCTTTTCTTTATTTACGAGTCTTGTAGCTAGACTCAAAGTCATGGGTTACTACGTGATCTCATCATTGGTTCCACTCTCTAGGTCGTCTTCTAAACCAGTTTTGTATTCCGGACCTAGTTGCAAGCACTCTTTGTAGAAACCAAGCATCCTATTTCTAACATACTCTACTCCTCTACGTCTATCCTCCTCATTCCTATAGTAAGCCGCTTGCTTATGTTCCTTTTCGAAATTAGAGAGAAGGCGGTATTGTTCGATCTTGTAGGGCATTTGATAGGCAACCTCATCATTATCTTTCTTGAATCTAACTATCCCTAAAGTCGGATCATAACTCATCCTAGTGGCCTCAACAAATGGTTTTCCGAATACTACTTGACTTAGGCAAGCATCTATCACCGGACGAATATCTTCTACTATCATAAAATCGATTTCATAGGTAAGATTCCCTATAATTACATGCAATCCCTTAACTCTCCCTACAAAATTACTTATCCAATTTTTACCGGGCATCATCCTAAAATTGAGTTGCTTCTTCATCACCCAATTGTAAAAAGTCCTAGTCATGATGTTCACGGGGGATCTAAGGTCGATGTAAGCTTTCCATATATGCATGTGCCCAATATTGCATGGGATGTTAATGTTAGAGGGGTCTCCCATTTTGATAAGGGGGTCGCCAAAGATATATGTTCTCTCGGGACTATCGAATAAATCCTTATGGTATTCCCGTTCTTCCTCGGTTGGCAACTTATCAAAGTATTCCTCTATAGGTTCTACCTCCTCTAATTCCTCATCCTTATTAACCTCAACTTCCCTACTCTCATCCTCACTATCGGTTTCTACTCTAACTTCATCCTTGTCACTCTCCTCTATCTCCTTATCTATCGGCTTAATGGTGACAGCATTGACAAAGTGGACATGTTTGGATGATGAGGGGTCCTTAATTTGGATTCCACTATTGGTGTCCCTAGTGTCCTTCCTAGGTGTGATTAACGTTTGGTTGTTGAGGGCTTTCAACAAGTTGTCAATCTTGTTGGTCATCTCCGTTTGTTGTTGGTTGAATTCGGTTTCGAACCTAGCTATGCGGGCTTCTTGAGATGCCATGAATTTTGACATCAATCCTTCAAGATTATTGGTACTACCATAGTTGTTAGAAGGATTGTTGTTGAAAGTACGGTTGGTTGGTGGACCGTTTGGTTGGTAATGATTAGGCGGATTGGAAAAATTGGGTTGGTTTTGTCTCCACCTAAGGTTTGGGTGATTTTTCCAAGAGGGGTTGTACGAATCACCGTATGTGTTTGGCTCGGGCTTGAAAGTGTACCACTTATCTCCCGCTTCGTCGGTACACGTGGATGCGTAGTCCGCAAAAGCTGTTCCGGGGAGTTCCACACAATCACGAGTGTCATGGGGACCACTACATAATTCGCATGAAGAAGTGATTTTGTTCACTTGGCTTGAATGCTTCGGAGCTTCGTAAGATTTCATGAGAAACTTGACTTGGTCCTCAAGTTCCATGATCCTACGGTCGGGAGTGCTAGAATTGTTCGAAGGCAAAGATATTGCCTTGACCATTTTGTTTAAATCACGGGGATCATTCCAACTTTCGTTGTCATAGAGAGCAAGATCTTCTATGAGTTCCCATGATTGTTCCGCACTAAGATCACGTAGCTTACCACCGGCCGATTGGTCAATGGTTCGCCTCGTGGAGATGTCGATATGGTCATAGAAGATTTGGACTTGGAGCCAAAGATCTATGCCATGATGAGGGACTTTTTGGAGTAAGTCCTTGAAACGAGTCCATGCTTCATAAAGAGATTCATTTTGACGTTGTTGGAACATCAAAATGTCATTCCTAAGCTTAGTAGTTCTCCCCGGTGGGAAAAATTGAGCAAGGAAACGAGTGGTGAGATCATCCCATGTGGTGATGGATCCCGCAGGTAAACGCTCAAGCCATTGACTAGCTTGATCCCGTAGAGAGAATTGGAATAGGCGTAAACGGGTAGTCTCTCTAGTTTCAACACCTAGGTCTATGGAATATACGATTTTGAGGAAGTCCTTAAGGTGTTGGTTTGGATCTTCGGAACGAAGTCCATGGAATGCACATCCGCTTTGCACCAACCGGATGGTGTCGGATCGCAAGGGGGTCACATTGGCTCCGGTGAGCTCAATGGTGTTTCGGTAGCCTTGGTGGCTAGGTCGGGAATACTCTCCTAAGGTTCGGGGCCTAAGGGGTTCTAATGGTGGGTTTTGTTGTGGTGGGATGACGGGTTCAAAGATGTTACCACCTTCCATGATGTCGGATGGTAAAGATTACGAACAAAGACACGAAGAAATAAGATAGACTAAAGAAAACCTAAAAAATAAAAATAAAATCTTACTAGAAAGGAATCTAGCAAGTAGATCTAATAAAAAGAAATCCTAACCTAGACAATAACTATTCCCCGGCAGCGGCGCCAAAAACTTGATGCGTGGGAATCGCACCTTGCTTTACCTCTCGAGGGATCTCGAGAAGCTTACAACCCCCACCAGGCAGTGTACCTGATCGTTGTAGTATAGTATAGTGACAAGTACCGGGGGATTGATCGTTCAGCTTATGAATAGTGTCGCTAGGATTAGAAAACCTAATTACTAGTTCTAAAGGTGAGGGATGATTATTTTTGTGTTTTTATATTTTTTTGAAAGCAATTAAAATCTCGGGTTTTGAAAGAGTGGGCGGAATTAGTTGCTATTCAACTAACCCAAAACTAATATATAATCAAAATAAAATAATAAAAATGAAAATAAACTAATTATTACAAAGGTTGTGAGCAGTAATTGGAGAAGTTGTGTTTACTTAGACTTCATTACTCCCTAGATATCTTTTACATGTTAATTACTTGTTATACTTGTATGGATGACGGATTGTATTCCTTAATACCATTCGTGGGGTGGCATACATAACTCCCCAACTCTATGAGCTCTTATCTCCTCCTACACCATGACCCAGCACAACTATAGGGATTGTAAACAGTGGCTCATGCATTAAATACAACCAATAAAGACCTAGTACGCCTCGGTTCATGTTTCTTAAGACGTTCAAGCATGTTACCATTTGGAGATCTGCCAGTTTTCTTAAGCCTAACATATAAAATCATTCATCCAAAACAAGAATAGACAAGTAATCAACACATAATCAACATCTAGGTTTCATTAGATCTAAGCAAACACAAAAGAGATCTAGCCTAGCATAATGGAATTGAGACAAGAACAAGAGATAAACAACCAACACATAGACATATTGATTGAATTAGAAGAACACTTATCTCAATTACAATGCAAGGTATCAAGGGTTTGGAACCCTTGAAAAACTTGTAAAAGAGGCACCAAATTCGTCTTTAGGGTTTCACCAAAACTTCTCTCTTTTAATGAAAAAACTAGAAAACTATATATAGGAAAACTGGGCTGACGGCGTCAAGACAAACATGTGACGCCGTCACCTTGCCGCCAAATACTTCCTCGGACGGCCTTGATCTACTTATGACGGCCTATGTGACGCCGTCACCACCTACGGTATTTTATTCTTCATGTCTGACGCCATCAGGGTGTAACTCTTGACGCCGTCACCTAGTGTCTTCAGCATGGAAAATTGGTACTTTGCCGTTTTCTTCACTTTTATGCTCCAAAAACGTCCAAAATGGCTTCTTTTCCAGAATTCACTCTCCAAACACCTAAAATCACAAAAGGAACGATTTAGGGCAATATTTGATCAAATAAATTCGGATTCGGGCTTAAATGACCCCCTAAAAACGGATCATTTTTCGCCTCATCAGCTGTCCAAATAGCAGCCCACAAAGGGGTGTTCGGTTGCTTCCATTTTGCCTAATTTTGTTAATGTTTGCTTTAATACACGCGAAATGTCGTTTATAATCTTGTTTATACTTGCAACTATTTGAGATACATTTGTTTGTCAATATCAATATTACACGTGCTTATATTTCATAAGGTTCAATTTTCCGGCTTATTCAGAGACTTGTGGGCTGATATAAGTATATTATGATATAATAAACTTATATAAGCTCACAAGTCTCCAAATAAGATGGAAAATTGAGTCTTATGGTATTTGATCGTCTCATATATTGTAAATGTTTTTAGGACTTTTAAGATTAATTTTGGAAAGTCCCCGTCAAAAGTTAATCATCCCATAAAAAACCCGTCCGAAATTAATTTATTAGAAATTAATTTCGGAAAGTCCCCTGTTTAGGACTGCTTTTTGAATGTTTTGTCTCATTTAGGATATGAATGCGTATAATTGATTTACTATTTGTGAAAATTTCGACAGTGTTTCCCCTTTACTCCTACGAATATGTCTTTAATGCACATATTTGGGGAGTTGAGGGGAAATGCTGCCGAAATTTTCTCAAATAGTAAATTCAGTTATACGCATTCATATATGAGACGAAACATTCAAAGAGTGGGTTAGGATTGCCTTCCATAGTTGGATTAGGTGAACAAAACGCACAACTCGTAATTGCATCATTAAAACGCACAACTTGTGAACATGTTTGATTCTATATAATTATTTGTTGCATCATTAATACGCAGTTATGCCAATTGATAAGAGTTGGGTCTCATTATTTCGTACTAGCCTCGATTTTTTAAAAGGTCTTAAAGCTTTTTGCGCATATGCCAAGGACTTTGTGAATATTGATGGGAATGTACGTTGTCCATGTGCTCGTTGTTATAACAATGGTTGGATAAAGTACGAAGACTTGTTTGATCACATACACTCAAATGGTTGGGACCAAAGTTATACGAAATGGTATAATCACGGCGAACCGGATACCCGAACATTGGTACCCAACACAAATCATCCCGGGACGAGTGACATGGCTGATTTCCTTCATGATATGTATCCGAATGAGCCAACTCAAGAAAATATTGGCGAGACAAGTAACGAGCTAACTCAAGCAACAACACTTCCTCAACGTAATGAGTTTGAAGCGTTACTTGTCACTGCTAACGACCCACTATACCCGGGCTGTACATGGATGTATTCATTGGACTTTATGGCAAAGTTTACGAACATTAAGGTCAAAGGTAAAATGAGTGACACCACGTTTAACAAAACACTAAAATTTCTACGTGAATGCTTCCCGCCCGTTCTAGGATACAAAATCCCACCGTCATACTATGAAATAAAGAAGACATATAAAACGATCGGGTTAGGATACGAATCCATACATGCTTGTGTAAATGATTGTTTTTTATATCGGGGGGTGGGTAACGAAGATTTGCAGAATTGTCCCATCTGCGATGCTAGTAGATGGAAAGACAAGAACACACTAGGGAAGAAAGTTCCTAACAGGGTGTTACGTTACTTTCCTATCATTCCTAGACTACAACGTTTGTACAAGTCTAAACACACTGCAAAACATATGACTTGGCATGCTTCTGGGCAGTCTACGGAGAACGATAAGATGCAACACCCGGTTGATGGTGAAGCATGGAAGAAATTTGATATCGAGTATAAGAAAGAATTTGCTTATGAAAAAAGAAACGTCTGATTAGGGTTGGCTGCTGATGGTTTCAATCCGTACGGCAACCTTAGTCAGTCTTACAGTACGTGACCGGTAATATTAACAACATACAATATGCCTCCCTGGATATGTATGAGAGAGACTTCTCTTATGTTGACGTTGTTAATTCCGGTCCCTAAATCACCCGGGAAGGACATAGATATTTACTTGAGGCCTTTGATTGAAGACCTTAAGACTTTATGGAAAGATGGGGTTATGACTATGGACGCTGTTACGGGCGAAGAATTCTGTATGAAAGCAGCGCTTTTATGGACTATCAATGACTTTCCCGCTCGAAGTAGTTTGTCTGGGTGGAGTGGGCAAGGTTACAAGGCATGTCCGACCTGTAATATAGAGACTCCATCTATGCGCGTGTTAAGCAAAACCGCTTATGTTGGTCACAGAAGATTCTTAAAAGCCAACAACAGATGGCGGAAGAACAGAAAGGCATTCTATACTCAGCTCGATGATAGACCACCTCCTAAAAAATATACCAGTCATGACATCTTGACTCAACTTGGGAGATTGCCTATACGTATCCCAGGGAAACATCCAAGTTTTGGGGGTGCGAAGAAAAAACGTGATCCTGACCGCGAATTGAATTGGACCAAAGTATCTATTTTCTACGAGCTAAAGTATTGGTTTTTTCTTACACTAAAACACAATTTAGATGTCATGCATATCGAAAAAAATGTGTGTGAAAGTGTGTTGGGTACTTTGTTAATGAATGACAAATCAAAAGACACCAACAAGGCAAGACAAGACTTACAAAATTTGAATATTCGTAATGCTTTGTGGCTCGTCAACAAAGGCGGCGGGAAGTGCTCTAAGCCTCATCCCACGTACTCTTTCACAACTGAAGAAAGAAAACTTTTTTGTCAATTCATCAAAGGTACGCGTTTTATTTCAGAATTTATTTTGTTCCAATTCAATTCGCGTATTCATTTCGACAACTTATTCTAATATCATGATTTTTTTCCCAATTGATCAAAGGTGTTAAACTACCCGATGGGTTCGGATCTAACTTCAAGCATAAAGTGACAGACAGTGATAACAACATAATAGGCTTGAAGGCTCATGACTGCCATATAATGATGCAGCGGTTACTTCCTGTTGGACTTCAAAATTACTTGAAGGACCAAACCACTGCAACACCAATAATCGAGCTTTGTTCATTATTCAAACAAATATGCGCTCGAACTTTGATGGTGGATGACATGTTGAAAGCTAAAGAACAGCTCATCAATATTTTGTGCAGTTTCGAGCAAATCTATCCTCCAGCTTTTTTTGACATTATGATTCACTTGGTTATTCAGCTACCCGAAGAGGCTATTCAAGGCGGGCCTGTTTATATGAGGTGGATGTATCCATTTGAAAGGTACATGAAAAAGCTCAAAAATTATTTCAGAAATAAAGCTAAGCCTGAAGGATCAATAGCGGAGGGTTATGTTGCTGATGAAGCATTAACTTTCTGTTCGCATTATTTTCGGGGTGTTGAGACGAGATTTAATCGTCCTGACCGGAATGAGGACGGTCCAAGCCCAACAAGTCGATTTCAAGTGTTTCGATCAGCCTGTAAACTGAATGGTAAACAATCATTAATTCAGCTTGAACCGGACGCAATGCAGAAAGTAGTATGGTATGTACTACACAACAGTCATGAAATCGACCCGTACATGAACGAGTACAAGAGGTACACGTTTTATTTCAAAATTTTGTTTTACGTAAGTTATTATTCGACGACTTATTCTAATATCATGAACATTTACAGGGAATTTCCTGGCAATGACATACAAGAAGGATTTCCTCGCTGGTAACAAGGTAGACTTGTTGTATGTAAAACCCTGTAAAAATAACGACTATTACTCATCTATTTCTATTCTTAACTTTTTTTCTTAGATTCGTGAATTGAAAGTAAAGGACGACCCAAGTTGTACTTCCGAGTTGTTCGCTTTGGCTTGTGGACCATCATGTGCTGCATTCTCAGCAGACTCTTGCACAGTGAACGGTGTGAATTTTATCGTACATGACCGTGATTTACGTCGTTCAACCCAAAACAGCGGAATTTCAACTCCTAATCCTAGCGGAGGAATGTATTATGGCCAGCTTGAAGAAATTATCGAGCTTGAATATATTCCGTTCAAGGTTGTGTTGTTCAAAGTTAAATGGTTCGACACTAATAAAAATGGTCACATAAAACGTTGTACCTATAGAAACAACATTACACAAATTATGACAGATCGTGTATCGTTTGAAAGTGAACCATACATTCTTGCAACACAAGCAACACAAGTCTTTTACCTTGATTTCCTGGGTAAACGTGGTAATGTCAAGGCCGTCCAAGATTCTTATCATTGAAAGATTTGGAACTCGAATATCATCGTGGTAGAAGACAATCAGGATGTTGTACATGACAACACATCATCACATGTCACACTCTCTGCTAAGTTGGATACGTTGAATTATGACACCATAAATAGAGATGTTGAGCCAGCGGAAGTTGAGGCACCACCATAACCAATTATCACTTATGTCGACGACGACGAAGATAATATTGATTATGATGACCACGTTCCTCATGATTTAGCATCTGATGGTGAAGATTACGTCGATCTCAAATTGTAATCTGTTAAATGACACTTATTTGAATGAAATTGTTATCGAGTGGTTAAATGTGTTTATTTATTTATTTAATTATTTATTATTATTATTATTATTATTATTATTATTATTATTATTATTATTATTATTATTATTATTATTATTATTATTATTATTTGTATAAATTGTTATTTATTTCAATGTGTGTGTATATGCGTATATGTGTATATGTGTTTATTCACTAATTATATTTTCTTGTATTAGTACATTTACAGATGGCAGATGTTGTTGCTAGGAGCCACGGTGGCGATGGAGGCAATGAGCCACCCCGTGGTCCGACGAGGATAGGCGGTGATTGTCAGAGTAAGAATTTCTAAATTATTTTAATTAAACTTGATTATTATTTGAAATTGATAACTTGTTATTTTATCTCATCATCACTTGAATTTGATTACTTGTAGGATCTAAATCCAGACCTCCCAGACCTCCCAAGCCCAATGCCAAAATTGGGAAAGGCGGGAAGTCGGTGCGTGGTCCCACAAAGAACACGCGGCTCCGCATTGAGAGGAAAGAGACTGGCCGTCCGGTATCGATCAGATTCCGGAAGAACAACAAAGGGATGTGGGAGCATGTGGGCGACCACGCGAAGTGGTTCTCCATCTTGGTCGGGGAATTGTTACGGCAATCAACTCCTATGCATTACAAATCCTGGTCGGCTGTTCCTGCTACCGCGAAGGCCCACATCGACGACCAGCTACACGTAAGTTTTTTTTTTTTTTTTTTTTTTTTTATTTATTTAATTATTGTGTTTGTTTATTTTAACTTTGCTATTTATTTAAATTTGATTGTTTTTTTAAATTTGAATATTTATTTTAATTATATTTTATTGCAGCATTATTTTGATCTCGGCGAGCACCTTGCCAGTGCTGATGGAGAGGATATTGTCAAGAGTATCGAATATTATCTCCAAAAGCGATACGACGACAACAAGTGGCGGCACAAAAAGATAAATTTTACTAAGCAAGGTGGGATGGAGAAGCTGGAGGAGATCAAGGCAAAACGCCCGGAGAACATGTCGGAGTCGGATTAGGCAGAATATGTAAATTTCTGGATCCACACTTTATTATTATTATTATTATTATTATTATTATTATTATTATTATTATTATTATTATTATTATTATTATTATTATTATTATTATTTCTATTGTTATTGTTATTGTTATTGTTATTGTTATTGTTAATAATAATAATAATAATAATAATAATAATAATAATAATAATAATAATTCATTTATATAACATTTTTTATTATTTATAATACTCAGGTTAAGCACTGGTCGAACCCGGATAATTTGAAGAGAGGGGAGACCAACAGGCAGAATCGGCTCGCCAATCCAACTGCCAGCCTTCATGGGTCGCATTCGTTAGCTGTTATACGCGATAACTTCGTAAGACGCTTTTTAATCATTTCATTTATATATATAGTGTTTGGTGAGTCGTTATTGAGTTTATTTATAAATAGCTGAGAGAACCCACCGACGTTGTGGATGGTAGAGACTTGATCGCGATGTACAGACACAACCATACGAGAGACGGCGTTTGGGAGTCTATATTGTCCGAGACTAGATATGTAAGTATAATTTATTTCCTTAAAACTCACCCACATTAATGCAAATATAATAAATCACGACTTATATATTACTTTGCTTATTTTTTTTGTAAAACAGAACCAGATGATACAGATGCGGACGGAGAGCACCTCCGGGGGGACGACCATGTCTGACCTCGATATTATGCGCCACGTGATCGGTGGCAAGCAGCGAGGTCATATTCCTGGCATAGGTCCAGTCTTACCCGGCGGTGGTCGTCAGACGACCCTCAGCGCCGCACGAGCTCGTGATCAAGCCTCCGCGTCCTCCCTGCACGAAACAGTCCAGAAGCAAACCCAGGAGATGTTCCAGCAAAGGACACTGATTGATATGTTGTTGGGGTGGGCTAAGACACAGCCGGGTTTCCCCGCTGAGCTAGCGACTCAGGCGACAACATCGGGATCCCAGGAGGCTTCACCAGGTGAGTCTACAGGTACCCCAGAGGAGGGGAGTGGGGCTAGTGGGGGGAGTGGGGGGACTCAGGAGTAGCGTATGGGTTGTTTGGGTTGATTTATATTTGTTTTGGGTTATGGACAAATGTTTGGATAGTTTCATGGATTATTATGTCTTTATGTAGTTTATGTGTTAGGATTCCCGCTACATTGTTCCCACGTATAGTTTTGTAGCGTATAGCGGATAGCTAGCTTATGTAGTGATCATGTGATAACGGTTTTTTAACCGTATTTTGCGAATTTGGATACAAACACATGATTCTGTTAACTTTTAACAAATTTGGATATGTATCATATTATGTTTGGCGAATTTGTGACTTGAGTGTCTTGTGGTGTTGTAATTAGATTATATACAGGTTGTGGATTTGTAGTGATAATGTAGATTTTTTCTCGAAAAAATCTAGAAATTACCCATTTTGCAGCAATTTGCTGCAAAATGGATCAGTCACTTTTAGGGGGGATATGTCCCCGCCAAAAGGTTGCTACATTATTAGTGAGCACAACTTTCAGCGGGGACACGTCCCCGCCAAAAGTAAGTACCATTTACGTGTAAAATACTTTCAGCAGGGAACTGTCCCCGCCAAAAGTGAGTACCATTTACGTGTAAAATACTTTCAGCGGGGAAGTGTCCCCGCTAAAAGTGTGCAACATTTACTTTATAAAATACTTTCAGCGAGGACATGTCCCCGCCAAAAGTGTTGCCACGCTGGCAAGTTTGACCTGACCAAAATTATCCACGCTGGCAGTGTGGGTCCCACGTGTCACCGCCAAGAGAGAGGTTAGTCGCCGCCGAAAGTTTACAGCGAAGGGCTTTAGCCGAGGCACTATCGGCGGGGACATGTCCCCGCCGAAAGTGTTGGGCGGGGAGAAGTCCCCGCCGAAAGCGAGGAAATGTCCCCGCTAAAAGCAGCCAATGTTGTAGTGCTGCTGTTAAAACTGAACAACTCTCCCAATCCCAACCTAATGGATTGGGTTTGATATGCGAAACATGTGGCTTTTTGGAATTTGATTGCTCTGAAGGGTTCTATTACTGCCAGTGTTGTGGCGCTCAAGCTGATGGAATCATGCACACTGCTGTTGATAATGATGAGATGATTTTAACCAAAGGGAATGTAGGTGGCTTGGTTCGAAGGCGCGTACGTGCTTTTAAAACCGAACAACTCTCCCAATCCCGACCCCCTTCACAATTTTGGGAGACTCTGCAAACCAATGGCGGAACTTAATAGAGGCAAGGGAGGGTGCTGGCCCTCCCAAAGTTTGGCTCAATAATGTGGAAGCTTGATAGTTTAAAGATAATCTTCTTTGTTTAGTAGTTGGCCCTTCCTATAAATTAGGTAACAACAACATCTGACGTTTTCAAAGTAAATCCTTTAACCTTGTTTGATATTTTGAGGTTAAGTGTTCGTTGGGCATAAGAACTGTGAGCTTTTCTATTTTTTAGGAAATGTCATTTTTCCAATGCTTCTTTATGAAGCTGTGAGCGGTGAGCAGTGAGCTTTGGCTACTACTGCTCACAGCTATTTTTGCCAAACATAGCATAAGAGTTTTTTATTACTTTCACAAACTATAAGTTAGCCTCCTTCTTTATCACATTATTATTATTATTATTATTATTATTATTATTATTATTATTATTTTATAGTGATCATTATGTAATTTCATTTTTCAAATGTATTTCTAGTGCTATACTTTGATTGTTTATGTTTGATTTTAGTAGCAACTCACGTCGTAAGTTATGTTTGATTTTAGTATCAAGTCACGTCATGTTACATTTGAGGTAGTTTTTTTTAAGTGAGATTTATGTTGTATTGGTTGTTAATGAGGATTAAAAAAGTTACATGTTCTAGTTCTGTATATTTTAAAACAAGAGCTAATACCCTTTATTATATATTCATGTCTTCGGGTATATACATGACGATATACATGCTATCTCGGCCCCCTAATAAAAATAGAGAAATGATTGGCATGCCTAAAAAATATGCCTAATTTCAAGTTCTGCCACTGCTGCAAACCCAAGAGGATAATGCTACAGCAGGGTATGAAGATTATTACTCAGAGATTAGGATGAGATATGTGATGGGAGTAGATATAAATGCTTGAACTGCAGATCAAGGTTTTGGTTGATAAGTTCAACGTGTCCCCCATAATTCTTGACCTGGTGGTCAAAATTTGTGGCATCAGCAGAGGTATTCGCTGATGATTGGGCCGACGAGGTTATTAATGAATCAGAATCTCAAGTACAATTGCCTTTCTAACTCTTTAGGGTTTAGGTCATTTTTGTTGTTGTTGTGTACAGTATGAGGAGCAGTTATGGTATCTATAAGTTTGAGCAGAAAACTACATACGGGAAAATTTATCACGTTAAGTCCACTTTGTTTAAATTTCAAATGTAACCTTGATTACTAACAACTTCCTAACTTTATTATCAGGTAGCGTTTCAAGAAATATACAGATGTTACAAAGTAGCTTATGAAAAGTACATAGCGTTTCAAGAAAAACAAAACGTTAAACGCTTCTCACAAAGCAAGCTTTCAATTCCAAAAGCTAAATGTTGAACGCTCTTAAAAGCTCTTTTCCAAATATCCCCCAAGACAAAAGGTGTAAAAGAGCCGAGCTACACGAGCTTGGCAGCTAGTTAAAAAAGAACTCGAGTTACAGTTTGAACTTCACAAAAGGTAACAGGGAAAATTGTGACCATTGTGTTGGTGTGACTACGAGCTTACCGATGAAAATAGCAAAACTAACTTTCCAAACATACAAGTATATCAACTTTAGTTAATGATTTATTTACGTTCGTGTGCCTATGTGGGAGAACTCGCTGTTTTAGAACAAATAACTGTTACTTGGAAGTCCAAACAATTTTTTTATTTTTATTTTTATTGTTATTATTATTATTTTTTTAAGTAATTGGTCCGATGATGTTCAAAAAGAAAAAGGTAATTGGGTCGAAGTAATCAAATTTGGAGAAACCGAAAGTTTACTGGCATTAGAGAACAAATCCTTGAGATACATGAAAAGTTACCTAGCTGATTTACAGCTTTGATTAATTGATAACTAATTCTAATCCTTGTCACTAAACTCCCAATACTCACTTTTAGCGCACACATACAAACCCCCTAACAGGCTAATACTATATTTGGTCAACCGATGCTCCAGATTTGCTCTCTCAGCAAAAATGGATATTGTAAAACTGATAGGACAGTCATTTTTTTTTAACGGCATTTTATAATAACGAAAGATGATCTAGTAAGAAACTAGAAGCGAAATAATACAACAAGAAAGATTACAATGAATTTGTACAAGCATGATTAGGATTACAAATCCACTCAAACCAAGTAGGATTTGCCTTTTTATGCCTATGGAGGATCCAAGAATGGGAAAGCACTTTGATCTCTTCACCTAGAGTGTCCTTCCGCGGGGGTTTAGCATCGAAGCAAACTTTATTCCTAAATCTCCATAAGATCCAAAATGTTGTTTGTATAACAGCATCAAAACAACCTTTTGAAAAGCTATTTAAGTTCACCGAATCACCCCACGAGGATAAGCCTTGAATATCTCTAGGATAATCTCCAATATGGTACAGATAAACAATGAAGAAAGAAAAATAATTGTGGAAATGATACCAGTACACGAACAATAATTGTGTATGTGAAGATGTTTTCATGTGGGTTTGTTGTTAATGATTGTGTTGTATGTTTGAGAATTCGTTATTTTTTTTTTTATTTTTTTTTTTTTAATTAAAAATGGGTGTGTTTGTGTAAATTTGATGGTTGCGAATTGTATGTTTTGATGCTATTGCTACATACTAGGTTCGAGTGAATGTTATTGTCAACTAGATGTTGAAAAGATATAGTTGTATATGATAGAGAAATTTTTATAAAGTTTACTTTTATTTATTTATTTATTTTTTATGTTATTTGGTTGAATACATTGTTGAAGCCTATGAATATCAATTTTAGAAAAAATTAAAAACTCAAAGAAGAATAGACATGATGAAGATGATGGTGTTTTTGACATTTCACTTTGGTGTAGCTGAAAAAAATTACATTTTGAAAATATTTTTAGTGAGGTAGAAAAGCAACCAATCACTTTTCTTATATTTACCGGTTTCAACAAGTTATGGTTGTGTATTTCACAAAATTTATTAACTAGATGTGAAAATATGAGAAAGTACGTTGACTATTTTTAGACTTAATCTTATTTGTTATTTGAGAAAATTTTGCTAATTAAGTCGAGTTTTTGATGATAGTAATTTGAAAAAGTTATTAACAAAGTAAGTACTTTTAAAAATAATTAAATAAGTATGTAATGTTTTACTTTTTCTTTTCTTTTCTTTATACAAAGTCATAAATATTATGCAAGATGTGTTTATTAGCAGCAAATCTACCACGTCTCTTTGATCTTTGATATGTTACCAAATCCAAAAAAGATAACAGCCATCGTCTTCATCTTGATGTTCTCGTCTCCTTCGTCGGTGTCATTGCCGGCTCCGGTATGAACTTTGAGCAATCATCACGAACGTAAGGATACTTCGGTATGAACTTTAAGATAACAATGGTATTTGTTATGGCATTGGGTTTTGTTGATCGTATTCGTTGTGGTGGTACCAGTCCGTTACTTGTTTGTTTACTGCGTTTCTTTAGAAGACACGTGTTGACGTCCAAATTATCAAAACAAGACATAAAATTCCTCCCAGTGATAGCGTCAGGAAATCGAAATCAATGTCCTACATCATCATCATCGCTAATGAAACAGTCCGCAATAACGAGGATGTCGAAATGACATTATGACGATGTCTATGCAAATGAGGAAGACGCCTGTTAAAAGGGTGAATAACCAACTTTCATTGGTTTTCTTTTTTTAACTTTTTAAAAATATAAAAACTGTTGCTTAAACATACTTTGTTAATTAAATTTCAAACTGCATACTTTGTTAATTATTTTTTCAAATTACTATGGTCATGTAAAAAACTCATTATAAGTCGGTAGGAGAATTCCTTTTTTATTTGGGCCTAGTGGACTGTAACAAAACCTACCGCAGGTGAATTAAAGACTTGCCTCTAGGTAACCACCACCCACCCTTGTGATGAATATATATTCTGTAGAGATTAAATTTTGCTTTGTAAGCTGATTGTGATTTTGCTTTGCTTTGCTTTCTGTAGAGATTGTGGCAATTATCACATCTGTATCATATAATAGTTATCATTACATGCATGACTAATAGATTGGGTTAATTTGGAATGCCAAATATCTGTAACATTATATTAATGATAATGATAGTGTCAATCTTCAAAACTACTTTCTATCATAACCCAATAATTTAAACTCTGTACGTGTTATGTCTTTATAGGAACCACATCTGTACCTGCCTGCATACATGACTACTGGATTGGGTTTGCAATGCCAAACACACGGCCTTACGGTGTTGGATTGCTTTGAAGGCATATATTACACCCAGTGTTGTGGCGCTATAGCTCAGACTGCTGTTGATAATGATGGAATTATTTTTACCAAAGGTGGCTGGCGCGTACCTGCTGTTAAAACCGAAGCTACAACATTGCCTTATGAAGATTATTACTCTGAACTTAGGATGAGATATGTGATGGGAGTACAGATAATGCTTCAGCTGCAGATCAAGGCGTTGGTTGATAACTTCAACGTGTCCCCCATAATTCTTGACCTGGTGGAGCCCATTTGGTCAAAATTTGTGGTATCAACGGAGGTATTCACTGAAGACTGGGCCGCTCAGGTTATTATTGAATCAGAATCTCAGCTACAAGGTACTAGTATTTAGATACTTTAGTTGTATCTCAGGAAAAACAAATACTACTATATTGTGCACCCTGCAAATATTCCTGGAAATGTCATGCTCGATAAGTATTTTACTCTATATTTTTGTAATTATGTTTTCTGTTTTCTCTAGTTTTAAGGAAAAAAAAGGCTTGTTGCAAAAACAAATGTATGCAATCGGAAAATGATAATTTTCTATTGACTTTTCTCTCGGATTTTACCTTAGGTAGGGGTAATTATGTATGCGTATTGTTGCTGTTGCTGTTCTATTGATTTTTCAGATAATTTTGACACTCTTCTTAATCGGCATACTTATCATATTTCAGGGGAAATTGAAGGTGTTCGGCCTAAGGCTAAACATAAAGCTGAACCTCATAACTTTCTTGGTAAACGATGTGTAATGATATGGTACCATTCTCTTAGGAAGACAATACCTTTATGGTACTCATTAGTAATATCTTTCTTGGTGTGTCATTTGGCAAGGGAGCCAATCTTGTCAACAGATATAATCAAGTGGACACTCGAAGGAAAGCTTCCCTATTTTGCTGCTTTTGTTGAAATCGAGGAACGAATTGGACCCCCTATTAATGCCTGTCCACTAAGTTCAAGCCGTATGTTTAGACCCATACATGCTATTACAGTACAAAAGATGGAATCATTAGCAGCTTCTCTTGCTAATTCTATACGATTGGAATTACCTCCAGTCAACTTCTATGCAATTGCCTCCCGTTATCTAAGACAGTTATCTCTTCCAGTTGAGACTATTCTCCCTCATGCTTGCCGTATATACGAGTGGTCTATGTCATCCGAGCTGTGGCTGTCAGCTAACGAGTTTAGGCTTTCTACACGCTCTTTTGTACTGTCGATACTTATAGTTTCAATTAGGATTCTTTACAACATACATGGTTTTGGGATGTGGGAAAAGTCTCTGTCTAGTTACATTAAGAGAAGAGATAAAAAAAAGTCAAAGAAGCTGGATAGATTTGCTGATAAAGAAGAAGAGGCGGAATCTGAATGCGTTATGGATGTAAATAGTGGTGCTGAGCTATCTTCTCCTTCGAATGATCGTGATATTTCAATGCCTTGTAGCAGCAGCCAGTCAGATGTTTCTCTTACAGTACCTTATAATAAGCTACCAAAACAATCTAACTTGGATGCAACTGAAATTTTACATGTACTTCATTCGAAATACAATGAGCTCATTGATACCAGTGGTAAGCTGTTACTCATTTACAGTTTTATATTTTGCTCTTAAAATGCTATTAAATGATTGTAACTTTTATTTGGGCTTGAAATATTATTATCTCAATTATTTCAATACATCGAGAGTTGTTTTATATGATTAATGTTGTCTAACCTATAAATTGTTTGTGTTGGGTAGATCATGGTAAGGATTTGGAGAAGTATCTTGAATATTGTAAGGATGTGGTCTTTGCTGATGTGGAACTCCCGTTCGAGGATCATGAGGAAGATAAGCTAATAGAGATATTTTGGGATTTTTTTCAAAAGAAAGAAGAGGTATGTCTTGTTATTTCTTCTTCAATTTGTGCTCAATTGTTCCTTACAACATATTGCATACACATATCAGGATGTAGACTATTTTGTTTCTTTCCTATGTGCAAGGAATTTTCGATGCACTAAGCAGTTTTGCATTTCCTTATTTTGTTCTTGGTGATTTATTGTAGGAACATAAACCACTTGAGACACTCTCCTCGAGTCCTAGCTGCAGTCCCACAAGAGACCTCGAGATATATCCAAAATTAAGACAAACAGGATCAAGAAACCTAAAATGGACAATGTCTCTAAGGATTCACACAAAGAAAGAGCAATACAACGAATGATATCAAACATGGAAGAGAACAGATTTTGCTATATCCCTCCTAGGAGCAGAGTCAAAAGACTCGATTACCTACATTACACAAGGAAAAAGAGTGATGGGACATATGTATATGCTGCCCATGCTGATTATTACATTTTATTACGTTCTTGTGCAAGAGTGGCTCAACTAGATGTTAGGACCATGCATGCTGCAGTGCTGACTTTTGAGAGGCAATTGAATTGGCTAGAGAAGAACATCGATCATTGCTTAAAAGACGCGCCTTCATATGAAGCTTGTGAACTCTGTCCTGATGATGTGATAGCCCAAAATGTTTCAAATGATGATGAGATGATACAAAATGATGACGATTTTACAAAAAATGTTTTGGAGTTTTATTTGTGAGATTCGTCTATATTTGTTGCAATTTTGTTGTTTCCAAAGCTCAGCTCATCCCCCATAAGCATGCTAAGACCAGGTCGCTGTTTGAAGTTGGTTAAGTCATTGCTCATAAATTTTAAACTCGAGATCCTAGTTTGAT
Organism: Artemisia argyi; assembly: GCA_030686995.1. Taxonomy (NCBI): domain Eukaryota; kingdom Viridiplantae; phylum Streptophyta; class Magnoliopsida; order Asterales; family Asteraceae; genus Artemisia; species Artemisia argyi. The sequence goes on from CM060708.1 coordinate 113,847,713, forward strand.
TCTTGGTCTAGCATCCAGTAATAAGTTAGTTATCCGTCTGTAACTGGACCACTTTTACAAATAAAAGAATTTATACCTTGTACTGCATAAGTAATTGGGTCAATGTTCAAAAAATAAATAAATAAATTAAAAAATAATAAAAAATAAAAATAAAAGGGAGTAATTTGGGTCCAAGTAATCAAATTTGGAGAAACTGAAAATTTACTGCCATTAGACAACAAATCGTTGAGATACATGAAAAGTTACCTAGCTGATTTACAGCTTCGATTAATTGATAACATTCTAATCTTGGTCACTAAAGTCCCAATACTCACTTTTAGCGCACACATCCAAACCCCCTAACAGGGTAATACTATATTTGGTCAATCCATGCTCCAGATTCGCTCACTCAGTAAAAACGGATATTGTAAAAGTGAGTCATAACTTGCAACTTTCATGATGGTATATAGATAAACAATGAAGAAAGAAATAATTAAATTAAACAATCATATCATTTAATCTACTACAAAAAAATGAATTACCAAAACAATACCAACAGATCTAGTCCTTGTTTCTGCGTGGGGGAAAAAAATCTTGCCAGCGGAATTTTAACAACAGTTGCATATACAAAATTGTCTTGCTTCCAAATTGACCCTGATCACCAAATAAAATGGTTCACTGTTTGTGTTGAGTGTATGATTAACTAATCGTGTTTGTCAAGTGGCTTGAAAGGATTCAACAATCTTAAGAAGTCGGGATTTGACATGCGCTCGATTGGGAAAACTTTTTTAAGAATCCTGTCGACTTCATCTTCATATCGATCGTAAATGTAGAACACAGCAAACACAAAGGGAAGTACTGCAACAAATAAAACATAATTTTTATTAATGAGAAGCTAATTAGAGGTAGGAAAAAACCTGAAAGTTATAGGTTCAAATTTGGGCATATTGTTTGATAAAAGAGTTTGTAGAACACCCTTATAGAGGTTTATATGATGACCTTAAACAAACGTTATCTATAATTTTAGAATAAATAACTGTATTACTACACAAGGTTGGTTATAGCGGAATTGTGATCCTTAATAACACGCATAGAACTAAAAACAAAATTGGAATGAAAATTTGTTGGAAAAACGAAAAGTTGCAAACCATAAGACTCTGATGAAACTCAAACACCAGGTTCTTGTCAAAGAAACTATGCAAAGTGTACGCTAAATTGCTGTCAGATAGTACTTTCTTATTTTTCATAAACTTTCTTTTGACTCAACTAAGTCCCATCTTTGTTAAATGTCAACACGTATACTACCGGTCACTAGTTAAATCCTCACATGGTATGTGTTTTTTGCTCACGTGAATATAAATATTTATAAAGGCAATGTTTGGGTATGCTTATTAATAAAATATACATGATTGACATATTTTTTTAACAGTTGAGGAATTAATCGACTAGAAATATTGACTATTCTGCAAAATATGATAAAGTATGTTGGTTTCCTGAAATATGCCCATTTTTAACCGGTTTGACTATTTATGTGCTAATTACTTAACAAAATATTCTCTTTAGGTAAACTTTACAACAAGCTCAGGGATTTAATTATGCCAAAGAGTAGTTTATAGACTTATCTACTAACCTTTCACAAAAAAGTTTGGCAGTGACATTGACCCGATCCAGCTTATGATGAAGAGAGACAAAGCCATCTGTTTGTGAACAAATCAATACAATTCATGATATATTCAGAGCAACTGAATGTGAAGAAAGAACTACACTACATGATTGCATTGCCATGTAATAAGTCTAATAATATTTTGATATGAATGCATTTAATGAAAGTACCTTGAAGAATAGCATCCAGTCATTCCCATTGGAAATAGATTTTAAATTATCTACTGCACAATTCCATGATGACGCCACTGATAAAGCAGTTTTGCGTGTCATTTCTTCTGAGACCTGAAACTTTGATTCCGGAATTTTCTCAACTGTATATCCCATTCTGCACCATCACAAAAAGAAGTCAACATGGTAAATATTTACCAATACATGAGCTGCCACATCTTCATTTTGAGCGGCTACCAGATCAGATTAACTTAAATTGATATTTGTAAAAGTTGGTAAACTTAAATCAATAAATTTATATAGGTTTGTTATCTGATATAGAAATTGGACCACATTTGGTTATCTTATTATGCATTTAACCCATTCTAATACGAACTTAACCAAAAACGAAGTCAAATGACACAACAAAAGAAGCTAAAAAGTTCAAGTTTTGGTAAGCTTTGTGTTGAACATTATGATGGAAAAAGATAACTTACAAACGATTGGGTAATTTCCCATGAACAAACAGAAAGATTGAAGACCACATGAGGACCTTTGAAATCGCAGTTATCATAGTACTTCCTGGTAACGCAAAACTGAAGTAAAATACAATCAAAGCAAGCATTGCAGTGAATGTCAGTCTGTTATCTCTCCAAAGAAGTATGTCGGCAACTGCAATATAGTACAAGATCATTAGGCCAGTAAATGAAATTCAAATATGGGAACCACAGATTATGTTGCTTTATGATATCAATGTAAGTCGTCACAGCCTATGTTATTTAAAACTAAAACTTTACAGTGCACTTTAAACAAATAAAATAAATAAGTTTTTGTGTATCCATACCCAGTCCATTTCCAAGATATACAGCAGCTTTGGAAAGCCCTTCCTTTCTAGGCAAAAGCTCAGCCCTAAGATCCGAGTAGGATTCAATAGTCCTTTTGAGACCCTCCTGTAGTTAACCAAATTCCGTTCAATATTTTTAATTAAAACACTTATGTAAGTATTATTAAGTAAATGTATGGAACAATAAAACTAGTTCAATTAAAAATATGCTTCAATATGTACTAATATGAACATTTTAAATACAAATATAGATAAATGTTCTGCTGGTTTATCTACGTACAGAGTAAACAAATACTAATAATTTGTGCTCATGGAGTTGAGCTGTGAATCAGGCATATCAAATAAAATCTAAATATAAGAATGGAACATGAATGGACCTGAAGAGGCACGATAGGTAAGTAACCAAGACGATCATTTGCTTTTGCAGAATTAAATGTTCTGTTGCAAGTCAGAAGTCTGATTCTTGAAGGCGTTAACTGTGGTACCTTCATCCCATATGGTGCTAAAATTGTATAAACACGCTCCACCATACGCGCAATAGGCATCATAACAGACGCAGGAATCTTGATTCTTGGCCTGAAAACTACATAAAATCAGAAATAAAGACATGGTGTTGCTAACATATTTTCTTTCCTACGAATGAATATCTATTTTTGACGAATAATAAGTGACTGAAATCGTGGTGTAAAGATCAAACAAGTGATTATTTAGGGACAACCTTTGAGAGGGAAAGCAAGAAAAAGTATACCTTTCATAGCCAAGGCCAACAAGAATAAGAGACATGAACTCCCAAAACTGGATTGGCTCCATATTCGTTATAAAGTAAGCCTGAAAAAGGAATTTGAAATAGTAAAATTTCAAGTAGTTATTCAGAACCTATCAAACTCCAGATATTTTCCTCAGGTAAAACGTTTACATATATAATAGGTGGAAAAATGAAAATGTCCACATTTGCAAACATTGTGTATTCCCGTCCAGCAATGATTTGTATCATCAAGAATCATTCACATATATATTGTGTTTCTACTTTCTACATTCATGTTCATTTCATGAAAGATATAACCTCAATATATTAGTTTGTTTAACAAGGAAATTGTAGAAATTCACCAATTATGAGTTGGGTGCTTTACTTGCAGCGGGCAATTCTATACATATGTATATATGTCATTATGGTGTCTTGCACACACTATATGGACCAGTTTCTGTTTCCAGAGTTGCATGCCTCTTAACTATATGATTGTCGATGAAAATATATCACAATGATTTTTCATAAATTCCATGCATTTGTAATTTGACCTGAAATGTTAAACTAGGGCAGTGTATTGGGTAAAAAGAAACCGAACCGAACCAGTTCGACCCGACCCAATTAACTGAAACATGTTGGAAGGAGAGCCAATATACTCTGTAGATATCAGTTTTGTGTCAAGTCGGTTTACGTGTGTTTTGTTCGGTTTTGACCCAAACTGAACCGAAACCGAAACCAAAAATAATTAAAACCGAGGACCGAACCGGTCTTTGGTCGATTCGGTTCGAGTGTCTCGGTTCAGTTCATTTTTCGAAAGTCCATGCACAACCCTAGTTCCGTGCATATTGAAGTAAAGGATACAATAGACTCATCACAAAATAATGCCGGCATGGCTTTGGTAGTTTAGTATCTACTAGTAAAACATACAATAAAAGGATGTGATCATGACGAGTCTCTTTATGATAGTGGAACTAACCGTTTATGACTAACTACTCATTTTTATTTATAAGCCTATATTGTAGCTTTTTCTGCCACTACTATTGTGTTTAAATCAGACGTTAAGGGAATTTCATTTTTTTTAAGTTAGTCTGCCTCAAGTAGATTACTATATCAAAATTAACTTATAACTTAAAATAACTGAAATTCAAATAAAAAATTATTGATATTTTCTATGTAATTTGTGTGAATCACGCAGATTATTGCAAGAAATTTGTAGATATTATGCAATTATCAAATAGTTCACGAGTACGACTCCAACTGAAAGACAGATTTAGTTACCTCGCCTGCTGCTCTCTTTGATGCAGACCCATCTGATGCTAGAGCTCTTTCAGCACATATATGAGCATGTGCAACATTTTCAACATAAGTGAAATCATACATGTTTGTGCCATCCCCAATAATAAACTGTAATCCATAAATCAAAAGCAAAGTGTACATTAATATCTACTCCAATTAGCTATATACAAACTTACAATCTAATTTCACATTTTCGAAGTCCAAATAATGAATTACCTTTGACTTCCCTGCCCTTGCTGCGGCAACTAAGGATGGGACGAGCAACTTATCACCAGGACCAAAAATACTGCTAGGACGGATGCAGCATGTTAAAAGTCCATTGACGCCATTCGCCTTAATAACAAGTGCCTCTCCCTCAGCTTTGGTTTCAGAATATGAATCGTTGTGCTGAAACATTACAAAATTAATTTTAGCGAATAGTATCATTTTAGACTTACTCATACATTAACACTGAAAATCAAGTATTGTGGTGGAGATTAGTGATAACTAACAATAAATCCAATATTCTAAGAAGAGAATTCACATTGATATACATTCCTCCCATAGCAATTCTCAGCTACTATGTAATGAATAAAGAATTAAATAAAGCTGATAAGCAAAAGCAAGCAGCAAACTAACAAATAAGAAAGAACCAGCAAAAAGTTTTCTTCAGCAACAAGGATCTAAACTGAATCAATATGACAAAGTCACTCCACTGCATGCTGTAACAAAACTGAGCCTTGAAGACAAGCCCCATTGCTTAAACCTAAGCTTTCAGACTCATCAGTTATGTACACAAGCTTTAGCCATGAACCATCTTTTTACAGAGATGTTCTTTGTATCAGAAAAATCATCTATTGACAGCAACATTCGTGGAAAGAACTAAAACTACTTATGGCAAGGACTTATGGAGAACACTGCAATGATCCTATTTCATAAAACATATAGTAAAAGTTGAAAATAAATACCAAATATTTTTGAAAGTGTAAGAGCTCATGGTCAAAGGATTTCAATGTTAAACTTAATTTGGTGCAAAAAATAAGCATAAAAATCCCATAAATACAATACCTTAGAAGGATATGGCATTGATTCTTCTCCATTATATATTCCATGTACCCCATCAAAAACCACACTAGGAGAACTAGTATAAATTAGTCTCTTCACGTTCAGCTTAGTACAAGCATCAATTACATTCTTGGTGCCTGTAGGTGCATGTAACGAAATTCAAATTGCATAAGTTGTAAAAATAAAAGATATTAGCAACACTGTTAAAAATTAACCTCGTATCTGGGAACTTCTACCTCAGATATTTAATTAACAATGTTCATCATTGTTGTTACCTTGCACATTGACAGAATGGTGCAGCTTGTAGTTATTAATGGATGAATCAGGTGCAGCCATATGAAAAACTACTTCAGCCCCATCACAAGCTGCAAAATAGCAAAGCACGCAAAATACAAAAGTCAAACTTGAGAAGCAATGACCATAAATCCTCTTATTTTTAATTACCACCTACATAGAAACAAAAGCGCATGATGCTCCCTAGTAGTTGGGCAGAACAATGTTTGTACATACTTTTAAAATGATTGCTTCCAAGCAAAACCTTTATAGTTGCACTCAATGTACTCTCCGTAAGTACGATTTAATATCAAAACCTTCAGATTCCAAAGTTTTCCTAGACTTGCTTGATATACGTACATTAGCCAATCCATCTATTATCCACTTCGTTTCATTTCGGTTCATACTTTCTTTTACTACTGTTCATATGATTAACTATTGGTTTTTTTGTTAATGTGTACTTCTCATGTCTATGTGCTCTGTGTTCTTACAACTACAAACATTTGTAGCATATTTTTATTCTAAATAGCCTTGTGCCCTTGTGTATACCTACTCGCTTCACCATTTAAATTCTCAGTATTATATTAGTAGTAGATGACAAACTTGATTAAACATGTAAACATTAGACATGTTTAACATACGCAGCAATGTTTAGGCTTTAACCCAAATGATAAACAAACTTTCAAGCAATGTCCGGAAAATTGCTGCTTTTTTTAATTTACCACATCCTATTGCAGCTTGCTGATAAAAAGTCCATGATTCATCTTTAGCAAGGGTAAAACCAAAAGTGAGCCAGATACTCAAATCTACTTGAAGCAAACAGAATTAGATAGATGATAAAGTACCTTTTTCCACTTGAGATTGATCACGGAGATCCATAGATACGTACTGTGCACGACCTAATCGCAAAGCTTGACCAAGGCTTCCCTTCTCTTCATGGGTTTCAAGCTTGATCTCTGGACCCAGATCAGCAATCCGAACTGAATATATTTCATAGCGAATAAGCATCTCAACTAAATGGCGTGCAGCAAAGCCTCTTCCCCCAGTGACAACACACCACCTCTCTTTTGGAGCATCCATTTCTTAGTAATGACTAGTTCCTATAATAACACAACCATACGAATTGAGGCAAGACTTAAAATAACATTATGCAAAAGAGAGATAGGGCGTTTTAATCTAACAAATAACTTTTTTCAACTCTCGTGCTTTCAAATTAGCCAAAGTAATACGACAAATGTATATTAGCAGCAAAAATAACAGAACCATGATTCTATGAAGTATGAACTAGTCGCACATTTGCACCAAGGTAGTAACATAATTCCACCTTGGTGCCAACTTGGAATTGTGTTTCTTTTTAATGTATGTAGCATACTTACATTTTGATACAATTGTAGTTTGCTTCCATTAGTTTACAAATTGATGTAAATTCTAGTAAAATTTGATATGTACACAATACAAAGGATCCTCCAAACTTTTATTATTAAATTGTAAGTAGCACATATATATATATATATATATATATATATATATATATATATATATATATATATATATATATATATATATATATATATATATATATATATATAAGCGAAAATGTACAAACTGCTGAATGAAATTTATGTAAACTAGTCAATGCTATCTGTATGTATAGTATTATATAAACAATACATATCCCATATATTGTCATGATCATCGAAACTTGACCCTTAACCTACCTCTTCTCTATCGACTATATATACTCCCCACACACCTCCCCCTCCTCTTACACCAGCCGACGCAAACCGACAAACAAAACAGAATGTTACTTAAAACTATACTAGTAGTTATAGTGTTCAATTTAACATCCAAAATGAAAATGTAGCTTGGAATAGCTAATTAGCCTAATTTTAGAATTAACACATCAAACTCATACATTCACACTTAAACAACACCAATTATAACATCAAATGTCACATTACGATAATACTCGTTACGCGTATTATGTATAAATTATTTGAAAATTGAATAGTAATGAATCAAATAATAAAACCTAACTAATTATGTACGGATTTAACAAAATTAAAAATTGTTTATCTACAGTGTAAATGACTGGAGCATTACGAGTGTGTGGAAATGTGGTTGTTGTACCTGTTAGTTAGTCGGAGATTCGCCGCCGGTGAATCGAACGACGGTTATGATGACAGACGGTGTAATTTGTATTTTGTACTAGTACGGATCTTAACGTCCAATGTAACGTACAGCTTGTCATGCACAATGTACTTTTTAACAAAATATCAAATATAATATTGTTTGCTATAAAACAAAATAAAATATAATAAACATTTTTTGTACAAAATACTTTTTTAAGTGTTTGGTCATTTGATTTCACTATCTCTATTCTGCGTCACATCAATTTTTCAACACACTACCTAACTCATTATAACATATGTAGCGTTGATCGTCTAACTAAACACAAACCAAAATATAATAAAAGTTAAATATATTAAATAGAAACGTACTTTCAAAAAATTCCGTTTTAGAAAACGAATCTTTTAACCCCACATTCTCGTATACGAAATTTGTTGTTTTGGGATAATTATAAAAATATTACCAAATGAATTTTCGCGTCATTTATTTTAGATACACATATTTTCAGTATTTTCTAAGTAAGATTTCTCTACACTTCTCAAGTAAAATTTTTCTTACCCTTTTTTTCTACCCGGTTACATATCTTGACCCCTTTTATAAAAAAGATAAAAGAATGAAGTATTTGGGCACATAATTTATTTTTATATATGAACATATTTGTGAATTTTTAATTTTTGAAAAGATATTGATGTAATTAGGATACTTGCAAGGATATTGATGGAATTTGAAGTTTTGCAAGGATATACAAAAATTCCCTCGGCATATATTGAGTCAAATCGCCACTATTCACACGCATTCAAACTCCCACCTCCACCTGCATGTGCACATCACCGCAATATCAGTTGGTGATGACATCACCGACCCTAACTTAGCCAAATTTACGGTTTTCACTATCATCAAAGTGCGCGAAAAACTTGTCGAATTTGGTATTGAAAACATTAGCGTTTCACGAAATTTATTTAACGTCAATCATGTTACAAACCAAATGTTTAATGTTTTAAATGTAACGGATAGTAGTTCATTTGCGAGTGTGGACAACGCTTCCGAAACACCAAAAGAGAGTATATTATATGCATCCTATGATATACCTATCTCTTTCGGGAATTCTTTTGAGCCGTCCAATATGACCAATAGGAAAAAAAATGGAACTAGCTAGGACCATTGGACAAAATTGTCAAAAACATGCATGACTCTCCTTGTCTATGCAAAAAGTCTTTTTTCTAGCCCAAAACTATCACTTGATCTGTAATACTCACTCCCCTCCGTTCTTAAATAAATGTCCAGTATTAACTTTCAAGTTTGACCTTAAATCATTTCAATTGTGTTATGTAATACTTAATGAAAATGCTAGTAATGAAAATACATTTAAAACGCAATTCATTTATACATTTTGCATCAAGTATTACATAACACAGCTAAAATAATTTAAAGGGAGTATATTTTCATAAACAACACTATCACTTGATATGTAATATCAAAGTTTTTGTGTGGTTGAATGGCTTCTTCATCTTCATCTGTATCAACAAGATCAGGACGGACATATGATGTCTTCCTCAGCTTCATAACTAGAAATAGTTTCACAGATCATCTTTATGCAGCTCTTGTTCAAAAAGGGATATCAACTTTCAAACAAGACGATATGCTTGGTCTTGGTGGAGGGAAAAAGATCTCTCCAGAGATTCTGAAAGCGATTGAAGAATCAAAGTTTTCAGTTGTTGTACTCTCCAAAGACTATGCAAACTCCTCTTGGTGTTTGGAAGAACTGGCCAAAATTATGGAATGTCATGATCGGATGGGACAGAAGGTGTACCCGTGTTTTATCATGTCGATGTACGTGGACAGGAAAGAGACTTTGAGGAAAAGTTCAAGGGAGAAATGGATAAAGTGATCAACAAGTGGAGGGAAGCTTTCATTGCAGCTGCCAATTTAAATGGTTATCATATCTCCTCAAAATCTGGGTTGGTTTTCTTAAAATCTGTTGCTTCAGTTATTTACCTTCTTTTTTTTTTTCCTGGAACAGCCGCATGTTTATCAGTTTATGTACCTCAAAACTTTTGAATTTCGACATTTATGTGTATTTGCTCATGTAAAATGACCATTTTACCATTATATTTTGTAACCACTCTGCTGACATCAAAAGGTAAAATGGTCATTTTACATGAACAAAATACACGCAAAATTCAAAATTCAAAAGTTTAGAGTATATAATAGCTGAAAAAGAGAGAGAGAGAGAGAGAGAGAGAGAGAGAGAGAGAGAGAGAGAAGCTCTAGACAATTAGAAAAAAGTGACAAGTCCCTTGTTATTTTTGGTAATTTGTTTCCTTTTACATATGACTGTTTTAGCCGGCAACTTGGACCCACATGACATAACTTATATAAAAACGACCCGATTCACACATTATGCCACTTTTTTTAATAGACCATTTTCACGACAACATTCCAGCCGAATCCCACATATTTCTATGAAAAACGAGTCGATCTGACCATTTAGGCACTCTAATCATCAGGCTCATTGTTCATGTTCACTATTTTAGCAGCTGATAAACTGTTTCATTTTACCAATTTACCTAGCTAGTTAATCACTGCATTTTGGCTACTTGCTAACAATACTTTTATATCTACAGGGGCAAATATGAAATAATTGACCAGATTGTTCGAGAGATCTTAGGCAACATACAACTTTGTGGCAGGGAGAGTAATCTCATTGGTATAGAATCTCATATCGATGCATTATTGGACATAGAAGCAACTACAGAGGTGCGTGTTGTAGGGATATATGGAATGGGAGGGATTGGTAAACGACTATTGCCCAAGCATTGTTTAGACGAATTGCATATAAGTTTGCGGGTAGTAGCTTCATAAAGGACGTTAGAGAAAATAGTTCCACTAAAAAAGATATATGTTACTTGCAAGAGAAGATTCTAGGAGATATTTTAATGACACGTCGCTGGTTCAACATTAAGGATCCTCAGCATGGAGCCAACATGATACAAGAAAGATTTGTCAATAAGAAGGTTCTTCTTGTTCTTGATGATGTAGATGATGTCAAGCAGTTAGAGTTCCTAGCATCCAAACATGACTGGTTTGGTCCAGGAAGTAGAATCATAATAACCACTAGAGACATGCATTTATTATCAGAAGCAGATGCTAAGTACAAACCTACTCTTTTACGTATGGATCAAGCTGTTGAACTCTTCAGCAGGCATGCTTTTCGAAAACATAGTCCTCCAAAAGGGTACAAGGAGCTTTCAGATTTTGCAATAGTCTATACCCGTCGTCTTCCTCTAGCGTTGAACGTTTTAGGCTCTTACTTCCGTGGTAGACCAGGAAGCGCCTGGGGAAGCGCTTTAGACAGAATAGTCAAAATACCAAATAGCGAGATTTTCAAGATACTGAAGTTAACTTTTGATGATCTAAATCTTCCTGAGCAACATATACTCCTTGATATTGCTTGTTTCTTTAAGGGTGGAAAAGTTAAAGATGTGAGTCGATGGTTTGATAGTTTTGGGTTTGACCCCGTGATAGGGATTAGTGTTCTTGTTGAAAAATCTCTTATTACTGTAACAAAGGAAACGCTAGGTATGCATGATCTCATACAAGAAATGTGTTGGAAAATAGTTCATGAGAGTGCCCCGGGTAGCAGGCTATGGTCTATCAATGTAGTCCGTGACGTGATTGAGGAAAACAGGGTAATAAACATCCGTTTATTTAAAATTCTAATACATTAAAATGTTTAATAGTATTTAGGATGAGTATATTGTTGATCTAAGTATTGTTCCTTGTTCCAGGAACTAGAAGTTATTGAAGGCATAAGTGTGATAAAAGAATTCGAGGAGCAGGGTTTTAGTGCTGATGTTTTTGAAAGCATGAAGAATCTCCGGTTACTTAATGTTTATTCCTTTTTCACCTGTGATGAACCTACCGTTCTCCCTGATGAGTTACGATGGCTTTGTTGGAATTATTACCCATTTTCATCTCTGCCAGTAGCAGACATGCATAAGCTTGTTGGGCTTGAAATGGAGTGTAGCGAAATTCAACATTTATGGGAGGGACATAAGGTAATGAGTAATGACTGATGAGATGTTATAAAAATGTTTTAGCATCAGAGTGAATTGAAGTCATGATTTGCTATGCCTTTTATATTAAGTAATACGTAGTACTAATTATGTAAGTATTGTATTCAACATTTTTTTTTTTTGAAAGGCAACAATTTATTAAGAACCACAATAAGAAACAAAGATACAAAACAAGGTATCCCACCTCAATTAATAAGTTAATTAAACGAGGATGAGACCCAAAAGACAAAATAGAAACAAATACAAAAACTATCACAATATCCTCAAACTCTAAGCTACCTCATGGATTACAGAGAATAAAATGAAAACCAAACACTGACATAAGCTAGCCAATACCAACATGGAAATATAAACTCTCATATGAAGTAGAAGTCACCAATGCCCAGTTGCCACCAAGCCAACAATCTCAGTCGAGTTAAGATCTCTATATTTGTATAGAACACACCAAAACACATCACACAACCATTTGCAGCAGTACACCAAAACCTGAGATCAGCAACCACCCATCCATATAAAGCGTTGAGCCAAATATCAAGTTGAAACATTGCATCTTGACGGGTCACAAAACCAATTTTGCCATGAAAATTCAACTTTCTTCGACCTTCTTGATATCCAATCAAAGCTTTTAAGTTGAATTTCTTGGACAATTTTATTGATGCTTGCCACTTTCATTCTAAAGACACGAGAATTACGTTCCTTCCATATCATATACGCGGTCACCCATGTTACTAGTTGCCACAAATTAGAAATAGACCCACCATGTTGCAACAGATCACTGCAAGAAACAGCATTTACTGCACCTCTTCTCCACCAACCAAAAATCCTTTCCCACACACTCATCGCCACATTACAATTTACTAGAATATGATCATATGTTTCCACATTATCTCCACAACAAGGACATAAAACAGAGTCTAAGTCAATACCTCTTTTATCGAGCTCCACACGAACCGGAATTCTCCCGTTGAGAGCTCTCCAAATAAAGATATTCACTTTCTTTGGCACGAGTTTGTTCCATACCGTCTCTTGATTTGAACCTACCACTTGAAGACTCGCATCATCCACCATCTGGTATAAATCTTTGACCTTGAATTTACCATCTTCAGCAAGATTCCAATGCCACGAATCCCTACAATCACGAGTTAGATTAACGTTATAAAGTAACTCCATAAGTTCTGCCAAGTCCCCGCAAGCCCTCCCCCTTGGTTCCCTCACCCAATCCCATTCCCACCTCCAAACCCCCTTACTCTAATTCCCTCTATCCATCACCCGAGCCTCCTTATACCTATCTAGATGACACAACCTAGGAAATTTATCACAAAGCCTAATATTTCCAATCCATCTATCTTTCCGAAACAATGTATCCCCTCCATTCCCCACTTTCTTCGAAAACGAAGTGGAAAACCGAAGTCCAATTTTATCTAAGTCTATGGCTACTTTTACAATATCCCGCCAAACACCACTACCACCCAACTCCCTCAAGACTCCATTATCGTCCAAACCGCCAGTAATCCCATATATACTTTTAATCACCCTCACCCAAAACACATCGCTTTCTATCCTAAATCTCCACCACCATTTACCACTAAAGCCCAATTTTTTGCCCGAAGAGAACCTATGTTTAAACCCCCTGCCCCATGTGAAACTAAAACTTTATCCCATTTAATCCAAGCCATTTTTTATATTCACCCACCCCACCCCAAAAGAAATCCTTTCTAATACTCTCAAGTTTTTTAGTCACACACAACGGCACACGGAACATCGAGAAATAATACAATGGCAAACTTCCTAAAGCCGACTTAACTAACGTCAAACGTCCCCCAAACGACATTGTTTTTGCTTTCCACTCACTTAATCTCCTCCTAAATTTTTCCACTACAACTCTCCATGCACTTTCACATCTCATACACTCTCCAATTGGAAGGCCCAGATAAGTAAATGGAACGTCCCCAACACTACATTTCATCCATCTCGCCATATTAACAACCTCATCTGAATTCACTTCTACACCATATAATCTACTTTTACTAAGATTAACCTTTAAGCCTGATACTTTCTCAAAACATTTTAATATACACATCAAGTTTTTAGCATTTTCTTTATCCCATTCACCAAAAAATATTGTGTCATCGGCATATTGTAAATGAGACACAACAACATTATCATTTCCAAGTTTGATTCCCTTAAAAACACCTTTATCCACTGCATCATTAACCATAGTATTCAAACCTTCTGCCGCAAGGATGAACAAAAACGGAGACAAAGGATCACCTTGTCTAACCCCACGTCCCAATCTAAATTCGGCGGTCGGAGAACCATTAACCAGAACAGACATAGAAGAAGACTTCAAGCAAGCATCAATCCAAGCGCACCATTTACCTCCAAACCCCATAGTTTTTAAAATATTACACAAGTATTTCCAGTTAATACTATCATATGCCTTCTCGAAATCAACTTTAAAAATCAATCCTCTACTTCTCTTTCTCTTCATATATTCAACCGTTTCATTTGCTATCAAAATACCATCAAGGATGAATCTTCCTCCTATAAAGGCATTTTGGACGTCACCCACCAGCTTTCCAATCACTTTCTTTATCCTCTCTGCTAGTAGTTTTGCGATAATTTTATAATAGCAACCAATCAAGATAATAGGACGATATTCACCAAGACCAATAGGATCTGTTACTTTAGGAATCAATGCCACAAAATATGAATTGCATCCCCTTGAAATTTCATTTGTATCCCAAAACCACTTGATCGCCTTCACTATCTTACTGATTTAAAAATCTCCCAGAACCTTTTTATAAATCTAAAATTGAATCCATCCGGGCCGGGAGCCTTATCATCACCACAACTATTAATCGCATCCCATATCTCTTTTTCCTCAAACGGAATTTCTAATAACTTTGAATCTTCAGTTGATAATCGAGAGAGTCCGTCACTTAGAAAGCTAGGTCTCACCCAATCCCGTTCTGAAGAAATCAAATTATAAAACCTATGGGCCTCATCTTTTATCTTCTTCGGATCTTCGCACCATTCCCCATGTACCATCAAACCTCTGATACTATTCTTGTTATATCTTCTCTTCACATAAGAATGAAAAAACTTAGAATTCTCGTCTCCTTCCACATCCCATCTCATCTCTTGTTTTTTGTCTAAGAATGCTAACCTTCTCCCTTTCTTTGTCCAGCCACAACTTCCTCGCCTCCATCCATTTAGACATCTCTACTTCATCCAGGTTTCTAGATTCTACCTCAAGTTCCCAATACATTGCTTCGCGACAATATGCATCAATGTGTGTATCAATTGCACCAAATCTATTTTTGCTCCATTCTTTTAACTCTGCTTTAACGTTTTTAAGCTTGTCACGCAGTCGACAATCTGGTCTACTACTTTTCACATCTTTATTCCATCCCCGCAAAACCACCTCTTCTATATCTACTTCCTTTAACCAAGTGTCAAAAACACGAAACGGCTTTGGTCCAAAGTCAATGTCCAAATCCTTAAGTACAATGGGACAATGATCTGATAGCTTTCTATCCAAAGCTACCACCGCTAGATTACCTCATTTATTTTTAAATCCTTCGGTCACTAAGAATCTATCTAATTTGCTAAATTTTAGCCCATCGTCACTGACTCGAGTAAATTTTCTACCACCCATCGGAATCTCAACAAGTTGTGAAATGTTAATAAATGTATTAAAGTCATCCATTTCCTTAACATTGATTTGGGAATTCAGTGACTTCTAATAATGTTAAAATCACCAAAAATACACCACTCATCATCTCCGTTTCCCATCAAACCCACCAATTTATTCCACAACGAAACCTTGTGACTGCTTGCCTGTGGTCCGTATATACACGCCAAAACAATACTGCCCGCAACACCCTTCCAACACCCCTTGACCGCAAGGACTCTATCATCACCCATAGCATCCATACAGTCGAATATATTAGAATTCCAAATCATCATCATTCCACTTGATCTTCCATTAGCCTCTACCTGACCAAAACCAAAGTTCTTATCACCCCACACCTCTTGAACCCAACTATCGTTAACAACCCCATGTTTAGTTTCTTGCATAGCAATGACATCCGGATTCTCCCCTCGAATAATTGACTGAACCCACCCCTTTTTACCATCCACACCTAAACCTCTAATATTTATCGAAATTAACTCCATAAGACCCAAACAAAACGAATAAAGAAACATACATAGTTAGTGTCCAACATCTGTATCATGATTACCTGAAACATTTGGTGACCTTCCCTCATCAGATGCATTCCAAACAACACCAATCTGCTCACCAACCTTCTTTAAACGATCCTCACTTATCGAACATGTAGGCCCCATAACATTTGCTCTCGATTGACCCTCACCCCGACTCTTCGATAGATTTACTTGTCCCTCATGGGAATTACCACTTCCACCCACTCCGTTGAAAGATGAACGTCTTCGTTTTCGTCTTGCTACCATTTTTGGTACTTTATTACTCTTTCTTCCCACATTCTTGTTACTCTCACTGTCATTGAACATCCCGCTTTTGAATAGATTCTCACCCTGCAATCGCTCGAAAGATCCATTTAATGACTTCTTTCTTTTTTTGGAGAATCTATTACCACTCGATCCTATCTTTTCTACCAAATTCTCATTCACATGCCACTCATCATTATTATTATTATTTGTTTCTGTTTGTGCCACCAGGTTTGTCTTATCATTTCCACTATCATCAGCCTCACATTTGCCATCCATATTGACTTTTTGGTCTAAGTCATGTTTTTCCATATGTCCTTGGGCCTTATCTACGACATTTTCATTGTATTCAACATTTGGTAATCTTGATTCTAATTTGTTCCATTTTTGTTTTTGTAATCAGAATATGTTGAACTTGAAATTCATTCACCTTAAGAGCTCAAGCCTCATAAGGTTTCTGGATGTCTCAGGAGCCCCAAATGTTGAGAGATTGATTTTGTCGGGTTGTAGCAATTTGGTGGAGGTACACGAGTCTCTTGGATTTCTAAAAAGGCTTATTTACTTGGACATGAATCAGTGCTGGAATCTCAAGTGTCTCCCGTCAAGACTTGAGATGGAATCCTTGGAGACGTTCATTCTCTCTAGTTGTCATCTTCTTGAAAGATTCCCAGAATTGTCACCATGTATGGTTAAACTATCTCATATAGATTTGACCGATTGTTTGAATTTACAAGAACTGCCATCATCCATAAAATATCTCTCTAACCTAAGCCGATTGGATCTCTCAGAATGCGAAAGTCTTCAGAATATTCCAAACTTTATTTCTGAGCTAAATTGTGTCAAGAGCCTTGATCTTAGAAATTGCTGGAAACTGCAAAATTTGCCAGATGAGTTTGGGAGGCTGGAAAATTTTTTCACGTTTTGACAAATTTGTGTTCCTTGAGAAAATTAGATCTTAGCAGTAGTCAAATCGGAGACAAATATTTCCCTGAAAATCTTCATAAACTTTCATCTTTGGAAGCATTAAATTTAAGTTACAACAATGAATTATTAGAGTTACCTGCAAGCATCTCCCACCTTTCTCGTCTTAAACTGCTGGACATATATGAGTGTGACAATCTTAAGAATTTGCATAGCCTTCCATCAGGAATACACGTATTGAATGCAACCAACTGCAAGTCATTAAGAAAGATTGAAGATCTATATGAGGATTACGAGTGGTTGTATAAGATATGCCTTTATGATTGCAATGAACTCCTAAAGGATGAAGAAAATAAAAGATACATCAAATGGAATAGAAAATCATATCATTACTTAGCAGTCAATTCTTATATAATACGCCACTTGTGAAAATTACAAGCGCATAACAGGTAAACGGGCAACAAACTGCGCCGCAACCCCTTTTTGAATAGCAAAACCTACTCTACTAAAAATAAAACCTTGATTCTTGGAGGACGGAGAATTGCTGTGGACAACCTTTTGCACCCGATCCAGGAATCGGGTTGCCACAGGGGCAAGGGATCCAAAAGTATCAAAAGCAAACGGCACAAACACGTGTTGATTCTCCGAACAAGCTGTTTCATGTTTAGTCACCTTGTTAGACTCCGCCTTCAAAACTGCTTGCCGAGCCACGAACCCCGTGTCCCGAAACCCCACCAACGGGGACACCCCGGTGAGGTCTACACAAGCATGTTTACCACCTGCCCACCCGAATACGAGGACATCCGCCGGGCACAGGGTGGACCTTCCTTCCAACGGGTCGGTCAGAAAATTCACCGGGGCTTCTTTCTTAGCAGAAATCCCAGCTCTCCTCAACACGTCCCACAAGACATCCCGCACCAGGTCATGCCGGTATTTGAACCCCGACAACTCCTTGCAGTGGAGGGCATGCTCCCCAAATTTATCTAGACGCGCCTTTTTGCATATAGGACATGGCTCGTCTACTGGGAACAAAGGAATCATCAGCCGATATTTGAGGATTGCCCGGTATTCAATCGCCGACATATGTTGGCCAAGACCCTCAATGGGAAGAACATTTAAAAAGTCTTGGGCATGGGCCCCTTGTAGACATTCAAGCACTGCTGCCTGGCGCGAGGACATAGTAAACTTCTCTCCTAGAGTTTGGAGGGTTTTACTGTAAAAAAACATTCGCCAAAGTTTTTTGTGCTTTCATGGGGGCGGTGTCTTTATCAGTAAAGACACTCAGGTCAAACTCAGGAAGAGAGATGTGAATGTTGTCTAGCGCAAGCTTGTAATCAGAGTCTATTCCCACAACACCACTATTTCGCAGAATGTGGTCCTGTAACTTCCAAGACTGCACCCTAGAAGCCACGAAAGCGTAAGCTGACAAGTCCTCTGCCGAACTAAGGCCTAACCCTCCCGATCGTTTTGGCAGGGACGCCAACCTCCACTGGAAATCTCCAAAATATGGACCTACACACACAACAATATCTTCTAACACACCCCGAAGTCCCTTGTCAAAGAGGGATACGACATCAACAACAAAATCCGGTTGACAAGTCCGGAGGCCGAACAACAGCTTAGCAACACCCATGCATGAACGGAGCAAAAGAAGCTCGCTCTGGGGTCACATAACTTCCGTAGACTCTCCATCAGGTCCACCGCTAGCTGAGCCCTTTTGACTGCCAAAGTACTAATAAAACCCTCATCTCGGCTAACAGCTCCCCCAAGGAGTTTCACTCCCCTTGCTGGTCTCCCAATCCCACTTGGAAAGGCCCCCGACTGCACTTTTGCTCCATTACACGACGGCCAAAAGACCTCAGTTTTCTTAATGTTTAGCACAAGGCCCAAGGTCGGCCCCTCGGCTCTAATAATATCCAAAGCCTTAGCAACTTCATTCACTTCCCCAATAATCGTCCCGTCATCTAAGTACCAAGCATGAAAAGGGAGAGAGCAACACTCTTGCACCCTACGAACAAGCGGGTGCAAGACAAGCGCAAAAAGTAGGGGCCCGAGGGGGTCCCCTGCTGGACTCCTGTGGTGGAACCAATATAGGTGTCCCCGACATACAATCTTGCGGTTTGGGAGTAAAGAAATTGAACCCAAGGGTCACTAGCTACATTGACAAGATGAAAAAGCAAGATGAAAAGATACATTGACAAGATGAAAAAGCAATCTTTTGTAAAGGTCACTAGCTAGCTTCTCCCTCTCATTCATCTCAAATTTTATCAAACTAACCATTTAGGTTTAATGTTTGTACGTGTTGCGTGCAGAAGTATGCTGATGTAGATGCTTGTCTGAGTGTTGGTATTCCAAGAAGCAAGATCCCAAGCTGGTTCAAAGAACAACAACATGGGCAGACAATAACGTTGAAGTTACCTCCCAAATGGCAAACCCAAATCATGGGTTTTGCAATATCTGCTGTGTTTAAGCCGAGGCGTCTATATAATGAGCCTATTATGGAGTTGAGATTTGAAGATGATGGAATGCACGTTCCGGAGCCTCAGATTGATTCTATTAATGCCTCTTCAAATTCTTCGAAGGGGAATTTGTGGATTGGTTATGTACCATTGAGTTTGTTGGAGAAGATGAATGATGATGGTGAAGATTTTCAGAGTAAAAATTGGTCACACATCATTGAAGGTAATCTTGTCATCAAAATATCAAACCGCAATGAACCAGTGGCAAGATGTGGAGCACTAATCGTGTATAAAGAAGAAGTGGAATCAACCCAACAAACTAAACCATCGTATTATCGGAACTGGAAGCTTTCTCAAATCTGCCATAGCACTTACCGATGCGAGTGATGCCTTTATTTAAAAGTACCATGATGTGATTTCCTTTATAGGTATTTACTGGTAATTGTATACCTTATGTATTTCATAAGCAAAATCATAAAACCTAAGATCAATCAATGTAATTTTTTGTTATTCTAGTTGCAGTATCACCTTCAAAAATACAATAACAGTTTGAGATAAGATACATCTTGTACTTTTGTATCGTTTATATTTTGAAGTAAACGGAACAGTACATTTCATATCATAAACCAGCGTGGGTTCCAGAACACCCATGAATATTTGCGGTGTAGAGTTAATTTATGAAAAAGTCGGTTTTACTTAAATACACCTTGTCTTAAAAAATTGTGTACATAGTGTTCTATACATGATACGACTGTTGCTCTCTACATATGACATTTTAGCAGCTGTATATGAACTGACATCAATTTTGTTTACGTTTTTACTATTTTCAAATCTTAGATTAATTAACTTATGTCTTACCCATGGTCTAATCTACAAGTGTTTACTTTGACAAGTGAAACAAGGGCACGCTTTTTAGCAAACCATTTCTTTGTCGGAGAGACTATACCCACCAAGCAACTTTATATTCGAAAAGAAAATTACGTATTCAACATTACATTTAGCATAAAGTTTTAGCATTTGTTACAGGAATTTTTCCTGGTCCAATTCTACCTTTGCTTATATGCTCTCCTTCGCATAAAGCATAATGATTTCATTTCCAGAAACACAAATAATTTTCATCCACGAAAACCCAGATGTAAATGGAGTTAAACTCTATCCCGAAATAAAGAATGTTATGACTTATGATAATTAACTTTATCATATCCACTTACAAATTTGTGCTAAAAAATGTAACCACATCATTCCCAAATAAAATCTAATAAGAATTATATGAAGCTCTAAACTGCTATAAGCACTTGGAAGCAACAAGTGCCAATAAATTGACCGTTTAAGATCTAAACTTTAATCAATGATGAGTTTTTAATGGTTCAAGATTTACCAAAAAATGTACTTCGTATGTTATCTCTGCTTCAATCATTAGCTATTCTGTGCATAAAATTTTGACCTATAGAAGTAGAACTTGTTGAGCTTCTAAACAACCGCATCTGCAAAAATCAGCAAGTCAAATGGATTTTCTTACCTCATTCGAAAATGGGAGACAATGTCAACTTTACATTTTTCCGATTTGACTTTCATGGCCAAAAAGACTACTTCAAGATAAAAATTTATGGAAATTCTTCAATTTATCGAGACGATTAAGATATGTACCAATAATCGTAACAAAACCATTTACAATTTAACTTCTGAAGTAATAGTCTGACAATCAAAGTAAATATAGATACGTAAAAAAATGAGTTTGCACTAGAAAACTTTGGGAACTGAGCTAGCTCTTTTACTAATCAAAGAAAGCCTAAAAGTTATAAAGCAAACGTACCATTAACTTTCAGACAGGATCACAAGACCAAAGTATGTAGCTACACCAAGAAAAATGAGAGAAATGACTCCCCTGCGAAATGAACATACACATGAGTACATAGGAGATCGATGGCAACATATAATATAGCCAATTGAAAACATTTATCTCCATCTCATGAGAATAGCAACGCTTTCAAATTAAAATCCTTTAAAAGTTATAATATTTAATTTCTTCAGCAGATTATTAAGCTAAAGTTCTATTTCTCCACATTGACATCGTCAATATATAAGGCGGTGACTGAATATGAGACTAAACCTGGAAGTGGCAGTTTTGACTTAGCTTAGATGGAAATGGGATGAATGGTTCAAAACTTCAAATGTGTCATGATTCACCCAAAGTATTTTTAAGGCTTGAAGCCTCTTACATATCCCATTTTAAAAAGTTATATTTTTGTTAGACAATCATATGTATTGTATTAACTATTAATATAAAAATGACCAACAAAATGTGGTTGGCCTGTTTTATTCGCATTTAAAGACATGTTTTAACCCGAACCGGTGTGAACCGTTATCTGACACCTCCATTTTTTAAACCTCTGTAAACTAATTATTGTGACTTGAAGTCCCAATCATCAAATATTAGTGCTTTCGTAAAAGTAATTATGATTCTATATTTCTGACTATTTAGGGTGAAAATGATCGAATTTAGAGAAGCAAGAAATTTTAATGGCCGTAACACAACAGATTATCAATAGAAGTAGAATTACCAAGCTATGAACATTTTTACAGAATTAATATATCTAATCATTTCATTCTAATCCTAATAATTCAAGTTCCAATAGTCACTTTCAAAACGCACTTCCAAATCCTCTGATACTACTTTTGGTCAACTGTATTCACTTTGCTGACTTATTACTGAAATTATACAATTGACAGGTACTTCTCTATATATATATATATATATATATATATATATATATATATATATATATATATATATTTGCAAAGATATATTCATGGATAAGAGGAGGATTATAGGCAGGGGCGGACCTACATTGTAGGTTTGGGGTGGCGGTGCCCCCGATGACTAGCCGAAAAAGATAAGATTTTAGTGTAATTTTTTTTTTTTTTTTTACCTTTTTCTGAAAGTGCCCCTAACAAAAATTCAAATGGCCCCCCACCTAAATACTAAAATCCAACATTCAACACTCTCAAACCTTATAAATCATTCATCTCCAAGTAATAATACTCGATTTATCATTTCGATCATACTTTTTTCTTTCACATTTTGTTGCTATTGTCGAAAAAAAAAATTTTGCCCCCCACATCTTATTTTTCTGGGTCCGACACTGATTATAGGACAATGAAAAAGAATTAACTCACCAAATTACACCCCACCCGACTCCTGTACAAGGACAGGGACAAACTTCTGCAAATTTCTCAGCATCACTAGTGTGAACCTGTCGAGATATTAAGTCACCGTATATATCTGCATATAATAGTACACTTAACTTGTCATCTTTAACTCTATAAATTTACACATAATTCTCACATTTTATTTGTGTAAAAAAAAAAAACGCATACCGTAGATAGAAAACACACTGTTCATCACACCTGCAATATGCATGAGTGACATGTAAGTAATAAATTTCAATCACTAAAACTTCATTTATGACGTAGTAAAGATGATGAAGGGTTAAGGATGGTATTACCAATGAACATTATGATGTACCGAAGAATTCGAAAATTTGTTGTTTCTTGCAATGCCCAAACAATAGCCAGGACGGCAATAAATCCTGATGATGATCGACATAAAACGATGTCAAAATGTTACAAGTATACTTGGTTAGATAGGATCAAGGTGATAGTTTTGACCCGTTACTTAAGAATGGGTCTATATGGCTTTCTATTTTTTCCTCTATAGGGTAAACAAGTAAAATTTTAAGATAAAATTAGCTCAAAGGGAAAAGAGTATAACTGGTCGAAGGGGCCCAAAAATTATTTTCATGTGTAGTGCGCGTTATTTAGAAATTAGCTTTTTAATGAGCTAAAATAAGTTGTGTAATCAAATTTAACTAGCTTCGACATGTACAAAAAAACTGTCAGCTTTTTACTTGAATCCGCTTTAACCCATTAAACAAGACGCACAACTTGCCCATTTTGCCACCTCTAGATAGGAAGAATAACTTTGGGATCTAGTATGGTCATACCTGCACAGAGCCAGCGAAGTGTCCACTGTGAAATGACACAAGAGTAAAGATCAGAGATATGTTGCTAAAGTGTTCCCATCATCGTAAATTGTTTTATTAACATAATATGTTCATTGTTTATAAAATTACAAAAAATAAACCAGCTAAACCAACCCTTCTAAAAATTTATCCATTTTGACTGGTTACGCAACCTATTCGACCACTGGATTCTGCCACCTATAGTCTACCGCCTTGTTATAATTTAGGTTAGACTTGAAACCTCATAAGAACAGAAAACACATTTCGTTTATATAAGTAACAAAAAGGATGTGAAGGTCAAACCAACCCAATGCGACTAGTCCTAATTTTTATCAGATTCTACACATCACCCAACCCACCTGTCCAGCAAATTTTGCCACCTCTACCAAGGAGCCTTGGTGGGTAATCCACTAATTCATATGAATTGAAGAAATGAAAAGTGGATTAACGCTATGGGATATCAGGATGGGGGGAGTGGCTTCTTACATTTTTAGCAACAAAAAGAACAATAATCAAGGCAGCTGCTAAACATCCAGCAGCAACTCTTGCTGCTATAAGATTTGTCGAAGCCAGTATCAAAACCATACCCCAAAATGATGATCCTAAATCTGTCAAGCCACAAGTAAAAAGACAATGAAAATTTAGTATGCAGTGGAATGCGTGTGACAAGCAAGCAATTAATAACCAACAATGCTACTATCCAGTCGTAAGTTGATCTTTGCTTGAGAAGGAGAAAACAAATTACATCCTGCTGGTAAGATAAACCAATATACACCACCACGTGTTTGAGTCATCCCGCCTTCATCAGCATGAATCTGCATTCCTTCCACCTACATTTTTAATGAAAAGTTAATTTAGCCCATGCTTAACATCTTGTATCACTAAAGGGCGAAATTTTGACCCATTCTGTCAAATAGGATAGTTGAAAATCTTCGATTAATACTGAAACGGGTCGAAAGCGACCTGAAGTGTATTTCGATGCTTACAGCCTCTTAAATCTCTTTAAAAAAGATGGAATTGAAATAATTAACATCAACCCAATCCGATCGACACGTTTTGACACATATTAAAAAATAAAGGAGCTATGTAGGAATTCCTTACATGGCCACATGTAAGTTTGCAAGCGATAGCATGACTTGCTTCATGAAGAAATACAGTAACGAGCTTGAATGGTAAAAGCACTACTGTTCTCCATAACTACAAGAAAATGTGGGAGATATTATTAGCATGTGATATGACAAAACCATTACACAAAAGATTACATATGCTGATTTCTGCATCGCCAATGAAGCAGTTCAAGAGGAATGATACATCCACCATGCACACATGTATGGTGAGTTTCAGTTATATTGACACTCGTTAATAGGGGCAGACTTTTATGTTAACTTTTCACAATCAGGTTTGTTTCAACCTGGATAAAAGTATCATATAAAAATAATTACTTTTACCCCTAAATAATCATATTATCAAACGCATAAGGGTGTTTCATGCTTAAGTTTGCTTATTGCATTATGATCATCAGATAAGAAGTTTTGAGTTCAACTGCGATTTGCTTATCCATATTGCTGCTTAAATGACTAATCTAGAGTGAAATAATCTGTTTCGATAATCAACTACCATAAGCAGTTTTCATAAGCAATCACAAACACCACTTAACATCTATAAGTGATTATTAAAAAATGAATATCCAAACACCCCCTAATCATCAACTATTAACACAAAACAGACAACAGAAAAGACCCATCAACCATTTCCTAAAAAACATCAATAAACAAACATAAAAAATCATTCTTTATGAAAAAAAGATAAGGAAAATACCAACCGCAAGAATAACAACAATGCAAACAGCAAGAGTAATAAGAAACACCAACTGATCATGCTTACAACAATTCTTCAACTCCCAGTTAGCCATTAAAACTAGTTACAAAAGTACTAATGATTTACTAGAAAGAATAATAAAGTGACATTTAAGAAATGTTGATAAAACTAATAATAAAGGGTTGGGATCTAGAGATGAATCATGATTTTATAATATTGATTGTTTATGGGAGGAAGTCAATGAATATAATTTAAGCATTTTAGTGTGGTTCTTCAATTATTTTGACAGCAACTGCAGAACCTACTAGTCATTACTCATTAGAATGAGTATCTGTATATTACTTTTGCAAGTTTTTAACTATCATAGCAAATCAATCATTATATCTACCATTACAGGAAAAATATAAAGAACTAAAACCTTTTAAACATGTAGAGGGATTGATTCTAACAATTTCCAATGTTAATTTGCAACAAAATGACAAGTACAATTGTTGAAAGTGATATGGTGAAGAATCTTTTTAACATCTACAATAATTAATTTGAAACAAGATCACAAGTGTGATTGTTATAAAAGCTCGTCCACTCGTTTTCTAATCCAAGAGAGCCCTTTAGACCCTCGATAAGAAACACAACACCAATATCACACTAGCAAACAAAACCATAGGCCCAAAGGTACTCTTAAGATCAGATAATACATTTGCAACAGTAATAAAATCAGGCTGTAGAGATAGTGATCGAATACGGATTTTCTTTATGAAGTTTTATTAATCATATAATCACTTTACTGAGTGTCCGGCCAATCATGACTAAATAATTAATCCATTAAAGGACCAAATATTCATCCTTCTCCTAAAAAGGAGACAATGTGAGATGATAGTAGAAGTCCTGAATCTAAAAGTGAAAAGAAAAGTAAAGGTAATTTTACGTTACACTTTAACAATCAGCTTTGTTTCAGCCCGAATGAAAATGATCATCTAAAAATGATTACTTTTACCATTAAAATAATCATATTATCAAAAGCAGAGGGATATTTCATGCTTAAGATTGCTTATTGCATTTTGATCATCAGATAAGTACTTTTGAGTTCAACTGCGATTTGCTTAGCCATATTGCTGCTTAAATAACTATTCTAGAGTGAAATAATCTGTTCCGAATAACCAGAAACACCACTTAACATCTAAAACTGATTACTACAAATATCCAAACACCCCCTAATTCTGTCAAAACCTAACATACATCAACTATTAACACAAAAGAGAAAAGACCCATCAACCATTTCCTAAAAAACTGCAATAAACATACATAAAAATCAAATCTTTGTAACAAATATATAATCTTTATGAAAAAAGATTAAAGAAAATACTAACCGCAAGAATAACAACAATGCAAACAGCAAGAGTGATAAGAAACACCAACTGATCATGCTTACAACAATTCTTCAACTCCCAGTTAGCAGCCATTTTTCTTGTTTAAAACTACTAGTTACAAATGATTTACTGGAAAGAATAATAAAGTGACATTTAAGAAATGTTGATAAAAGTACTAGTAATAATAAAGGGTTGGGATCTAGAGAAGAAATCATGATGAGATATAATATTGATTGTTTATGGAAACAAGTCAATGAATATAATTTAAGGAAGAATGGACTGCCTGTCTTCTTTTGACTTGAAATGCATGTGACTCTTTAGATTCTTGTTTTTTTATTGACTAAACGTTCACACTTTATATTTGTGTCAGAAAAATACTACAGTATATACTCTGTGGGTCCTATATTGTTCCAATTTACTCTTTTTTTGATGATCGAATCCTGTATTTCTTGGGTTTTGTCGACGACTCTATATTTTCGGTATGAGAAAATAATTCCTGCACTAGGCAGTGGCGAAGCTTGGATTTTTCGAGTGGGGGGTCGGGATCTAAATTTTTTTTTTCCTAACACTATGGGGGGTCGAAACCGAATTAAATTGGGGGGGCGAAACCGAAAATACCGAAATTTTTCTACACGAAAACTATATACCCCTACATCGCAAAAAAAATTTCGGGGGGTCGGCCGCCCCCCCCCCCCCCCCCCCCCCCCCTATGAAGCTGCGCCACTGGCACTAGGTATAAATGAGTGATCAGTTGTGTACAATAATAAAAGTTGAGGACTATAAAGTGAAAATGTTAAAATCCATTTTGCATACAACAACAAAACGTCCTGTTGCAGCAGGGGATGCTATTAGTGTTTTGATTACAAAAAAAAAAAAAAAAAAAAAAAAAAAAAAAAGGTACATTTTGTAGGTAAAATGTATGTCTATGTCACATGAGAATTTGTGTCGCTCTCTTGAATTCCTCGTCGGTCGTGGACTTAAGTGATGTTGGCTTATAAATAAGTTTGTCTTATAATGACATTTGTGAGCTTATCGATCCATAAGATGTTGAGGTGAAAGTAGTACTAGATTAAGTGATCTGTTGTCTTCATGCAAAATAGACGATATTGTAGGCACGGTGTTACATTTTGTATGTTGTTGAACTCGCTTAGTCAAAAGATAGACCGTATTAACATTGTCGCAATAGAGATAATTGGTGGCAATGTAGTCTCAAAAGCAAGTTGGGGAACCAAGTTTAAGTGTGGTTGTTCATGACCTCATGATATTCGACTTAGTGACTAGAGCGCAACATATGTAGCTTCACAGTAAAGGCTAGGAGAAATGCCTGTCACCAAATAAAATGTAATACCATAATCGGACCAACGAGATTCTTAGTTGTGGTTTGCAGAAATCCACTCTTATACTCATTTGTGGTGTAGAATCCTAAAATATTGTCGAGGTCACACATTGTACTTTGCTAATTAGTAAGGATGGTACCAAATTTGGCTTGAGCATCAAAATCTTATGACTATAGTTTTCCAATTTCAATCGAACCCATTTTTGAGCCGTAACCCGACTAATACATAGTATGTTGCTACCTACACTTGTATTCAAGAAAATATGCCCAACGATTTAGCCAATACTAATTGATCACAGGATTGAAACGAAATCCATAGATGAAAAGAATTCAGTTGTATGTAGGTGAAAATTCCAAAATGTCAAAATAAACATAATACAACGTTCTAAATAACTTTGACCTTCAAACTAATAAGTAAACAACTTCATCTTTGAATAACTAATCTTGACATACTGGCGAGCAACGTAATGGAAACACAATGACGGCATGAACTCTTGAAAACATTTAATCGTTTGCTGACTCGTCAATATCGTTCTAAATGCTCCCTGAAAAGAAAGTTAGCAAAACCATGATTAAGCCATTGCTCAACATATGATAATAAAAAGAAGGGGGCATTTACATACAAAGGCCAAAATGTATACTCCCTAACTTGGCTAACCTATGTCACCTTAAACTAAGATTTTGGGCTGTCCCAAGAAACTCAGTGCTCCTTTTTCTTGTATATTTGCAGTCCTAGTTTACATTTTTACCCATTGAAAACTAGTTTTTGAATTTGACTTTGACTTTACTCGGTAAGCCTTGCTTATTTGTAGGCTTGTAGCTATTGCAAATATAAATAAATAAATAAATAAAAACGGTCTTGTTTATTACTCATATCCTTATTAAGAGGTACTTTAGTCATTCAATCAGCAGAAAAAATGATATAAGTGAGCCATGCAGTTGTTTGGATGTGTGCTGTGGACTTATGGGACACTGAATAACCATGGATAGCGTGCAAATTTGTTGTAGCTGACATTAAACTAATAATCCACAAAAAATAGATAATCATAGCAAAGACTAGAATCTAAATATCGTGACCTTGATACAGTATATAACAATAATCATATATTTCAAAATGCACAACCAAACACACCCTACAAATCAAGAAAAATGCTGCAATTTTTTACGCAGATGGGATACATGTAAATACAGGCTAGGTTATTTGCAAAATTGACTAGTGGCTATATCTGAAAATAGCTACAGCAGAACATTAGATCAAGTGTCCAGCATAATCCCGATTATCAGTAGGACCAAAAATTGTTTACCAATCTTACTGACGCAACATCTGTTGAAGCTGAAGCACTTGGTTTCTTTGATCTGGTGGCAGCTGATTTATATGTTCTGGTGTGAGACTCATGACTTGCTGAAGTAGCGCCTTTTCCTGATCAGCAGATAACTGCATACATGCAAATTTTAGTATGTTCAGCCATAATTCAATATTCTCTAAATCCCTAAACAGGGATACACTTCGACCTCTCAAATTAATAATCAATGTAAAGCAAAAGTCGTATCTCAAAAGAAATTGATATGATCTGATTAGATTATATAAAACCTAGCAACACGTTAAAAGAGAAAAAATGGTTTAACCTACAATACAGGCGGCGGTTTCAATCCCTTTACCTAAAACTGGGGTTGATGATATAATGGGTAATTGTACGTTGCGAAAATGTCCACTTCTGTCATGTACTAGTGCTTTGTTCATTTAGGCCAATATACTATCAAAACCCGATATTCAGTTCATTGGCACTTGAATATTTGAGTTGGCTTGTTAGAATATGTTGGGTTAGGCAAAGATTTTGAAAAGTTAAGTAACTTAAATATATAAATTTTAATTATAGTCACTATATGAAAAAGCATACAAGTATAATGACCAAAATGAACAAAAGATTGTACAATGACAAAAATGAACCTTTTCGCAAAGTACACTGTCCCGACGGATCAAAGCTTAACTAAAAACAAAACACATAATGGGACAAGACAACCAGGTTGAAAGTAAACCCAAGTGCTTTAAAATGCTTACAACCTCATTAATTTCGAATAGAAGGTTGATTATTCTTTTACTAGTATAGTTTCTGTAATAGTATCTAGTAACATCTGGTGCATTAATAGTAAAAGTTATTGAACAACATCGTTTTATCATGTTTCATTTATCATCAGATCGTCATAAGTAAAACTGGATATACACTTAAGTGGTCTAAAAAATATTTTCAGTAGTTGGTGGCCATAGTGTAAAAAGTTGAATAGTTCAATGGCCTCCTTATAAGTTATCCCAAATATTCAACACACCCGTTTTGCCACCTATGCACATTACCCAATCGACCATTTTGCCACCTTGAAAAAAATACTACAATAAACTGAAGTTAAATTCGGTTGAGGACATAAGAAATAAACTTACTGATGATGAAGGTCGAGGAGGCTGACTGCCTGAGCCCATATGAGCTGGAAGAAATGGTGGTGAGTGTCCTGGGAGCTGTGTTCCTGCTGTATTTTCGGACAAACCAGGCATCCAATTCGATCCTCTGTCAGGTTGTGAAGGCATTCCCATTTGATTGAAATCCATTCCTACATGTGAATTTCCTCCCTGTTAAACACAAGCATCAAGTCAAGCATGAGAATTCGAAGTTATTTAATAAACAAATGAACAGAGGAAATCATCAATCAAATTGGCACTATTAGAGCTTAGACTTATGTGCAGCAAACCAGCCGCTATGAGGTTCCATTGCTTGAAAGAAACATGACATTAATAATAATAATAATTTAAAAAAAAAAAAAAAAAAAAAAAAAACACCACTGTGTCCTTTCTTATGTAGAAGTAACTTTTTCACATGTGTGACATACTTGAAGGGAAATTTAAGGGATCAGTATAAACCAAGATCACCTTGTGTCCTCGTTCCAAAAAAAGGGAGCCAGATATGTTTCTTCAAAAAGGGTGATTTGCGACTCAACACTACCAAAACAGTTGTTACATACTTGTGCAAGTTCATTGGTTGGATACATTTTGGGTTGGATACTATTGCAGATGTCGATACAATTTTTGGGTTCCTAAATTTTCCAAGTAAGGGGATTATATTGGCAAAAGAAGTAAAATACTATGTGTGGTATATGATATAATTAGGTTTTCTTTATGGGACCAAAAGGTGAAGGTGGTCAAACCTGTACAAACAGTTTTTCCCTTTATGAAATATGAAAAGCTTTTCACTGTGAAATACAAATTAATGGAAATTTAACAACGGGCCTTTGGCCTAGAGGTATCTGTGTGAATGTGAGGTGCTCTCTAACCAAGTGGTTGAGGGTTCCAGTCCCAACTGGGACAAAGGTGTCAATCAAATTTAGTTTAGGCAGGTGTGTGAGTTTATTTTGGAAGAAACATGACTTTTTTCCCGAACATGGATAATATTTTTTTCATTAAAACCTAACTACCTACGTACATCAAAGACAAAAAGGCTAGAGGTAGCCTCAACAAGGATCCCTCTCCGTTTACTAACTACCTAGGTATTGAGAAGTAATTTCAAGTGACTGTAAGGTTTGTGCTTAACATAGTTTTATTGAGTTCATTGTTTGTGAAAACAATCCCATGCAATCTCATGCACCACTAAGAGAAGGTTACAATACCAATAATTTGGACCCTAAAACCTAAATGATAATATGATATCAAGGTTTAGGTATGAAGGTGGAACAACTTCCAGCATACGAAACAATAATACCAATTTTTCTTACCATCTTGTCAAAATGGCATAGAAGTATATGACAAATTGACAAAATGGCATAGAAGTACAACTAAATCAGTCTTATGGGCTTCTCGCAAGCCATCAACAAAATGCACAACATGCTAAACTTATAGTCAATCTTCCCCATCTCATCAACTAAGAGCACGAAACGGTCCTTTATTCCAACTCATATTGACTTACAACCACTTAATGGCACTTATAGTAGGCTGGTAACACATGTTGAAAAATGAACCAAACTAATCAAGTGTCATTGTATTTTTTATTTTTGTCATTTTCTTTCATCTACCGTGGCTAATCCCACTGCTTTCCTTCTTGGTTTAGATACATTTTTGGGAATAAAAAAAATTCAAATCCTGCCTATCGCCCCACACTATATTAGCTAGCCACAAAACTATCCCATTAAAGCTTCATAGGCTCCTCCAGGTGCTTAAATTATCATGTATATAGCCAGATGCCATTTATACAAAACTAATTTCATGTTCAATAATAAGAATCTCACTACATAGACCGTTTAAGGAGAAAAGTAAGCAAGATAGTTTCATTATGCTTATTTATTTTAAAAATGACGACTCCAAGAGAGAGATAAACTAATAGCCTGTACCTGATACGGTGCTTGGGACAACTGCTGATTCGGGGGAAGTGGCTGTCCTTGAGAAAAAGGGGGGCCCATGCTAGAGGGTGGTCTTGCACCTGGCTACAAAATTCAAAGAGTAAAGGAACGGAATAGATGAGATAATGGGAATAAGCATCTTATCATCACACTTCACAACATTTTTTAAAGATTAAACAAAATAAAATATCATTAGAACCACACCAAAAAAATGTTATACTAAGATACACTTTGTTATTTTTGAATAGTGAAAGGCGATTTATTTAAAGTTTTAAAATTTCTTTTTAAAAAATTTATATTATTGACAATAATTACATAATGATGGTATAAAACTATCAACTTGTAGTTTATCACTCCATTTAATGATGGAAATGGAAAACGCTCTGTGGCAGTAGAACGAGAATCAACTAGATAGAACAGCCCAATTATTCCATTATAGAAAACAAAAAGCTTTCTTCAATCTTCATGATAAACTCAGATATAGAGCATTTCATAAAAACTCAAACCACATCAAAATTCCAACTTGAATCTTACATGAAACATGGGTTGTGAATGGTGCAGTTGTGGTGCACCTGGGTGCTGATAACCGGCATTGGGTCCCATGTGAGAATAATTTTGATGAGGGTAAGGCGGCATAGAAGGTGGTCTAGGCTGTGATGGTAGTGGGGGTTGAAGTGGCATCTGAGGCATGCTACTCATATGCAAAGGCTGCTGCAATGGGGTGCTTGCAGCAGACATTGTGGGTTGAACCACCGATTGTTGCTGACTAGAATAATGAGGCGGAAGAGGAGACACATTTGAGGACTGTGGAGATGGCATTGATGCTGACTGAGCATTGATATGACCTCTGTTATGCTGCATTGGTTGTAAGGGGTGTGAAGGCAGCGGAGGGTTTAAAGGAGACATAGATACGGAGGGTGCAGGTGCGCTTGTTTGGTCCCGCGAACTATTTTGAGATGGCAATGAAGCCTGTTGAGCACTCGGCTGGTGAGCTGGCGATGTTGCTTGCTGAGAATGTTGAGATCCCGCTGGTTGAATTTTAGGTATCTGAATCATCATTAAAATATTAGTTTCCCAAGTAAGAACATACAGAATAAGTAAGTATGTGCCAACAATAGAGGCGGCAGGATTTCACCAATATTCTAACACAAATCATGATTACGTCGGTTCAGGGTATAATTATCTCTAGCCGGTCAAATGAGTAAAATAAAAGAAACAGCTTAACAGGAAATGGGTCTGAAAATTGTCTGAATTCCAAAGTGTATTTTTTATGCATGCAACCTCCAAAATCATTTTTTAAGCACATGAGACTATTATTGACATAATCGAATTTGGTTATCATAATTGACAAGCTAATTATTTATATAGAACTTAATAAACTTGGACAAATAGTGATTTCAGGCACCCAACCCATTCGGTGTCAAATTGCATAGAAAACATTACACTGTTAAACCTATTACCCAACCCACCCATTTTTCCGCTTTCAATGTACAGAATAAAGATGTATAGTTGTGAGAAATTTCTTACCTCTTGAGGCGGCTGAAGCATTCCTAGCATTATTTGTGCCTGGGAACAGAGAAAGAAGAGAAACAAGATCAGAAACTAAAACATTCAATTTTGAGCCGTTAAAAAATAAATAAATAAATAAATAAAAAAGCATTCAATTTTGATAGCAAGTATTCTAGACATTGGCCACTGAATTAACAGAATACTCATTACAATGAATCTTGTGATTTAGTCCCATGGTAGATGTCAGTCAAGGGCAGACACCAAATTTGTGCCGCAACACAACTTGGTTCTAAGGGCCTAGGCACACATCTTCAGTGACAAAGAGGGAAATATAAGGACAACAACAAATCAAGGAAATCGAAAGCAAAATGAACCACTCAAGAGTTGCTTCCACATGCATATAACTTTAGTTTATAGTCTAGCCTTTAAAGATATAGGGACAGAAATGGAAGCCTAAGTGTATCCTAACAAAATTCCACACACCTTCAATGATTCCATCAAACACTGATTCATATGCAATGTCAAACAAGCACAACCATCTAATAAACAATAGTAAGATCAATGATGCTAATAGCATCAAGGAGCTACTAGCCCCTCTTGCAAGATACCCATAGAGCCCCAAAAAGACAGGTTGACAGTGACACTTTATATTACGTGCGTCTAAAAAAGGCATCATGATACAGTATACTGTTAAAACAGTTCCACTTTGAAGTGTGTTTTGAAAGGGAGTATGAGCTAACGAATAACCATAATCCTAAACGCGTTCTTCTTCCCATATTCAGTTTAAAGTGACAGTAGCATCTACCAACAGCTACCTTAGACTTGTATTCCTAAAAAACGTAGAGATACTAAACAAAGCATTCAAATGTGACGTAATAAAACCAAGCTCTCAAGATAGTTCACGCAAACTAATCATCACCCAAGCCCAGACAGTCAACGCAGAACATAGGGTAGGGATCCCAACAACAAATGAAAGAGCCCAAAAAGGAAGATAATGATTAACTAAGGTAAACCAAAGACTAGAAAGACATCAACCGCGCCAGTAAAGACAGAAGGATGCAGGACATAGTGTGTATACATGCTTCTATTACTTGAAGACAATCCTCGCTTTTGACAGTAATTAGTCTTTAAAAATATCATAAAGTAAGGTATACAAATATATCTACTCAAGTCTTTGATAAATCAAGTTTATTGCAGACAGCATGAAGTTAATAATTCCAACTTAAGCGTCTAAATCCTAACTAATCCGACTATCATCCTACTATTACAATTTCATGCACACAACCAAACACCCCCAAGTTACAAACGCTGATTGCACTTGTGTCAAGCACATACAACATCAACCCTATACTTTACAACACCAAACTTAAAAAATAAAAACCCTAGAAAAGTCTAAATTATCTGAATCACGAGAACAAAAGTACTAATATAAAAAATAAAGCCTAAACGGTATAGGATAAAATAAAAATTACCTGGAAGAGAGCTTTAGTGAGTAGAGGATTTTGAATCAAGATTTGTCTAGCTTGATCCTGATTCTGTTCTATCAATGTCTGCATAAAAAAACACATATAATCAACCATATTGTATAGATGGGCTTACGTCGATATCCTTATTCAATGAAATTACACAAACTTTGAAGTCAAATATCCATCTTTTACCCTATATATAAACCAGTTAAACTATCGAATTATTTTGACTAAAGTCCTTAAATTTATATAACACTGGCCCTAAACACAGAAACAAATTTGTTCGAAATAACTGAATCTAAATTCCTCAAAATTTTAACAACCCAACAACATAATACCTTAAAAAACATAGATTCAAGAAGATAAAAATGAAATCTTTAAAACCCTAGAAAGATAGAAATAAAAGTGGGTATGTGTAAAGATTGGACCTTCATCTGAGACATGATATCGTAGAGCTGATTCTTTGACATTCCGGTGAGATTCATCGACAGACCGTCTCCGCTTCCGGACATTTTCTCCGAGTTTCTTTCTCTGTCTATATGTTTTTCGGGTACAGTGTTTTTGTTTCGGGGCAAAAGTAAATTTGACGAGATGAAGAATGAGAATATAGAAAAAAATAATAAATAAATGTTTAGTGAATGTGTTTTCAAAATCACACTCGTCGATGTTAATTACACACATAATCCTTATTTTTCAAACTAATTACGTCGATGGTCCCTTTATTAGAAAATAAAGATCATCTGTGTAATAATCATCGCTCGATCACTTCCTTTCCAAGTGATTGTATCTATAATTTTTTGTTACACGAGTAGTCCAATTTTTGTTACACGAATGATGCCTATTTCTCAAAACTCTTACAATTGTTCCTGTTGTGGGAATAAACTTTAGTTAAGTCGATCTATAACTATCTAAAAATCTAGAGACGCTTTGATGTCAAAGCTTGGATGTGTATATCTGTTAAGGTTTACATTAATAGAATCCTGGAAATGATCTATGAATCTAACCAGTAAGAAATGTGAGCCACCAACTACCCAAAAATTGATTACAAAGCTTCAAGAAAAGTTGGGATCAGAGAAATATTTGCTAGTCCTAGATGATGTTTGGGATGAAGAGATATCATACTAGGATGATTTTAAGAGTTGTATGGTAAATGTGAATTCAGAGGAAATTCCTTATTGTCACGACACGAAAATCTGAAATCAAAACAAATGATATGACAAAGAATTCTTGTACCTTACAGGGTCTTTCAGATGATGATGGTTTGTTCATGTTTAAAGAAAGAGTAAAATTGTTGCCAGAATTAGAGGAAATAAGGCGTGATATTGTGAAGAAATGTTGTGGTTTGCCATTCTTAGTTAAGGTAATAGGAAGCGTGTTGCAAAATTACAGCAGTGACAACGATAAGTGGTTGTCCATCCAAGAAAGCAAGGTTTGGGGTGCAAAGAAGGTGACATGGTTTTAAGCACTTGAAACTAAGCTTTGATAGTTTACCGAATTCGATTTCCAAGCAATGCTTTGCATATTGTTCGATCTTTAAAAAGGATACATTCATGAAAAAGAAAT
This sequence comes from Artemisia argyi, assembly GCA_030686995.1. Lineage (NCBI taxonomy): Eukaryota > Viridiplantae > Streptophyta > Magnoliopsida > Asterales > Asteraceae > Artemisia > Artemisia argyi. Next base: position 113,885,223 of record CM060708.1, read on the forward strand.
AACTTGTCCAACTTTTGATGGCTTTAGGTTGCTTCAAGTGGATGGCACAAGAAACAATGATATGGAGGATGTGGGAAATGATATTTTCAAAATCTTGGTAAGCAATTCTTTGTTCCAAGATGTTGAAATGGATGAGTATGGTTATGTGTATAGTATGCATGATCTAGTCCATGATCTTTCTTTACATATTTCGGGTGATGAAAGCTTGTGTTTGCTGGTTCGACCAACAATAAAATACACAACCCATAGACATGATGAATGATTAAAAGATTGCTTATCTTCAATGAAACATGAGAGAAAAGAGGGTTTGGGAACCCTTGAAATCTCTGGAAATTCGTCTCTAGGGTTTTGCACAAAGTTACACCCCATTAATGAATGAAAATTCCAAAACTATATATAGATTTTACAAGCTGACGGCGTCAGGTTATAGGTCCTGAAGCTGTCAGAACGCCGCTCTTTAGGGTTTCGTATCGCCCAAGAGATCCTTGACGTCGTCACTTGTTAGCCCTTTTGGGCTGTCTCCTGTAGTTGCAAAGTCAGACGGCCTCAACAAAAATGCACCTAACGGCATCAGGTACAAACTTCCAATTTCTTTCTGGGGCGTCACGTGTAAAAGTTCACCAGTTCTATTCTTCAAGTGACGGCGTCAGCATCCAAAGCCTGACGCCGTCAGGTGTAAAATCCTGACTTTTCTTGACTTTCTTGTTTTCTTCATTCTTGAGCATAAAAACGTCCAAAATGCTCCATATTCCATAAATCATGTCCCAAGTACCTAAAATGAGAAAAGAAACGATTTGAGGCAACATTTAATCATAAATCACGACTTAGGGCTTAAATGACCCCATAAAAACGCATCAAATAAATCCTTATCAAATATCTCTACACTTGGGATTTGCTTGTCCTCAAGCAAATGAGCTTTTATACCAATCAAAATACGACTTAGGGGTCATTTAACATTAATATAAAAGTAATTACTACAAATAATCATTCTACCTTAGTCGAAACAAGCATGGAAATTATACACTAGCACCTCACATTGAGTCTTTGGATACTCTCATCTCTCGGGTGTTATAAGTTTATATATCACAAATAGAAATGGAAAAATATCTCTCACTACCTGTCATAGCAAATAGATTATCATAGGCTTGGGAAAGGATCAAAACCTCCACCACTTTGGCGTAAGCACCTAGGATAAACTATCAAAGAGGTCTTTTAAAGGGTTATAACGTTAGGTGTAAGAGTATGAAAAACACGGTTTGTTAGATAAGGGATATTTTACTGGTGGCAAGTCAATTATCTTATTTAACTATGTGTACAATGAGGCGTTGCTAAGCCAAGACTCGAATCAACTTGAACTAACTACTAACTATTTTTGGATTTTTCAAGACGCTATATTGACTTAAACATAAATAAAAGAAACGGATGGTAGCCCGTATGTACAACTAAATCAGAGTCTTATGGCTTCTCGCAAGCCATCAACAAAATGCACCACATGCTAAAATTATAGTCAATTTTCCCCATCTCATAAACTAAGAGCATGAAATGGTCCTTTATTCCAGCTTATAGTAGGCTGGTAGCACATGTTGAAAAATGAACCAAACTAATCAAGTGTCATTGTATTTTATATTTTTGTCATTTTCTTTCATCTACCCTGGCTAACCCCACTGCTTTGATTTAGATACATTTTTGGGGAAAAAAAATACAAATCCTGCCTATCGCGCCCCACCATATATAGCTAGCCACAAAAGTAACCCATTAAAGCTTCATAGGCTCCTCGAGGTGCTTAAATTATCATGTATATAGTCCGATGCCATTTATACAAAACTAATTTCATGTTCAATAATAAGAGTCTCACTACATAGAGCGTTTAAGGAGAAAAGTAAGCAAGATTGTTTCGTTATGCTTATCATACTATATTATAATGGAGGAAGGCCTACTATTAATAGAATACTTAAAATTAAGCCTTACAACTTCTAAAGCTATAAGTACAACAACCAATGCTACTTATAGAAATTCCCGTCATATTTAATTCTAACATACAATTAATACTAACATTAAATACAATAAATAAATTATTATGTACATTAAATACAATTAATTAACTGGTCAATAAATACAATTAATGCACTTATCAAACACCCCTTACATAAGAAATACAAATAATCAAGCATATTGTACAACCAACTTAAATACAAATCCTGCATTAAATGTCACTAATACAAATAATAAAGCATATTATACAAATATTCAAGCCTGAACGGGCAATGGGCCAAATGGGCTCGAGCCCGTTCGAACGGACACGAGCTAAACGAAATTTTTGATATCCGTGAATTTATTGTCAAAAAGAACATAATAAAACTAAAATATGTTCACATATTGTACAAACCAAGTAAACTACTAAACAAAAAATAATAATAATAATAAATAAAATAATACAAACTAAGCAAAATTTCATCAAACTTTTGCCATAAAAAACTAATTAACGTACAAATAAAATAAATTATTAGCCGAAAAAATTAAATTACACGGTGCCCGCAGCTGCATCGCGCGGGGACCCTGCTAGTTTATCTTAAGAATGACGACTCCAAGAGAGAGAGATAAACTAATAGCCAGTACCTGGTAAGATGCTTGGGACAACTGCTGATTCGGGGGAAGTGGCTGTCCTTGAGAAAAAGGGGGGCCCATGCTAGAGGGTGGTCTTGCACCTGGCTACAAAATTCAAAGAGTAAAGGAATGGAATAGACGGGATAATGGGATAAGCATCTTAATATCACACTTCATAACATTTACTACAGATAACCACATTAAAAGTGCAACTTGAATCTTACATGAAACATGGGTTGTGAATGGTGCAGTTGCGGTGCACCTGGGTGCTGATAACCGGCATTGGGTCCCATATGAGAATAATTTTGATGAGGGTAAGGTGGCATAGAAGGTGGTCTAGGCTGTGATGGTAGTGGGGGTTGAAGTGGCATCTGAGGCATGCTACTCATATGCAAAGGCTGCTGCAATGGGGTGCTTGCAGCAGACATTGTGGGTTGAACCACCGATGGTGGCTGGCTAGAATAATGAAGCGGAAGAGCAGACATATTTGAGGACTGTGGAGATGGCATTGATGCTGACTGAGCATTGATATGACCTCTGTTATGCTGCATTGGTTGTAAGGGGTGTGAAGGTAGCGGAGGGTTTAAAGGAGACATAGATGCGGAGGGTGCAGGTGCGCTTGTTTGGTCCCGCGAACTATTTTGAGATGGCAATGAAGCCTGTTGAGCACTCGGCTGGTGAGCCGGCGATGTTGCTTGCTGAGAATGTTGAGATCCGGCTGGTTGAATTTTAGGTATCTGAATCATCATTAAAATATTAATTTCCCAGTTAAGAACATACAGAATGAGTAAACTTGTGCCAACAGTAGAGGCGGCAGATTTCACCAATATTTTAACACAAGTCATGAATAGGTCGGTTCAGGGTATAATTATCTCTAGCCGGTCAAACAAGTAAAATAAAAGAAACAGCTTAACAGGAAATGGGTCTGAAAATTGTCCGAATTCCAAAGTGTATTTTTTATGCATGCAACCTCCAAAATCATTTTTTAAGCACGTGAGACTATTATTGAAATAATAGAATTTGGTAATCGTAATTGACAAGCTAATTATTTATATAGAACTTAATAAACTTGGACAAAAATTGTTTTCGCGCACCCAACCCATTCCGTGTTGAATTGCATAGAAAACATTACACTGTTAAACCTATTACGGTATTACCCAACCCACCCATTTTTCCGCTTTCAATGTACAGAATAGAGATGTGTCAGTTGTGAGATATTTCTTACCTCTTGAGGTGGCTGAAGCATTCCTAGCATTATTTGTGCCTGGGGGCACATAGAAAGAAGAGAAACAAGATCAGAAACTAAAACATACAATTTTGATAGCAAGTAGTCTAGACATTGGCCACTGAATTAACCAAATCCTCATTACAATGAATTGTGTGATTTACTCGCATGGTAGATGTCAGTCAAGGGCAGACACCAAATTTGTGCTTGCGACACAACTCGGTTCTAAGGGCCTAGGCACACATCTTCAGTGACAAAGAGGGAAATATAAGGACAGCAACAAAATAAAAGGAAATTGAAGGCAAACTGAACCATTCAAGAGTTGCTTCCACATGCATATAACTTCAGTTGTATAGTCTAGCCTTTTTAGATATAGGGACAGAAATGGAAGCCAATAAGTTTATCCTAACAAAATTCCAAACACCTTCAATGATTCCATCAAACGCTGATTTATATGCAATGTCAAACAAGCACAACCATCTAATAAACAATAGTAAGATCAATGATGCTAATAGCATCAAGGAGCTACTACCCCCTCTGTTTACGTGCTGCAAGATATCCATAGAGCCCCAAAACACAGGTTGACAGTGACACTTTATATTACATGCATCTAAAGGAGGCATCATGATACAGGATATTGTTAAAACAGTTCCACTTTAAAGTGTGTTTTGAAAGGGATTATGAGCTAACGAATAACCATAATCCGATAGGGAAAATATGATTTCTCTAGAGAAAATATTAGGTTATTTTTAGACTAAATTAGGTTATTCATTGGTTCACAACTTTTTCTCAATCTACTAACTGATTAAGTGTGTTCTCTATTTCCATTTGGAATATGAAGGACACACTCAATAAAACTTCTTAAGGTAAGAAAGTGATAGAACACTAGAACTCCAACTGTTCTCTGCATTACCATCATAAGTTTGTTATATCTATCTTCTAAAAAATTGACGCTTCTGTATGTATTAAGCGTATACTAGTCAAAACTGACTCTTCAGAACTAAGATAAAAGGCTTTCTTCTTCTTCCCATATTCAGTTTAAAGAACAATATAATGACAGTAGCATCTACCAACAGCTACCTTAAGACTTGTATTCCTAGAAAACCGTAGAGACACTAAACAAAGCATTCAAATGTGACATTATAAAACCAAGCTCTCAAGAAAGTTCACACAAACTAATGATCAACCAAGCCCAGACAGGCAACATAGAACATAGAGAAGGGATACCAACAACAAATTAAAGAGCCCAAAAAGGACGATAATGATTAACTAAGGTAAACTAAAGACTAGAAAGACATCAACCGCACCAGTAAAGACAGAAGGATGCAGGACATAGTGTTTATACATTGAAGTCAATCCTCGCTTTTGACGTTGTTTAGTATTTAAAAACTCATAAACTAAGGTATACAAATATTTATATTTACTCAAGTCTTTGATAAATTAAGTTTTATTGCAGACAGCATGAAGTTAATAATTCAGCTTAACCGTCTAACTCCTAACTAATCCGACTATCACTTTCTTACTATTACAATTTCACGCACACCCCCAAGCTCCTCATTCTCCACAAGTCACAAGTACAAACACTGATTGCACTTGTGTCACATACAACATCAACCCTATACTTTACAACTCCAAACTTAAAAACCCTAGACGGGCTTAGTCTAATTATCTGAATCACGAGAACAAAAGTAATAATATAAAAAATAAACCCTAAACAGCAAAATATTACCTGGAATAGAGCTTTAGTGAGTAGCGGATTTTGAATCAAGATTTGTCTAGCTTGATCCTGATTCTGTTCTATCAATGTCTGCATAACAAAACACATATAATCAACCATATTGTATAGATGGGCTTACGCAGATATGATTATTCAATTAAATTACACAAAATTTGAAGTCAAATATCCATCTTTTACCCTATATATAAACCAGTTAAACTATCGAATTATTTTGACTAAAGTCCTTAAATTTATATAACACTGGACCTAAACACAGAAACAAATTTGTTCGAAATAACTGAATCTAAATTCCTCAAAATTTTAACAACCCAACAACATAATACCTTAAAAAACATAGATTCAAGAAGATAAAAATCTTTAAAACCCTAGAAAGATAGAAATAAAAGTGGGTATGTGTAAAGATTGGACCTTCATCTGAGACATGATATCGTAGAGCTGATTCTTTGACATTCCGGCGAGATTCATCGACAGACCGTCTCCGCTTCCGGACATTTTCTCCGAGTTTCTTTCTCTGTCTATATGTTTTTCGGGTACAGTGTTTTTGTTTCGGGGCAAAAGTAAATTTGACGAGATGAAGAATGAGATTATAGAAAAAAATAATAAATAAATGTTTAGTGAATGTGTTTTCAAAATCACACTCGTCGATGTTAATTACACACATAATCCTTATTTTTCAAACTAATTACGTCGATGGTCCCTTTATTAAAAAATAAAGATCATCTGTGTAATAATCATCGCTCGATCACTTCCTTTCCAAGTGATTGTATCTATAATTTTTTGTTACACGAGTAGTCCTATTTTTGTTACACGAATGGTGCCTATTTAGTTAAGTCGATCTATAACTATCTAAAAATCTAGAGACACTTTGATGTCAAAGCTTGGATGTGTATATCTGTTAAGGTTTACATTAATAGAATCCTGGAAATGATCTATGAATCTAACCAGTAAGAAATGTGAGCCACCAACTACCCAAAAATTGATTACAAAGCTTCAAGAAAAGTTGGGATTAGAGAAATATTTGCTAGTCATAGATGATGTTTGGGATGAAGAGATATCATACTAGGATGATTTTAAGAGTTGTATGGTAAATGTGAATTCAGAGGAAATTCCTTATTGTCACGACACGAAAATCTGAAATCGAAACAAATGATATGACAAAGAATTCTTGTACCTTACAAGGTCTTTCAGATGATGATGGTTTGTTCATGTTTAAAGAAAGAGTAAAATTGTTGCCAGAATTAGAGGAAATAAGGCGTGATATTGTGAAGAAATGTCGTGGTTTGCCATTCTTAGTTAAGGTAATAGGAAGCGTGTTGCAAAATTACAGCAGTGACAACGATAAGTGGTTGTCCATCCAAGAAAGCAAGGTTTGGGGTGCAAAGAAGGTGACATGGTTTTAAGCACTTGAAACTAAGCTTTGATAGTTTACCGAATTCGATTTCCAAGCAATGCTTTGCATATTGTTCGATCTTTAAAAAGGATACATTCATGAAAAAGAAATAACTTGTCCAACTTTTGATGGCTTTAGGGTTGCTTCAAGTGGATGGCACAAGAAACAATGATATGGAGGATGTGGGAAATGATATTTTCAAAATCTTGGTAAGCAATTCTTTGTTCCAAGATGTTGAAATGTATGAGTATGGTTATGTGTATAGTATTCATGATCTAGTCCATGATCTTTCTTTACATATTTCGGGTGATGAAAGCTTGTGTTTGCTGGTTCGACCAACAATAAAATACACAACCCATAGACATGATGAATGATTAAAAGATTGCTTATCTTCAATGAAACATGAGAGAAAAGAGGGTTTGGGAACCCTTGAAATCTCTGGAAATTCGTCTCTAGGGTTTTGCACAAAGTTACACCCCACTAATGAATGAAAATTCCAAAACTATATATAGATTTTACAAGCTGACGGCGTCAGGTTATAGGTCCTGAAGCTGTCAGAACGCCGCTCTTTAGGGTTTCGTATCGCCCAAGAGATCCTTGACGTCATCACTTGTTAGCCCTTTTGGGCTGTCTCCTGTAGTTGCAAAGTCAGACGGCCTCAACAAAAATGCACCTGACGGCATCAGGTACAAACTTCCAATTTCTTTCTGGGGCGTCACGTGTAAAAGTTCACCAGTTCTATTCTTCAAGTGACGGCGTCAGCATCCAAAGCCTAACGCCGTCAGGTGTAAAATCCTGACTTTTCTTGACTTTCTTGTTTTCTTCATTCTTGAGCATAAAAACGTCTAAAATGCTCCATATTCCATAAATCATGTCCCAAGTACCTAAAATGAGAAAAGAAACGATTTGAGGCAACATTTGATCATAAATCACGACTTAGGGCTTAAATGACCCCATAAAAACGCATCAAATAAATCCTTATCAAATATCTCTACACTTGGGATTTGCTTGTCCTCAAGCAAATGAGCTTTTATACCAATCAAAATACGACTTAGGGGTCATTTAACATTAATATAAAAGTAATTACTACAAATAATCATTCTACCTTAGTCGAAACAAGCATGGAAATTATACACTAGCACCTCACATTGAGTCTTTGGATACTCTCATCTCTCGGGTGTTATAAGTTTATATATCACAAATAGAAATGGAAAAATATCTCTCACTACCTGTCATAGCAAATAGATTATCATAGGCTTGGGAAAGGATCAAAACCTCCACCACTTTGGCGTAAGCACCTAGGATAAACTATCAAAGAGGTCTTTTAAAGGGTTATAACGTTAGGTGTAAGAGTATGAAAAACACGGTTTGTTAGATAAGGGATATTTTACTGGTGGCAAGTCAATTATCTTATTTAACTATGTGTACAATGAGGCGTTGCTAAGCCAAGACTCGAATCAACTTGAACTAACTACTAACTATTTTTGGATTTTTCAAGACGCTATATTGACTTAAACATAAATAAAAGAAACGGATGGTAGCCCGTATGTATTTCTCTTTTCTTTTTCTCTATTTTTTTATTATTATTTTTTTGACATGCACTTTTACTCTACCATCCAAAATAATACATCAAAAGGAGCTCATTTCCTCCCTACACTTGAGCTTTTACATAATTAAAAATAAAGACTCGAATTAAGAAAATCGAAACACTTTAAGTACTTTAAAATATTAACGCATAGTTTGTAATATAATTAGCACATTGCTGAACCAGATTATGATATGAACAAAAAAATTGAGCCAAGTTAAGTTAGATCATAAGCCCAAAAATACGCTCAAATTGTAAACTCCTCAAAACACAACAAAACAATGAACACAACATCACAAATTCAACTTAATTGAAAAGAAAAAAAAAAAAGCCAAATTTTAGTTTTTGCATACCTCGTTCTTGAATTAGCGCACTACCTCGGTAGATATGGCAATTGATATTGGGTTTCCAAATTCTTTATTTTGTAGTTGTTCCTAAGCAACCTATAAAATTCAAAAAACCATTGCCACAACATTGAAACAAAAAATGCGGCCAATATCGAAATCCAAACATAATATCGTGACTTCAGTAAACCTAATATATTCTATAAACATAATGATAACTACTTCTCTCATATTCAAAGATTAATCAATTGTGAGTATGGTCGTGAGTTTGAGGATTCCCGACAAAATGACACAAGTTTGCTATTTGATAGATAGTTAATCAACTAAAAGGTGCCGCAAGTTACCTGATCTCCAGCACTCTACACATGCATGAAAGTTCCATTATCCAACAAATGGTATCGAAGTTGATTTGCAGAGATCAATATAGTACTTGCTTAACTGTTTCAATAAACAAAGATTGGTAAACATAGATTACAATATCATAATTTATCATGAAAGATAATATGATTATTGACTTTACCTCTCATATAGTTGTATCATTCTTTCCCCTATGGAAAAGCTTCACAGCAGAACATAATACAATCTATACCAAAAGAGAGAATAGAAAATTAGTTCACTTAAAGTTAAAAGGTGTATCAGTCTTAAGATTTGATACGCGGGATTGCGCCCTCGTAACAGGTTTTACCTCTCAAGGGATCTTGAGAAGCTTGCAATCCCCGCCAGGCAGTGTACCTGATCGTTGTAGTATAGTATAGTGACAAGTACCAGGGGATTGATCGTTCAACTCAGGAATAGTGTCGCTAGGATTAGAAAGCCTATTAAACTAGGTCTAGAGGTGATGGATGATTCTTTTTGTATTTTTTGTATTTTATGAAAGCAAGTAAAATCTCGGGTTTTAAAGGAGTGGGTGGAATTAGTTGCTAGTCAACTAACCCAATTAACTACAGATGCAATCAAAATAAAATAAAATAAATGAAAATTAACTAATGTGGTGGAAACAATAATGAGAAAAGATGTGTTTACTTAGATTTCATTACTCCCTAGATATTTTTTACCGGTTGATTAGCTTGTTACAATTGCATGGATGATGGGTTATATTCCTTAATACTAGTCGTCGGGCCGTGTACGATATTCCCTAACTCTATAAGCTCCTACTTCACTCCTATGTCGAGCCGACTAAAAGCTCCTAACATGGGATCACTAGAATTCACTTATGCATTAAATACAACCAAAAAATCGTAGTACACCTCCGATCATGTTTCTTAAGACGTTTAAGCAAGTTACCAATGGAAGTCTGCCAGTTTTCTTAAGCCTAACATCGAATACAATTATCCGCAACAATTATAAACAAATAATCAACCAATAATCAACATCTAGGTTTCACTACATCTAATCAAACACAATAAAAACCTAGCCTAGCATGTTGAAAGAAAGACAAGCATAAGATAAAATCAAACAACACATAGACATATTGAATGATTATTAGAAGACTTATCTTTATTCAAACATGGATGAAAGAAGGGTTTGAAACCCCTACAATATGATGAAAATTCGACCTAGGGTTTGTGGTAAAGTTCCTCCTAATTTTCCACACACAATGAATGAAAAATTGGAAATATATATATATATATATATATATATATATAGAGAGAGAGAGAGAGAGAGAGAGAGAAAGAGAGAGAGAATACATCCTGACGGCGTCACGTTGTAGTGTCTGACGCCGTCAACTCGCCGCCAAGTTAAGAGTCGTATTGCCTAGATCCAGTCTTGACGCCTTCATGTAGAAACTGAGCTCTGGGCCCTCACTTGCATTTTGACCCTGACGGCCTTGGTGAAGCCGTCAGGTCAATAACACTGAAAATGTTCTGGGCCGTCACGTTATATTTTTCCACTTCCAATTCTTTGGCCAAGCTTGACGTCGTCACTAGTAAACCCTTGACGTCGTCAAGTACTGTTCTCAGCAAGGATTTTGAGACTTTGCCATTTTCTTCACTTTTTTGCTCAAAAAACGTCCAAAATGATTCATTTTCCAGATTTCTCCTCAAAAGTACCTAAAATGACAAAAGGAACAATTTAGGGTAGTAATTGATCAACTAATCACGAATTCGGGCTTAAATGACCCCTTAAAAGCGGTACACTTTTCGCCTCATCAAATACCCTTACACTTGAGATTTACTTGTCCTCAAGCAAATGCGTTTTTATTCTAATCAAAATACAAGTTAGGGGTCATTTAACACTAATATAAAAGTAATTACAACAAATAATCGTTCCACTAAAAACCAAAAACAAGCAAGGAGGTCATACACTAGCACCTCACAAATAGTGTTTAGATATTCACATCTCTCGGGTGTAATAAAGTATATATATCACAATATGGAAATGGAAAACATCTCTCACTACCTGTCATAGCAAATAGATTACCATAGGCTTGGGAAAGGATCAAACCTCCACCACTTGGCGTAAGCACCTAGGATAAACTATCAAAAAGGTCTTTTAAAGGGTTATAACGTAAGGTGTAGGGATATGGAAAACACGGTTTTGTTGGATAAAGGCAATTTTTACTGGTGGCGAGTTAATCATCTTGGTTAATTACATGTACATATGGCGTTGCTAAGCCAAGACTCGACTCGACTTAAGCTAATCAAAATCTAACAAAAACATAAAATAAACATAGAATGAAACGGGATGGTAGTCTGTATGTTTTTCTCTTTTTCTTTTGAATCATGATCCACAAACAATAAAAATAAAACATGCATACGGAAACAAATAAAATTAAACAAACAAACAAACAAATAAAGCTTGGGTTACCTCCCAATAAGCGCTTGTTTTTATTCGAGTCACGAGCCTGACTCTACCCTTATTTAAGGGAAATAGGGGAGGTTTTCCCTACACTTAGGATTAAGTGCGGGTGAAAGTATCGATACACACCCTTAGGGTAGGAATATGCCACGTGAGGTGAAGGGGGTGAGTAAATGGCTTCCTTCATTCTAAAACTATCCGGATAATATTGGTTGATGGGTGAGTCGGTTCCTCTTTTGTCTCCTAGAAATATATCTAAGGATGGAAAGTTGTGTAAATATTGAGGTTCCGGCTCATCAACACTAGGAAATTCCCTATAACTAAGGGTAAGGTTATCACTATAAGTATTTAAACCTATATCATCTAGTGGTGCTTGGTCCAAGGTATCTACCTCCATTGGGATTCCTAAAGTTTCTTCTACTTCTTCTGGGTAAGTCACGGGCGGTGTGTGTGCCTCAAATGATGGTAGGACTTGTGGGGTACTTGGTGGGCTTAGATTTTCTACTTCATCATTCCTTGTGTCAAGATCACCAATGTGTTCATCTTATATTATGGTGGAATTAAACCACTCCATGTACCTAGGTATGTCATCTATAGGCCTATTATCTCCAAACAAACTTCTTGCTTGTTCCCTCAAACTTGCGATCAATTAATCTGTAACAACGCTTGTTGGGTTGTCTATTTTTTTGGCAAGTTGGGCACAATTCTCTATGGTATCCCATGCTTCATCAGCACTTAATCCCCAAAGGTCCCCATCTGCGGCATGGTCAATGTCCATTTTGGTATAGTGGTCGACACGATGGTAAAATATTTCAATTTAGGACCACATATCGAAACTATGATGAGGGACTTTTCGGAGTAAATTTTTAAAATGAGTCCATGCATCATAGATAGGTTCATCTTGATGTTGTTTGAACATCAAGATGTCATTTGGAGTGGGTGAATTTCGTGGTTGGTAGTAGGGTGGATTCGCATTCTCCATAATGGCTAACAGAATAGTCAATGAACTTAATTTACTAATAAAGGCACAAAGAAAAAGATAGACTAATGAAAACCTATAAAAATAAAATAAAAATCTTACTAGAAAGGAATCTAGCAAGTAGACCTAATAAAAAGAAATTCTAAACTAGACAATAACTATTCCCCGGGCTACGGTGCCAAAAACTTGATACGCGGGATTGCGCCCTCGCAACATGTTTTACCTCTCAAGGGATCTTGAGAAGCTTGCAATCCCTGCCAGGCAGTGTACCTGATCGTTGTAGTATAGTATATTGACAAGTACCGGGGGATTGATCGTTCAACTCAGGAATAGTGTCGCTAGGATTAGAAAGCCTACTAAATTAGGTCTAGAGGTGAGGGATGATTCTTTTTGTATTTGTTGTATTTTATGAAAGCAAGTAAAATCTCGGGTTTTAAAGGAGTGGGCGGAATTAGTTGCTAGTCAACTAACCAAATTAACTACAGATGCAATCAAAATAAAATAAAAGAAATGAAAATTAACTAATGTGGTGGAAACAATAATGAGAAAAGATGTGTTTACTTAGATTTCATTACTCCCTAGATATCTTTTACCGGTTGATTAGCTTGTTACAATTGCCTGGATGACGGGTTATATTCCTTAATACTAGTCGTAGGGTCGTGTACAATATTCCCTAACTCTATAAGCTCATACTTCACTCCTATGTCGAGCCGACTAAAAGCTCCTAACATGGGATCACTAGAATTCACTTATGCATTAAATACAACCAAAAATCGTAGTACACCTCCGATCATGTTTCTTAAGACGTTCAAGCAAGTTACCAATGGAAGTCTGCCAGTTTTCTTAAGCCTAACATCGAATACGATCATCCGCAACAATTATAAACAAACAATCAACCAATAATCAACATCTATGTTTCACTACATCTAAGCAAACACAATAAAAACCTAGCCTAGCATGTTAAAAGAAAGACAAGCATAAGGTAGAATCAAACAACACAGACATATTGAATGATTATTGGAAGACTTATCTTTATTCAAACATGGATGAAAGAAGGGTTTGAAACCCCTAAAATATGATGAAAAATTGACCTAGGGTTTGTGGTAAAGTTCCTCCTAATGTTCCACACACAATGAATGAAAAATTGGAAAAAAATATATATAGAGAATACATCCTGACGGCGTCACGTTGTAGTGTCTGACGCCGTCAACTCGCAGCCAAGTTAAGAGTCGTATTACCTAGATCCAGTCTTGACGCCTTCATGTAGAAACTGAGCTCTGGGCCGTCACTTGCATTTTGACCCTGACGGCCTTAGTGACGCCGTCAGGCCAATAACACTGAAAATGTTCTGGGCCATCACGTTATATTTTCCACTTCCACTTCTTTTGCCAAGCTTGAAGACGTCACTAGTAAACCCTTGACGTTGTCAGGTACTGTTCCCAGCAAGGATTTTGAGACTTTGTCGTTTTCTTCATTTTTATGCTCCAAAAACGTCCAAAATGCTTCCTTTTCCAAATTTCTCCTCAAAAGTACCTAAAATGACAAAAAGAACGATTTAGGGTAGTAATTGATCAAATAATCACGAATTCGGGCTTAAATGACCCCTTAAAAGCGGTACACTTTTCGCCTCATCAAGATTGCACATGAAGGTAATTGAAGATTGAATCATAGATACAACGGGTACCTGTTGATGAAGGGTAAGGACCATATAGTGTCAACTATTGGTGATTTGCAACCCTTGATTAAGCAATACCATATGTGGGTGTTTCAGATTGCTAATTTTTTTCTGCGATTTCACTTATTTTTTTATCCAAAAGCATCGATAAATAACTAAAAAAATCTTACAAAATTGTTGAGTATCATTGTACCTTTTACAAAGTAGCACTAAATAAAGCATACAAAATATAAGTTGACATTATAAAATATTTCAAAAAAAAAAAAAAAAAAAAAAAAAAAAAAAACCTTCTCCAAGTACTCGAGTGTCCAATTTGAAGAATCCTGGATGGACTCCTCCATAGCTTCCATCCGTTATTCTTATACCCTCCAATCTTCTCCTACAAAACACCAAAAACCAAAAAGAATAAAAAAGATAGAGGAGGTTTGTTTAAGCTATTGGTCGTATGAGCTTAATTATTTCGGCTTATATTTCGTAAGGCCAATGTTTCGGAGGCGGCCTGGTATTAGAATTATTTCCAGCTTGAGCAATCCCAAACACCTTGTGCTTAAAAGTAAACACATAATACAGAATTAAGCAATCCCAAACACCCACTAAAAGCAATTTACCGCCAACATAAAAAAAGGAACAAAAAAACGCTTAAAACAACATACCTTTAATTTCTAATGTTGTTTATTTGTGGAAATCACCTGTAATAAATCCACCAAAACACACAACAAACACACATTATTATGTTTTATCTGGATTCTAACAAAGTACTAAAACACAACTTATATCACACCTGCGCAAATAATAAGAGAAAAAGCATACCTTTGTCATTGTGTTTATAATCCTTGAACAGAATCGTGAAACACACAAACATAAACAGAAATTGTCCTTGGATCATCCGTGATTTTGTTGATACGATTTTAAAAATCAATGATAATAATCATGATATTTCCAAATAATTCTGGAATGATTTCAAAATGATGTTGAATTATATGGAAGGTCAAAATCTGTTTCAAAGAATCCCGATTTCAAAGGTAGCGAATCACGGGTTTGCGTTATTAATTGAAACAAAACTCTAAACAAATTTTACAAAACGTTTTAAATTGAAATGTAAAATGTGAATAAAACCTTGTATATGTAAAGATATGACGGAAATAATGAATGAAAATAATAAAAATTTTAACAAATGTATAAACTGAAATGGGTGATGTGGGCATTTACTGGTTATGTGTTTGTGATGAATGTGTTTTTAGATGATTGTGTTGAAAAAACTGAATGCGGAATGTGTTTGTGTGTTTGTGTTTTTGAAAGGTTGAAAAAAAGTAAAGCATGACTATTTAAGATTGTATGCATCTAACACAAAAACCAAGTTGGTCTAGTGGTTGACATTATGTTGAATGTGAGTATAGACCAGGGTTCGATTCCCACAAGTAGCAAATTTTTTAGTATATTTTCGGGATAGCAAAAAATGGACTGCGTGGCAGTTAAAAGCCAAGTGGCGTTCATGTTGATTTATCCAGTCAGCATGTTAGTGCCAAGTGGCATTTCCCTTTCATGGTACAGCTTTCGAAGCCTCAGGTACAACTCATAACTTGTCTCATATATATGTAAAGATTTCTAATTTTAGATATACTTAAAAAGGAAAGTATTCTTGTAAAAGTGTTTATGTAGTGACTTAAAAATGTTTGTTTGAGATGTTTAGCAAGTGAATGATTTACTAAAAAGTGCTTGATTACTTATATCCTAATAAGACACACTCTTTTAGAAAACTTACTAAATATACTTATATGACATTTTTAACATATAAAATTGTACTAAAGTATACTTATCCATTTTACAATTTGAAATCATTTTATGAAAACATGTAAATGTAGTTTGAGTGATGTTAAGTAAAAGACTTTTAAACTATATTTATGACTTGCTAAAAATAAACTTTACCTTTTGTCGTTAACAAAACTAAGAAAGATCGTAAAATATAAATAACGTTTTTAGGCGATATTTGTATTAACAATCTCCCTCTTTTTGTTGACCACAAAACATAAATTTTATTTTTAAGCAAATGGATAATTATAGATTTTGAGTCTTTTAAAAATTTATATTTAACATGATTATTCCAACTTTTAAGTATGATTTTCATGATATGTAAATGATGCAACAAAGTTGAATTGGTTAAATATATTATCTCCCCCTTTTTGTCAAAACAAAAAGAAGAGTGGCGAAGCAGAAATGTATCATGTCATATGCTCCCCTTTGGACAATACTCCCCCTAAATTGAGTGCCAAGAGAGGATACATGGATTTTGATCCTACAAAAAAGAGTTAGTTGTTGTAGATGCAAGTATGATTGATGGTAAAAAGTACCAACAAGCATTTATAGCACGATAACATTCACCAAGTATATAAAGAACCAACCCAAATGAGAATGACCAACCAAACATAGAAGTAGAACTATTTATATTTCAAGTAAAATTTTAGTTTGACTTAAAAAGTCAAACTTAAAGACTTGAAAAAAATCTACTAGTCATACAAAAGAAAAATAACTAGAAATAATGAAAACTATAACTATAAAAAGAAATGATTCCTAGGTGAGATTCTACCATTATTTGGATTTCATAATGATGCTCTAAGCTTGAGGTGGATGAGAGATGGCGTTTAGACGCTCCAAAATGTGGTTGAGGATAAACCTCATTTCATCTTGAAGCTCATGTACCAAGATCTTGCATCTCTCACTATGATGAGCGGTTCTTTCACACATGGAGCAACCATGGCGAGGAGGTGGTAGTGGTGGAACTTAGTTTGTTGTTGGTGGATCATTGGTGGTTGATGGAGCATTGGTTGTAGCGGGAGCAAAGGTGGATGGTTGATAGGTGTTTTGATTTCCTACAATAGATGAGTACATTGCGGTTTGGAAATCCATAGCTTGGTTGAGATGAGAATCAACCACATGCTTGAAAGCATAAAGGTTTTCCAAACGAGTGTTTATTTCTTCATGAGTGTTTGAAGATTTGGGCCATCAGGATGCTTCTATTTTCTCATAAGAAGGAAATAGGGAATCAAAGTGTTGGGAATACTCTTGAGGTGGTTCTTGTTCTTGATCATGATGGTGGAAGCCTGGTTCTTCATAAAAAGGACCATGGATGTATTTGTAAATGGGGTGGAACAACAATGGTTGTGGTTGTGGATGAACTTGATCTTGAGGAAAAATTGAAGGTCAAGCATGTTTGTAAGCCAAATGCTCAATTAATGATGGTTGATGAGGTTTATCATCTAATGGCTCACTTGGTTGAAATCTTGGTTGTTGTTGAGTTTCCATTGGAGCAATGGTATCAAAAAGTGGCAATGGTGGTGGATTTGATGATCTAGGTGGTAGGTCTTCTAAAGTTTCCAAAAATGGATGTGGTGATGTTGGTGGTGTTTTGAATAGTTCCATAGGTGTCAATTTTGGTGATTGAGGTGATGGAGTTTTTTATGGTTGAGTTGGTGCCGAAGGTGGTGTTGGATCATTTGGTGTTTTAGTTGGTGGAGGAGTGGTGATTATGTTAGCATTGCAGGGATTTGGAGATGGTGTTGGAGTAGCGAGGTTGAGGAAGTTTGTATCATTGATAGGTGAGGAAGTGTTGAGTGATGAATCACTTGATGATGATGAGCTTAGTTGGATGGTTTTGTTGAAGTAACATGGTTTTACGCTAATCCTAGCGGTTTTCCTAATAGGTCTAGATGATTCGGATGAGGTGTTGGATTTAGTCATTACAAGACTTTGGTGAGCTAGAATTATAAGGTTAAGAGAAGTGATGGTGATGGTGTGAATTAGAAGTATGAATGTTGGTCAATTTATAGGAATAACATGTAATGGAAAGGAGTGTTTGGATTTGATGTTGTTCCATACACATTTGGAGGTTCCTAATCATTTGGAAGAGTTCCAAGAATTTGTCAAATCATTGAAACTCAATCCAATGAAGTTGGATGGAGTGAAAGACTAAGTTATGTAGTAAATGCTATGTGATCATGGAAGATACAGTTTGTCAGGATGTTCCACGGATTTGGAGGAACTAAATTAAAGGTTCCTTCCTTGTAACAGAAAGGTTCCTTGGGTTAGTTTAGCCAAATTTGAAATTTTGGCGGGAATGATGGTCCTATTGTTGAAAGTGTGCTAAGAGAACTCTAGAATTAGTGATAAATACTAACAATCATGTAGGAAGCAAGTTTGGAACCTAAGGATTACTAGAAAAATTCAAAAAATTCAAAGATTAAAATTTTGCTGAAAGGCTGGAGGAACCAAACGATAACAAGGGCGGAACGCCGTTCCCGTTGGATAATTTTGGCGGCACCAAAATTTTGAACGGGCGGAACCAAAAGAAGGGTTCCGCCGGTTTCGTGGAGCCTCAGATTTGAGAAAGAACACTGTGCACGGCTACATGCTTTTTCTGAATTCCAAATTTTTTCTTAAAACTTAAGTAATCAATTATTTGTAGGTAGAAGATACAACAAATGCAGGTAAAAACATGCTTACCGATAGAGTTTACGAGAGCGATCCTAACCTTCATTTTTTAAGCGAAAAATGGAAAATAGCATAGCACTAAAAAGTTATCCCCTGCAAATATTGTTAGTACACACATAATCCACAGACATAGTATCATCCTACAACATCTTAAAAACATAAAATAACGTTTTTTCAATGACCAAATTGTTCAAATGTACCATTGTGCCAAACACCCTCTTAACTTTCTCACTTCTTGTACATCTTCCCAAGGTACCTTCCGAAGCATTTCCACATTCCTTTGGTTTGCTTGAACTCTTCCGACTCATTCTGTATTGATGGAAGTTGTGAGAGGTATTCAAGAGGTGGGAGCCTAGAGTTGGGTAGATTATCGTCTTCACTCATGGATGATGATGATGATGATAAGGTAGGAGGGTGAGGACGTTTACCTTTGGCTTTATAAACTCTCTCATCACTTAATGGCACAAAGGTGTATGGAATAAGAGGATAATCTAGGCGACGACCTCTAGGACTTGGAGGATGGGTTCACAAAACCTAAAGAGACGGGTGAGAAGCATCCCGTATGGAAGAGCGGTGGTACCTTGAACCGAGATGTTTGCCATCCTTTTGGCAATGTAGTAAACTAAATTGAAAGTATGGCGGGTGGATACACTATAGATCATGTAGGAGAGACAGGTGTTGCTATGGTCCCTATTTCCTAAGGTGCTAATGACATTGGCCCTAATGATCTCCTCTCATTTTAAAAATTATGGTCTCAACTCATTAAGCTCCATTCCAAAAGGGTCTTTTGCAACTTCCTCTCCCAATCCGGTTCTCCTAGTATGAGAGGTCCTAACAAAAAGGTGCTCACGAATAACTTCTTTTCTCACTAGAGGGGTGTCATAAGGATGAATACGGTCATGGATTGAGTCAAGAGTTGAAAGTGGCCATTTGTCGGTATAAAGACATGTGCCCTATTTGGAACACGGAGCACTTGAGCAAATTGATCTAAGGTGATTTCAAAGTCATTTTGGTTGATTCATAAGTTTAATGACATGAGACCTTCATCATTCATGCTAAGGGTCACGGAAGCATAGAATTCTAGGATGAAACGAGGACAAATTGGTTCATCTATATCTAAGAGACAATCAAAGTTGATAAGAGAGAGTTCTTCCCTAATGTTAGTTCCGGCAAGGAAAATAGGGTCTATGGTTCTACCCTCATGGACATAACGCTTCTTAAGGTTCTTCAAGATTTCTACTTGTACCGTGGTTAGCCCTTTGGTCTTATGGTGTTTGGGTAGGTATTTGGTGGTGTTTTTGTGGTCATAGAAGGTTGCGGGAGGCATGATGAACCTAGAAACATGATTTTCACATTTTAGTTTATGTAAATAATGATTTAAGTAAAAAAATTCTAGTGTGTGCCTATATGAAAACAATATGGAGTTGTGGTTATCTCGACTCATTTTAACACTTAAAAATGTTTTACTTATGCAAATTTTTTGTAAATTTTGAGATAACCCAAATGCTCTTAGTTCAATGTAGCTACGGTTGAATGTACCTGAAAATACATATTAGTTATGTATTTCCTTTAGCATTCAAGAGACATAATGCAAGTGATGTTTTAAACATAACGTTTTGATTTTGTATTATCAATGAATAAATATTTTTCATAAATGTGAGAAGGTTGTTCAAAATTTTGACATGGGGTGTTTGGTATATTGTGATAATGTCTTACAAGATGCAATTACTAACTAACGGAAAACATAATCAGTTTTTTTTATGACAAATGCACCACATGATTTCCTAAGTTGATGCATAACCCCAAGTTTTTAGTTTTTGTACATAAATAGAATTTCCTAGACACAAATCAGGAGAGTAATTGTGTTTAAAATATTTACAATGATGATAGGAATGAAGAGTGGCTGAGTTAGAACCCTAATTTCGTGTGAGAATGGGTATGAAAGTGAATAGTAGCTGTTTTTGGCGAGTGGTGTAGGATATGGAACTTTTTGGTTTAATATATAAAAAGAGAACCTGTTGATAACGCTCAAATTGTGCATATTTTTAGTGGCGTTTTTCGTATGTTTTTTGGTTGTTTTTGTCAATTAATCGTATAAAAGTGTGTATGCTAGCCAAGAACAGGAAAATGAAGAAAAAGACGTAAAAATGATCAATAAACGAAGATTTATGCATGTACGAAGAATTCCCGACTCATTCAAGTCTCTTGGAGTATATTCGAGAAGATAAAAGTCATGAAGTTGTCACTCCAAAGACTCAAGAATAAAAAACGAGAGAAGAATTGAAGAAAAGAAGCTCAAACGAAGAATTATTGGAAGACTCGTTGTTCCTGACACACCTTCACCATTTTGGCCATAAGTTGAGCATACGAACTCAGATTTAGTTTATTCAAGCAGCCACGGAAAGTTAAGAGAAAGATCTACAACTTTCATGTTTAACATTTTCTGTCAAATGAATCCAACCGATCGATAGGAGCCCGCAACCGATCGGTTAGATCAAAATGTCTCATCCAACCGGATCGGTTGGAATCTAACCGATCGGTTAGATGCATGCTGACCTCCCCAAGACATTTTTAATGCATAATTAAGTGCCATTAAGCCCCAAGTCCGATCATGTCTCCATAATAACTCCATTTACTGCCATTTTATGACACTTAGTGCCCAAGTTTCATGCTTGGAGGCTAAGATTGATTTCTACTACATATAGGAGTGCCTAGCCTTGGTTTTGAGTGTGCAATTCTTTCCTCTACCCTTAAGGATGAATTGTCACCACTATTATCTCACCCAAAAGGCCACAACCCTCTGCCATTTCCAGAAGTGGTGCTCAAGTGCTCAAGAAAGTGTTCGGGTATTATTTTCCGGCTTGGTTAGAAGTTGTAGTTGATTGGAGGCTTGAAGGTTGCTATAAATCTTTCACCTTTGCCTATTGTAATTCATACTTTGGGTAAACTCTTGTTACTTTTATATTTCATGATGTTTATGATTACTATGATTGTTGAAGACTTATGTTTGGTTGAATACAATATGGTTTTGTTTTGATTACTTGTTTGGATATTATGAAAACTTGTGATAAAAGGATATTTGGATACAATTAGTATTTGTTTGGTTTATGATGAATGACATCATATTTGGTTAAATTGGTACTTGTCTTGTTTATTATTTTGATTAATCATTGTTGAGTCTATAGTCGAAAGGATTCTCAAAAGTGGTTGATTTCAATTCATTAGTCGACGAATGGTTTTGGTCTTGTACTTTGTGACGATTGTATAAGGAACTTAATAAACATAACAAGTAAAGGTTTAATTTAGATTAAAGGTCGAAAGGCATCTTTTGAATATGTGTTTTCATCATCTTTCAAGTAAATGGTACTTAACAAATTAATGACATCAAAGTTATGGGTCGAAAGAACTCTTTGTTGTTGTTTAGGTATGAGCCTCATGATATAAGCATTTGATTAAGGCTTATACATATTTGATTTATAAAACACTAAATTATTATTGGTTCTAGAGGTCGTAAGGATTACCTTTGATGATATGTTTTCCAAACTAAGCATCCTAATATCCTTGTGATCATTTGTCCAAACATGAATGTTCTTTGTGTACTTGTTCTCATATTGCTTTTCTTGTGGTTTGATCCGTGACAATCATAACCACCAACTTGTTACTTGTTTAAACAAACAAACGACACTTGAGTGTAACCAAGTCTCTTGGGACGACCTTGACTTACCACTACTATACTACAATTGACTAGGGTATACTTGCCCGAATGTGTTCCTAGTTAACCGGTAATTCTTGTTATAAATTTAAAGCTTCGATGGAGCGCATCACCTGTGTAGGCGTCTGACGGACTGGACGGAACCAAATAAAGGGATCCGCCCTTTGTGTGTTTTGGTTCCGCCAGTTCTGCAGGGGTATAAACAAGGATTGTTTGTTTTGAATTTCTACGATTTTATCTAATGTTTTAATCTATGAAGTAGGTTCCATAAGTCCTAGTCCTAGTCTAAGAAGATTTAATGGTTCACGTTTAAGGGGTTTTGTAAGAATATCGGCAATGTTGTCTTCGGAGGATACTTTCTCGATGGAGATGTTTCTTTTTTGAACATTGTCACAAAGGAAATGATGACGGATTTCTATATGTTTGGTACGAGCATGTTGGACTGGATTTTTACTCAGGTCGATGACTCTTTTGTTGTCGCAAAGGATAGATATGTCTTTAATTACAATTCCGTAGTCTACGAGCGCTTGCTTCATCCAAAGAGCTTGTTGACATGCTTTTCCGGCTGATATGTATTCGGCTTCAGTTGTTGAGATTGCGAGGGCCGTTTGCTTCTTGGAGAACCATGAGGTGATACAATGTCCAACAAAAGTACAAATATCACTTGTAATTTTTCTATTAACATAGTCACCGGCATGATCCGAGTCGGCATACACTATGGTTTCTACACTCGTTCCTTTGGGATACCATAATCCTAGATGTGTAGTACCTTTGATGTACCTAAAAATTATTTTTATGGCTTCATGATGGAATGTTTTGGGATCTTCTTGAAAACGAGCACATAGACAAACGCTAAACATAATGCCGAGTCTACTAGCCATGAGATAGAGTAGACTACCAATCATACCGCTGTATTTAGTGTTATCTACGGATTCACTTTCCTCATCCTTTGTGAGTTTGGTTTCCGAGGACATAGGCGTTTCGATAGGTTTTGAATCTTCTAGAGCAAATTTCTTAAGCATGTCTTTTATGTATTTAGATTGGTTAAAGAATATACCATCTTCTAATTGTTTAATTTGAAGTCCTAAGAAAAAGTTGAATTCACCCATCACACTCATCTCAAACTCGTCATGCATGATTTTAGGGAAATCGTCGCATAGTTCTTGACAAGTTGATCCGAATATAATGTCATCAACATATATTTGAACTATGATAATATGTGATTCTTTTTTCTTAGTGAAGAGAGTGTTGTCAACTAGGCCCATGGTATACTTATGGTCAACACTAAGAAGGTTTTAAGTCGATCATACCATGCTTTTGGAGCTTGCTTAAGTCCGTATAAAGCCTTTTTAAGTTTGTAAACGTGATTAGGTTTTTCAAAGTCGGTAAAGCCCGGTGGTTGAGCAACATAAACTTCTTCACTAATAAAATCATTTAAGAATGCACTTTTGACATCCATTTGAAAAAGTTTAAAGTCATGTGCGCATGCATATGCAAGTAAGATTCTAATAGACTCGAGCCTAGCAACCGGAGCAAAAGTTTCATCGTAGTCAATGCCTTCTTGTTGATTATAACCTTGTGCTACTAGCCTAGCTTTGTTTCTAGGCACAACTCCGTTTTCATCAATTTTATTTCGAAAGACCCACTTTGTTCCAATTATAGTTTGATTCTTTGGTTGAGGAGCTAGTGTCCAAACATCATTTTTAATAAATTGGTTTAATTCTTCTTGCATAGCTATTACCCAAGATTTATCTTTTATAGCTTCATTTATATTTATATGTTCAATAGTTGATATAAAACAAAAATAGTTACTTTCATTTTGAGCTTTTGATCTTAAGGTTCTTTCGTTAAGCTTACCGATGACACTATCTAATTGATGACTTTTAGACTCTTTAATATTAACTATTTCTCTATTTAATAGTTCATCTTCCTTGTCATTTTCTAAATCATTTTGATTTTTAATAACTTGATTTTCAGCTAAGTTATCATCTACCAAAGGTGATGTCTTAGAGGGAGGTGAACTTTCATCGAATGTTACGTTCAACGATTCCTCGACTCTTAATGTTTCTTTATTTAGAACAATACAAGCTTTGGTATTTTGTGAATATATCCAAGGAATACACCTTCATAGGACTTTAGGTCAAATTTAGTGAGATAATCCTTGGTTTAGTATAAAGCATTTACTCCCAAATACTTTAAAGTATCCTAATGTTGGATTTTTACCTCTATATAATTCATATGGAGTTTATCTAAAAATTGTCTAATTAGGACTCGGTTTAAGATATAAGTTGATGTGTCGACGACATTACACCAAAACTTTTATGAAATATTTTGTTCGTTAAGCATTGTTCTACTCATCTCTTGAAGTGTCTGGTTTTTACGTTCTACTACACCATTAAATTGAGGAGTACGAGGAGCCAAGAAGTTATGCGTTATACCATTTTTATCACAAAATTCACCAAATTGTATTTCATTATCAAATTCCCGACCGTGATCTGTTCTAATTGACACAATGCAATTTCCTAAGTGGTTTTGATTTTTCTTACTAAGAATTTCAAATTGTTTAAAAGCTTCATTTTTACTTTTCAAAAATCTTGTCCATGTATACCATGAATAATCATCTACTATGACCAAGGTGTAGAAGTTACCTCCATAACTTTGTATAGCGGATTGACCGAACAAATCCATATGCAAAAGTTCTAGACACCTAGATGTCGACACCACATTTTTAGCCTTATGGCTACTATGAACTTGTTTACCAATTTTGCAAGCATCACAAAAGTGTTGGTCATATTTCAACTTGGGTAGATTTCTAACTAATTCCTTAGAGGATAGGGATTGAATAAGTCTCATATTGGTGTGACCTAAGCGTCTATGCCAAAGAGTTGAGGATTCATCTAATGAGGTAAGACAAAGTTTATCTCTAGATGTTTTATCAATTTTCATCTTAAGACCATCTTTTAGTATTTTACTTTCGTTTTCACTAAAGAGAACATTATACTTTTTATGGAGAAGTTGACTAATACTAAGAAGATTAAATCCTAAGTTGTCAATGTGAGGAACATCATCAATAGATAGAGAGTCATGAGAGATAGTACCTTTTCTGATGATTTTACTTTTAAGCTTGCTACCAAAAGTAACATTACCTCCGTCATAAACTTGATATGTTGAGAAAAGACTTTTGTTTCCCATCATGTGTCTTGAGCAACTGCTATCTTTGATCCATTCATCCGGTTCCAAATACACTTTTAAGCAAACCTATTTTATAACAAGCATTCAAACATTTGGTCCCTAATATCTCATGGGTCCATTTTGGTTAAACATGCAATTACCTTGATTCATGTAAGGAAATGGTGGATATGGGTTCCAAGACACATGGGTCATTTGAGTCTTGAGCCATAAGAGCTACCTCGTCATTCATCGGCTCTTCATCATCATTCTCAGTATCACTCCAAGCACCACTTACAAAAGCACTTTGAGTTTTGCTTTTGGGTGGTTTTGGACATTCTCCTGTTAGGTGACTTGTATCTCCACATCTAAAACACTTTCTTTAATTCTTGACTTTCTTTACGTCACGATCTTTTCGTGAAGATTTCTTTTCATCTTTAGGTTGCCTTAAAAACTTTCCTCGTCTTCGAAAGAACTTCTTGAAGTCTCTAACCGCCATGGCATATTCTTCATCTTCACTATCCGAACTTGATTCCTCATCGTCACTTGATTCTACTCTAGCTTTTAAGGCAATGGATTTCACCTTTTCTTTCTTGCCTTTAACTATCTCCGAATCTTTTTCCATTACCATTTCATGAACTTTGAGGTTTCCAATTAGCTCGTCCAGTGCCATGCTTGAAAGATCTTTAGATTCTTCAATAGCCGTTACTTTTGCTCTCCACTTTGGATGGAGTACTCTAAGGAATTTCCTAACAAAATTCTTGTTACAAAAAGATTCATCAAGTGCTTTAAGTGAAGTAATAATAGTGTTAAATCTAGCAAATCCATTATCAATAGTCTCATCTTTGGTAATAGAAAATTGTTCATATTGTTGGACAAGAAGATCAATTTCGTTATCCTTAACTTGTGAGTTTCCTTGATGAGTAATTATTAAAGATTTCCAAATTTCTTTAGCGGTTTTGTACATAAAAACTCTTTCATACTCTTTCTTTGGTAAAGCATTATATAGCATCATTTTAGCTTCATTATTTTTGGCAAGAGTTTCTTTTGATCATCACTATGTTTAGTGAGTGAACTATCCTCATCCCGACCACTTCCAATATCCTAAAAGTAGCCTTATGATCACCTTCAATAATAATATATCATAGATCTATGTCATTTGATTTTACGTAAGTTTCAAAACGGTTTTTCCAATATATAAAACCATTTGGTTCAAATAGTGGTGGTCTTTGCATAGATTGCCCTTCTTTGAAGTTTTCAAAATCCATGGATCGTTTCAAGTTTTAAGATACAATATATTTTAAAATCTTGAGTAACGTAGCTCTTGATGCCAATTGTGAAAAACTAGAAGGGGGGTTGAATAGTTTGCCGGTTTTTTAACTTGATTTTCTTTGAAAACTTATACGTGTAATCGACAACTAAAATTAACCAAACAATAAATAATATGCAAGAATAAAAGTAAGAAACGATCAAACCATAACACGGAAGTTTATCGTGGTTCGGCTACAAGGACTCTTTTTCCTTGCCCTACTCCATGCCACGAGTATCTAACTCGAGAGTTTCTTGCACTAGTCAACAAGCACCTTTAACCGGCGGAGAAAACCTTACACGTCGCTTACACACTATTTTCAACACTAAGCTAGATGTCGAGTTCTTTCACAAGGGTTCAACCACTCCCGGTAGTTCTTTTACAAGGGTACAACAACTCCTGATACACTAAGTATTTTGAGGACTAAAATACTAACCGATCACTACAAGTGGATACAATATAATGATGTATAAACTTTACAAGTTTACACTATGTTATGCTTAACAAGTCTTGCAACGTTGTGTTGAAGCTTGTGAAGTCGTGATCTTCTTGCTACAAAGAAAGACTCACAAATATGAAATGGAACTGAGTTAGAAGAGAGAAATGAAAGTATATGCAGTATGTTATGATGGTAAGTGATAAGAAAAACAAAAATAGTGGGTTGCTATTTATAGGCAAAATTCCAGATCAACCCACGGATACGGCGGAACAAATCC
Organism: Artemisia argyi; assembly: GCA_030686995.1. Taxonomy (NCBI): domain Eukaryota; kingdom Viridiplantae; phylum Streptophyta; class Magnoliopsida; order Asterales; family Asteraceae; genus Artemisia; species Artemisia argyi. The sequence continues at coordinate 113,912,952 of CM060708.1, forward strand.
TTTGGTTCCGTCCGTTATACCTATGGGTTTTGCCAGCATGTCTCTGACAGAATCCTACACAAATATTTCACAATCTAACTCAATATTATCAAGATCTCACAAGTCAACTTTGAGATCTTTGAGTATGAATCTACACAAAATAAAATATGTCTCTTACACATATGTTTCCTTGAAGGGACATGTGTGATGCAAGTGATGATGTAAGTATATATATTATTTCTAATTTTAGATATACTTAAAAAAGAAAGTATTCTTTTAAAAGTGTTTATGTAGTGACTTAAAAATGTTTGTTTGAGATGTTTAGCAAGTGAATGATTTACTAAAAAGTGTTTGATTACTTATATCCTAATAAGACACACTCTTTTAGAAAACTTACTAAATATACTTATATGACATTTTTAACACATGAAATTATACTAAAGTATACTTAACCATTTTACAATTTGAAATCACTTTATGAAAACATGTAAATGTAGTTTGAGTGATGTTAAGTAAAAGACTTCTAAACTATATTTATGACTTGCTAAAAATAAACTTTACCTTTTTCGTTAACAAAACTAAGAAAGATCGTAAAATATAAATAACGTTTTTAGGCGATATTTGTATTAACACATGGGTTGTCCTAATGCCTCTTATCATATAGTAAATCCTAACTACACGAATTTAGTCTCACTAGCGGTCTCGTGATACATCACAAATGCAAGTTTTAGAATCTAAATACCACTGTTACACTCACAAGCATCAATAATAAATGCTTTTTCCTAATGATCTAAAGGCGAACCTAACATATTTGGGTGGAAATTTTTGAGTGGTACGATTTTTGTGCTAGCAATATAATTCCTATCCATGAGACGCTTATTAAGACTAAAGTTTCACTCCTATATGTTGCAAAAAAAAAAAAAAATTTTGGTGCCAAAATTACCCTAACAAATATTTCTCTTAGTTTTATTACGCATTTACTATTAAACAAAACAAAAATCAAATGTAGTTATAGTTTCTAAAGTATCTCAATTTACCCTCCCTACACTTAAATCGAACATTGTCCCTAATGTTAAAGATAAAAATTGTAAAAGTAAAGATAAATAAAAATGAAAGAAACTAATACTCCCCTAATTCTCTCGGTATGGACTGTGTGGTAACATGGTTAAATCCTCCTCCAAGAAAATGATCATGTAAAGCTTCACTCCTGAAATATAATCATCTTCTTGTCCAATATAACATGTTAAACAACAAAGAAAACAAACACGAAACCTCGCATAAAATTGGCGGAAAATTCTATATAAAAGTAGATCATAGAAAGTAAGTAAAGATATAATGCTTGCAAAATAAATGTTTGCAAATTCCTGGAGTTTAAAAAGTAAAGATTTTACGAAACTACACAATTCTAGCAGAAAAATAAAACCTGGAAAATTTTGCAGAAATAACACCTGATGCCGTCAGGCTATAACCTCTGACACCGTCAGAAATGATCTGACAGAATTCTTTATATTTTGTTTTTGGAAAATTTCTGGAAAAATCTAAGTTTTAATACCTGGAATCTTGCAAAACATCCATTGTGACTCGATACAAGCATTTGGATCTAACAAATACTAATATGTATGCTAAACTCTAATTGTTATTGTTCATGTCCAATTCGTTCTTTAAAAACAAATATGATCTTCCCTACACTTATCTTTTTGCAAAATACCTTTATATGTAATTAAGACGAGGTTAAAGACAAAATAAAGCATTTTCACAATTTATTTGAAACATAAACAATGAACAAAAAGATAAAGCGTACATACGAAATCAAATAAAAACAAACAAATAAGCAAATAATGAAAAAGAAGTTTGGGTTGCCTCCCAAGAAGCGTTTTTCTTTATTTATGAGTCTTGTAGCTAGATTCAAAGTCATACTCTACGTTTTCCTATCCTTTCTCTCAATCGCCTCTCTAATCCTCTTAACAAATTCCCAATCAACTTTGTATTTAGGTCCAAGGCTTAGACAGTTCTTATAAAAAAGACTCTTTTTTTCCCATACATAATCCATGCCCTTTTCCTATCCTCTTCGTTAATATCCTCAAATGCACTAATGTTATTGATGATGTACCCTCCGATTAGCTCGAAGGACTCCCCTTCGAGTCTGATCGAAACCTACATAATCACAGGCTCTAGCTAGCCTCCTAAATCCTTCTTGGGCGTAAAACTAATCTCTTATGATTTAGTTACCAGATGGGAATTCGCCAAACGAAGGTATAAGCCCTCCGGGGTACACTTCAATGAACATAAGATGGAAAGAGGGCAAGACCAAGTCTTACTCACGTCCCCCGTCTTATCCATGTTCTCTCTTCTTCCTTGACTGACCCGCCAATTCAGGAAGAGTGGACATTAAGCCCTAGCGGTTAACCATAAAATCATGGGACACCCCCATGATCCTACAAATGTGGAAACACTCCCCAAGGCTGTTTTCTTCCCCTATAAATAATCTTGGACGAGTTTCAGTTCTGGTATGCGATCTCAACTACTTTACTTAACTACATTTCACCTACATTATCATACCAAATACTTATTCACACGCCAGAGGTGGTTCGCAGGGCCCAACCCCTGCGCAATCACTTAACGTAGTGTCTTTGTATTTCTTATTTTCAGGTTAGACATAAGCCTGGCTCAACCACAACATCCCCTATATCCTTTGATCATCATCGAAGGCCTGGTCGTACAAATTATTGTACAATCGGTGGCGCCATCCATGGGACCCGCTACAATTAGTCCCGTTATTTCCAAGTAAAATAACCTGTCAAATACACTCACTATTATTCCGGCATGAATCCAGAAAGAGAAGTTACACCCCCACCGGGTTTCTCGACTTTAACCCCAATACCCGTAACTGACACCAACAGTCTTCCGCCAATCACTGCCTCCACTTTTACCACACTATCTCACCCTGAAATAACGCCTAACCTTCGTGCATCCACGTCAGCTAACCCAGAACCTATCATTAGCCCTGCCTTCGTTGACGCTAATTACGAAGAGCTAAAGTCCCTGCTAAGGGCTCGAAGGAGGCAAGTAAGGAACACGGAAATGCGAAGGGAGTTAGAATATTCCAGCGATTAATATGATGAGGAGATCGAGATGGAGCCGAGGCCTTCGGCTTCCAGAGCTAATCACCCAGTCTTACGTGTTGGGTCTCCTACTAGTAGAAGGACCAATGGAAGGAATGTAGGCTTCGAGGGAGTCCCCGAAAGGACTCCCACAAGGAGAGAGGGAATGATTGTTGAAGGCTCCAATGAGAGGAGCCAACAGAGGGGAAACACGGAGGCAAACCTACTTCCATTGTTAGCTGCGCATTTGGGAAGGACCGAAGCAGGGATTCCACTACAGCCCTCCCATGCATCCGGTGTAGGAGGTAACCCAGGTTCATACAACACAGGAGGAAGTCTTCCTCCCGTCGGTATGTACCCCCAGTTTCCAGCTTAATGTTATCCTCCAAACCTTTATCCCCCCATGAATGGGCAACCTAGCAATCAATATCCCTCCCAAACTGCCGTACCATATAACCATCCCATGATATACCCTCCGTATAGCATGTATAATAGTTACCCTCCGAATACGAGCACGCCTCATCCTTTTTATCCTAATCAACCCTCTTCAGGGATACCCCCTCCTCATAATCCATACAGCAATGTCCCTATGAATATGCCGCCTTACACCTACTCGTACCCTGAATCTACGGCCCCTACGACACCTTTTGTAAGATGGATTGAGGATTATCCTCTACCAGACGATTTAAAGATGCCTTCACACATAGGCACCTATGATGGGAAAGGGGATCCTGATAATTTCCTGCACTTGTTCGAAGGAGCTATAAAGATGCAAAAGTGGGTTATGCCCGTAGCCTGTCACATGTTTACCTATACCCTCCGAGATTCTACACGTATCTGGTGGAATAGGTAGAAACTGGGAAGTATCGTTAACCTTGATGATCTAAAGGCTAAGTTTCGATCTCACTTCAGCCAACAGAAGAAGTTCACAAGAACACACCTCACGTTACACAACATTAAGCAGATAGAGAACGAGAGCACAAGAAGCTTCGTCACTAGATACACTGACGAAACTCTGCAGATTCTAGGCTTTCATGAAGAGCAACGCATTTCTGGCTTCGTCCATGGCCTACGCAACCGGAACCTTGTGGAATTCTTGTCCACAGACCTTCCGGCAACTTATAAAGGCCTGATGGAAAAAACATACACTTGGATAAAGGCCAAAGAAGTGTCTATCAATGGAGCTCCAATCGAGAACAACAAAGGAGCAAAGCAATCCCTATGGGATGGATCGAAGAACAAAAATAAGAACCATAATAGGTTTACCCCCTACAACAAAGGACCAAACCACAGTTTGTTGGGGAGCCTCACAAAGTCTCCGAGGGAAATATTAACAACAGAGAAGGTCGCCAAAGCCTTCGAACCACCCCCTCGAATGGCAGGTAAAAGCAAAAACAGGGATACTACTAAGTATTGCCACTTCCATGAAGACTTTGGCCACGACACAAACAGCTGTCGAGAGCTAAAAAAGCATATAGAAGAGGCAGTGAAGTCCGGGCAATTAACGCACCTTGTAAAAGGAATAAGGAAGGGTAAAGAGAAAGTTACTGATACGCAACAGGAAAAAGATAATACCCCTCAGGAACCTTCCATTCTAATGGTTCGATGTGATTCCTCCCAATTAAAAAGAAAGGCCTCCGAAAGGGAAACATACGACGCGAAAGAGATAACATTTCCATCCGAAATAGGACAATCCCCTTCGAAGGACCCAGTGATCATTAAGGTCGTGGTCTCAAACGTAGAAATTAACAAAGTCTACATGGACAGCTGAAGCTCCTGCGAGGTGATCTACGAGCATTGCTTTATGAAGCTTAGTTCTAAAATCAGGTCCAAATGAAGAGAGTCAAAGATGCCTCTGGTAGGCTTCTCGGGGGAACGATCATGGCCTTTAGGAGAAGTACCTCTGGAAGTAACGCTTGGAAAGGGAAATCTCACAAGGACCGAAGTCCTCAATTTTGTCATAGTGAAATCCAAATCTCCCTACAATATGTTAATTGGATGCACTGCTATGCAAAAGATGGGTATTGTGGTCTCTATGGTGCACACAATGGTTAAATTCCAAACTGCGAACGACGTTGGAACTATATTCTCTAGTTACAACGAAGGAAAGGACCAGGAAGCCCAAAAGATGAATGAAAGTCAAAATCATGCGATGGACCCCCGAGAAGGCCCAGATTCCAAAGAATATGTGGCACTAGATGAATCTCACCCCGTGCGAAGGGTGGAAATCAGGAAGCAGCTTTCCACCACTTTCAAGGAAAGGCTGGAGAAGCTGCTGAAAGCCTATGAATACGTATTCGTAGGAAAATACTCAGACATGACAGGAATTCTGAGGTTCCTCACAACCAATGGCAAACCCTTCAGCACGGAACACAAGCTCAACGAATCCAAATACGCTAAACCGGTTAAGCAGAAGCCTCGTCGGATGACATCTGAACGAAACATGGCGATCCATAAGGAAGTCTACAAGCTCGCAGAGGCAGGAATACTCAGAAAAGTCGAAAGCCCACTATGGGTTACTAATCCAATTGCAATCCAACGAAGAGATGGAGAATGGAAAATACAGGTTAACTTCGAAGACATCAACAAAGCTTGTCAAAAAGAAAGCTACTTGTTAATAGAAAGACAACAACCATTGTCTGAAATTCGTTGGGAATGCTTCCTTAGTACAGACAAGGGATGCCATCAAATACATATGGCAAAAGAAGACGAAGAAAAAACAGCCTTCCGAGTAGGTAGGAGCACTTACTGCTTTAGAAGAATGCCTTTTGGTTTTAGGAATACTGAAGCCACTTACAATAAACTGATAGGAAAGGTCTTCAAAAAACAAATAGGGAGAAACCTGAAATTTTGCGAAGGATACCTGGTTACGTAAAGCAAGACAAAGGAGGATCTCCTCTATGATGTCGAAGAAACCCTTGTACAGCTAAGGAGGATAAACCTAAAGCTAAATCCCAATATGTGCTCCTTCGGTATTGAAAAGAAAGAGTCAAACGAACGCCCATTCGTAAAGCGAAGGATCCAGGCGGACCTAGACAAAGAAAGGATCCCCCCCCAAAGAAACGAGCTTGGGGATCACCAGGGAGGGTTAACGGTCTACAAGACAAGTTGGAACCAATAAAGGCATTTTTGTCGAAGGGCGTCAACAGGTCTTCATCTCTATACAGAGTCCGCAATGAAGTCATTGGCAACATATCCTATCAATGGAACAGGGAAGCCGAAACGTCCTTCCAACGATGGAAAAATTGCATGGAGATCTTGCCAACGGTTATGCCGCCAACCAGAGGCGAAGTTTTGCTCCTACATATAGCAGTTTCCTCTGACGAAATTGGCTCAATGCTCTTTGTAGATAGAGGAGGCCTACAGATACCAATATATTTTGCTAATAGGGCTCTACTAGACATAAAACAACGCTACGCAGGGTCGGAAAAGTTAATCTTGGCCTTGGTTCATGCCACAAGACTTCTCTGAAGATATTTCAAAGATCACCCTATCAAAGTACTCACAGATAAGCCAATGGAAAGGACACTCCTAAACCCTGGTAGATCACGGAGAACCAACAAGTGGGCTAGGGAATTGGAATAATATGACATAGAATATGGAGATGGCAATCTCTTTGCATGTCAGAATGATGAGCCTCCGGAAGAATGTGAATCAAATATGTCTTCCAACAAAGAACCTCTCCAGGCTAAACAAGAAAGAGGACACCACTTATGTGATTCAAAGACGCGTGTAGGCTCACACATTCAGAAACAAAGCGAACAACTCTTCCAACTTGGTTTCGATTCTGGGACGGAGCAGCAGGCTTCAACAAAGTGACAAGGAGTAGCACATCTTTTAATCTCCAAGAAACAAAGCTCGTAGCGATATGCTACCCGTTTAAAGTTTCAAGCATAATAAACGATGGACCCTTCTTACATCTGATTCGAGAAAAGACATATGGAACAGGCCAAAGTAGTGATGTTCATACGTCAGCAACCCTCCCCCAGCATACGAATGGATTGCAACATCTTTCGTAAGTTTTAAAAGCAAAATTTGCTATTAGATGATTTTTTATTTATGTATTCTGACAAAGGGAAAGAAGCATTAAGGGTAGCTGTCTTAGTCTTCATTTCTTAAAATGATGTAATTCTCCCTACCCTATTAATGACATGATGCATTCCCTCAAAATCTCTTGTCTTGTTCAATACAACAAAGATTTTATCAAACCAAGTATTTAGAGTTCAATGTTCGAAGAATGTACCAAGATAACCTTATCTTGAAAAGCATTACATACAATTCACATTAACTTTCCTAAGGGTCTTAGGGTATTCGAAGCCCTCTGCACTGAAAGGATAAAGTCGGAGCGGGTCGCAACCCTCCGTCGGTAGTCAAATTATACGATCGCCTAAAAGCTCTTGGTTGAACAATTAAAGGGTAACCACTATAACCCTTACATATCTATCAACAATAGATAGAGAAAAGAAATATATCACATCGAAAGCGGGAACATACTCCCTTGTGCATATATAGTACGCAGCATATATAGTTGTTGCCAAATAGATAAGAAACATTGTCTAGGCCCAGGGCCACATAAACATAACATACAAATTGTTCAAAGGCATAAATTCATAATGTCAAGAGGGTACATGCTACCCTTGGAACCAAATTACTGCCAACATAGCAGCCTTCACTTACCAGCAGAATGGGGACTTTCTTGTTGGATTGGGGCAGGACCTTCGGGACTTGTCTCAGGCTGGGGCTTCTTAAGCTCTGCCTTGGAGGGTTGCACACAAGAATCCTTGTCAATGGGAGATGGGAGCTTCTCGGGAGTTGCTTCAGGAGACAATGCCTTCTCAGGAGTAACATTCGGTGAGGAAGTCTTCTTGGGAGTGTCCCTTTTGCTTGAGGATGGTGGCTTCACCCTACGGGGCTTCATAGAAAGGAGGGTGTCAACAGAAGCCATGGGATCTTTGGTGGCCTCACGAATGAAGGGGTACTCTGCTGTCGCTACGGCATTGCTGGCCTCATCATATTCCCTCTCATGAGTAGAGCGGTAGTATGACACTTTTGATAGATCCACTGGCTTACCAGTTGCAGCAATTTCCTCAAGAGTGATGCATTTCCCATGATACATTGCAGCGTTAATCAAACCTGCTATCATTCTCCCAACCTCGTCACTATGATACAATTCCATAGCAATATATGGAACCACCTTAGATACAACCGCACCCCCATCTTTTTTCAGAGCCTTATGCTGACACTTCAGACCATCAAACTCCTCTCGGAGCTTGATCTCCTTCCCCTGGAGTTCTACTCTATCGGATTCCAATTCCTCACATTTTGACTCCAAAGCAACAATTTCCTCCTTATACTCACCAACCTTTGCTTCCTCTGCACGCAGCTTCTTGCATTCGGACTGAGCATCCTTGAGCTTCTTTTCAAGGATTCGGACATCCTTTCGAAGATCCAATACCATGGGATTTTTCTCCACGTCTTCCAAGGACTGCTCACACTTAGCTTGCAGATCCGCAAACTCCTGATCCTTTTTCTTCTCCTTAGCAAGAATGGTATCCATTTTTTCATGAGCTCTTTGCAGAGTGCGGACCAAATCCCTGGTACGATCATTCATGTGATTGTCCAAAACCACCTGCCTTGTATAGCTTTTGTCATGCAAGTCACACAGATCCTCCATAGACATGTTACCCAAAACTTCTCTCCAGTTAGGAGGGGTAACCTTCTCAACTAGTTGATGGCAAGCAAGGGTACTCGGAAGCTCTTTCGTGTTGGACAAACCTACAATGAGAAAGGATTTGTTAGTCGCATGAACAGTTACATTTATTTCAGATATACGACTTATACTTACCATGAATGTCTTCATCAAGAACCTCAACAACATTCTGAATAGCCTTGCCCTTAAGGCCCTTCTACCTTGTAGTCTTGGAAGTAGGAGTGGGCATCACAAGTTTCCTTTTTGGTTTTGCCTTGAGGGCCTTCGCCTCCGTTCCCTTACTGTTCCTCACCCTATCAGCTATGCCAGATGACCCTACGATTGTCACCGAATCCTCATCGGAGGGTGGGTCGTCCGAGTTTGCGACATTCTCCACAAGTTATGTTGCTTCCTCAAGGGCCAATTGTTTTTCAGGCTTGGGGGGCTTTGCAGAAGCAAGGGGTTCCACAGTAAGGGCATCAATATCATTGTTGTTCACAGAAATAGATGGAGAGCCTACTCCATAGCTAACTTCTTGGGGATCTTTTGGTAGAAAGCTTGTTTCCCTTGCTCCACCGACTACAACAAAGTTCCTAAAGGCCATCTCTGCAAAAAAAGGAAGAAAAGAATAAATATCATCAGATAAGTCATTTTAAATTATTGAAAAAGGAATGTACATACTTTCTCTATCACAAATAATTTCAGGCTCCTGTGGAGAATACTCCCAATGATCAACTATCCCAGCCATATACAAGATAGGCTCAGGGAATATTTGCACATTTATTGGATGGCGAGCAAGTCTTTGGTACATTGGATTCCTTCGAACGGTATAAGGAAGCTCATCATTAAAGCATCTCTTATCAAATCTATACGCTTCATCCAACAACGCAGGGTAGGCTAGAGGTATGATTTTATCTTGAATAAAAAAGAAACTCCCTTTCCAATCAGATATATTTGTGATTGGTTTTAACAGCAAGAGGGGCACATCAGATTCTGCCCTTTTGGCCAAGGTTAATCAATTTCGGGCAGGATAAAGGTTCATAAAACCCCTTAGTACATTCAGCAATGGCTCATAGCCATAGGCTTTACATATTACAATGTATGTGGTGAGTTTGGCTAAGCCAAAAGGGTTAAACCTAGAAATGTGCACCTTGTAATATTGCATAAACTCTAAAATCAAGGGATGAATCAGTATCCTTAGGTTCGACAGAGTAAACGCATGCGTATAAAGCCCTACAAAGCCCTCTGGGGCATCAAAAATATTTTGGTGCTTACTGGGGAGCATAATCTTATACTTTTTGGGAATGGGGTAATCATTGAGAAAGTTTTGCAATGCTTCTTTGGTTAAAGTACATTTTTGTTCTTTGATTATAAATTTTGCATTCATACTCATATTGTTAAATCGACAGTAACGTTTAAAAACAATCATGAAAAAACTTTACCTTTGAAACGAAGGATGTGAGTGAAGCAAGGTCGTACTTTTGATCAAAGAAGTTATCTAAGAATGTGACTGTGTGTAATTTTAGGCGAAAATGATCTAGGGTTTGGGGGTGAAAACCTTTTATACCGCCACTTCTTTAGATCTGAGCCATACACGTGTTTTTACAATCATGCATCTATCCGGATTTCAAAAGAGTTTTACGTTTTTGAAAAGACTTTTACGAAAACCAATATTTTTGCTTTTAGGCTTTGGTTACAAGTGGGTTGGGGCAATAATTGCCGCATTTAATGCGCAATTAGTTGTGTAAGTACGAGTTTTTTGCGTTTTTTGTTAATATTATTGTCTTGAATATAGTTTTGACGATTAGAGTCGTAAGCAACACACCTTTGTCCATGTACATCACTTTCGACTAGGGGGCTTAATGATGTACCCTCCGGTTAGCTCGAAGGACTCCCCTTCGAGTCTGCTCGAAACCTACATAATCGCAGGCTCTAGCTAGCCTCCTAAATCCTTCTTGGGCGTAAAACTAATCTCTTATGATTTAGTTACCAGATGGGAATTCGCCAAACGAAGGTATAAGCCCTCTGGGGTACACTTCAATGAACATAAGATGGAAAGAGGGCAAGACCAAGTCTTACCCACATCCCCCATCTTATCCATGTTCTCTCTTCTTCCTTGACTGACCCGCCAATTCAGGAAGAGTGGACATTAAGCCCTAGCGGTTAACCATAAAATCATGGGACACCCCCATGATCTCCTACAAATGTGGAAACACTCCCCAAGGCTGTTTTCTTCCCCTATAAATAGTCTTGGACGAGTTTCAGTTCTGGTATGCAATCTCAACTACTTTACTTAACTACATTTCACCTACATTATCATACCAAATACTTATTCACACACCGGAGGTGGTTCGCAGGGCCCAACCCCTGCGCAATCACTTAACGTAGTGTCTTTGTATTTCTTATTTTCAGGTTAGACACAAGCTTGGCTCAACCACAACATTCCCTATATCCTTTGATCATCATCGAAGGCCTGGTCGTACAAATTATTGTACAATCAGTTATCTTTGTCTAATTGAGGCACGTAACAAAACTCCTTCATCCTATTAGGCATCCTATATGTTATGTTATCGATTTCGTTTGAAAACTGAACCGTACCTTCTAGCCGATCGTACATTAACTTGGATTCCTTAATAAATGGCTTACGTTGTACAAAATGAGATAAACGGCAATCTATTACACTTGTTAAATCTTCTAAAATCATGAAGTCAACGACATAAGTAAAGTTCCCAACAAAGATATGCATACCTTTAAATCTCCCAACAAAGTTACAAACTTTGTCGGGGTATTTGGGATCTCTCATAAGTTCAAGTCGTGCATTCATTATATCATTATAAACACTTGAAGACATCACGTTGATTGGGGATTCACAATCAATGTAAGCTTGATCAATGTACTTTTATCCAATCATACATGGTATCTTTACATTCCAAGGGTTACCCTTCTTTATTTTTGGATCAATTTTAACAAAGGGAGGTCGAGGGTTATCAATTATATTGCTATAGTAGGCAATTTCTTCCTTAGTGGGGGTATAAATTGAAATATTCATGATCTAATTCCCCATCTCCCTATTCCTTTATAATTTCAACAACCGCAAAATCATCAGGTCCTAAGTCCTCATTTGAGTACATGGCGATTGCTAGGTCATTAAGTGCACTATCAAGCTCAATATCAATCAACCTATTAAGCTCCCTAAGCTCTATAGTATGTGCTTATTCACATACCTTTTTCTTACCAAATTAAGACCAAAACGACCAAAAACTAACCATAAATGCCAAATATATTGTGTTTTTGTGTTTGTGATCGTGCAGGTACGGATATTTCAAAAACAGGCATAATTTAGGCCAAAAAGACAAAAATGAGCACGAGATTTGGAAAAGTGTCAAAAGCCAGAGCCGGGGAAGCAAATTACCATTTTGTGAGCTCAGATTGTCAAAATATACCTTGGAGATTCAAGGAATGGCAGAAATAGTCATTGAAGCAAAGTTTGAAGGATTGGCAAAAATGGTCCCTCAAGTTTCAAAATTGACAAAAATAGTCCCTGTGTATTTATTTTGAAGGAAAGTCAACATGGGTCCTCCATTAATCAAGGAATGGCATTTTTTACCCTTGGATTTATTTTGGAAACATAGCAGGAATAACCCCTCAATTTCAAAAAATTACACATTTGGTCCTTGCCTTTTTCTAAAAATTTAATCCTAATCCTAAGTTTAAACTAAAATGGACCCTTTATTATTATAAACCAAAAACATAAAACCAAATCCAATCCACTACACAAACCTGCCCAATCCAATAAATAACCCAATCCACCCCACCCCTTTTTACTAATAAAACCAAGTCAAATCCCTGGTCAACCCACCTTCTTCTCCCCTACCCCTTTTACCCGCCAGACAAACCCCCTCCCCTGCTTTAACCTGTAACACTCAACCTCACCTCCCTCAAAAGCTTCCCCAATGTCACTCCAGTCCAAGCTCTCACCAATTTAAATCCTACAGCTTCAATTGCCATGCTGGCAATCCACAACAAATTTGGGCGCCGAAATGAAATAGAAGGCCGAGATGGCTCCAACTCAATCCAATGGATGAGATTTGATCCAAGAAACACAAATGAGTCTCAAGACTGCTTTTATCTCTTAGAAGTAGCACAAACAACAAGAGGACACACAAGAGGAAACCCTAGCACTTGGACACTAGTATATATAGAATGAGATGTAGCCATTCATGGCAGTAGGTTTTTAGTTTAAAATTTTAGGTTTATTTATTTATTTATTTATTTTAGTTTTATTTAAAATCTTATATACTGTTAATTTTAAATCAATGCAATTTATAATTTAAGCTTTTTTACTGTCTCTAAAATTCAATCAGTGTGTTCAACTGCTTATTTCAAACCGCTTATTTAAGGGTTAATATGAACTGGTCAAAAGTTTTTTTTACTTAGTTTAACTTTTAAGTTCACAGGTTTTGGGTCAAAATAGTTTTTCTTAGTGTTAAAACCAAGCCAACCACTCCTTTAAGGAGTGTTTGGCACAACATCCTTTATAGCCTATACTTCTTTTTGACCAAAAATTGCACTTTAATTAGCTTTAGTTTACTGCTCTTAGTTATTTAGAAGCTAAATTTATCATTATCTAGTTAGTCTACAAGTTTTTGATTAGTTTCTAAATCATTTCAGTACTTAACTGTTTTTAAAAAATAGTATAGGATTAATCTAGTTAGGCTCATTTAGTTGTTAGTATTGCCTTAGTTTAGTCCACTATAGAGTAGTATGCATGTTTACCTTTAGTCTTTTAGTTTAGAAAACCAATACTTCCCATTTGACCCAAATACCATAACTGCATACTGTCCCTTAAAGCCCTAACCAGCCTTAAGTTTGTATTTTTCTTTTGTTCATTTCTCATCTTCTAGACCTAAAACTTGGTATGATTAAACTTTGGTAGCTCATCTTTATGCTTGTATTTTTAATTAATTTTTATAAATTTTTCTTCCCCCTATTCATGCCACTAAACATAGCACCCCCAAGTCTGTGCATCAGTTAACCCATGCCCAAACACCCATATGCAGAAGCTTATAATAAGCTCATTAGAAGCTGAAATTAGTTTCCTTTACTCTCTGATAGCTTATCTTTAAGTGTTTGTGTTTGCTTGGTGATTTTGGGCTTATTTGGTTGCTTAAGTTTGGCCTGCAAGTTGCAAATAGTGGGACAGTTTGGTTCAGGATAGGTAATAGTAGCTTGTTGTTGATTCTAGATTACCCAGTGCTTTTTAGTTATTTTATCTGCTTATTTCCTGTCCACTTTAGCATATTTAGTGTTCCATAGTATTCCTCTGCTTACTTCCCCTAGGTCTAACTTATTTTAGCTTTTTAATTAGCTTTTAGAGTTTATATCTCCCTTTATAGTTTTTTTTCCTTAATTGTTGCAATTTTCTCTTTGAAACTACTTATTGCGTGCTTTTCATAAATAGTTGTAGTTATGAGTTTTGCTTAATTTTATTTTTTTATACAAGTTTGTGTAAAAATTTTAACAAAAAATGTTTCAAAAAATGAGGTGCACAGGTTCAAACCTTTGACCTCTTGGTTACTCACACAGACACACAAACATACTCCCTACCATCTATGCTAACTTTCTTTCTTGTTATGTATTTACCCATTTAATTATTTATAATAGTTGTAGTTTACTTAGCTTATTAATCTCAACTTCTTGTTTGCTCATTTCTGCTTATTTGTTTACTGTGTTCCCCCTCATCTATTTTTCCTAGGTTAGTTTTTTCATAATTTAGTTTCCAAAAAATTTTCCAAATTTTCCCAATAGTTTTGGTATTTTTTAACATTTATTTTCTTTATTTTAATTTTTAATTCATTAAAAATTATTAAAACGTCAAAAAAAAAACATTTTTTATTTTTTCTAAAATTTCCTTTTATCATTAGGATCGTAGAAAAATTATTTTTACACCTGTAGGGTTAGTATAGCTTAGAATTCACTTTTTATTTTGCGCGTTGACATTATTTTTAATTAAAACGTGCGTTTCTAGTTTTAGATACTTTTTTAGGTTTCATTGCCTTGCGTTATTGTTCCACAATACCAATAATCAAAACCCAAACCCATCTTTACAAGCATTTTAATCTCGAATCTTACACGATATCCTCCATTCATACTTCGTTGGGAGACAACTCGGGTGATCACTTGCCTAGTATCACATATATATATCGTATTCATGGATCTCGCAAGTTAACCTTTCACAAGGGTTGACTAGTCAATTTCACCCACGTCTACTTTGTATGCATTTTTGATATTTGTTTTACACCACGAGTCACTCCCTAATTTCACTCTAAATTTGGTTACGCAACACGATTATTTCCTCAGGTGAAATGGGTGGATTCGCGTTTTTCATAGTGGCAAACAGAATAGTCAATGAAAACAATTTACGAACAAAGGCACAAAGAAAAAATAGACTAAAGAAAGCTAATTAAAAAGAAAATAAAAATCTCACTTGATAAGAATCTAGTGAGTAGACCTAATCGAAATAAAATTCAACCTAAGCAATAACTATTCCCCGGCAACGGCGCCAAAAAACTTGATGCGTGATTTTTCAACCTCACAAAAGGTTTTATTTCTTAAGGGATCTTGAGAAGCTTGCAATACTCTAGGCAGTGTACCTGACCGTTGTAGTGTAGTAAATGATAGGTCCGGTGGATTGATCGTTCTCTACGGGAATAGTGTTGTTAGGATTGAAGTGTAGGTCAACTAGGTCTAAAGGTGAGGGATGATTCTTTTTGGTCTTTTTATATTTTCTAAAAGCAATTAAAATCTCAGGTATTGGAAGAGTAGGCGGAAGTAGTTGCTAGTCAACTAACCCAAAACTACGAAATAAATGTGGTGGACTACTTATGTGAGACAAATGTGTTTGCTTAGATTTTCTTACTCCCTAGTGATCTCTTGTTGGTTAGTTGAGTGTCACAGTGCAATTGTATAGTTGAAGAGTTGTATTCCTTAATACTAGTCGTGGGGTGTGCACAGCCTTCCCCAACTCTATGAATATCTATTTCTTCTTATGACGACACGTTTAGTACCTTCTCATAGAATTATTAACATCTACTCATGCATTAAATACAACCAATAAAACCGTAGTGCACATCCGATTACATTTCTTCAGACGTTCAAGCTTGTTACCATATAGGAGACTAGCCAGTTTTCTTAAGCCTAACGCGAATCAATCAACCAAACAATAAGCAACTCACCAACAATTAATATCTAGGTTTCATTAGATCTAAGCAAACACAAACAAAGCTAGCATGTTAAAAAGAAGAAAAAATAAACAAGAAATCAAACAACACATAGACATGATGAATGATTAAAAGATTACTTATCTTCAATAAAACATGAGAGAAAAGAGGGTTTGGGAACTCTTGAAATCTCTGGAAATTCGTTTCTAGGGTTTTGCACAAAGTTACACCCATTAATGAATGAAAGTTCCAAAACTATATATAGATTTTACAAGCTGACGCCGTCAGGTTATAGGTCCTGACGCCGTCAGAACGCCGCTCTTTAGGGTTTCGTATCGCCCAAGAGATCTTCTGACGTCGTCACTTGTTAGCCCTTCTGGGCCGTCTCGTGTAGTTGCAAAGCCAGCAGGCCTCAACAAAAAATGCACCTGACGTCGTCAAGTGCAAACTTCCAATTTCTTTCTGGGGTGTCACGTGTAAAAGTTCACCAGTTCCATTCTTCAAGTGACGGCGTCAGCATCCAAAGCCTGACGCCGTCAGGTGTAAAAGCATGACTTTTCTTGTGTTTTTTTCATTCTTAAGCATAAAAACGTTCAAAATGCTTCATATTCCAGAAATCATGTCCCAAGTACCTAAAATGAGAAAAGAAACGATTTGAGGTAATATTTGATCATAAAATCACGACTTAGGGCTTAAATGACCCCCTAAAAATGCATCAAATAAATCCTTATCAATTATATATTTTTATTTCTGCCTCTAGGAATTTCCGGTTGCTATGCACGGGTACTTACCTATCTATCTATACTACCTATAAAGCAAAAATGGTCAAAGTGAAAAAATGAAAAAGTGAAAAGTCAATGAATGTGAAATGTTGAAAAAACTTATTAAAGGAAATTATGAAATGTAATTAATACTCTTATTAAAACACCCCATTACTTAAAAGTGCAATGATTTATACACATTGTACAACCAATTAAAACAATTAATACAAATCACAAACCGGGTTGACCCGGGACGCTTCAAACCCGACGGGTTGAACCGGTTTAATTTGACCCGTTTTCGACCTAACCTAGCATGTTGACCCGGTTTAAATCGACCAAATTTTCGACCGGAACGGTTCAACCGGTTGAATCACCCGGGTCGAACCGGGTTTCAAAACATTATGTTTAATTCCCAAATCTTCAAACTTTTATTATTTTTCATTTATAACCTATAAATTTTTTTTATCAATAAACTATCTGTCGCTATAAAATCTCGTTGCTATGCACGGGTACTCGTCTAGTACTATCTATAAAAGGTGTATGGTCAAAGTGAAATGTTGAATTATTGAATGTTGAAAATTAGTTAAAGGTGAGAGAAATTTATAGTGTAATTAATACTCTTATTAAAACACCATTAGTTAAAAGTACAATGATTTATTTATGTTATACAACCAACTAAAAGCATATATACCAAATTAAATACAAACAATTAAAACATCACTTACTAAAAAGTACAATAAAAACTTCGCAATATACTGTACAATTTAAACAAGCTACAACATAATCCATAATATAAAATAATTAAACACACTAATTAATGTATTTTAAAACACCCTAAAATGAAAACTATATGTTATTATACACATTATATAAGTTGATGGTACATATAGTTTTGAAAACCGGACCGGACCAACGGGTTCAACCAGGAACTGGTGTCGCCACCGGTTCGGCTAACCAATAAAAACCATCTGAAAACGAACTAGAGAGGACCCGTTGAAACCGATACAAACTGGTAAATCAAGCGTCATCGAGATCTATTTCTCCAACTAATCGTCATAGGGTACCCGCGTATACTATATATAAAGGAAAAAACAAAAAGTAGAAAGTAAAAAGTTGAAACTAAAAATAAAAATGTTGAAAACATATATTTAACAAGGAAACTATTAATACACATCGAAAACCGGGTTAATCCGGGATGGTTCAAACCCGGCGGGTTGACCCGGTTTAATTTCACTTGTGTTCGACCCAACCCGTTGGGTTGACCCAGTTTAAATCGACCCGTTTTTCGACCGGAACAATTTTGATACTACCTGAGTTTCAAAATATTATGTTTAATCTTCAAATTTTCAAACTTTAGTATTATTTTTCGTTTATAACCGTAAACTTTTTTTTTTTTTTTTTTTTTTTTTTTTTTTTTTTTTTTATTTTTATCATTAAACGCTATAAAATAATACATCTAACATTTATTTACTTTGAAAAGTGAAAGAGTATTATTTTAGGTGTTTATCACAAGAATTCAATGTGTCCTTGAAAAGCGAATATCATTCCCAACAATAACCTAACCCCATTATCACTCTCTCTCTCTCTCTCACAAAAATGGACCCAAATCCAAATCCAGTGACCACCACCGATCTCCCACAACCACCGCCACCACTGTCCATGACCTCCATCAACACCTTCGCCCAACCCATCACCTCCGTCCCTTCACCTACCACCACCCTCCATCCACCTTACAACGAGGTATACTATAATCTTTCTTAAATACCCATCTTTTATTCATCATTAAATGTTTTATTAAATACTAATTGTCTTTTTTTTTTTTAGATGATAAGAGCTGCAATAATAGGATTGAAAGACAGAGATGGGTCAAGCAGACAAGCGATCTCTAAATACATCGAAAAAGAATTCGGTCATGCGAATCTACCCGCTACCCATTCTGTCATGCTGACTCATCATCTCAAACGTTTGAGAGATGAAGGTCAACTCATCTTGGTCAAACATTCTTATATGTTGCCATCTGTTACTGGATCTCTTGTTTATGATAACAATAATAATAATAATCTTGACTTTGGTAACCCGAATGGGGGTAATAATGGTAGTGGGGTTAATGGGTCGCCCAGTTTGGCGAAAAGGAAGCCTGGTAGGCCGCCTAAGCTTAGGCCTGTACCTGCTGGGACAGGTGGGGCAGGTTTACATAATGTGCAAGTAATGCATGATGCGAATGTGCAACAGTCGTATCAGCCGTTTGAGGGTCAGGGGGGAGCTGAAGGGGCTGCGGCGCCTCTGTTTGTGTCTTTGGGATTGGGAGATGAGGGGGGTGCGAAAAGGGGACGTGGGCGTCCGCCGAAGAAGGGTGGTTCGACTGGTCGTCCGCTGAAGAAAGCTGTTACTGGTGAGAATGGCGGTAGTGAAGTTAAGGGAGTTGTGGGTGGTGACGAAGTTAAGAAAGTTGCTGATGGGGGTGGTGAGACTTCGGGAGTGAAGAGGCCACGTGGGCGTCCGGTGAGGAAGGGGAAAATGACTGCGGTGCCAACGGGTGGTAATGGAAGGTTGACAAGGCCTCGTGGTAGACCCGCAAGGATTGGATCGGCAGCGCCGGTAACAGTGCCGTTGGCTGGAAATGTGTTGAAGCCAAGAGGAAGGCCGAAGAGGATGGGAAGGCCGGTTGTTAATAGTGTGAATGTAGCAAGGGGTTCAAGAAGGCCGCCTGGTCGCCCTTCTGTCAACAAGGTTACTAATTTGACTGGGCTACAATTGGCCAGACCCGCCAAGGTAATTCTATCAAATTTCGTAAACAATTTGATTTACTTTTTTGTTCTCTTTACAAGTTTTGATACCTTGATCATGCAATGTTGTGTATAATTGTCAACTAGACAAGGCTGCCCATGTGTTTGTTTCTTACTTCAATATCTCTACGTTATTGAGAATAGGATGGAGTAACAATATCACATGGTATTTCTTGAGAATAGTAAAAGAAAGTTGACGTGTAGTGTTAAAATGTTTCCTTGTTAAAAAGCTGGTATTTGACTGTGGATGTGTGTCACTTGAGGCAGTTTCCACCTTTGGTTTGAAACACTTGTCTACTATTGCCATTTATGGCTTTAAAGTTGTTTATCTTAGTTAAACAGGCATTTTAGATTAGAACATTAATAATCATAGAACTCTTTAAAGGAAATTTTAAACTTTATCTGTTCATTTAAGACCCGAGAGTTGATAAATATGCAGAATCAAATATAGTATAAACTCATGTTGAAGGAGAAGGACACACATATAGATGCCGACTTGTAGATAAATCTGTGGTTATGTGTACATACTGGATACATAAGCACATGCATGTTATATCTATAGTAGATACATATGACCAAGTATAGTGACAGTGAACCGAGTAGATTTCTTTTGTTGATTGACCTTTAAATTTGCTTACTTTAATTGTCTTTGATATTATGATCTCATCACTGTTCAGTACGAATATGTGTACGTTTGCAAAGCATCCACGTTTGAAAATATTTAGTGGTGAAGGTAGAGAACTATTAAGAATTTAGCAGGAACATATTTTAGTAGGCCATGGGAGTTCTTGACTGATAAGGAAGACATTATAAACATCTAACCAGGTGTAGAAGAAGTGATCTAGAGATTTAGGGTGTTGTGTCATTCTAAGGGTATAAATGAGTTGAACATTGGCCGAGCGGACAATATTATCTTCGGCTCGAGCTCGGCGAGCCTTCATGAGGGAAGCTTGAACTCGAGAAAGTTTGATTTGGCTCGAGCTCAGCTCGAAACGCTCGATTTATATATGTAATGACTTGTTTTTTTAAACCAACTAATATTTAATGATTTGTTTTTTAAACCAACTAAAATTGAAGTATAAGATAAGATTTGAGTTCAGCTCAAGCTCGGCTCGAAAAGCTCAATACATTTATAAATAAGTATATACACTTATTGTATTTACATATAAGCCCTTAAAATATATACATAATGTATATAAAAAAACAAATATATCATGTAAAAGCTCGGCAATAACTTGAGTCGAGCCTATATAAGCTTGAGCTCGAGTCGTTAAACATTTCGAGCTCATTTTATGGGGCCGAGCTTGAGCTCGAGTTACTTGACAAAAGTTTGGCTCGAACAAGCTCCATTCGAGTTCGAGCTCAAGTTGCTCGACACAAGCTTGACTCATTTACACCTACTCACTTTTATAACTAAGAGGTGTTTGGGATTACTTGTTTTACTGTTTATGCTTAGAAATAGTGTTTAGATTTGCTTATTTTGTTAAAGATGCAATAAAAGGTCACTAAATTAATTCATTTTTTTTTAATATAATCCATCTATAATCGAATTAGGTTAGATATGATTGGACAAAAATAATTTTAGTTTCATTTTAAGTAAGTACTTTGAAATAAGCATGTCAGAACCTGATTATTGAGAACCATTTAAAGCTTCAAAATGAGCAGAAGCAGTTTGAATGATCCAAGCACTCAAATTGTTTATCTGCTTAAAATAAGCAGGAAAAAAGCCATCCTAAACACCATCTGAGTTTAATTTTTATCTTTGCAAAACAAAAAAAGTAGATATGTTAATTACACAAATGCTAATTGCATTTAGTACTTCAAAATAAGATGCAAACACCAAAGCTTTCATTTTTCTAGGTGTATAATGAACGTTTAGAAAATTTGATTGACTCCTTTCCAACTCCACATTCAAAGCAATCATATTTCAACAATTTTTTTGGTAAAGGGTTACCCCGGTAAAGTATATTAATCACAGAAAAGTTAAGTACAATGGAATGTGGCTGAAATACCACATTAACCTCAAGCAAATGCTTGAACGACCACTAAATCGTTTGTGACATGCCACAAAACGATAACACCTCTAGCTACAAACTAAATAACCATTATAGATTTATAAGAAAGTTATTAGTTAGCTATTGATTCAACAATTAGCAACAACTATTATAGGAAAGTTATTAGTTAGCTATTGATTCCAGTTTCAGTTTTGACTACTAAACGAGATGTGTTTTGTAGAGTTAAAAGTGCTAATTACATCTTAAATCAATGTGAGAAACTAGAGGTTACTTTTTTTTCTGTAAATTTTTACCAAGTATATTTGTATCTGCCAACTCTAGACATACTTTTTTGAGAACCGAAATAAAATGAGTTTCAAGAAGGTTGTATATTCTTAAAACGATTTGGTAATGATGTTTTGGCAAAGGCGTGGCAATGCCATTTTTCATATAAATCTACCCCTATGAATATATTAATTATTGGGCACATCGTACCGAAGCAATCCTAAATGAATCTACCCACAATTTAACCAAGTTTTGGTTACCTAGCAAACCACGTTCCCTGATCCTGTATTGGAACAGCCCCGTTTCATGTAACCATGTCCTTACTATTCTTTTGTGAATCATGCAAATAATCATATTTTTGTTTATGTTGAAAATCATGGAAGTATTCAAGTCCGATGAACCAAAAAGTTTATGCATCTTAGGATAGGGAATGCTATTTTGATCAAAGTATGTGTAAATTGGACTATATAAGGAGATGCTTATGGGATCTTATGACCTGCACTATTTCTTGTTTTGGAATTGGAGGTCAGTGTATATATTTGTTGGAAAATGGTGAGTCTTGCAAAGACGCCTCATGGTATGGCCTTTGCTTGTAGTTCTATGTAGGTATATGCGTTTTTAGTTCATGTTACACTCTAGTGATTATTTCTTGCATCTATTGGTGGATATCCCTACGTATTATACATGAGCGAGAATTCCCCTTTATAGTAGAAGTTATTCCAAATATTTAATTGTATCATATGTTATCTTAATTGTCAGCGAAAAGTTATCTTTGATTAGTTAATGAGCAAATATGTTGGAACTACAAAATGTACAAGCTAGCCTTGTTTGTTAGATATAGTCTGTTCATGTGAAAAATTGATTCATATGTTGAGGATTCCATCTCTTGGGTGGGACGCTGATGCAACATAAATTATAGATTTATATTTATCTGAACAAAAGGGAAACTTGTAATTCTTCTCATTGTGGGAAAGAGCGGGGCTGGTGGAAAAGTTGGTCTACGATGATCAATATATTTAAGGACACTTATGTTGGAGGGTGGTTGAGTGTAACAATTAAGGTTCATGCATCTCTTGTTAAGACATGTGTATTGAGGTCAACCTTTACTGGCACACACAATTAACCGATAACATCAATGTGTCCCTCAGATTGTCGATCATTGCTGCCAAACGTGACAATTTTAACAGTTGCTTTCATTGCCGCCTTTTGAAGGACTGCAAGTTTCTCTTGTGTTGTGGATCTACTAAGTAATTCTATAGAGCTTGAGCTAACATGATATGAGTTGAGTTCGACCTTATCAGAAACCGATTTTGATTCTTATTAAGGTTTTAGAGCCCAATGTAATGTGCACATATTAAATATATCTAGATTTCCAGCTGTTGAAATTTCAGCTATTTTCAAGTTATTACAGCTCTACTCTACTTGAGCTCGTCCAAGTCATTATGAGATCTTTGAAAATTAATTAAAACCAAGCTTGCATAATTTGGTAATTCAGTCTTTTGACTCGATATTGAATCTTTCTTGAGCCAAGTTCAAGCTTGCATCTGGAAGGCTTTTCGAGCTATCAAATTGAGTTTAAGTTTAGCCTAGTTAGCCTAGCGGAGCACAAGCTCAAGCCTATGCTTTACTAAGGTATAATTGAGGCCGTTCAATTTTATAGTTCAGAATATCTTAATATAACTTGTTTGTAGGGAGATTTGATTTCATGATGAACTCATGAAAGAATAGATGAGCAGTTTAAGTTTGCTCCCTAGTTGTTAACTTGCAGCTCGACTAAATCATGATCTTCAACTATTGACTCGACTCGTAAGTCATGATGTAAAAGAATACACTAATAAGTAATAACATATCTTATAGATTCTCGTTTTTCATAGTAAATGGTACAGTTTATAGAATTCAAAAGCCCTAGTAAATCAACTACTAAGCAAATATTGTATGTATTTATGTATATTTAAGAAGCTGGAATTTAAGGTTAGGCGTGGATAGGTGGGTGGGTTACATTTTTGTAAAAAATTTAACTCCCAAACCAGTCCATTTACCCTCCAATCATTTCGTTAATAACAAGCTCTCTTGATCTCTATGGTTTCTTTAGGATAGAACAGGATCTATAAGATGTGTTTTTATACTCGAGAGCAATAGAGCATGGGTGCAAATCGCGCAACTCAACAACAAAGCTATTGCATAATTAAGAAGATTTTTAGTTGTTTCTTCTGTTTTCATCATTTTTGAAATCAAACTAATATTTTGCCTAATGTTGCTGGTAAGGGTCACAGTCGACTCGACTCTATGGCTCATAAGAGTCGGTCATTTACGAGTCATGTGTAAGACTAGTTTTAGGGGTAAACTGCCTCGAATCGTGACTTGTAAGAGCTTGACAACTATGCCTAATTCAAATATATTATGTTATTCATATTTTCTTAGCCTTGTTCCTAGAAATAATTTTTAAAACGCTATAGCATTATATTTGCAGAAGATAACTCCCCTTTTTATAAGTAATAGGATTGAAATCGCCCAAACATTTGGTAATTTTCTACAAGCTGCGAGTCATATATTTTGATATATGTAATATTATCATGCTCCTATCCACTTGGTTACATGACTGTTTACATTAGGTGTTCATTTAAGTTGGACTGAATAAACGTACCAAGGCAAAAGAAATTACAAATTTACAATCTTATGTAGTTACATGTCATAAAGCCAATGAATACATAAGTCTTTAATACGCAAGTCTTAAATTCAGTGAGGGAAAATGACGTGGGACGCAAGTGAAAGAATCAGATTCCAACTTGGAATGGGTCGGTTTAGGATAGTTTCAATATATTAGATAAGTATCTTATTATTTAAGTTTTAGTTTCCTAGTTCTAGTAGCTATAGGATAGGTCTTTTTATTCTTTTTATAAATACCCCATGTACCTGACATTGGGAGGCACTTTCCATTCGATCAGTTATATGCTATCTTTAGTGTTTTCTGTTTTAATAGTTCGCTTATGTTCTGTTAATTTGTTAACAAATCTTTGTGAAGAGCGTTTGTCTTCTCAACTATCTATACCGTAGTAGAAAAGTAAAATTTAAAATTAAGTAATACCTTGACTGAATAAAAAAACACCTATGATTCCTTAAGTTCGTTGTCGTGAAATCTCCCCCAAGTTAGTTTTATTACAATATTCAGATCCATAAACTCACATGATCATATTTGTGATAAATGGTATATTGACCATGTTTGTTATAATTCTTTTCATATATTCTAGGTGCCATTCAACCAAAAAAAAAAAAAAAAAAAAAAACTTTCTGAATATAATTTGGTCACTTGTCTATATATTGTTGTGTAGTTTCGGTCATACAGAAACAGGAGTGATAAGTCAGTATCACACACCACAAACAAGATGGATGGATATTTAGTAGGCTATGTTGATGACATTGTACTTGCAGGATTTTTAAAATTTGTCAGAATATTCTTGCGCTCTCAGGGCATTGGTGAGCCAAACACATGGCAAGCCTAGTAAAGGACTAATCACCTAGTAGACAATGGTTTAGTTGAGTCTTATACTACGTGATCCCTGCTCATACCATCTTGTTTACCTGGTTGAATGTCTCGTCAAATTAATTCTGTATAGCATATTCCCATTAGGTTCTGTAGGAACCATCTTTGTTTTCTCAGTGTATAGTTGCAAGACAGTAATATGAAATATCTTTAAACTTTAAAGTCTGTCCTCATTTCTTAAACATTTGTACTTTACGACATTCTTCAATAAAAGGGCATGTATTCCTTTAGTTGTGCATCGCGTCCACTATGCATCTTTGTTAAAATAAATGACAAGCATTTAATAATTATTCTTGTGAATGGACTAAATTTGGAAATTTGATTGGGTAGGGTGACCAACGGAGAATCTGACCTTGTAAATATCAGAAAAATAACACTTACACACGTAAGATCACTGAGCCGAGCCAGATTTTCTAGACTAATTGAGTGTCACTACACCAAGAAAGTTTCCGTATTTGACATAAAATTGACTATGCGTATACAAGATTTTTGAACATTATCTTTCTGTCAGTATGTATACTATTCATTTCACTTGACAAATGTATTATTTGCATAACATTTATTACGCCATACTTTACAAATCTTGAGTGATATTTGGACTGCAGGATGGACCTGGGACGGCGGTACTAGTGACAGACCCACAGCAGCTTGTAGTTTATCAAGAATTGATGAGCAAATACAAGCTTTTGGTAAGTGAAAAGTTACATCCTTAAAACTGTATTAGTTTATTTAGGGTCCATTCAGGGTGAACATGTATAATAATGTGAATATTATGAAACAATATAAGTTTTGCAATGGTAATTGACACTAATTATTTATGAACTTTTTTAAGTTTTGAACCAAAATTGTTTCCGGTGGAGCCTACCTGGCATTTTTAACTCATCCCGAAATTACCTATTTTGACCCTAACCTGTTTTCTGATTATCAAAAGGTCTATATTGTTGCCTTTAAGTTTATGAATGGGTGAGCCTGGCATCCATAAATTAGGTTACTTGTTTCTGACCAGGACTTGGTTTAGGTTGTAGAGTTGTAGACCCTACCTCTTTAGATTTTAACGCCATGTCAAAACAGATCAGGCAGGTAGATTGTTTGACCCACCTACATAATTTGGTTTCTTATTTTTTTCTTTTCTTTCTGAAGTATGATATTGGTGATTTATAAACCGTTTCATTAACTTTAGCTGAGCTCTTGTTTTTGACATTAATGGGTTGGAATTGTCCCGAATACACTGAAGCAGATGTGACACTTTTGACCCATTTACTTTGTTCGACTCAATATGGATTGTGCTATTCTCTAACGTGTCAATGGCCCAAATTGGATGATGCAACTAAAAAGGACACTGGTAAAATTGGTCAAAGGGGTAAAATGTATAAAAGTCGTGTGCGTGTATTCAAATGCACAAAAACCTTCTAAATCGCTTTATTAAAAGCATATTTGGCATTTTTGTTTGTTTGTAATAATTTAGTATTTGCAATCTTATTTAGCAGATTATTTCTTTACGATTAAAAAATAGATGAAATATGTATATGTGGGTTGGCCAACCAGCCGGACCCACATGTTCTTTTTTTATTTTACTTCTAGTCCCAACCCTTTTTCACAAAATTTACGGAGCTGTAATCGTCACATGTACTGTTGCCTCATTTGCTTATGCATTATTTTTTCTTAATACTTATTCTGAACCCATTTGGCTGCAGCAATCAAAAGTGAAGCAAGTGGCAGGTGTGGTGAAGTCATGCATAGATCCCAACTATGGAAGCAATGCATTAGGGGCATTACAAGAACTGGAAGCTCTGGCTGGCGGAGATGCACCGTCACATGGTCAAGCCTAGTACCTTTTCCTCAAAATTAGGTCACTTGGCTCCAGAAGTAGATGTTGCAGAATATAATTTGGCTAGTTGGGCAAGTGAATGATATCCCGAAAGGGATATATCACCAGCTTTTTTTTTCCATGAACCATACTTTCAGTATGTATAAATTTAGCCATGATATGATGCTAACACCAAGTCCTTAGATGGTCTGTATCCTGTCGTGCATCATTTGTTTTTTCTTAGGGTTTGACGCTTGTATGTTCCCCTTTTAGGATTATGATCTGTTTTATGCTCTCGAAAGTAGGTATTGCCAAGTAAATCTTATCAGTAACTCTAGTATAAATGTAGTCATGGCTTTGAATGGTTCACTGAACACATGAATATTGCGATGGCTCATGATAGGCGCCCGGATAAGTTTATGACACAAGGTATCTCCCAAGTTTCTGACTTTGTCCACCCGAATTATGGCGTTGGTTGAAACTCAAGTTTCACAAATACGGAGTAATTCTTTAGGTGTGACATCAAAGCGGGATTGTATGATGTGTTTAGTAGTTGCTCGAAGAAAGTGGTTGCGTTGGTGATACTGTGATAAACATGACTTGTTTGCCTGTCTGGATACTTAACTTTGAATAAAGGATACCATAACATACTGGTGTTAATTTTGACTGTTTTCAACGAGTTCGTGTGGTGAATCCAACAAGTTCACCACAAAGAATCACGCTCTAGGTGCATGCCAGTGCTAACAACATTCTGAATAAGGTTTGCGTAAAAAATGAATTAATATTGCGACATTATGCTTTACAATATCTAATCACTAATTATTTATAGGGTTAAAAATAGATGATCCACGTTATTTGCAGGTTTGTTCTTTGGTTAAGAATTTATAGAAAGATAAAAAGTTAAATTTACTTATATACTTCTATCTATCTAATAAAACATAGAATTTTTATTGTGTTAGGTTTGGTGAGTTTAAACATGGGGTGTGATATGGTAAATAATGTTTAGTAAAATGGTTTTGTATGAAGAGATAAGGTAAATGATTTGTTTTTTTTGTGTTAGATTTTATATTATGTTAAAAGGTAGGGGTGAGCATCGGGCCGAAACCGACCCGTCCCGACCCGAGCTTGACTCATCCCGAAACCGACAACCTGGAAATCCCTAACCGAATCCTGACCTGAGTATTGTGTCGGTCGGTTCGGTCGGTTTGTGTGGTTTTCTTTGTGTTTTGTCGGTTTATCCCGAGTCCTGACCCGACCCGAGTCCCGACTTCTTGGAAATGCCAAACCGAGTCCCGACCCGAGTATAGCTTGGTTTGTGTCGGTTTTCAGTCTCGGTCGGTTTTGCTCACCCCTGTTAAAAGGTAATAGAGTTAAATGATGTATAATCTTAAACTATAGATAAATCACATGTATTCATATTTTTTTAAAGTGTAGTAAAACTAGGGCCGAGCATCGGGTCAAAACTGAACTGAATTAAAAACCGATTTTGAGAAAAACATGAATCGAGAACAGAACCAAAGTGAATCGAGTCAAACCAAAACCGAAACCGAACCGAACCGAACTGAACTGGTTTGGTTTATATGGTTTGTTTTTTTTTTTGTTTTTTTTTTTTTTTTTTTAAAATTTTTTTTTCTCGCTCGAATCGAGCCAAACCGAATCCAAAAACCATAAATATGTAAAGTAGAAAACCGAACCGAGTAAGGTTGGTTCGGTATGGGTTGGACCTGTTCGGCTTGGTTTTTCGGTTCGATTCAGTTTTCAGTCGGTTTTGCTCACCACCAGTGACGAAGCCAGGAAATCTAATCAGAGGGGGGCAACGAGCCATAAGACAGATTCGATAACGGGTTGATATTTTTGTCAAATTTAAAGTGGGTCGAGTCGGGTCGCTTTTTAATCGAACACAAAACCCACATCTTTTAAGCAATAAACATCGGTTAAAAGAACAATGATATAATGAAACCCAATTAATCTGTTATCACTTATAAAATAATAATACTTAACTAAAAGTAAGACGAACTCACATAGACCAAACTTGTGTCCAAGTAATTAGACCTTTTAAATCACTTTGACTAGTAACAATCTAGATGTTTAATTTAAGAAAATACTGAATAGATTTTTAAAGATCAAGCTAGAGCATAAGATTTTATATTTAACTTGAACTAAAACAATATAGTGCCTCTAATAAAAACTACTGGAATATTTACGTATTCATGTTGAAATTTACAATCTTTATTCAAATTAAAGGATCATTTATGTGTAGATTTCAAAGTTTGCAAAATGTGTATTAAAGTAAATATTTAATACTTACACACATTTCAAAATTACATTGGTATATCCCAATCGTCATCTCCATCCTCATTTTTTTTCTTTCACCATCATTTTTCACCTCTTCTTCCTGTAGATAAGAAGATTTTTTTTTTTTTTTTTTTTTTTTTTTTTTTTTTGAAGATTCAATTGTTGAGTTTTTCTTGAGTAGAGAGCACTTTACTTTCTAGACTGAGGGCACTATCACTTTTTGCAGCTATTTCAGCAATATTTCATACTAGTTTAGCTACTCAGCTCAAGCTTTATTGGGGGCCTTTCCCCCCCACTACCTACAAGGTAGCTCCGGCCCTGCTCAGCACTAAGTAAAACTTTACATTTTCTCACACTCATAAAAAGCGTAGGTAAAAACCATACATTTGCTCACACTTACAAAAAGTGTAAGGTAGAACAATACATTTGCTCACACTTAATAAAAAATGTATGTACAAACTTAGACTTTTGCTCACACTTACAAAAAGTGTGGGTAAAGCACTACACTTTTACTCACACTTTACAAAAAGTGTAGGTAAAACTTCATATGTCCTCACACTTTCTATAATGTTGAACAGATATAGCTAAGCTACAAAGGAAATGACAAAAGTGATCATCTTAATTCTATGTATCAAGAGGGAGGAAGATCCTATATATACTCATTTTCAACATCACGTGATCAATTGTTAATTATCACTATGTTATCACGATCATGTAAATGTTCGAGTGTCTAAATCTATTACGTCGTGCTTAGCACGGCCAAAAAACTTCACTAGTTATGTAAAAAGAAGCCCCTTTTTTCCTGTTCAACTCTTTAGAAAATGACAAGTAAGCATTTAATAGTAGCTAACTATTGAGGTTTTGGGAGAAAATGAAACATATTCACGATGTAGATAATTTGATGTGTGGGTGGAGTGACTGCAAACATGGTTAGACGTAGAGGTCATGTGGGTATTTGAAAGTCTAGTACTTGTTACATATGATTGTTACTTACGACATTTATATTCTATGATATACAATTAGTTTTTACATATTTGTAGAATAACCTTTTATATTTGTTCACGATGTATGAACCATAATTTGATACGTGAAATTCAATGTTGTTTTCACCTAATATATTACTGGATTTGTTGATGTTATAGGTTGCTTTATATGATGTTAAATAAAACTGGGTAGTTTTCCAAAATAGAAAAAAAAAAATGGGGTGAATATATTACATAGCCAATGGTGATGACAAATATATAAATGCAACTACCCTCTTAAATACACAATAACTTTGGTTGGTGAAAAAAATTGATGCTCATAAAACCTTTTGAAAGTTTTTGTATATATCTTGAATCCCTATCTACTCACTCTTGCTAAAACACACAAAACGCATTCAAACAAAAGTTGATTAAAGTTGGAATAATTGGTTTTGTAGTCCATTTAGTAGATGTTTTCTTAGAGATGGTGCTACATGTTTTTCGATCACAATTTCTCTGTTTAAATAGGTATAACTCTCATAATATTTTTTCTAAAAAGCCATCATTAAATTGCACTTGATAGTTTATTTGAGTATGTTTACTTCGTTTAGTTATTATGTTTTTATAAGGCTATCTTCACTATTCTAGGTACTCTTTGGCCCCAGATGGGAAATGTAATGGGGAACACTTTCTATCTGAGATGAAGGACTTGCTAGATGAGCCTGAGTAGAAGAAAATAGGTTTAAATGATGTCATGAAAGATTTAACTGGATATAAAATTGATAAAATTAAAGATGTGTCAACGAGTAATCTGGAAAATGTACTACTAACCGGAGAACAAGTCCATTATGCGTGTATAGACGGTTATGCGTCGTATCTGACTAGAAAGCATATATATGCAGATATTTGATGTTAAATAGTAAACATGTTTATGTTAAATTTCCAATAGTTTATGTTTTAATTTTATTTTTATAGTTTAGTTTGGGCAAAGAATATGAATCAACTATTAGTTAACTTTAAAGCTCTATTTGTGTACTTGAACTTGATAAAAATGACTCACTTACTTGGGAGTATTGGGGGCGGGTAAATGGACCGAGGAACGAACCAGAGCCTTCCAGTTCTCGGCTCCTCAATATTGCAAGTTTGCGTTCTCGGTTTGCAACCGGTGGGTATCGGGTCACGAATAGAAGAACTACCAAACTTTCAAATATTATGGGACATTTAGTTTTCTTACATAAAATAGAAAGTAGTTTAGAAAAAGGATTTTGTACATGGAGGCCACCAAAGTTTTAACTTTCTTTCAATGAGGCCGTCCAAGTATAAAAACTAACTTACATGCCGTTCAACTATATTTCCTTTTTATACAAAATCCGTCCAAAATTACATTGGAAAATTATATATTGACGAAAATGCCCCATTTGAAAAATAAAAAATTATATTATAAATATGTAATGCCTAATATACCCTTTAAATAAGAAAAAACAATACCAATGATATGAATCACCCTATGTTATCCCGTTATTATTTTCTAGAATGGAATGACTTTTTGTAGTGTATATAAAAGACTAAAATGTTGAGTAGAAGTTCATTATGGATACCAAGATCTTTCTCAGGCTTCACTACTGATAATTTTACTCATGGTGAAGAAAAGGAGTATGTTTGTGTTGTATCATTTTTGGGAACACACTTCTTGTTTCATTTCTGGAATTAAATCAAATCGTTGCTTGAAACTTGATATCCCATAATCCTTTTTGTGAATGCTTGAAAATCCAGATCTAATACACTGGTTAGTTGTAGAAAGCATTTAAAAATTAAAGTAATTCATCCTAAAATGATCTCTACTTCTCTTTAACAAAGAAGCTTTTGTCTTTTTGATAATAGGCGTACACTTTTTTTTTCTTGATCGTTGGTTTGTTTCCATATCAATACAAGTGTACTTTTCTCTCTTTGATATATGAAAGATTTTTTTTAGTCAATAAACACTTTATATGGCTGGATTTGGTATAAATGAAAATGAAAATATATTTGAACGGCCTATAAGATAGTTTCCATAGATGAGCGGCCTTAATGAAAAAGGTTAAAACTTAGGTGGCCTCCATATACAAAATCCCTTTAGAAAAGGAAATGTAGAGTTGTGCATGTGTTTGTTTGAACAACTTGAGGTACATGAAGCATCTCTCTTGGTGTTTATGTTCTTTTGATCAAATGAAATTGTGTTAATAATAGGAGCAAAACAAAATAATAATAATAATAATAATAATAATAATAATAATAATAATAATAATAATAATAATAATAATAAATCATGTTTAGCTATATGGTTTTCAACTTATCGCTTTATGTTTGTGTAACTTTTGGTTTGATGTAATCATAAAAAAGTACAAACCTAAAGAGACTCACAAGCTTCAAAATTCACCGAAAAAAAGGGGTGTCGAGTCTCTGTTGCAAATTTGGCGAGGTAGAAGATATTAATAGACATATTACATAATCATATGGTGGACAAAATAAAGCAATGAAAAAGTATTATATCTCTATAGATAAGAAGACATTAAAGTATTTTGGGTCAACCCAACCCAACCCAACCCTTTTTTTACCCCTGTTACCAATATGCTTCTACCGAACCCATTCCCACCTTTAACCAAGCAAAACAAAACAACATTCATAAATCAAAGCTTTGCTTCATCAACATCAGTAGGACCACCTTCCGGTTTAGCATGACTCTCCATGATTTCATCTTGTTAATCCTTCTAAATCTACTCTTTGCCATCCATTGACATCTGATTCTCTTCCTACCAATGAATACTGATTCTCTTTCAATTTCAGCAGATACAACACGTTCATTTTTATCCGGCGACTTCCGAAGCTTGCGAGTCTCTTTAGGTGTATACTTTCTATGGTTACATCAAAAGAGAAATTACACCAATACAAAGCTATAAGTTTAAAACCATATAGCTAAAGATTGTTTATTTTTGTTGTTGTTACTGTTAATACACTTCCATTCGACCAAAAGAACATAACCACCAACAGAGATGGTTCATATACTTCCGGTTGTTCAAAACAAACACATGCACAAATATATACTTCTAATTTTTCTAAAACAACTTTCTATTTCACGTAAGAAACTAAATTTCCCATAAACATCTCATATATTTGATAGTTTGGCAGTTCTACGATTCGTGAATCGATACCCATCGGTTTGCAAATCAAGAATAGAAATTTACAATATTGAGGAGTTGAGAATCGGGCGGCTTTGGTTCGGTTCTCGGTCCAATTGCTCACCCCCGATACATCCAAGTAAATAAGAGTCAAATTATCAAGTTAAAGTACACAAATGAGCTTTAAAATTTAATAGTAGTCGATTCATATTATTTGCCCAAATTAAACTATAAACATAAAATCAAAACATAAACTATTGAAATTTTAACATATACATGTTTGCTATTTAACATCAAATACATGCATATTTACGCTTTCTAATTCGATACGATGCATAACCTTCTATACACGCATAATAGACTTGTTCTCCAGTCAGTGGTACATTCTCCCAGTTACTGGTAGACATATTTTATTTTTCTCCATTGCATATCCTGTTAAATCTTTCATGACATCCTTTAGTCTTGTTTTCTTATACTCAGGCTCATCTTACAGGTCCTTCATCTGAAACAAATTATTAGTTTTGGATCGGTCTACTTTTCTTCATATTTGTTTATATGTTTCACTAATCAAGCTGCTAACAACATCTAGGTCATGTGTCACTGTGTGATTAAGGTCCTTGGTTGCGGATGTTACTTTAATATCACTAACGCTCATTGCATGAGAGACAATGGGAGACACTTGATATTGTTGATTACAACTGCGAGTTTGTGGGAGTGGGGGAGATAAGCTTAGGGTTAGGGTTTGTGAAAATGGGAATGTGGGGGTTATAACTAATCGGGGTGGAAAAGGAAGGTGATGAAATGGGCTAAGGTTGGATATGGGTTGGTTGGGCTAAAGTGACGGTGTTCATAGTTATTGGCCTATGAAATAATCTCATGATTTGACTATTTAACTATTTTGTTTGATAGAACAAAGTTCTAAACTCGCGTCGTGACTCAAAGGCTAGCATGACTACAATGTTTGAGGTACAAGGTTAAAATTTTTAATGGTGTAAATAATTTTGACCAAATCATGTCAACCTTCTGAAAATAAAATGGATGACTTTACCCTGTTTGAATCCATGTGACGTTGGGTTAAACCTAGTGAATTAAATAGTCAATATGACGAAAACCATGGTATATTGACCATGTTTGTTATGATTATTTTTATATATTCTAAGTGCCGTTCGACAAAGAAAAAAATAAAAAAAATAAAAATAAGACTTCCAGAGCATAATTTGGTCACTTGTATAGACCAGTTAATGTCTGTGTATGCCAAAAGCTAATTGTATGTATTAGTATAGTGACCAAATTATGCTCTGGAAGTCTTATTTTTATTATGAAGTATGGACACTAGAAACAACCCTAAATGTACTAAGTATTGCTCAGTTGACGGATCAAGGCTATATTGTGAAGTATGGACACAATAAATGTAGTATAAACTACATGTTTGAAGAACAAAGGTGTGACAAAGCAATTTCAGAGGAAGCACAAGTAGAAACTACCAAGAAAAATGAGAAAAACCACACTCATGATGACACAGAGAGTATGGTTGGAAGGCACAACAAGTATCTTGAGGAATAATTTGAATCAATAGATCCAAAGGAAGAATGTTCATTGGTCAGAGGGTTAGAAGAACTCAAGTGGGACAGGAATGATATACAAGATTACTTAGATGAGGAATACATAAGTATGAATGGAACCTTGTATGCCATAAAGGTAAACTCATTCCCTAGGTTTATATCTTTCTTAAATTTAATCAAGAAAGACAGTGTGGTGTACAAGAATTGGGAGGTACTTAGGAAGAGTTTTTTGGATATGATAAAATGGTTTTATCTGGTATACTTGAATCAAGATGTGTTAGAGCAAATACCACCAGTCATAGGAGTGGTAGATGTTGGCATGAATATTACGATATTTAATCTAAGCATCCTCTTCATGTTTTGATGATGACAAAGATGTAAGTTACAACATATAACATAAAATGCTTAAGTTACTTGTGATCACAATTCATCTATGCATTCATACGTCAACAAGCCTCGACATCTCAACTTCTCGAGTATGCTTCAACAATCACTTAAGGTATGTATAAACAAATGTCTAATACATTTTATGATCAAAGGGAGTTTTATTTAAACACTACAAATTATATAAAATGATATAAACATCTTATATATTTTGAAAAATACTTTTGGTAATTAAAGGAAAATGTTTAATTCATAATAAATATATGAATTCAAATTTTTAGCCAAAAACAGTTAAAATTTCACTAGATAAGCCTTCCCCAGAAAAATACAAGAAAAATGCCGTTTTCGTCTGGGCGGCTGATGAGGCGAAAAATGAACCGTTTTTAGGGGGTCATTTAAGGCCGGATTCGAATTTATTTGATCAAATATTGCCCTAAATCGTTCCTTTTGTCATTTTAGGTACTTTTGGAGTGAATTCTGGAAAAGGAAGCATTTTGGACGTTTTTGGAGCATAAAAGTGAAGAAAACGGCAAAGTCTTAATTTTCCTTGCTGGGAACAGTACCTGACGGCGTCACATGCTCCTTAATGACGACGTCAAGAGTAATACAAGAGGTGGAAGTGGATAAAGTCCGTGACGATCCAGAAGAGTTTTAGACTATGGGCATGACGGCGTCACCATAGGCCGTCATGGTCCAAATACATGTGACGGCCCAGAGTAATATTGCACATGACGGCGTCAAATCTGGATCTAGGCAATCCGATATCATTATGGGCGGCGAGTTGACGGCGTCAGAAATTCCTTCTTGACGCCGTCACCCTGTAAAATCTATATATAGTTTTGCAATTTTCATTCATTAAGGAGGAACAAGTAGGGTATAACTTTGGAGAAACCCTAGCACGAATTTTACTGCTTTTTCAAAGGTTTTTACCCTTTGAAACCTTTCATGTCAATTTGAGATAAGTACTCTTTCAATTCAATCAATATGTCTATGTGTTGCTTGAGTATATCTTACGCTTGTCTTGAATTTAACATGCTAGGCTAGATCTCTTGTGTGTTTGCTTGGATGTAGTGAAACCTAGATGTTAATTATGGGTTGATTGTTTGTTTATAGTTGTTACGGATGAATGATTTCGATGTTAGGCTTAAGAAAACTGGCAGACTTCCAATGGTGACATGCTTGAACGTCTTAAGAAACATGAACCAATGCGTACTAGGTTATTATGGTTGTATTTAATTCATGAGCGAATTCTAATGATCCCATGTTAGGAGATTCTTAGCAGGCTCGACATAGGAGTGAAGTAGGAGCTTATAGAGTTGGGGAAGTACGTACGCCACCCCACGACTGGTATTAAGGAATATAATTGTAACAAACTATCAACCTGTAAAAGATATCTAGGGAGTAATGAAACCTAAGTAAACACAATTCTCCCCATTATTGTTCACGCCACTAGTTTAATTATCTTTATTTTCATTTCTGTTATTTTATTTTGATTGCATCTTTAGTTATTGGGTTAGTTGACTAGCAACTAATTCCACCCACTCTTCCAAAAACCGAGATTTTTAATTGCTTTTATAAAAATATAAAAATACAAAAAGAATCATCCCTCACCTCTAGATCTAGTTTTTAGGCTTTCTAATCCTAGCGACACTATTCCTGAGTTGAACGATCAATCCTACGATACTTGTCACTATACTATACTACAACGATCAGGTACACTGCCTGGTGGGGGTTGTAAGCTTCTCGAAATCCCTCGAGAGGTAAAGCCTGGTGCGATTCCCACGTATCAAGTTTTTGGCGCCGCAGCCCGGGGAATAGTTATTGTCTAGGTTATGATTTCTTTTTATTAGGTCTACTTGCTAGATTCCTTTCTAGTAAGATTTTATTTTTATTTTTAGGTTTTCTTTAGTCTATCTTTTTCTTCGTGCCTTTGTTCGTAACCTTTACCATCCGACATCATGGAAGGTGGTAACATCTTTGAACCCATCAACCCACCACAACAAAACCACCCACAAAACCCACCACTAGCAAACCAACCTCTTAGACCCCGAACCCTAAGAGAGTATTCCCGTCCTAGCCACCAAGGCTATCGAAACACTATTGAGCTCACTCAAGGAGCCAATGTGTCCCCCTTTCGATCCGACACCATCCGGTTAGTGCAAAGCGGATGTGCATTCCATGGACTTCGTTCCGAAGATCCTAATCAACATCTTAAGGATTTCCTTAAAATAGTGGATTCTATAGACCTTGATGCTACAACTAGAGAGTCGACCCGATTATACCTATTCTAATTCTCTCTACGTGATCAAGCTAGTCAATGGCTTGAACGTTTACCCGCGGGATCCATCACCTTATGGGATGATCTCACCACTCGTTTCCTTGCTCAATTTTTCCCACCGGGGAGAACTACCAAGCTTAGAAATGATATCTTGATGTTCCAACAACGTCAAGGTGAAACTCTATATGAAGCATGGACTCATTTCAAGGACTTACTCCAAAAAGTCCCTCATCATGGCATAGATCTTTGGCTCCAAGCCCAAACCTTCTATGACCATATCGATCTATCCACAAGGCGAGCCATTGACCAATCGGCCGGTGTTAAGCTACGTGATCTAAGTGCGGAAGAATCATGGGAACTCATATAAGATCTTGCTCTCTATGACAACGAAAGTTGGAATGATCCCCGTGATTTGAACAAAACGGTCAAGGCAATATCTTTGCCTTCGAACAATTCTAGCACTCCCGACCGTAGGATCATGGAACTTGAGGACCAAGTCAAGTTTCTCATGAAATCTTACGAAGCTCCTAAGCCTTCAAGCCAAGTGAACAAAATCACTTCTTCATGCGAATTATGTAGTGGTCCCTATGACACTCGTGATTGTGTGGAACTCCCCGGAACAGCTTTTGCGGACTACGCATCCTCGCGTACCGACAAAGCGGGAGATAAGTGGTACACTTTCAAACCCGAGCCAAACCCGTATGGTGATTCCTACAACCCCTCTTGGAAAAATCACCCAAACCTTAGGTGGAAACAAAACCAAGCCAATTCTTCCAATCCGCCTAATCGTTACCAAGCAAACGGTCCACCCTCCAACCGTACTTTCAACAACAATCCTTCTAACAACTATGGTAGTACCAACAATCTTGAAGGATTGATGTCTAAGTTTATGGCATCTCAAGAAGCTCGCATATCTAAGTTTGAAGCCGATTTCAAACAAAAGCAAAGCGAGATGACCACCAAAATTGACACATTGTTGAAAGTTCTCAATGACCGAGAAATGGGAGCACTCCCAAGCGACACGGTCAAGAACCCGAAACTAAACGTTAATTCCATATCATCAGTTTCGTCACCCACTTCTTGTCCGCAATACTACTCGGTTAAATCAACGAGCACGTGTTTCAAGCAAAACCAAATTCTTCAAAAGGACCAATCGAATAAAACACCCGATATAAAATAGGTCAAAAGCATAGTTGAAACACCTCCTACGCAAGACCTTGACGATGAATTCAAGGAGCTTCACATTGAACGTCCCGTCATTGATGTCTTAGCCTGTGCTCCCTACTATAGTGCCCTCCTAGAAAAGTATGAGAAGTTTAAACTAGGTAAAAATGGGACCGCCTTCGTTCAAAACAAGTTGCCTAAAAAGCTTGATGATCCGGGTATATTTGTTTTGCCTTGTAAGATAGGAAGATCCGAAGCTTTCGACACACTAGCCGATTTAGGGTCAAGCCTCAACTTGATTCCCTTATCCCTTTTCACCACTCTCAAGCTAGGAAAGTTAGAGGAGACAGAGGTATTGATTGGTCTAGCGGATGGGAGTATTGCCCACCCGGTTGGAATGATTAAGGATGTAGTTGTTCGCGTAGGGAAGTTAACTATCTTAGCGGATTTTCACGTCCTAGACATGGTTAGTGACACTACATGCCCATTATTGGTAGGAAGAGGATTTTTAGCAACCGCTAGCGCCATGATAGATTGTAAGGAGTCTAAGATAGTGGTAGGTGAGGGCGATACTTGGTCGGTATATGATGTTAAGAAACATAGCTACGATTGTGAGGATGAACCGACACCACATTGGGTAGAGATGAATAGGAGACCATCTAGATATGGACCTTGGATAAAAAGGAACTTTATAGGACCTCAACGCCCATTCTATCTAGAAAAAGATTTCATCGATAAGACACATTCGGTGGAGCAACTCATAGCTAGGGATGAAGAGCTAGACCCTTTTGAGGACCCCTTAGTCTTTAGGAAGATGATTGAGTTCTTAAGCATAATGCCTATTAATATAGAGATGAACAAGTGGAAAAGAGAGGGAGATAATTGTAAATGGAGGTGGGCCAAGCCACCTAAGGAAGGTGACGGATCATGGCATATGAAGATGATCTTGTATGATCCGAATGGAGAGAAGTTTGAAAGGTCATACCGTACTAAGAAAACCGATAGGAAGTTAAAACCTAAGTTTGATCCCAAAGATGTCCTCAATGAGGAACTCACCCATGTCACGTAGTAACCCATGACCTTGAGTCTAGCTACAAGACTCGTAAATAAAGAAAAGCGCTTCTTGGGAGGCAACCCATGCTTTGTGTGATTTTTATTTTGTTTGTTTGTTATTTGCTTCCGTATGCATGCTTATTTTTTTTTATTGTTGGTAGATCATGTTTCAAACTAAAAAGTGAAAATACTTTACTTTGTTGTTTGGCTTAGTCTTAACTTCATCCAAAGGTATTTCGCAAAAGATAAGTGTAAGGGGAAACCCCAAATATGTTTTTAAAAAACAAACTCGATCATGATTCTCCATAATATTAAGTGAACATGTATATTCGTATTTATTAGAGTCAAATGCTTGTATCGAGTCATAATGATGTTTTGCAGGATTTTCCAGGAAGTAGGACGAAGTTTTTCCAGAAATTTTCCGGAAACTTAACATAAGAATTTCTGCAGGTCACTTCTGACGGCGTCACGAGTTTACTCTTGACGGCGTCACGTGTAAAATTCTGGAAATTTTACCAGTTTTGTTTTTCTAACGGAGTCTTAAAGTTTTTGTTGAATCATTAGTTTTATAATCTCCAAGAAATCTGCAAACATCATTCCACAAGCATTATATCTTATTTTGTTTTCTAGGATTTGTTAGCATATATAGATTGCCGCCGATTTTATGTGAGGTTGCCTTGTCTGTTTTCTCAGGTTTTACAGGTTATGTATGACAAGAAGATGGTTTATATTCTGGAAGGGAAGCTTTGATTGTTCATTTTCTTGGAGGAAGATGTAACCTGGCCACCTTATTATCCATACCGAGCGAATCAGGGGAGTATTTGATTTCATTCTTTTTACTTATTTCACTTTTACATTCTTTACTTGAATATTGGGGACAATGTTCATCCTAAGTGTAAGGGGAG
Organism: Artemisia argyi; assembly: GCA_030686995.1. Lineage (NCBI taxonomy): Eukaryota > Viridiplantae > Streptophyta > Magnoliopsida > Asterales > Asteraceae > Artemisia > Artemisia argyi. Next base: position 113,953,873 of record CM060708.1, read on the forward strand.
GGTAAAATGATGATACCTTACAGATACACTTTCGCTTGAGTTTGTTTGCTTGATAGTAGATGTGTAATAAAACTATGAGAAATACTTGTTAGTGTAATTTTAGCGCCAAATTTAAATTTTTTTACAACATTTAGGAGTGAAACTTTAGCCATAGAAAGCGTCTCATGGATAGGAGATTGTATGACTAGCACAAAACCGTACTATTCAGAAAAATTTTCCACCCAAATATGTGAGGTTCGCCTTTAGATTTGATAGGAAAAGCATTTATTATTAGTGCTTATGAGTGTACCGGTAGCATTTAGATTCTAGAACTTGCGTTAGTGATGCATCCCGAGACTGCTAGTGAGACTACATTCGTGTAGTAGGATTTACTACATGATAAGAGGCATTAGGATCACCCTTGTGTTAAACCCGTTTCATAATTACTTGACCATTTATGTCATATTACTTGGCTAGCTAAGTCAATTAATTTTTCCCACACCTTTAGCGTGGTACTCATTTTTAGTACACGTAACCCCTAGTACACCCCTCCGAGCCTATCTTTTCGTTTCTAACTTTAAGCATCTTACTTAAAGGAAGAATTTGTTACACCCCACTTAAATGTACACCCAAATCGCCTTAGCCTTCCATGTATGCACTCATCTTTAGTGCATTATTGTTATTTGTTAAACCCTAAGTTAATTATCTAATTTATTACATGGTTGCTAAGTCGAGTCATATCCTTGTACATATTGTTTTGGGACGATTGGGACTCATGGGTAAAATACTTATTTTATGGAGTAATGGGGAAGAACATCATATTATTACCCCCATATGTACGTTAATCTTAAAAGTACTCCAAGTGTTTTGATTTTCTTAATTCGAGTCATTAGATTAGTTTATTGTAAAGTATGTAAAAATTCAAGTGTAAGGGGAATTTTCAATCCCTATGATGTATTATTTTGGATGGTAGGGTAAGAGTGTATGCAAAAAAAAAAAAAAAAAAAAAAAAAAAAAAAAAAAAAATCAAGAAAAAGAAAAAAAAATAGAAAAAGGAAAAGAGAAAAAAACATACGGACTACCATCCGTTTTTATTCTATGTTTATTTTATGTTTTTGTTATTTTTGATTTATTAGCTTAAGTCGAGTCTAGTTTTGGCTTAGCAACGCCATATTTTACATGTAATTAACCAAGATTGTTAACTCGCCACCAGTAAAGACTGCCTATATCCAACAATGCCATGTATTCCATATCCCTACACCTAACGTTACAACCCTTTAAAAGACCTCTTTGATAGTTTATCCTAGGTGCTTACGCCATGTGGTGGAGGTTTGATCCTTTCCCAAGCCTATGGTAATCTATTTTGCTATGATAGGTAGTGAGAGATGTTTTCCATTTCCATAATGTGATATTACTTTATTACACCCGAGAGATGTGAGTATCTAAACACTATTTGTGAGGTGCTAGTATATGACCTCCGTGCTTGTCTTTGGTCTTTAGTGGAACGATTATTTGTTGTAATTACTTTTATATTAGTGTTAAATGACCCCTAACTTGTATTATGACTAGAATAAAAGCGCATTTGCTTGAGGACAAGCAAATCTCAAGTGTATGGGTATATGATGAGGCGAAAAATGAACCGTTTTTAGAGGGTCATTTAAGCCCGGAATTGAATTTATTTGATCAAATATTGCCCTAAATCGTTCCTTTTGTGATTTTAGGTACTTTGAGAGTGAATTCTGGAAAAGGAAGCATTTTGGACGTTTTTGGAGCATAAAAGTGAAGAAAACGGCAAAGACTTAATTTTCCATGCTGAGAACAGTACCTGACAGCGTCAAGAGGAAAATTGTGACGGTGTCAGGAGTAAAATCTATGACGACCCAGAGAAAACCTGCAGGCGTCAAGAGAAGGGCGTCAAGTGTAATTTTTGTGACGGCCTGCAAAATGAGTACACGTGACGGCGTGAAACCCAGATCTAGGCAGTCCGAGAATTTATTTGGCGGCGAGATGACGGCGTCAGACATTTGTTCTTGACGCCGTCACCTCACAAAATCTATATATACTTTTCTATTTTTCATTCATTAAGAGATGAACTTGTGTGGAGAATACTAGGGTCGAACCTAATAAACCCTAGGTCGTTTCTTACAGTATTTTCAAGGGTTTTCACCCCTTGAAACCTTTCATGTTCAATTGAGATAAGTCCTCTTTCAATTCAATTAATATGTCTATGTGTTGGCTGAATATATCTTATGCTTGTCTTGATTTTAACATGCTAGGCTAGATCTCTCATGTGTTTGCTTAGATGTAATGAAACCTAGATGTTAATTATAGGTTGATTACTTGTTTATAGTTGTAATGGATGAATGATTTCAATGTTAGGCTTAAGAAAACTGGCAGATCTCCATTGTGTAACATGCTTGAACGTCTTAAGAAACATGAACCGATGTGTACTAGGTTTTATTGGTTGTATTTAATGCATGAGCAAATTCTAATGATCCCATGTTAGGAGCTTCTTAGCCGGCTCAACAGAGGAGTGAAGTAGGCGCTTATAGGATTGGGGAAGTAAGTACGCCACCCCATGAATGGTATTAAGGAATAAAATCCGTCATCCACGCAACTGTAACAAGTAATTAACCTGTAAAAGATATCTAGGGAGTAGTGAAACATAAGTAAACACAATTCTCCCATATATTGCTCACACCTCTATCTTAATTTAGTTTATTTTCATTTTTAATATTTTATTTTGATTGCATCTTAGTAATTGGGTTAGTTGACTAGCAACTAATTCCGCCAAACTCCTTCAAAACTGAGATTTTTAATTGCTTTTATAAAAATATAAAAATACAAAAAGAATCATCCCTCATCTCTAGACCTAGTCTTTAGGTTTTCTAATCCTAGCGAGACTATTCCTAGCTGAACGATCAATCCCCCGGTACTTGTCATTATACTATACTACATCGATCAGGTACACTGCCTGGTGGGGGTTGTAAGCTTCTCGAGAGGTAAAGCCTGGTGCAATCCCTACGCATCAGGTCCCCATGACACTCGTGATTGCGTGGAACTCCCCGGAATAGCTTTTGCGGACTACGCATCCTCGCGTACCGACGAAGCAGGAGACAAGTGGTACACTTTCAAACCCGAGTGATGAGGCGAAAAATGAACCACTTTTAGGGGGTCATTTAAGCCCGGAATTGAATTTATTTGATCAAATATTACCCTAAATCGTTCCTTTTGTGATTTTAGATACTTTGGGAGTGAAATCTGGAAAAGGAAGCAATTCAGACGTTTTTGGAGCATAAAAGTGAAGAAAACGCCAAAGACTTAATTTTCCAAGCTGAGAACAGTGTATGACGGCGTCAAGAAGGAATTCCTGACGGCGTCAAGAGTAAAGTCCATGACGACCCAGAAGAAACCTGAAGGCGTCACAAGTAGAGCGTCAAGAGTTAATTGCGTGACGGCCTGCAAAAAGGGACTACATGACGGCGTCAGATCCAGATCTAGGCAGTCCGAGGAACTATTTGGCGGCGAGATGACGGCGTCAGACATTTGTTCTTTACGCCGTCACCCTCTAAAATCTATATATAGTTTTCTAATTTTCATTCATAAAGAAAGGAACTTGTGCGGAGAAACCCTAGGGCCGAACCTTGTACATATTTTACAGCTTTTTCAAGGGTTTTCAGCCCTTGAATCCTTACATGTGCTATTGAGATAAGTCTTCTCTTAATTCAATCAATATGTCTATGTGTTGGTTGTCTATATCTTGTGCTTGTCTTGATTTCAACATGCTAGGCTAGATTTATCTTGTGTTTGCTTAGATTTAATGAAACCTAGATGTTAATTATGTGTTGATTACTTGTTTATGGTTGTATTGGATGAATGATTTCAATGTTAGGCTTAAGAAAACTGGCAGATCTCCATTTGGTAACATGCTTGAACGTCTTAGGAAACATGAACCGATGTGTACTAGGTTTTATTGGTTGTATTTAATGCATGAGTAAATTCTAATGATCCCATGTTAGGAGCTTCTTAGCCGGCTCGACATAGGAGTGAAGTAGGCACTCATAGGATTGGGGAAGTAAGTACGCCACCCCATGAATGGTATTAAGGAATACAATCCGTCATCCACGCAACTATAACAAGTAATTAACGTGTAAAAGATATCTAGGGAGTAGTGAAATCTAAGTAAACACATTTCTCCCATATATTGCTCACAACCTTAGTTTATTTTAGTTTATTTTAATTTTTAGTATTTTATTTTGATTGCATCTTAGTATTGGGTTAGTTGATTAGCAACTAATTCCGCCCATATCCTTCAAACCCGAGATTTTAATTTGCTTTTCAAAAAAATATAAAAATACAAAAAGAATCATCCCTCATCTCTAGACTTAATCTTTAGGTTTTCTAATCCTAGCGACACTATTCCTAGCTGAACGATCAATCCCCCGGTACTTGTCATTATACTATACTACATCGATCAGGTACACTGCCTGGTGGGGGTTGTAAGCTTCTCAAGATCCCTTGAGAGGTAAAGCCTGGTGCAAATCCCACGCATCAAGTTTTTGGCGCCGCAGCCTGGGGAATAGTTATTGTCTAGGTTAGAATCTCTTTTTATTAGGTCTACTTGCTAGATTCCTTTCTAGTAAGATTTTATTTTTTATTTTTAGGTTCTCTTTAGTCTATCTTATTTCTTTGTGTTTTTGTTCGTAACTCTTCACCACCTGACATCATGGATGATGGGAACATCTTTGAAACCGTCATCCCACCACAACAAAACCCACCACTAGAACCTCTTAGGCCCCGAACCTTAGGAGAGTATTCCCGACCTAGCCACCAAGGCTATCGAAACACCATTGAGCTCACCGGAGCCAATGTGACTCCCTTGCGATCCGACACCATCCGGTTGGTGCAAAGCGGATGTGCATTCCATGGACTTCGTTCCGAAGATCCAAATCAACATCTCAAGGACTTCCTTAAAATCGTAGATTCCATAGACCTAGATGTTGCAACTAGAGAGACAACCCGATTACGCCTATTCCAATTCTCTCTACGTGATCAAGCTAGTCAATGGCTTGAACGTTTACCCGCGGGATCCATCACCACACGGGGAGAACTACTAAGCTTAGAAATGACATCTTGATGTTCCAACAACGTCAAAATGAAACTTTCTATGAAGCATGGACTCGTTTCAAGGACTTACTCCAAAAAGTCCCTCATCATGGCATAGATCTTTGGCTCCAAGTCCAAATCTTTTATGACCATATCGATCTCTCCACGAGGCGAGCCATTGACCAATCGGCCGGTGGTAAGCTACGTGATCTAAGTGCGGAACAATCATGGGAACTCATAGAAGATCTTGCTCTCTATGACAACGAAATTTGGAATGATCCCCGTGATTTGAACAAAACTGTCAAGGCAATATCTTTGCCCTCGAACAACTCTAGCACTCTCGACCGTAGGATCATGGAACTTGAGGACCAAGTCAAGTTTCTCATGAAATCTTACGAAGCTCCTAAGCCTTCAAGCCAAGTGAACAAAATCACTTCTTCATTCGAATTATGTAGTGGTCCCCATGACACTCGTGATTGTGTGGAACTCCCCGGAACAGCTTTTGCGGACTACGCATCTTCGCGTACCGACGAAGCGGGAGATAAGTGGTACACTTTCAAACCCGAGCCAAACCCTTACGGTGATTCATACAACCCCTCTTGGAAAAATCACCCAAAACTTAGGTGGAAACAAAACCAAACCAATTCTTCCAATCCGCCTAATCGTTACCAACCAAACGGTCCACCCTCCAACCGTACTTTCAACAACAATCCTTCTAACAACTATGGTAGTACCAACAATCTTGAAGGGATGATGTCTAAGTTCATGGCATCTCAAGAAGCTCGCATAGCTAGGTTTGAAACCGAATTCAACCAACAACAAACGGAGATGACCAACAAGATAGACAACTTGTTGAAAGCCCTCAACAACCAAGCGTTAACTACACCTAGGAAGGACAATAGGGACGCCAATAACGGAATCCAAATTAAGGACCCCTCGTCATCCAAACATGTCCACTTTGTCAATGTTGTCACCATTAAGCCAATAGATAAGGAGATAGAAGAAAGTGACAAGGATGAAGTTAGAGTAGAAACCGAGACTAGGGATGAAAGTAGGGAAGTTGAGGTTAATAAGGGAGAGGAGTTAGAGGAAGTAGAAACTATAGAAAAGCACTATGATAAGTTGCCCACCATGGAAGAACGGGAATACCATAAGGATTTATTCGATAGTCCCGAGAGACCATATATCCTTGGCATACCCCTTATCAAAATGGGAGACCCCTCTAATATCAACATACCATGCAACATCGGGCATACGCATATATGAAAAGCTTATATCGATCCTAGATCTCCTGTTAACATCATGACTAGGACTTATTACAATTGGGTGATGAAGAAACAACTTGATTATAGGATGATGCCCAATAAGAATTTGATAAGTAATTTTGTAGGAAGAGTGAAGGGATTGCATGTGATTATAGGTAATTTCACTTATGAGATCGATTTTATGATAGTAGAAGACACTCGTCCGGTGATAGATGATTGCTTAAGCCAAATAATATTCGGAAAACCATTTGTTGAGACCACTAGGATGAGTTATGATCCGACTTTAGGGATAGTTAGGTTCAAGGAAGAGAATGATGAGATTGCCTACCAAATGCCCTACAAAATTGAGCAATACCGCCTTCTCTCTAATCTAGAAAAAGAACGCAAGCAAGCGGCTTATTATAGAAATGATGAGGATAGACGTAGAGGAGTAGAGTATGTGAAGAATAGGATGCTTGGTTTCTACAAAGAATGCTTGCAACTAGGTCCGGAGTACAAAACTGGTTTAGAAGATGACCTAGAGAGTGAAACCAACGATGAGGTCACGTAGTAACCCATCACCTTGAGTCTAGCTACAAGACTCGTAAATAAAGAAAAGCGCTTCTTGGGAGGCAACCCATGTTTTGTGTGATTTTTATTTTGTTTGTTTGCTATTTGATTCCGTATGCATGCTTTATTTTTATTGTTGGTAGATCATGTTTCTAAACTAAAAAGTGGAAATACTTTATTTTGTTGTTTTGGCCTAGTCTTAACTTCACCCAAAGGTATTTTTGCAAAAGATAAGTGTAAGGGGAAACCCCAAATATGTTTTTAAGAAACAAACCGATCATGATTCTCCACAATATTAAGTGAACATGTATATTCGTATTTGTTAGAGTCAAATGCTTGTATCGAGTCATAATGATGTTTTGCAATATTTTCCAGGAAGTAGGACGAAGTTTTTCCAGAAATTTTCCGGAAACTTAACATAAGAATTTCTGCAGGTCACTTCTGACGGCGTCATGAGTTTACTCTTGACGGCGTCACGTGTAAATATCTGGAAATTTTACCAGTTTTGTTTTTCTAACGGAGTCTTAAAGTTTTTGTTGAATTATTAGTTTTATAATCTTCAGGAAATCTGCAAACATCATTCCACAAGCATTATATCTTATTTTGTTTTCTAGGATTTAGTAACATATGTAGATTGCCGCCGATTTTATGCGAGGTTGCCTTATCTGTTTTCTCAGGTTTTACAGGTTACGTATGACAAGAAGATGATTATTTTTCTGGAAGGGAAGCTTTGATTGTTCATTTTCTTGGAGGAAGATCTAACCTGGCCACCTTATTATCCATACCGAGCGAATCAGGGGAGTATTTGATTTCATTTGTTTTACTTATTTCACTTTTACATTCTTTACTTGAACATTGGGGACAATGTTCATCTTAAGTGTAAGGGGAGGGTAAAATGATGATACCTTACAGATACACTTTCGCTTGAGTTTGTTTGTTTGATAGTAGATGTGTAATAAAACTATGAGAAATACTTGTTAGTGTAATTTTAGCGCCAAATTTAAAATTTTTTACAACGTTTAGGAGTGAAACTTTAGCCATAGCAAGCGTCTCATGGATAGGAGATTGTATGACTAGCACATAACCGTATCATTCAGAAAAATTTTCCACCCAAATATGTGAGGTTCGCCTTTAGATTTGATAGGAAAAGCATTTACTACTAGTGCTTATGAGTGTACCAGTAGTATTTAGATTCTAGAACTTGCGTTAGTGATGCATCCCGAGACCGCTAGTGAGACTACATTCGTGTAGTAGGATTTACTACATGATAAGAGGCATTAGGATCACCCTTGTGTTAAACCCGTTTCATAATTACTTGACCATTTAAGTCATATTACTTGGCTAGTTAAGTCAATTGATTTTTCCCACACCCTTAGCGTTGTACTCATTTTTAGTACACGAAACCCCTAGTACACCCCTCCGAGCCTATCTTTTCGTTTCTAACTTTAAGCATCTTACTTAAAGGAAGAATTTGTTACACCCCACTTAAATGTACACCAAAATCGCCTTAGCCTTCCGTGTATGCACTCATCTTTAGTGCATTATTGTTATTTGTTAAACCCTAAGTTAACTATCTAATTGATTACATGGTTGCTAAGTCGAGTCATATCCTTATACATATTGTTTTGGGACGATTAGGACTCATGGGTAAAGTACTTATTTTATGGAGTAATGGGGAAGAACATCATTTATTACCCCCATATGTGCGTTAATCTTAAAAGTACTCCAAGTGTTTTGATTTTCTTAATTCAAGTCATTAGATTAGTTTATTGTAAAGTATGTAAAAATTCAAGTGTAAGGGGAATTTCCATCCCCTATGATGTATTATTTTGGATGGTAGGGTAAGAGTGTATTGATGAGTGCTCAAACACTCATCATTTTTGTCGTATTTGAACTGCCAAAACATCCGAAAACGCTCATAAATGCATCAAAATACTAAAAATATCCCAGGGATTGTATTTTATACGTTTCAGATGCAAAATGAGCAAAAACAATGAAAAACGAACAAAGTTTACACAATTGGCAGTTTTAGTCCAACAACTTTCAAAAATTTACAAAACTAGTCCCTGAGCATGTGTTTTGAAAGAAAAGTCAACCTAAGGCATTTAAAATTCAAATATCCTCAAATATTATCCTTAGGTAAAAACTTTGGAAAAATTACACTTTTGGTCCCTGCAGTTTGGAATTTGGCGAAATCAGTCCCTGGGAATTTTAAAAAATGGAAAATGTGAAATTTGGTCCATGAGTTATTGGTATATGGCAAACTTGGTCCTTGGATTAACTTTGGAAAGGTGGCAATTATGGTCCTTGAAAATCACCAAAATTACAATTTTGGTCCTTGTGCATCTAAATAACAAACGGACCCTTAATATTACTACCCAATCCAAAATACCCAAAACCAATCCAAAATACAATCCAATCCACATCCTTTTCCTAGGCCCAAATCAACCAAAGCCCAAGTCCACCCAAACCACCCCAACGTTTTATTAATAAAACGGGGTCAAACCAGGGTCAATCTCCCCCATCCCTTTCTTCCCCGCCTAAATACCTAGCCCCCAAACACCTCCCTGCTCTCCCAAAAATCTTGTCCCCCTGCACTCTCCAACCTGCCTATCAGCCTCCCTACTCCACCACCTCCCAAAGTCAACTCCAAACATCATAATTACTCCCCCACCTTCATATAACTCCAACAATCCTAGGGCTGAGGAGAAGAAGCAGGCAAATCAATGGCTAGAAATGCTCCCAGGGGACAAAGACAACACAAAGACACCAGACAAAGAGGAAAAAGGAAGAAAAAGGGACTGGTTCAATGTTTGTTTTATATATTTTTAGTATTTATAGATGAGAAGTAGAAGCCTGTCATGGCAAGTAGTTTTAAGTAGTTTTCTTATGTAATGTTGTAATTCAGTAACTAGTGTAGTTTTGTAAACCTTTTTAGTATTAATACAAGTATTCCAGTTTCTTTAAAATTCCAAGTTCATCATTTGCAGTTTCATAATTCCCTTAAATTCTCTTATAATTTACTCAGAGTTATTGTTGTTGTTTTAAGCTTTCATAAAAACCTCACATATTTTTAAAGCTTATAGACTCTTAAACTCAGTAAAAGCAGGAACTCAAAAACATATAAAAAAATTCAGAAAATAGAAAAGAAAAAAAAAACATGTGCAGAGTGAATTGAAGATGCAAGGAGCAGGGTACATAGGGGAAGGCCTTGGGTTAGAACTCCATGGGGAGTGTTAGGATGATGTTGTGGTCTTAAGTTTCACTTAACTTGAGCTGTGGACACTTGTAAGAAAATTTCTCATATAAATTTTTAGCACTTCTTTAATTTCTGACCATTTACTGCTATCTGTTGTTAATTGCTGTTTATTAATGTTAATTTAAGTTAGTTTGAATTAATCTAGTGTTTGCATAGCCTTATTCTGTAATCTGCTTGATTTAATTGATAATTCATTTTCATAAGGGGTGTTTGGATTAGGCTGGTTAACATAGTTTGAGTTGTTGTGGTTTGCTAAAACTTGCTCAGATAACACACCTAGGCTTTAGGTAAGTTGAAACAATCAATTTCTTGGTCATTTTCAGGGTAAAAGTCAAAACTTATTCTAAGATTGCTTAACTGCCAGTCTGTGTAGGTTTTTGTTTGTCAAATCATCATTTCAAGTTTAGATAATGTTAACCTAGGTAATTTTAATTCCCATGTAAGCTAAATCATCATTTTCAGTGAGTAAATTCCTGCCAAAGTTCACTAAAGTCAATTTTGAGTGTTCTTGAAAAAAGTCAATATTGCAATTTGGTCAGAAACCCATTATTTGGGATAATTTTCCTGAATTTTTGAATGAGAATTGGAACCTGAAACTTTTTGAGCTTGAACTCCACCACCTAGTCTATCAAATCCTTTGGTTGTCACATTTTTAGAAATTTTTGTGGAAGGTGTGCAAGTGAGTGTTTGGACCTGCAGGGCATGCAAACCCCCTGCACCACCACTGACCCAATTACTTTGGATTGTTTGTTTGCTCCTTTGTTGGCTTATTTCCCTGAGAATTGCTGTTTTGGGAAGCTCCCTAGAGTGTAATGTTAGGTGTGACCTCATTTGGGCCTTAAGTGCTTAATTGCTTAGCTTATTGTGTATCCTAAACTCACCTTGGTCCCTAACTGTTTCTGAATCCAAACTCAGTTAAGTAAGCTTGTTGATTTGCTTGTCCTTAATTGGTTGTCATCTGTTTAATAACCATGGTAAATTAGTTTTGTTCACTTGTTATTGGCTTAGTTTTAGTTTTTGAGCTTATTCTAGTTAACTGCTTATCTCAAAACTCACTTGGAACTCTTTGCTGTTTGAACCTTTTCCCCAAGGCCACAATTAGCTTAAAGCCCTGAGTTTTGTATATGTTTTGAATGTTTTGAGTTACCTTCCATTCCAAGTTGTGATTTCTAGTTTAAGTTTGTGTTTTATTGCATGATAAGTCTGCTTATTTGCCCACTTTTGTCATCTGAGCCCAGAACCAAATCTGATTACCCAGTTGTGACCCAACCTTCCCAAGCTCCCCACAAGCTCAAATATTGAGCTTATCCCTTGGGCTTAGGTGCTTTAGAAATCCCTCCTAACAGGCTTTTTGGTTCACCCATTGCCCTGGACCCTGGGTCACCCCTTTGGGCCCCACAACAGGCTGCAAATCCCCTAGTTGGACTGTGTTTGGCTTGTGCACCTTGGATCTGCTTATTCATACTTACAAGCTTTTCTATGTATCAATCTTGTTGTTATAGCTTATCCTTAGTTCATTAAACTTATTTCTAGCCTAATTTAGTTCTGTGTCTGGTAGTGTAGCTTATTTGAGCTTATCTGTCCCTATAACAAGCCAAAAAGCTTGGCTGTTGTGCTTATTGAAGTACACAGAGCTCATTTTCCATTTTCATAAAAAGTTCCTTTACAAAAGTTGTCCCTTTTTAGTCATAAATCAGTTGTGTAAAATAAAAATTAGAAAAAGACAAAAAATTAAAAAGTGATAGCTTCTATTTAAGCCCTTTGGGCTTATTTTCTGCTTATTTATAAGCAAAAACTATTTTTAAATTTTTCTTAGGCTCCTGTGATCATAATAGATTTTTAGTAATTTTTTCAGATTTTTCCTTAATCATTTAGTATTTTTTTAGTTTAATTTAAATCAATTAAATAATTAGTTTTTAATTATTAATAATTAATTAAAAAGTAGGAAAAATAGTTTTTCTATTTTAAAATTAGTGTTATAATATTTTAGATTTTTCTAAATTTAATTTTCATTTTTCTAGTTAAATTTTATAATTATTTGTAATTTAGGATAATTTAGTTAATTAAAAAGAAATTAATAATTAGTAATTAATTAAATAGTTGTAAAAATAATTTTTCTTTTTCTAAAAATTTTCTTAAGTCATTAGGATTGTAAAAATATAATTTTCACGTTCGTAGGACTTTATTTACTCCCGTTTCACTTTTTTATTTGCGCGTTCGCGTTTATTTTAAACTCAAACGCGCGTTTTTAGGTTAAATCACGTTTCTAGGTTATCTGATAATCTGTAATTGTTAATAAAGTGTTTCTTAGTCATTTTCCATCATAATCTTGTAGTGTAATCATAATAATCAAATTCCTAACCTTCCTGATTAATCACCCGATCATTTAAAACGTTTAGAAATACAATTGCACGCCTCGTCGGGACATAACGACCCGGGGATTCCCTTAACTCCTTGGTTAGTTGGTTTTTGATGTTTGACTTGGTTGACCATTACCTGGTCAACTTAGTTGACCGTTCGGAACCAATCAAAATTTGGCGCCGCTGCCGGGGAGGCTGCTGCGTATCTGCACACGTTCTTTAGAGATTAGTGATTTTTCACACATCATTGTATAAACTCCACCACTTTTTGTAAATCTTAATCATAAAACAAAAACGTCATTAACACTTTTCCTAAAGTGTTAACAACACAAAAAAAAATCAAAAACAAACAAAACAGATCGTTACGTTTTCTATATCGGGTTTCTTTTAAGGTGATTCTTAAAGAGATACGATTTTGGTAAACGAAACGATACCAAAAATATTGTCCAAAAGTTTTTTTTTCACCCATACACAAAAACCCAGAAACATTCGTCTTTTCTTGTGAATAATATTACATAAAAATAAACCGTCGCAAACCAAGACAGAACACCTACTAGCTGGGGGTGTGAACATAATAAGTTCCCAATCGAAAGATTAAAACTTGCCTTTGTATCCATGTAGGTGGTGTACCTTTCTTAAAGAAGCCACTTACTTGTGATTATTGGTTTAAGTTCACTGTGGTTTTGCCTCGACTTTATTTTGATTGATTTTTTGTTACTAGTGCATGCGCACTCGCTCTTCTAGGTCTACTAGCCCATTACGTGAGCTTGTAAGAAAACCTAGAAGACCTCGTAGACGTTCAGCACCAACAGTCGGATCTGAGATCCGTACTGTTTCCACTTCAGCTGTCACCATGGCGGAAGACCGCCCCATGTGTGAGCTTCTCTAAGCACCCATCGAGGGTTACGGAGACGCTATTGTTGTCCCAGCCATCGTGGCTGATAGTTTTGAGCTCAAAACCGGGTTACTTAATCTTTTAACCTCAAGTCAATTCTACGGTTTTGAGAGGGACGATCCTCATGCTCATATTCGATGGTTCAATAAAATCACATCAACCATCAAGTACAAAAATGTCCCGTGCAAAGCAATCAAGCTTCTTCTCTTCCCATTCTCCCTCGAGGGTCAAGCCCGGATTTGGCTTGAGAAACAACCCCCTCGATCTATTGAGACATGGGAAGACTTGGTCAAAAAGTTTGAAAATGAATTCTTCCCACCTTCTAAGACCACGAGTCTTAAAAACGAGATCACCAAGTTCACTCAAAAATATGATGAATCATTTGGTGAAGCGTGGGACCGTTTCAAAGAATTACTTCGCAAGTGTCCACATCATGGTTTCTCCGAGTTGATGCAACTCGATACTTTCTACAATGGCGTGAGCCAAGTTGATCAGGATTCTCTCAATGCCTCCGCGGGAGGTAACTTTTTGAGTAGAACCACCAAAGAAGCCTTAGCAATCATTGAGAACAAGTCCAAGGTCCGCTCTACACGAAGCAAGCCGGCTGTTTCCCAAATTAGTGCGGGTCCTTCCACTTCATCTCCTTCGAGTCAGTCTAGCACCGATGCCAAGATTGACAAGCTTACTGAGGCTATTCAAGCTTTGGTTCTCGCCCAAACAAAGAAAGTTTCATTTCCACAACATCCTCCGCCTGCTGAGGTTAAAAAAGTGGAAGTCTGTGTAACTTGTGGTGGGCCGCATGCCTACTACAATTGCACAGCTACTGATGGTTCTCCGTTTGAAGCTCATGCTGTAGTCGGGTCATCTAATCAAGGAGGCAATCAATAGCGCCCTCCTATGGACCCGAACTACCGTCCTAATCATTATCCTGGACCTCCTGGTTTTAATCAAAACCAAAATGTCCAAAACCGTAACCAGAATCAAAATAGAGGAAACCAAGGTTTTCAAAACCAAGGTAACTTCCATCAGGGTCACGGTTTTCAAAATCAAAACCAAGGTTTCCAAAATCAAGGAAAATTTAATAGAAACCAAGGTCAGGGTAATTTCAACCCCGGGTATTTTCATGGAAACAACAACCCTAATCAGGGTAATTTTCAAAATCAAGGCCCCAATCAGAACAATCGTGCTCAAAATTTTAATAACCAAAATCAAGCCATTGTTCCAACTGGGCCTTCATCTGACGAGTTGTTAAAATAATTCATGAAGTCCCAAGAAGAGATGAACAAGTTGTTGGTTAGCCAGATTTCTGAAATTAAGAAGTCTTTAAATGAACGACCCTCGGGCTCAGGAACACTTCCGAGCAACACGATCGCTAACCCGAGGGGCGATGCTAAGGCGATCACAACTAGAAGTGGTGCTTCTTATGATGAACCCGCGATTCCTACTACCTCTTCTTTCTCTCCTCCAAAGGTAGTGGAACGTGAACCTGAGGTGACAACGGACAAGGTGCAAACTCCTAGCTCACGAAGTACCGCACACGTCCAACCTCAGGTTATTCCTGAAACCAGATGCAAGCCTGGACTAGTCTTTGAACCACCTAAAACTCCAGTGGACAACCCTAAATCCAAAACTTCTATCCCTTACCCATCACGTCTCAATGAACAAAAGCTCCACGAAAAAGCTAGTCACCAAATGGATAAATTTTTCCAAATCTTTCAAGATTTGCACTTTGACATTAGCTTCGCGGATGTTATTCTCTTGATGCCCAAGTTTGCATCAACAATCAAGAATCTGTTAAGTAATAAAGAAAAACTCTTTGAGATGGCTAGAACTCCATTGAATGAGCACTGCTCAGCAGTTCTCTTGAAAAAGCTTCCCGAAAAGCTTGGAGACCCCGGAAAATTTCTCATTCCTTGTATTTTTCCGGGTATGGTTGAATGTTTCGCCTTGGCCGATCTTGGTGCTAGCATTAACCTGATGCCATATTCTGTGTGGAAGAAACTCTCTCTTCCCGAACTCACTCCCACGTGCATGACTTTAGAGCTTGCCGATCGATCGATTTCTTGTCCACTTGGCATAGCCGAGGACGTATTTGTTAGAGTGGGAAAGTTCCATTTTCCAGCAGATTTTGTGATTGTTGACTTTGATGCCGATTCAAGGGTCCCTCTCATTCTTGGAAGGGGATTCCTTAGAACTGGGCGTGCTCTTATCGATGTATTTGAGCATGAGATCACATTGCGTGTTGGAACTGAAGCAATCACCTTCAACCTTGATCAAACATCGAGGTACTCCTCCAATTATGACTCTGAATCGGTAAACCGAATAGATGTTGATTCGCCTCAAACGGTCAGACGATTATTAGTCAGCCACTTGTGAATGGTCAACCGTAAAAGTCAAACGTCTAAGGCAAATGCTTCCGTGGAATACAGTGTTTCCCCGGGTCGTAATGTCCCAACGAGGTGTGCGATGTTTTATTAAAAACGAATCTGTGATTAGTGAATGTGAACAGGAAAGGTATAAAGTGTGTGTGAGTGATTAATCTAAGGTTTTATAAAACAAAATAACTTATATAAACTATTTTAACGATTACGTAAAACCTAGATATCTAAAAACGTTTAAAAACCTAAAACGCGCACGTTTAATTTAATTCAACGTAAACGTACAAAATAAAAAGTGAGATTTAAGAAATAAAAAGCCTAGGGATATGAAAATTATATTTTTACAATCCTAATGATATAAGAAAATTATTGGAAAATTAAAATTATTTTTACACCTATTTAATTAATTATTATTAATTAATAACTAATTTTAACTATTTAATAATATACTAAATAATAAGAAAATGTAAAATAAGTCTAGAAAAATAAAATTAAAACTTAGAAAAATCTAAAATATTATAAAACTTATTTTAAAATTAAAATTATATTTTTCACACTATTTATCTAATTATTATTAATTAATTACTATTTAATTATTTATTAAATACTTTTTAAACTAAATAAAATGCTAATAAATACTAAACAACCTAAGAAAAATCTGAAACTTTTTGTAAAATTATTTTATAACTACAAGAAGCTATGAAAATTATAAAATTGAGAAGTGCTTAATGAAAAAGCTGAAAATAAGCCAAATGGCTTAAATAGAAGCTATCACTTTTCTTAAATTTGTCTTTTTCTGATTTTTCTTTTACAAAACTACTAAACTACTTAAAATATGAAACTTTTGTAAAAACAACTAGCTTGGAACTAAAAAATAAGCACTGTACATCCAAATAAGCCCAACAGTTTGACTTTTGTTGACTTTTTAAGGAAATAAGCTCAAATTAGCTTATGTGGGGTTCACAAGGGTGGATTCTGGTTCTAATAAGTAAAGTGGACTGATAAGAATCCAAAACAACTAAAGGGAACCTCTGATAAGCCAATAAGCACTCAAATGAGCACTTAGTATCTTGGTTTCAACACCGAAATGGGACAGATTTGGAGGGTGATTCTAGGTGGGGGCAAGAGAGCTTAAGCTCAAATCTTTGCTTGAACTAGGTAGAGTGCCAGTAGGGGAGTCCAAAAAACCAAGAGTTACCAAGTGGGTCCCACTTATGAGTTTTGTGGGACCCACAGAAGGTGAGACAGAACAATGGGCTGCTGCAGCAGTTGGGTCTGCAGCCCTGTTCGTCGGAGTGTGGGGCCCACAATAAAAATCACAAAAATATAATGATTGTGGATTCCTGAAGCCAAGCTAGGAGACAACAACTTGTGAAAGTTTCAAGTCCTGAATCCAAGCACAAAATTCTAAACAATTCCTACAAAAAGTGGATTTTCTACACAAAGGCAAAATTTTACTTTTTGAATATTATGCCTAAGTTGACTTTATTGAACTTTGATTGCTTCTAAATGATCTAATATGATGTTATAAGCTAATGTGAGACTAGATTAGGCTATTCTAACTACTTATGCAATGATATGAATGGTTGAGGATCTCAAAATCACTAACAGTTAACTGTTAGTGTGATCAAAATGCAATTTTGACTTTTGTTGTGAATTTGACCCGGAAAAAGGTTGATTTGGACTAGGAATGACCTAATAACATTGTACCAACAATTTTGAACCATTAACAATAACAACAACTCAGATGAAAAGCTTGATCCAAACACCCCTTATAGAGACAGATTTGAGTTTTTTTCAAAACATTAGACAAAATTACACCATGAAACTGATTACTAAGGTTATAATATAATGTAATAAGCTTAAATGAACATGTAAACAACAATAATAACAACAGATACTTATAAATCTAGATTATGCTAAAAAAAAGCAGTTAAAAGTGATAATGAGTAACAAGGAAATCTAATGAACAAGCATACTATTTTAAGCTATATTATGATTAATAAACACAAATAACACACAAAAACACAAATATTATCAAGAATAATTAACTAATTCATTGAAAGAGAAAAAATTGAACAAAGGCTTACAAATTGTGATTCGACTGAAAACCATGAATAAGGACCAAGTAACAATCCTAATAGCTTACCACTAAGCTTCTAAACCAAACGCCATCCAATATTCACTTTGCTCCAGGCATCTGCAGTCTTGTTCACTGATTTTTTATTTAATTGCTATTTTTGAGTAATTTTCATGTATTTTTGGATTATAAACTAAAACTGGTATCAAAGCTTTGAAAGCTTTATAAAAGCTTAAAATTAACTTATTGAAGCTTAAATAAACACTGAAACAACATTTAACAGTAATCAAGTAAATTTGTCAAATTTACTTGAAAAATGTCAAAAATGAATTCGTAAAAGGAAACTTGGAATTGAGCTTTAATAAAGATGAAATTGCACTTAAAATAAAGATTACAACTGTTTTAGATTAGAAATTACAACTGGAAATTGAAATTACACTACTTCTACACTAAACCTATATTAATTAACTACTACCACTCCTCTGCTACTTCTTTCTCTCTTTATAATGACTTCTAGGGTTCCAAGCAGCTTCCTGTGACTATCCCATCACTTCTCAGCCTTTGGATTGGTCAATTGAATCCTAGCCATCAAAATTGTCTTTTGGCTCCAAAATATCCAAAAGATATTTCTGAGGTTGAGTGTTTGGTGAGAAAACAATAAATGTTTCTTGGATTTGTTGGTGAGCTGGTGAGACAGATGGGTAGCCAGGTGGTAGTGGTGAGGGAGCAGTGATGGTGGTATTGGAGGTGTAGAGGTGGAGGGAAAGTCGTGACAGGGGTGGTTTTGACCGTGGTGTTTGACCCTGGTAAATAACTAAGGTTTTGGGTTTGGGCTTTTGGTGATTGGGCTTGGCCATTGGGTGGGTTGGTTTTTATTTTGGTTTTGTAAAATAGATAGGATCCGTTTAGTTTTAGCTTAGCACAAGGACCAATATTGTAATTTTGGATTTTTAGGGGTGGAAAGTGTAACTGTTTCAAAGATTATCAAAGGATCATTCATGCCAAGTTTTAATAATACAAGGACCATAAAAGCATTTTTCCAATTTTTAAAACCCTGGGGACTTATTTTGCCATTTTTGAAACTTGAGGGACCAAAGTTGCCATTTTTGAAACTTAAACTTTAAAGGACTAATTTTGACAACTTTTGAATTCCCTAAGGACCTTTGATGATAATTTTCCATATTTTGATTTACCAGGGACTAGATTTGACAACTTTTGAAACTTGAGGGACTGAAACTGCCAATTATGCAATCTTTGTACGTTTTTCATCTGTTTTTGGATTTGAAACATATAAAACACACTTCTAAGATATTTTAAGTATTATGATGCATATTTGAGTGTTTTTGTATGTTTTGGCAGTTCAGATTGGTATAAAATGATGAGTATTTAGACACTCATCAATGTCATCGATGTTGCAGCTGAGGAGTACGCTCAAGAGGTTTTAGGTTTCGTTGATGATTCTACGAGTGAAAACTTCACTCCGTCTTCTTATCCCATCATTGCCAATTCTTCTCCTTCCCTCACTCCGTTTGAGGGAAGTGACTTCATCTTAGAAGAGATTGAGTCCTTTCTTAAAAGTGATTCGATTCCCAATGGAATCGATAACCAAGAGATTGACCCCGAGAGGGATATTCTTCTCCTTGAGAAACTGTTAAACGAAGATCCCTCTCCTCTTCCTGTTCTACCACAACAACTTCATAATCAGGAAATCAAATATGTTGAGGAAACTGATGATTTTCCTGAGGTCGAGCTTAAGGACTTGCCGCCTCATCTTGAATATGCATTTCTGGAGGGTGATGATAAATTACCCGTCATAATTGCTAAGGATTTAAGTGTTGAGGAAAAGGCGGCTCTAATTAAGGTTCTGAAGTCACATAAACAAGCAATTGCTTGGCGACTCTCCGACATCAAGGGCATTGACCCTGAATTTTGTACCCACAAGATTTTAATGGAGGATGACTTCAAACCGGCAGTCCAACAACAAAGAAGGGTGAATCCAAAAATTCACGAGGTGATCAAACAAGAAGTTTTAAAACTTCTCGATGCCGGATTGATTGACCCTATCTCGGACAGTCCTTGGGTTAGCCCAATACACTGCGTTCCAAAAAAGGGTGGCATTACTGTTGTCACAAATGAGGAAAATGAGTTGATTCCAACTCGTTTGGTTACGGGGTGGCGTGTCTGTATTGATTATCGCAAGTTAAATGACGCCACCCGCAAAGATCATTTTCCTCTTCCCTTTATGGATCAGATGCTCGAGAGATTAGCGGGGAATGAGTACTATTGCTTCCTCGATGGTTTCTCGGGTTACTTTCAGATTCCCATTGATCCGCAAGATCAAGAAAAGACCACTTTCGTGACCCTATGGAACTTTTGCGTATAAACGTATGCCATTTGGCTTATGTAATGCTCCGGGCACATTTCAAAGATGTATGATGGCCATATTTTCCGACATGATCGGGAAAACTATGGAGGTCTTTATGGACGATTTTTCGGTCATTGGGGATTCGTTCCAAACATGTCTCTCCCATTTAGACAACATGCTTAAACGTTGTGAAGACACAAGGTTATGTCTAAATTGGGAGAAGAGTCACTTTATGGTCAAAGAGGGCATTGTCCTCGGCCATAAAATTTCAAAGAGTGGGATTGAGGTTGACAAAGCCAAAGTTGATGTCATAGCAAAATTACCTCATCCCACTACCGTCAAAGGTGTTAGGAGCTTTTTGGGTCATGCCGGTTTTTACCGTAGGTTTATTCAAGATTTTTCTAAAATCGCCCGGCCGATGACCCATCTCCTCGAAAAGGATGCTCCTTTCATCTTCTCTCCCGAGTGCATCGAAGCTTTTGAAACATTAAAGAAAAAGCTTACCGAGGCACCGATTCTTGTTGCCCCCGATTGAGACTTGCCCTTTGAACTCATGTGTGATGCGAGTGATTATGCTATTGGGGCAGTCTTGGGGCAACGCAAAACAAAAAAATTTCAGCCTATACACTATGCAAGCAAGACAATGACTGAGGCTCAAAGTCATTACACCACCACTGAAAAAGAATTATTACCTGTGGTGTATGCCTTTGAAAAATTCCGGCCATACTTGATATTGACTAAAAGCATAGTGTATACGGATCACTCGGCTTTGAAGTACCTCTTTGCAAAACAAGATGCAAAGCCGAGACTACTCCGTTGGGTTCTCCTCCTACAGGAATTTGATATCATAATTCGTGATAAAAAAGGAGCTGAGAACCTAGCTGCTGATCATCTCTCCCGATTGGAAAACCCCCATCAAGATGTCTTCGAAAATAAGGAAATTAATGAAACCTTCCCTCTCGAGACACTCAATGCGGTTGCCTTTCGTGGAGATTATATTACCCCATGGTTTGCCGATTTCGCAAACTACCATGCGGGTAATTTTGTGGTGAAAGGAATGTCGTCCCAACAAAAGAACAAGTTCTTTAAGGATGTCAAACATTATTTCTGGGATGACCCCTACCTGTTTAAAATCTGTGCGGATCAAGTCATCCGGCGGTGTGTTTATGGCCAAGAAGCCACTGAAATTCTTAAGGATTGCCATGCTGGTCCCACGGGGGGCCACCATAATCCAAACTACACCGCCAAAAAGGTGTTTGACTCCGGTTTCTACTGGCCCACGATCTACAAGGATGCCCAGGAATTAGTCAAATCCTGTGACGCTTGTCAACGTCACGGGAATATTTCACAAAAGAATGAAATGCCTCAAAATGCAATTCAAGTTTGTGATATCTTTGACGTGTGGGGCATCGACTTTATGGGGCCATTTCCATCATCTCATGGAAACAAGTACATACTCGTGGCTGTTGACTACTTGTCAAAATGGGTTGAAGCGAAAGCTTTACCCACAAATGATGCCCGAGTAGTTGTAAAATTCTTGAAAGCTCTTTTTGCTCGATTTGGAACTCCACGTGCTATAATTAGTGATCGTGGTACGCATTTTTGCAATGAAAAATTTGATAAAGTCATGCAAAAGTATGGTGTAACTCACCGTCTTTCTACTGCGTACCACCCTCAAACAAGTGGACAAGTAGAAGTTTCCAATCGAGGCATTAAGAGAATATTGGAAAGAACTGTAGGTGAGAATCGTGCATCGTGGTCAGACAAATTAGATGATGCACTTTGGGCTTTCCGTACGGCATATAAAACACCCATCGGGTGTACGCCTTACAAGCTTGTGTACGGGAAAGCGTGTGATTCGTTGTGTTTTGGTGTGTGCAAACAACAATTTATCAAAATATCAACAAACGTGAGGTCTAATTTGTCGTAAGACAAATAGACGTGAAGTAATACAAGTAAACCGTTTAGGAAAACGATTACCTCGCAAAACTTGTGAAAGTGATATTTAAATTGTGAGACTGGGAAGTGATTTCCCGGGTCGTACCCCAACGAGGTGTGAATGGAAAGCTTCGAATGAGATTGGGATTAAAATCTTGTATGATTTGGAAAGGTTATTTGGTTTTGCGATATGTTAAACTAACGAATTTGAAAAATTAACGAACGAAGGTAAAAGTAAATTAACCTAAGGCAACTAACTAACTAAGAAATACCTAAAACACTACGGGAAAACATAATTAGGTATCGGGAATTCTAAAACGTTAACCAAATCAAAAACGCGACGTTTATTTAAAAATTACGTGAGTGCGCAATATAAAACGTGAATTTTGAGTTCCAAACGTCCTACGGGTTTCTAATTATTTTTCTTACGTACTTAATGACAAAAGAAAATTTTTGAAAAAAGAAAATTAATTTTTCAACTAAAATTCTATTTGCAATGAGTAAAAACTAAATAACACAAATTAAATTCTAGTAAATAAATTACATTTACTAAAAATCTGAAACTTTTTTACAAAAATCCTAAAAGTTAAAGCTAATTTTAAAAAAATATAAAAAGTTATGGTCTAATGTGAAAATAAGCCAGAAATAAGCTAGAAAAGCTGTTTTATACTAAATAAGCAAAACACCCCACAAAGCTATTTAAAACATTAATTATAGGAGACTTATACGAAAAAGACCCAAAGGCAAAACGGTTGTGATGTTGTGTGTTGAGGTTGTGAGCTGAGTGGGTTGGGTTCGAATCCCACCCACATCAGTTTTTTTTTGCAATTTATTTTCTTTTTGTTTCTTGTTACTTCTCAATGACACATTTCAAATCCAAACAACATTTTCACAGTAAATCACAGTTTCTAACTACAAAAGACCTCAGATTCAAGCTAATTAAAATTTTTTTGAATCCTTTTGTTTTCTTTTGTTAATCCACTGTCAAATTTTTCTTAACAAACCAACAAATTTCAACAAGTCCAACAGTTATGATCACAAAAACATTTATAACAACACCAAGATTTAAACAACTATGATGAATAACAACAACCAAGGAGATCAATCAAACAGACAAACCAGATCCAATTAACAAGAATATCAAGAACACTGCAGCTGCAGTGTTCCAATAAGCCAAAAGAAAGCCTTAATAAGCAGTCTGAATAAGTAGCTAATCTTAAACTAAAGGTAGTTATGAACTCTACACCTAGGGAGCTACTTAAAATGACAATAATCAGATCCTAACTCCTACTAATGAATCAACTAAGTGTGATAGAAGGCTGACCAACAACTGAGGTTCAGGGGATAAACTCAGTCAACAAGGCAACTTCCCATGCAAATTTTTTTAAACAAATCAACTCTAAACCCCAATTTCCTTGTTGATTTAGGAACACAAGCTGACAAACATTTGAAACAAACAAACCTTACTTATTTTTATCCATTAACAAATCCTAGAGGTTGACTTGAAATTGGCTACAAAAAACTAAGTAAGCAAATTTGACTTTTGGATTCTTTAAACTTGTTTGACTTTTGTGAATTTAAATTCATAACAGATGATTACTTAATAATGCTTTGCACTAATGTGACCTAATTAAAGCTTCCTTAACTACCACCTAACTGAATGCAAGAGCTTGGCTCACATCATTCCAAACAGTGACTGCCTAAAGGATTTGAGAGAGACATCAACTTTTATAGATGAATATGACCAAAGTGATGGTCAGGATGGGCTGTAAGGGGTATAGGCTAATGCACAAATGCTTTCTAAACCTTGACAGCCACAATATCCTAGCAGGTTAGCTTGTCCCAAACACCCCTACAGTGGATTGTTTTAAAATAATTTCAAAGCAAATCAGTCAATTAACCTTTAAGTTCTACTTATCTATTTAAATTGAACCTAAATGAGCTAGTTCAAATAGTAAACAACCAAAATTAACATTTAACGACACATATAATTAAGAAAAGCAAAAGTATTACTTGGATTCCAAGAAACTGGTGACTGAGAACAAAGAACCATAAGAACCACCTAAAATGCCCCCATGGGCTCTAAACCACTTCATTCCTAATCTGCAACAGCTTCCATTGTTCCTTTTTCACCATTTTCATTTTTCTGAATCTTTCTTCCTATCTCTCTTTCTTTTTTTTTCTGAGTTTTGATTTAGCTGTGCTTAAATAAATTTTTCATAAGTATCAAACAGAATTTAAAAAGTAAGAAACTTAAACTTGAATAGAGATTTGAACAACTTAAACTGTAACTTTCATTCAACTCAAACTTTTGAAATTACAACTAAAAATACTGAACTTTTAAATTAAAAAAATACAAAGGATAATTAGATGAGATGATGCCCTCAGGCTTACAAGACTCCTCTATTTATACTACAATGGAGGTAGGTAGGGATTGAGCTTCTCTTTGTCTTCATCTCTGGAATTAGGGTTTCATGATGCTCCCTTGACCCGTCTGATTAAATCCTAGCCCTTGAATGGTCTTCCAAGTGATCCCATCCATTGAATTGTTCCTTGGCGCCAAAACAGATCGTGGTGGATTGGTGACATGGCTGGGGTTAGGTAGGGTTTGTGAGTATGAGGGGGGTGGTGAGTGGGATTGGGATATGGGATGGAGAAGACAAAGGAGGGATGATGATGGTTGTCTTGGCTGGATGCAGTCATGAGGGGGGGGGGGGAAGTTACTTTGGGGAAGAAGATAAAGCTGTTGTGGATTGACCGGTTGACCTTTACCCTTTTGGGTTTAGTAATAAAAATACGGATTATGTCTTGGGCTTGGGGGGTGTATGGGCTGGATTGGGTAATATTTAAGGGTAGGTTGAATTTGTAGTGGGCTAGTGATAATAAGGATCCGTATGTTTTATTAACTTTGAAACCACAAGGACCAAATATGTAATAGGCAGAAATTCCAGGGACCACTTCTGCCATTTCTTCCAACTTCGACCAAGGACCAATTTTGCCATGTTGTGAATTCCCAAGGACCATGATATGTAATTCTCCCATTTTTTTAAATGTCCAGGGACCAAAACTGCCAAAACTCAAAGTTAAGGGACCAAACTTGTAACTTTTTGAAAACATTTTTCCCGAAGATCATTTTCGTTTTCATTTGACTTTTAAAGAGTTTGGGTTGACTTTTCTTTAAAATGACTGACCAAGGACTAGTTTTGTAAAACTTTGAAAGTTGGGGGACTGAAACTGCCAAATATGCAAATTTTGTTCATTTTTCGTTTGTTTTCACTCGTTTTGCATCAGAAACATATAAAATACGATCTTTGGGATTTTCTTCGCATTTTGGTGCGTTTTTGAGTGTTTTTGATCGTTTTGCAGCTCAGATTTGACTAAAAATGAAGAGTATTTACACACTCATCAGCGTGCCATCTACCGATAGAGCTTGAGCATAAAGCCTATTGGGCTCTCAAGCATGCCAATTTTGACCTCAAAACTGCGGGTGATCACAGGAAAGTTCAACTGAATGAATTAAATGAACTTCGTGATCAAGCTTACGAGAACTCTTTGATCTATAAAGAAAAGACAAAGAAGATTCATGACTCAAAAATCAAGAACCGCGTTTTCAACGTTGGTGATCGAGTCCTTCTTTTCAACTCTAGACTCAAGATCTTCTCGGGAAAGCTCAAAACCCGATGGACTGGTCCATTCACTATCGCTAAGGTTTATCCTTATGGCACCGTCGAATTATCTCAAAATGACGGTCCTAATTTCAAAGTGAATGGACATCGGTTGAAACATTACTTTGGAGAGGACATACCATCCATGGTTGTCCCGGATCTCCAAACTTTCCCCAAGGACAATTAAATTCGGGGATCGAGTCAAGCTAGCGACTCGATAAACAAAAACAATAGCACAATACGGGTTTTCACCCGTATCTCTGATTTCTTTCTACTTTCTACCACCTAAGTGTGGGGGAATGGCCAACCCCCCGCTGTTTGAAAATGTATATATGTATATAAGGTTTCATAAAAAAAAAATGTGTGTTTGTATGTACAGATAAATAAAGTGAAAAATGCAAAACGATTTCCCACAGTTAGCTTTTAATATTATCTTCTTACGTTCAAGGATTCGGCATAATAGCCGGGACTTTGAATATTGAGGAGAATATTCAATTCTAAGTGTGGGGGAGGGGAAAATTCTAGCAAATTTTATCACATTATATCCTCTAGAATCCCCGTTTTTGGCCTAAAATTTTAAAAAAATTTCACTTTATTTCAAAAATTTTGTGGTTATCAGTCCCTCGTGTCTAAACGACAAAAGGGATTGGCTAATCTAGGAGAAAACGGCTCTTGGTAAAGATATATCAAATCTGTTGACGGCTTGCAATTTGCCCAAAATTGTATGGAAATCAACTCGCCATATCCCATAAAGCGAATGAGTTGGCTAGCCCGCAAGATTATGGCTTGTGGTAAAGGCAGTGGAAAATCCATAATTGGTAATCAGCTCACCAAGATGTTGACTAGGTCCATCAAGAGTTGGCTAATCCAGGAGCAAACGGCTCCTGGTAAAGACTAATCAAACCCGTTGAAAGCTGGTGGTTTGCTCAAAATCACATGGTTATCAGGTGGACCATAGTTCTTACTTGAATCGATACATCTGGCTACTCCCGAAGTGATGGTATTTGGTAAAGAGTTTCAAATCCATCAAGTTTTCCAAAAAGATTGCTAGGGACTAGCAATAGTTTAGTGTGGGGGATTGATGAGTGCTCAAATACTCATCATTTTTGTCGTATTTGAACTGCCAAAACATCCGAAAACGCTCAGAAATGCATCAAAATACTAAAAATATCCCAGGGATTGTATTTTATACGTTTCAGATGCAAAATGAGCAAAAATAATGAAAAACGAACAAAGTTTACACAATTGGCAGTTTTAGTCCCCCAACTTTCAAAAATTTACAAAACTAGTCCCTGAGCATGTGTTTTGAAAGAAAAGTCAACCTAAGGCATTTAAAAGTTAAATATCATCAAATATTATCCTTAGGTAAAAACTTTGGAAAAATTACACTTTTGGTCCCTGCAGTTTGGAATTTGGCGAAATCAGTCCCTGGGAATTTTAAAAAATGGAAAATGTAAAATTTGGTCCATGAGTTATTGGTATATGGCAAACTTGGTCCCTGGATTAACTTTGGAAAGGTGGCAATTATGGTACTTGAAAATCACCAAAATTACAATTTTGGTCCTTGTGCATCTAAATAACAAACGGACCCTTAATATTACTACCCAATCCAAAATACCCAAAACCAATCCAAAATACAATCCAATCCGCATCCTTTTCCTAGGCCCAAATCAACCAAAGCCCAAGTCCACCCAAACCACCCCAACGTTTTATTAATAAAACGAGGTCAAACCAGGGTCAACCTCCCCCATCCCTTTCTTCCCCGCCTAAATACCTAGCCCCCAAACACCTCCCTGCTCTCCCAACAATCTTGTCCCCCTCCACTCTCCAACCTGCCTATCAGCCTCCCTACTCCACCACCTCCCAAAGTCAACTCTAAACATTATAATTACTCCCCCACCTTCATATAACTCCAACAATCCTAGGGCTGAGGAGAAGAAGCAGGCAAATCAATGGCTAGAAATGCTCCCAGGGGACAAAGACAACACAAAGACACCAGACAAAGAGCAAAAAGGAAGAAAAAGGGACTGGTTCAATGTTTGTTTTATATATTTTTAGTATTTATATATGAGAAGTAGAAGCCTGTCATGGCAAGTAGTTTTAAGTAGTTTTCTTATGTAATGTTGTAATTCAGTAACTAGTGTAGTTTTGTAAACCTTTTTAGTATTAATACAAGTATTCCAGTTTCTTTAAAATTCCAAGTTCATCATTTGCAGTTTCATAATTCCCTTAAATTCTCTTATAATTTACTCAGAGTTATTGTTGTTGTTTTAAGCTTTCATAAAAACCTCACATATTTTTAAAGCTTATAGACTCTTAAACTCAGTAAAAGCAGGAACTCAAAAACATATAAAAAAATTCAGAAAATAGAAAAGAAAAAAAAAAAAAAAACATGTGCAGGGTGAATTGAAGATGCAAGGAGCAGGGCACATAAGGGAAGGCCTTGGTTTAGAACTCCATGGGGAGTGTTAGGATGATGTTGTGGTCTTAAGTTTCACTTAACTTGAGCTGTGGACACTTGTAAGAAAATTTCTCATATAAATTTTTAGCACTTCTTTAATTTCTGCCAATTTACTGCTATCTGTTGTTAATTGCTGTTTATTAATGTTAATTTAAGTTAGTTTGAATTAATCTAGTGTTTGCATAGCCTTATTCTATAATCTGCTTGATTTAATTGATAATTCATTTTCATAAGGGGTGTTTGGATTAGGCTGGTTAACATAGTTTGAGTTGTTGTGGTTTGCTAAAACTTGCTCAGATAACACACCTAGGCTTTAGGTAATTTGAAACAATCAATTGCTTGGTCATTTTCAGGGTAAAAGTCAAAACTTATTCTAAGATTGCTTAACTGCTAGTCTGTGTAGGTTTTTGTTTGTCAAATCATCATTTCAAGTTTAGATAATGTTAACTTAGGTAATTTTAATTCCCATGTAAGCTAAATCATCATTTTCAGTGAGTAAATTCCTGCCAAAGTTCACTAAAGTCAATTTTGAGTGTTCTTGAAAAAAGTCAATATTGCAATTTGGTCAGAAACCCGTTATTTGGGAGAATTTTCCTGAATTTTTGAATGAGAATTGGAACCTGAAACTTTTTGAGCTTGAACTCCACCACCTAGTCTATCAAATCCTTTGGTTGTCACATTTTTAGAAATTTTTGTGGAAGGTGTGCAAGTGAGTGTTTGGACCTGCAGGGCATGCAAACCCCCCTGCACCACCACTGACCCAATTACTTTAGATTGTTTGTTTGCTCCTTTGTTGGCTTATTTCCCTGAGAATTGCTGTTTTGGGAAGCTCCCTAGCGTGTAATGTTAGGTGTGACATCATTTGGGCCTTAAGTGCTTAATTGCTTAGCTTATTGTGTATCCTAAACTCACCTTGGTCCCTAACTGTTTCTGAATCCAAACTCAGTTAAGTAAGCTTGTTGATTTGCTTGTCCTTAATTGGTTGTCATCTGTTTAATAACCATGGTAAATTAGTTTTGTTCACTTGTTATTGGCTTAGTTTTAGTTTTTGAGCTTATTCTAGTTAACTGCTTATCTCAAAACTCACTTGGAACTCTTTGCTGTTTGAACCTTTTCCCCAAGGCCACAATTAGCTTAAAGCCCTGAGTTTTGTATATGTTTTGAATGTTTTGAGTTACCTT
Organism: Artemisia argyi; assembly: GCA_030686995.1. Classification (NCBI taxonomy): domain Eukaryota; kingdom Viridiplantae; phylum Streptophyta; class Magnoliopsida; order Asterales; family Asteraceae; genus Artemisia; species Artemisia argyi. The sequence goes on from CM060708.1 coordinate 113,983,354, forward strand.
CCATTCCAAGTTGTGATTTCTAGTTTAAGTTTGTGTTTTATTGCATGATAAGTCTGCTTATTTGCCCACTTTTGTCATCTGAGCCCAGAACCAAATCTGATTACCCAGTTGTGACCCAACCTTCCCAAGCTCCCCACAAGCTCAAATATTGAGCTTATCCCTTGGGCTTAGGTGCTTTAGAAAGCCCTCCTAGCAGGCTTTTTGGTTCACCCATTGCCCTGGACCCTGGGTCACCCCTGTGGGCCCCACAACAGGCTGCAAATCCCCTAGTTGGACTGTGTTTGGCTTGTGCACCTTGGATGTGCTTATTCATACTTACAAGCTTTTCTATGTATCAATCTTGTTGTTATAGCTTATCCTTAGTTCATTAAACTTATTTCTAGCCTAATTTAGTTCTGTGTCTGGTAGTGTAGCTTATTTGAGCTTATCTGTCCCTATAACAAGCCAAAAAGCTTGGTTGTTGTGCTTATTGAAGTACACAGAGCTTATTTTCCATTTTCATAAAAAGTTCCTTTACAAAAGTTGTCTCTTTTTAGTCATAAATCAGTTGTGTAAAATAAAAATTAGAAAAAGACAAAAAATTAAAAAGTGATAGCTTCTATTTAAGCCCTTTGGGCTTATTTTCTGCTTATTTATAAGCAACAACTATTTTTAAATTTTTCTTAGGCTCCTGTGATCATAATAGATTTTTAGTAATTTTTTCAGATTTTTCCTTAATCATTTAGTATTTTTTAGTTTAATTTAAATCAATTAAATAATTAGTTTTTAATTATTAATAATTAATTAAAAAGTAGGAAAAATAGTTTTTCTGTTTTAAAATTAGTTTTATAATATTTTAGATTTTTCTAAATTTAATTTTCATTTTTCTAGTTAAATTTTATAATTATTTGTAATTTAGGATAATTTAGTTAATTAAAAAGAAATTAATAATTAGTAATTAATTAATAGTAATTAATTAAATAGTTGTAAAAATAATTTTTCTTTTTCTAAAAATTTTATTAAGTCATTAGGATTGTAAAAATATAATTTTCACGTTTGTAGGACTTTATTTACTCCCGTTTCACTTTTTTATTTGCGCGTTCGCGTTTATTTTAAACTCAAACGCGCGTTTTTAGGTTAAATCACGTTTCTAGGTTATCTGATAATCAGTAATTGTTAATAAAGTGTTTCTTAGTCATTTTCCATTATAATCTCGTAGTGTAATAATAATAATAAAATTCCTAACCTTCCTGATTAATCACTCGATCATTTAAAACGTTTACAAATACAATTGCACGCCTCGTCGGGACATAACGACCCGGGGATTCCCTAAACTCCTTGGTTAGTTGGTTTTGGACGTTTGACTTGGTTGACCATCACCTGGTCAACTTAGTTGACCGTTCGGAACCAATCATGTATGCAAAAAATAAAAAAAAAAATCAAAAAAATAAAAAAAAAATAGAAAAAGGAAAAGAGAAAAAACATACGGACTACCATCCCTTTTTATTCTATGTTTATTTTATGTTTTTGTTATTTTTCATTTATTAGCTTAAGTCGAGTGTAGTCTTGGCTTAGCAACGCCATATTGTACATGTAATTAACCAAGATTGTTAACTCGCCACCAGTAAAGACTGCCTATATCCAACAAAACCGTGTATTTCATTTCCCTACACCTAACGTTACAACCCTTTAAAAGACCTCTTTGATAGTTTATCCTAGGTGCTTATGCCATGTGGTGGAGGTTTGATCCTTTCCCAAGCCTATGGTAATCTATTTTACTATGACAGGTAGTGAGAGATATCTTCCGTTTCCATATTGTAATTTATACTTTATTACACCCGAGAGATGTGAGTATCTAAACACTATTTGTGAGGTGCTAGTATATGACCTCCGTGCTTGTCTATTGGTCTTTAGTGGAACGATTATTTGTTTTAATTACTTTTATATTAGTGTTAAATGACCCCTAACTTGTATTTTGATTAGAATAAAAGCGCATTTGCTTGAGGACAAGCAAATCTCAAGTGTAAGGGTATATGATGAGGCGAAAAATGAACCACTTTTAGGGGGTCATTTAAGCCCGGAATTGAATTTATTTGATCAAATATTACCCTAAATCGTTTCTTTTGTGATTTTAGGTACTTTGGGAGTGAAATCTGGAAAAGGAAGCAATTCGGACGTTTTTGGAGCATAAAAGTGAAGAAAACGCCAAAGACTTAATTTTCCAAGCCGAGAACAGTGTATGACGGCGTCAAGAAGGAATTCCTGACGGCGTCAAGAGTAAAGTCCATGACGACCCAGAAGAAACCTGAAGGCGTCACAAGTAGAGCGTCAAGAGTTAATTGCGTGATGGCCTGCAAAAGGGGACTACATGACGGCGTCAGATCCATATCTAGGCAGTCCGAGGAACTATTTGGCGGCGAGATGACGGCGTCAGACATTTGTTCTTGACGCCGTCACCCTCTAAAATCTATATATAGTTTTCTAATTTTCATTCATAAAGAAAGGAACTTGTGTGGAGAAACCCTAGGGCCGAACCTTGTATGTATTTTACAGCCTTTTCAAGGGTTTTCAGCCCTTGAATCCTTACATGTGCTATTGAGATAAGTCTTCTCTTAATTCAATCAATATGTCTATGTGTTGGTTGTCTATATCTTGTGCTTGTCTTGATTTCAACATGCTAGGCTAGATTTATCTTGTGTTTGCTTAGATCTAATGAAACCTAGATGTTAATTATGTGTTGATTACTTGTTTATGGTTGTATTGGATGAATGATTTCAATGTTAGGCTTAAGAAAACTGGCAGATCTCCATTTGGTAACATGCTTGAACGTCTTAGGAAACATGAACCGATGTGTACTAGGTTTTATTGGTTGTATTTAATGCATGAGTAAATTCTAATGATCCCATGTTAGGAGCTTCTTAGCCGGCTCGACATAGGAGTGAAGTAGGCACTCATAGGATTGGGGAAGTAAGTACACCACCCCATGAATTGTATTAAGGAATACTATCCATCATCCACGCAACTATAAAAAGTATTTAACGTGTAAAAGATATCTAGGGAGTAGTGAAATCTAAGTAAACACATTTCTCCCATATATTGCTCACAACCTTAGTTTAATTTAGTTTATTTTCATTTTTAGTATTTTATTTTGATTGCATCTTAGTATTGGGTTAGTTGATTAGCAACTAATTCCGCCCATATCCTTCAAACTCGAGATTTTAATTTGCTTTTCAAAAAAATATAAAAATACAAAAAGAATCATCCCTCATCTCTAGACTTAATCTTTAGGTTTTCTAATCCTAGCGACACTATTCCTAGCTGAACGATCAATCCCCCGGTACTTGTCATTATACTATACTACATCGATCAGGTACACTGCCTGGTGGGGGTTGTAAGCTTCTCAAGATCCCTTGAGAGGTAAATCCTGGTGCAAACCCCATGCATCACCGAGCCAAACCCTTACGGTGATTCCTACAACCCTTCTTGGAAAAATCACCCGAACCTTAGGTGGAAACAAAACCAAAACAATTCTTCCAATCTGCCTAATCGTTACCAACCAAACGGTCCACCCTCCAACCGTACTTTCAACAACAATCCTTCCAACAACTATGGTAGTACCAATAATCTTGAAGGATTGATGTCCAAGTTTATGGCATCTCAAGAAGCTCACATAGCTAAGTTTGAAACCGAATTCAATCAACAACAAACAGAGATGACCAATAAGATTGACAACTTGTTGAAAGCCCTCAACAACCAAGCGCTAACTACACCTAGAAAGGACACTAGGGACGCCAATAGCGGAATCCAAATTAAGGACCCCTCGTCATCCAAACACGTCTACTTTGTCAATGTTGTCACTATTAAGCCAAAAGATAAAGATATAGAAGAAAGTGATAAGGATAAAGTTGGAGTAGAAACCGAAACTAGGGATGAAATTAAGGAAGTTGAGGATAATAAGGGAGAAAAGTTAGAGGAAGTAGAAAACGTAAAAGAATACTTTGATAAATTGCCCACCAAGGAAGAACGGGAATATCACAAGGATTTATTCAATGATCCCGAGACACCATATATCCTTGGTTCACCCCTTATTAAAGTAGGTGATCCCTCTAACATCAACATACCATGCAACATTGGGCATATGCATGTATGGAAAGCTTATATCGATCTTAGGTCTCCTATAAACATCATGACTAGGACTTATTATAATTGGGTAATGAAGAAGCAACTTGGTTATAGGATGATGCCCAACACGAATTTGATAAGCAACTTTGTAGGAAGAGTGAAAGGATTGCATGTAATTGTAGGAAACTTCACTTATGTGACCGACTTTGTGATAGTAGAGGATACTCGTCCGGTGATAGATGATTGCCTAAGTCAAGTAGTGTTCGGAAAACCGTTTGTTGAGGCCTCTAAAATGAGTTATGATCCGACTCTAGGGATAGTTAGATTCAAGGAAGAGAATGATGATATTGCTTACCAAATGCCCTATAAGATTGAACAATACCGCCTCCTATCAAACCTAGAAAAGGAACACAAACAAGCGGTTTACTATAGGAATGATGAGGATAGACGTAGAGGAGTAGAATATGTTATGAATAGAATACTTGGTTTCTACAAAGAATGCTTGCAACTAGGTCCGGAATACAAAACTAATATAGGAGATGACCTAGACAATGAGACCAACGATGAGGTCACGTAATTGCCCATGACCTTGAGTCTAGCTACAAGACTCGTAAATAAAGAAAAGCGCTTCTTGGGAGGCAACCCATGTTTTGTGTGATTTTTATTTGTTTGATTGTTATTTGCTTCCGTATGCATGCTTTATTTTTATTGTTGGTAGATCATGTTCCAAAATAAAATTGTGAAAATGGTTTATTTTGTCGTTTAACTTCATCTTAACTTCATACAAAGGTATTTCTCAAAAGATAAGTGTAAGGGGAAACCCCAAATTTGTTTCTAAGAATGATATTGATCATGATTCTCCACAATAATAAATGGACATGTGTATTAGTATTTGTTAGAGTCAAATGCTTGTATCGAGTCATAATGATGTTTTGCAGGATTTTCCAGGAAGTAGGACATAAGTTTTTCCAGAAATTTTCCGGAAACTTAACGTATAGATTTCTGCAGGTCACTTCTGACGGCGTCATGAGTTAACTCCTGACGGCGTCATGTGTAAAATTCTGGAAATTTTGCTAGTTTTGTTTTTCTAACGGAGTCTTAAAGTTTTTGTTAATTCTTTAGTTTTATAAACTCCAGGAAATCTGCAAACATTCATTCCACAAGCATTATATCTTACATTGTTTTCTAGGACTTGTTAGTATATATAGATTACCGCCGATTTTACGCGAGTTTGCCTTGTTTGTTTTCTCAGGTTTAACAGGTTACATATGACAAGAAGATGATTTATTTTTCTGGAATGGAAGCTTTGATTTTTCATTTTCTTGGAGGAAGATCTAACCTTGTTACCACACTATCCACACCGAACGAATCAGGGGAGTATTTGATTTCATTCTTATACATGTTTCACTTTTACATTCTTTAATTGAACATTGGGGACAATGTTCATCCTAAGTGTAAGGGGAGGGTAAATGATGATACCTTATAGGATACAACTGCACTTGAGTTTGTTTGTTTGATGGTAGGTGTGCAATAAAACTAAGAGAAATACTTGTTAGTGTAATTTTAGCGCCAAATTTAAATTTTTTTACAACATTTAGGAGTGAAACTTTAGCCTTAGCAAGCGTCTCATGGATAGGAGTTGTATGACTAGCACAAAACCGTACTATTCAGAAAAATTTTCCACCCAAATATGTGAGGTTCGCCTTTAGATTTGATAGGAAAAGCATTTACTATTAGTGCTTATGAGTGTACCGGTAGCATTTAGATTCTAGAACTTGCGTTAGTGATGCATCCCGAGACCGCTAGTGAGACTACATTCGTGTAGTAGGATTTACTACATGATAAGAGGCATTAGGATCACCCTTGTGTTAAACTCGTCATAATTACTTGACCATTTAAGTCATATTACTTGGCTAGTAAAGTTAACTAATTTTTCCACACCTTAGCGTTGTACTCATTTTTAGTACACGAAACCCCTAGTACACCCCTCCGAGCCTATCTTTTCGTTTCTAACTTTAAGCATCTTACTTAAAGGAAGAATTTGTTACAACCCACTTAAATGTACACCCAAATCGCCTTAGCCTTCCGTGTATGCACTCATCTTTAGTGCATTATTGTTATTTGTTTAAACCCTTAGTTAATTATCTAATTGATTACATGGTTGCTAAGTCGAGTCATATCCTTGTACATTTTGTTTTGGGACGATTGGGACTCATGGGTAAAGTACTTGTGTTATGGAGTAATGGGGAAGAACATCATTTATTACCCCCATATGTGCGTTAATCTTAAAAGTACTCCAAGTGTTTTGATTATCTTGATTCGAGTCATTAGATTAGTTTATTGTAAAGTATGTAAAAATTCAAGTGTAAGGCGAATGTACATTCCCTATGATGTATTATTATGGATGGTAGGGTAAGAGTGTATGAAAAAAAAATGAAAAAGGAAAAAAGAGAAAAAACATACGGACTACCATCCCGTTTCATTCTATGTTTGTTTTATGTTTTTGTTATTTTTGATTTATTAGCTTAAGTCGAGTCTAGTCTTGGCTTAGCAACGCCATATTGTACATGTAATTAACCAAGATTATTAACTCTCCACCAGTAAAGATTGCCTTTATCCAACAAAACCGTGTATTCCATATCCCTACACCTAACGTTAAAACCCTTTGAAAGACCTCTTTGATAGTTTATCCTAGGTGTTTACGCCATGTGATGGAGGTTTGATCCTTTCCCAAGCCTATGGTAATCTATTTTGCTATGACAGTTAGTGAGAGATGTTTCCCATTTCCATATTGTGATATATACTTTATTACACCCGAGAGATGTGAGTATCTAAACACTATTTCTGAGGTGCTAGTGTATGACCTCCGTGCTTGTCTTATGTCTTTAGTGGAACGATTATTTGTTGTAATTACTTTTATATTAGTGTTAAATGACCCCTAACTTGTATTTTGATTAGAATAAAAGCGCATTTGCTTGAGGACAAGCAAATCTCAAGTGTAAGGGTATATGATGAGGCAAAAAATGAACCGTTTTTAGGGGGTCATTTAAGGTCGGATTCGGATTTATTTGATAAAATATTGCCCTAAATCGTTCCTTTTGTCATTTTAGGTACTTTTGGAGTGAATTCTGGAAAAGGAAGCATTTTGGACGTTTTTGGAGCATAAAAGTGAAGAAAACGGCAAAGTCTTAATTTTTCTTACTGGGAACCGTACCTGACGGCGTCACATGCACCTTAATGACGGCATCAAGAGTAATACAAGAGGTGGAAGTGGATAAAGTCCGTGACGATCCAGAAGAGTTTTAGACTATGGGCATGACGGCGTCACCATAGGCCGTCATGGTCCAAATACATGTGACGGCCCAGAGTAATATTGCACATGACGGCGTCAAATCTGGATCTCGGCAATCCGATATCATTATGGGCGGCGAGTTGACGGCGTCAGAAATTCCTTCTTGACGCCGTCACCCTGTAAAATCTATATATAGTTTTGCAATTTTCATTCATTAAGGAGGAACAAGTAGGGTATAACTTTGGAGAAACCCTAGCACGAATTTTACTGCTTTTTCAAAGGTTTTTACCCTTTGAAACCTTTCATGTCAATTTGAGATAAGTACTCTTTCAATTCAATCAATATGTCTATGTGTTGCTTGAGTATATCTTACGCTTGTCTTGAATTTAACATGCTAGGCTAGATCTCTTGTGTGTTTGCTTGGATGTAGTGAAACCTAGATGTTAATTATGGGTTGATTGTTTGTTTATAGTTGTTACGGATGAATGATTTCGATGTTAGGCTTAAGAAAACTGGCAGACTTCCAATGGTGACATGCTTGAACGTCTTAAGAAACATGAACCAATGCGTACTAGGTTATTATGGTTGTATTTAATTCATGAGCGAATTCTAATGATCCCATGTTAGGAGATTCTTAGCAGGCTCGACATAGGAGTGAAGTAGGAGCTTATAGAGTTGGGGAAGTACGTACGCCACCCCACGACTGGTATTAAGGAATATAACCCGTCATCCATGCAATTGTAACAAACTAACCTGTAAAAGATATATAGGGAGTAATGAAACCTAAGTAAACACAATTCTCCCCATTATTGTTCACGCCACTAGTTTAATTAGCTTTATTTTCATTTCTGTTATTTTATTTTGATTGCATCTTTAGTTATTGGGTTAGTTGACTAGCAACTAATTCCGCCCACTCTTCCAAAAACTGAGATTTTTAATTGCTTTTATAAAAATATAAAAATACAAAAAGAATCATCCCTCACCTCTAGATCTAGTTTTTAGGCTTTCTAATCCTAGCGACACTATTCCTGAGTTGAATGATCAATCCCCCGGTACTTGTCCCTATACTATACTACAACGATCAGGTACACTGCCTGGTGGGGGTTGTAAGCTTCTCGAGATTCATCGAGAGGTAAAGCCTGGTGCGATTCCCACGTATCAGCGGCCCCCTTAATTTTAAGGGGGCCGCCATACAATTAAGGGGGCCGACACGCTCCATTTTGTCAGAATTGTCAGAAACTTTTGCCTATAAATACTGGTTCATTTCTGCTATTTTTCCACACCTTTTGCACGAAAATTTTCAGTCCCAATCCTTTCCAAACACACTTCTAAATCCTTTGATCATAAGTTTATTAGTTTTTGTTTCAAGTGATTCAATCCCTCATCACTCAAAGTGCAAGAGAAGTATCCTCCCTATCATAAAGCCAAAGATGTATTAGAGTCTAGTTAGTGTTTATGTGAAGTTGTGAGTTATGTATATGTAATAAGTAGATCAAGATGATCTTACTTAGTAGTGAGTCAATGAGTGAGTAAGAAGTAGTGGGAAGAAGTAGTAGTGTGGAGAAGTCATGTAGTTGTGAAGAAGTAGGTGTGTGAATAAGTAGTTGAGTATAGAAGAAGTTGTGAAGTAGTCGTGAAGTCGTGTAGAAGTTGTGTAGTGATCGAAGTCGTGTTGTGAGATTGGTTCTAGCTACTATTAGAACTCGACATTTAGCTTAGTGTCGTAAATTGGTGTAAGAAAAAGTTGTGTACGGTTTTCTCCGCCAAAAGGGAGCTTGTTGAGTAGTGAAGAAAACTCTCGAGTAGGTGACTCGGGGAGTGGAGTAGGACAAGGAAGGTGTCCTTGTAGCCGAACCACTATAAATCTTCGTGTCCGGTTTGCATTTCCTTTCTCTTATCTCTTCTCATTAATTCTTGCATTTATCGCTTTACATCTATGCTTGCCTATATGTTTTAGTTGTTGCTTATATAGTTGTGATGTTGATTGTGTTGTATATAGAAGTTAATATTATGATTGTGTGTACAATTATATGATATGGTCAAATAGATTATTATTCACATTTCTCATATTGAGTTTAACTTGATAGATAATTTGATACAAAACGTTTTAAGAATTTAAAAGGAAAACGTATTCACATAAAGATCGACCAAAGCTCCATTCATAAAACTAAGTTTTCAAAACTAATCAAAAAGCTCACATATATAATTGATCGTATTGATTATATGTTATTTTCATACTAAACTCTAATTGAAGGTTTTTCAAACAAACAATTGAATAAATTCGAATCAACATTTCGAAACCAAGTTTTTATAAAATCAAAAAGAGGGGAAAACTATTCAACCCCCCTTCTAGTTTTCCACAATTGGTACGAGAGCCACGTCGCTCTAATTTTCAAAACAAATGGTTTTAAAAATTGAGAACGATCCATGTATCAAATTATCCATTAAGGAGGATTAAATATGAAAGTGTTTTGTTGATTAACTTGTATTAGTTTTGATATTATATACACTAATTATACTAGCTCGAGATATGATTATGCTTTAATAAGTATTATATGTTCGGTATCAAATTCAGAAAGTTTCCCAACTTTTAGCGAAGTCAGAAAACAATTTTTTACAAAAAATGAAATTTTGAGTACCAGATGGGCGGCCCCCTTAATTGTCTGGTCGGCCCCCTTAAATACTGGGCGGTCCCCTTAATTATTTAAGTGGTCCGCCTGTCTGTTCGACGGTTTTTAAGAAACTTTGAAAAATCATATAAAAATAACCGTAACTTCGTAGAAGTCGCGCCATCCGGCGTTTTAAAGGTAAATGAGTCTACTTTCATTTAAAAATACTTACAAGTAACCATTACAAACTTAAATAAGTCAGAAAGTTAAAATACTACACGGAGGTCAAAAATATGAGTCTTGTTTTAACGTAAAACTTGTATTTTACTTTTTTCTTCGAGTCGGGCATTTCTAGTCGGTATATTTTTGAAAAATTAAGTATTTATGCTTTCAAAATATTGATCTTAATTAAATTTTAAAATGGGTAGGAAACTAATTTATTTTCAAATAAAATCGAGCTAAGTAAACATTGGTATATATAATACACAAAACGACGACAAGTGTTTTATGTGCTACGTAAACTCATTTGTGATTTTATTTTGTTAACAAAGTATATTAGATAATCGTTGCTATTTGTAATTTAGCTATTTGAGTATCTTAGCATATTTGCCATGTACTCTATTAGTTCGTAGCTAGTTGTCCGTTTTTGCTTAACTAGATATTATGCTAAATTTCTTGCATTAAGTTTGCATAATTAGTTTTGCATTGCATATAGGTATAGATGGCTTAATGTTACTTAAACATCTTGTAAATGAGCTAAATCTAGTTACCTAAATATTTCAAACAATCTAATCTATTTTCAACAAATGCTTAAATATTTTCAACAAATTACCTTGTTTTATCTTAGGTTGTTTAAACAAGAGAAATTGGATCACTTTAGTTATATAAAAGAAAAAGTATTTTCAAAATCTAAATGTGTTCATTACACGTAACAATAAATAGTTTTTCACATAAACAAAACATATAACAATCATGAAATAATAAGTCAACTTTCAATCATTCACTAATCTCACTCATAGATAATCTTAGTATTAATGGAACACATTATCAAAATGTTTATTTATTTTAAATGAGTGTTCGTGAGGGTCAAGAAAGATCTTGATATTATATCAATTCATTATTCAAATTATGGTTGATATATTCATCAAATCTAAGTGACATTTTTTGAGTGTGGACAAGAAATTAGATTGTTATTTGTTTAGCTTCAAGATTATATCAAAGTATAACAAAAGATATATTCTTGAATCTACATACTCAATCACACTAGATTGATATGAAAATATTTACATCCTTTGTAGATGAAAAGAATATGCATTGGATCATAACTTACACTTGTGTTGATAATGTCATATTGAATCTACTTGTCCAATAGTTGTGTTTCAAATATTAGAATAACATGTTTAACACATGCATAAAATATACAATGAAGTAGGATTGACGACGTGGATCTTTCGTCCGAAATATTCAAGCAATTTACATTGCAATGCAATGGATAAATGTGTCATATCTGAAAAACCAAACATGAGCAAACTAACAACATATGTAAACTTTGCTCACACTACTTAAAATCATCACTTCAAGATAAAATACATATTTAAGAATAATACACACTATATATTCTATGTATTTTATTTTCATTGTAGCATGAATGGTTGTGTTACAAGATAATGCACTACACTTTCCTTTTTGAAATAATTTAAGTTATTAGAATTGAAAAATTAACTTGTCACAATGTATAAACAAGTAAAATTCATTTTGTTTCAAATACTAGTTAAATTATGATATATAACATTGACAAAAATCATAGAAAATAATATTTGCTTAAGAATATATAAATGTCTAGTTTTGATATCATTTGAGAATCACAATCTCATTTAAGATAAATAATCTTAATGAGATTCATTTTACAAGATATGCTAAGGAGCATTCTTAAATCAAGCACATTAATTAAATCAAGTAATACTCCATCAAAACCAAACAACCGGTAAATCATGAACTAAAGATTAAAACATTTTTGTTTACTCTTTCAACACGTCTCTATTTGGATCGTGAATAAAATATATCATCTAGATTTATCTTCATAAAAACATGATGTTTGAGTCACATTAAACCAAGCATTAGTGAACCAACCAAACTTCATATTTGGTACTCTTCGATAGACAAATTTAGGAATTTAATTTCTTCTAAAAAGAGAATGACTACTGGTTCTTGTAGCGACCATCCAGATTTTGTTTGACAATACAGTTTTTGTTTCTCAAAAGTTCTCAATGAAATTTTTTTCAAAACACTTCATTTCCATAAACACGAAAAGTAAAAAATTTATTTACCGTGTTTTACAATACGATATTATATTGACACCATTTTTATTTATTTATTTATTTATTTATTTATTTATTTTTACAACAGCCCTAAGGGTTGTCGTTAAGCAAAGAATTTTCATTACAATATCTCTTTTTATTGATTCTGATTGGTTGATAATCCCGAAAAAAGTGGAGAAAATCCCAGAAATATTACATATACAATTAATGATTGATTGTGATTGGATGAATTATATTATTACAAGAAATTGTAGTAAAAAAAAGCATCTTAACGACAACTTTTAAGGCTGTTGTTAGCAATATTATTATTATTATTATTATTATTATTATTATTATTATTATTATTAATTACTACGGATTTATATTTGTCTCTTTTGCGTTATGTATATGACCATATATAATAACATATTAACATGTGCATTATGGTGTTGTTGGGAATTTGCAGTATGAATAGTACGTATATAAGCAATTCCGTTGGAACACAATGGTTGAGCTGACACTAAGATTTCAGTTCGGGGTAAAAAAGAATAAATAAAAAAAAAATCGGGTTTTTCAAAAAATTGTGTGATCATATTCTACATTCTATTCTTATTCCTAAAGGTAAAGAAATTGTGTGATCATATTCTACCTTCTATTCTTATTTCTAAAGGTAAAGTCTTTATCTTGCTTTCAACTTTTTATATAAAGAAAATAGCTATTATCAGATGACTATATATTGAGCAACTTTATTGAGAACTTGTAGTACGAAGTTTTGAGTCCCACATCGGTTAAAGAGTAGAAATTGTGTTTTGTTTATATATCGTGGTGTATTTTGTTATGATATGTTGTCATTAATATTATGTAGTGGGAGCTGATTTTGCTAGAGGGTTGAATTGTACTCTTGAGCCACGTTAACTCTCACTAATGCATACAAGTTCTCAACTTTTTGGTAAGTTAAATTTACCTTAATAATAACTTTAAACTTTTTGTAACATAATCTTATTAGTACGAGTAAATGTCATTTTTCGTTCCTGTGATTTGCCGGGTCAATCAATATTAGTCCCTGCTATTAAATTTCTTCGGGTTTGGTCCCCGTGGTTTACAACCCATACGGGTTTGGTCCCTTGACCAATCTTCAGGGTATTTTTGTCATTTGACGGAAAAAAATTCGAAAAAAAATTGAAAAAAAATTGGAAAAAAATTCTAAAAAAAAAATTTAATAAAAAATTTTCTTAAAAAATTCAAAAAAAAATTAATAAAAATTTCTAATAAAAATTTGAAAATTTTTTTTTAATAAACAAAAAAAATTCTAAAAAAAAAATTTAGTTAATTTTTTTTTAATAAAAAAATTTTATTAAAATTTTTATTAAAAATTCTAAAAAAAAAAATTAATAAAATTTTTTTTAGAATGTTTTTCGAATTTTTTAAGAAAAAATTTTATTAAATTTTTTTTTAGAATTTTTTTTTATTAAAAATTTGAAAATTTTTTAAGAAAATTTTTTTAGAATTTTTTTTGAATTTTTTAAGTAAAAATTTTATTAGAAATTTTTTTTTCAAATTATTTTTTTTGGAAAAAAAATTTTCGTCAATTTTTTTTTTTAATTTTTTCGAATTTTTTAAGAAAAAATTTATCAGAATTTTTTTTTTCAAACTTATTTTTTTGGAAAAAAAAAAATTCGTGAAAAAAAATTTTTTAGAATGTTTTTCGAATTTTTTAAGACAAATTTTTATTAACATTTTTTTTAGAATTTTTTTTATTAAAAATTTGAAAATTTTTTAAGAAATTTTTTTTAGAATTTTTTTAGAATTTTTTAAGAAAATTTTTTATTAACATTTTTTTTTAGAATGTTTTTCCAATTTTTTAAGAAAATTTTTTATTAAATTTTTTTTTTAGAATTTTTTTTATTAAAAATTTGAAATTTTTTTTTAGATCAAGATTCGTCCCTGTGGTTTGCATATATATATAACTAATGGTGTTTTTGTCTTTTTGCATATATTTAACGGTCAACTGACGAAATTTGTGGTCAAGGGACCAAACCCGTATAGGTTTGTAAACCACGGGGACCAATTCCAAAGAAATTTAACGGCAGAGACTAATATTGATTGACCCGATAAACCACAGGGACGAAAAATGACATTTACTCTATTAGTACTTAACTCTTTGTGACCTTGATACTTTGCCCTAATGCATACAAGTTCTCAACTTTTTGGTAAGTTAAATTTACCTTTTAATAACTTCAAACTTTTTGTAACATAATCTTATTAGTACTTAACTCTTTGTGACCTTGATATTTTGCGATGTAACTCGTATGTTATTTGATTCTTAATTTCATTGTAGTAACATGATGATGTTAGATTACTACGTTATTGCTCAGACCTAACTGTGTGTTTAAAGTCTATTAGGTCTAAAGTTATCTTTGCGTTTCTTGTTGCTAAAGACAATTGTCTATTATAAGTAGACGTACAATCTCGTTTATGTAATCATTCAATCTGTATAATTGTTTTACTATTTTACATGATATTGAAGTTTTAGGTACAACTCACTATAAATGTGTTATTTTTTGGTCATCGGCTACTTGCCGGTGATTCCAAAATTCCGATAAATTTATTTTCTACCTCTTTATTGTCTATTTTAAACTAGACTTTTCTTTTTATCACAAACCCTAGTCAACAAAACCTAAACCGTCAATGTTGATTTAGCCATAAATCAACTAATTTTATCTCAACAACATAACTCTTTGTTTGTAACACCGGAGATCACTGTTGTTTCCAAACAATAGTTGATCACAAAATTGCAGCTCCTATTTAAGTCAGAGCAAACCACGACATGCAAAAAAAAGCTACAAAACGGAGGAAGTCGTCAAGCAGAATACGGAGTACAACTTTGCTGCCGGATACAACTCTACCTCCGTGAAAATAAACAAAAAGGAAAAAGCAAAGGAAACTCAAGAGAAGAAGAAAAACAATGAGACGATTTCAACATTCTACCTGGTTTCTCCAGAAATCCCCAAATTTAAACTGCGTGAAAGTGTTAGATGACTAGGTTATGGCCCAAACCTAACAGTGTTTACTGTCCATTAGGTTTAACGTAATGGTGTTGATAAAACCCCCCGTTCCTAACTCGACATTTTTTTTTTACAGAAACGACATCACCAAAGCCGACCTCTGTTACAAATCAAAGTACTCTTTTATACTTCTGTTAAAAACCAAGTTCTGAAAATATAAGAAAGTAGACTCAATTACTTTTCTAATGATAATGATAGGTGGCATGACTCCTACGGAGTTACGATTGATTTTATACGAATTTTAGAAAACGACCAAAACTGACAAGCCAATATGGCCGGCGGCCGGGAAACCACGGCCAGCTGCTAAATGCCTCAGACATGCACAACTTTCTACAACTTGCCTATTTGACTTCATTTTCCAAAAACTCGACTCCCACAACTCGACACAACTTAAAACTTTCCAAAATACCATAAAACATCATATATTTTAATGTTAGGTACATCCGGTTTTGATGACCCGCGAAAACGTACTTTACAAGAATATGGGTGTATTGCCAAACACCCCTTTACACACTTTCAACTTATACACAGCTCTTTAGCACACTTCAAAGTCTGCAAATTGACTCTTAAATCATAACAAAAACTCAACATTTTACAAAACATTTCTTCATAACGACACGTGGGGGTTTAATTTTACTTCAAGTTCGGTATCTAAATTACTACTGCTTGCAAAGACCCAAAGGCGACACACTTACATCCGTTTACTTCACATCCAAAGGCCTCAACCAAGACATTACTAGCATCATATAAACCTATAAAATGTCAACAACTAAAACGTAAGCTTTTGCTTAGTAAGTAAATAGGCAATAAGATAGCATTATACATCATTCACACATATAAGCACTTCAACATAAGTCCACAAGGCTAAACTACACCATTACTTGCACAAAGGCACATAATCCAAGTACCCCATAGATAAGGCAGCTTGATTTGAAACATAGGCAAGCCTGTTATTTACAATCTTGTTACCTAAATGACAGGAAAGAATTACGATATGCATCAGTTAAAATTTCTCAAATAATTCAGGTCCATTAGGACATAGTAAGGTCTATTTGGTCTATTCAAGACTTTAGGTGTTCTATCACCACCCAATAGTAAAGCCTTACTAAACTAACCAAGGACCTTTGTAGGTGGATAGGCCGGGACATACCATATTCATAGCTGAAGATGTGTAAAGGATAACGCTTTGATGCTTTAAGGTTGCAGGTTGAAGAATGTCCAAAGAATTTCTCTCCAACAATGACCGTATTATAGATTGTCACATGTTAAAGTTACGATCATCATACCATTTGCATCAAACACTAGATTTTAATACAAAAAAAGTTAACATTAATCTCCCCTTTAAGATATTAGGCCTGAACCCCAAATGTGTTTACGTGTACGTCTGACCCATTATTACTTTTTCGTGGACTCTCAAATAACTTAAAGTTTTCTTTTTGTTTCTTCTTTGCCAAGGTTGCACGGACATCGTGCTGGTTGATTTCTACACTTGTCACGAGAGCATTGGTACGCTGCAGTTGCGTGAAAGTTTAGAGCACTTCATTTGGCTGGCATCAACACACTGCAAAACCTAGCGGTGTGGGTGACGTATTTTGGTGGAAATGTAGCCAATGGTGACAAGGAATGCATAACAGGGAAAAGTGGTTAGGTAGTGGTAAATAAAAATTGACGTGTGACATTGTTGTGACGATGGTGTACACGGGTTGTCGAGCGACTAGTGAGTATATTAACTCGTCTTCTCATAGCGACCATACAGATTTTGTCTGACAAAACATGTCATTTGTCAAAAGTTGTCAATAAATTATTTTTTAAATCACTTCATTTCCAGAAACATCTGTCATCGTATACCATTAGCCTAACCTTACAAATGAACTTCATTCCTTCTGGTTAGGACAAACAGGATAAGCGATCATGAAGAGTATGACTGCAGGATTAACCGATTAACCCAAGCTAGTGAATTTACAGAAAATTAATTCCATAGCACCTTGAATCCACGCGTTCGGCAAATGCATTTTCCTCCTCGGTGGTGTATGTGGGTGTTGGGGATTCTTAAATCCACGCGTTCGGCGGTGTTGGTGAACGGATCTCCTACGTTTGAGTTCTCTTGTCATAAAGGACTTAGGCAAGGGGATCCATTGTCACCGTTTCTCTTTTTGGTAGTCATGGAAGCGCTTTCTTGTGTGATTAATAAAGCTATTTCAGTGGGAGATTTTATCGGTATAAAACTTGAAAAAGACGGTTTGGTCCTTTCTCATATGTTGTACGCCGATGATGCTTTAATTATGGGGGAGTGGTCGAGTTGGAATGCTCAAAATTTGGCTAGAATCTTGAGAGTTTTTCATATATGCTCGGGGTTGAAAATAAACATCAACAAGTCTAACTTGTATGGTGTTGGTACTTGCAATGAGGAAACAGATAATTTAGCTTTAACTTTGGGATGCAATCGGGATGTTTTGCCTTTTGATTACTTGGGAATTAAAGTTGGCGCCAATATGAATAGATGCTCTAGTTGGAAGAAGGTAATTGAGGTTTTTGAATTTAGATTAGCCCTTTGGAAGGCGAAGTTGTTATCTATTGGAGGTCGGGTTACGCTCATCAAGGCGGTTCTTGAAAGTCTCCCTATCTACTATTTTTCTCTATATAAAGCGCCGAGAAAAGTGTTGGATAACCTCGAAAGAATCATGAAAAAATTCTTATGGTCGGGATCAAATGATAGAAACAAAATTAATTGGGTTAGTTGGTCTCGAGTTACAACTCCGAAGAAATATGGTGGCTTGGGTATTAAGAGGTTAGAGGATGTCAATGAAGCGCTTCTTTTTAAATGGGTGTGGAGATTTCGGTCTAATAATGGTACGTTATGGAGAAGGGTTATTGAGGTATGTCACAAAAGTAACAATATGTGGGAGATGCTTCCGGTTAACAAGTACGCTTCGGGGAATTGGAAAGCGATTATCAAAGTCACAGCAGGATTAAAAGTCAATGAAACGATGTTGTATACATTTATAAGAGCTAAAGTTGGGTTTGGCAATTCGGTTAGGTTCTGGTTGGACATATGGCTAGGTGATTGCGCTCTAAAACACAAGTTTCCGCTTCTGTACAGGTTGGAGAACAACAAAAATTGCTGGGTTGCGGACCGAACCAAGATCATATACAATAAGAGGGTGGTTGAGGCTGATTGGGTTGGTAATATGTCTACAACAGATGAATTGGTGCAGTGGGTTAATTTATGTGATATGTTAAATGGTGAGGAAGCGGTAATGGGCAAAGATGTTTGGTATTGGGCTGATGGTAATGGTTTGGGCTTCTCCACTAAAGCGGTTGCAGACAAGTTAATCCATAGAGCAGATTTTGGTAACAATTTTAAGTTTAAATGGGTCTCATGGGTGCCTTTGAAGTGTTCGATCATGGCCTGGCGAGCGGAGTTGAATAGGATTCCAACAAAGATGGCTCTCATTAGGAGAAATATCCCTGTAACGGACGGTAGGTGCACTTGGTGTAATCATAATGAAGAGACAGTGATGCATATCCTTGCGGATTGTATTATTTCCTCTAATGTTTGGGATTGGATAGGGAGGTGGTGTCGGTTAGATCCTATATACGCGTTTGATATTAAGGATCTTTTGGAAGTGTATAAGTCGGTGAAGGGCGGTAAGAAGTCGAAAAAACTGGTTCACGGGATTATTGTGACTACCATGTGGGCTCTATGGAAGGCGAGAAATGATATGGTGTTCAATGGTAAGCGTCCTAGTGTGGAGAAGATCGTGGCTAGTGTGAAGTCCTTTACGTTTATTTGGGTCAAAAGTAGATTTAAATGTAATAAGGTTACGTGGAAAGAATGGTGTCGTTTTCCTTTGTATGTTGTAGCGGTTTGAGCCTTCGGTCCCCATTTTGAGGGCCGGTTTGGGCATTGTTTTAATGAAAGCATGTTTCCAAAAAAAAAAAAAAAAAAATAGCACCTTGAAGTTGCAATCTCAAGCCACTTGCATTTACCTCGTACGGGTCAAATATGCAAAATTTAAAAAGATATACTTGTCATGTTCATGTAACTGAAGCCAATCAAAGTCGTATTACATGCTTTACATTCTCCTAATTTAGCTTTATCGAAACACTATCAAGTTGTT
Source organism: Artemisia argyi (assembly GCA_030686995.1). Taxonomy (NCBI): domain Eukaryota; kingdom Viridiplantae; phylum Streptophyta; class Magnoliopsida; order Asterales; family Asteraceae; genus Artemisia; species Artemisia argyi. Next base: position 114,002,839 of record CM060708.1, read on the forward strand.
ATTCAATAATATAGTTATTGTCATCATACTATTATTATTTTTTAAATTTTAAAGGAACAAACATAAAGTGTTAACTAATTAAGCCAACCCACCGTGACTTGTTCTTGCTCGTATTTTGGCCAGGACGGTGATAACATAGTTTTGTTGCCATGTATGTATCCTACCAGGACCAGTTAGCAATACACGAGGTACAAATTTGCCTAAACTTTTAAAGATCACAATAAAGCATCTAACATTCTTTTCAAATTTGTTCAACCCCAATCAAAGCTACATTGTTGAAAGGTGACACTAATCTTGATCTTTCCAACTATAAGAAACTGAATACGAGAAGACTTACATAACAAGGATTCAATATTTAGATAGAATCCGCAGATTTCTAGACTCATCATCAAAAAGCAGTCCGACTCCTATAAGTAACACCATCAAGTGCAACATTCTTACATTACCATCTGTTGCCAGGTGGTTTAACTTTGTAAATCCTAACTATCCAGTTTGATGTTGTGAATGCTTCTTCTAAGTATTCAAGTTTCACATCTTTGTTCCCTATCTCAACGCCTCTCGCTCGGTCATAACTGTAAATGACATAATAGAAAAGCACAAGTGTCATAAAACAAAACATAACATAAATGGCTTACATCAAGTAGGGTTGAGCTAACCCACAAAACCTTTTTGCCTTTTACTACCTTGGAGTTTACAAAGAATTAATGTTTTGTTAATAATCCAAAAACTATACTGTTACAACCAGCCACCATTCACAAAAGTCAAGCAGGCATGAACAAAAAAAGTGAAGTAAAAAAAGTTTACTCACCCTGGAGGTTTTCCATACTCTGTTGTCAACTCCCCAAATCGATAGTAGCATAGCTTGTACCTACAATCAGTATAAATGAAATGTCTGAACATGACTCCAGCTCATTTAAAAAACGATAACAAACATACAGTTGGAACAATGAGTTCCAACATCTTGTGACATAAACATTAAACCTCTAGGGAATTGGAACAAGCCTTTTCATAGTTGAACCAAATGTCCAGTGCAACTCAACAAATTAAATATAATCAAGAACAGCAACTAGGTCAATATATTTATATACATCTTTTATTTAATCTTACACAACGCCATAACCTTCTCATCAGAAAATGCAACAGTAAAAAATTTAGGATCCAGAAGCTACACGTCAAAAGCATAATCAGGTATAAAAATTGTGGAGTCAAAACAAACTAAGCATAACACAGTAAAATGATTGAAAGGTGGTGTTTGAATTTAACTTAATTGACTTGATATGAAAAAACTTAATTTGTTAAGTCATGTGAAAAGTTTGTTTTTTTCACTTCATCAAAAGAAATGACTTTATAATAAAAAGTGAGAAAACTAAAGGTTTACATTAAATCGTCTATTATTAATGAAACAAACAAACCTTAAGCCTGATAAAATAGTTTCATAAATCTGTCAAGTGTCATTTTAGCTTTAGGTCATAATACTTTATACAAGATGGCTTTACGTAATGTACTTGTAAGTTAATTTTTTTGCTTTTAGTTACTTAAAATATATGCAAAACAAACAGCACAGATAAACAGATCCAACACGAGCTAGCAAAAGTCATCACTAACAAGATACTAAGGACTGGGAACTTACATTAGACAATTCAACATCTTGGGAGCTGCTCCTTTGTCCACACGATATTCACCATTAACAAGATAATCAGGTTCCTTGATCACAGGGAAAACTCCACCTCCGATTCTCACCATCCACAAAAACCTACATACAAACGTCATTGTATATTGTTATAAATACTATCCGAAACACTAACATATATTTGTTGAGCAGTCTAAACACCACAGACTTATAGGTAAGTGAGAGTTTATTAATTAAATATGGGTCGATTTGGGTGGTGCTTTATCTTAAACAGGTCAAATACTAAAATTTGAAGCGGGACATGTCAAATGGGTATACAACCATCTAAATCGTCTTGCTCAAAGATTTTGATCATTATTCTGAAGATACTGTTTTCGTAATTGTAATTAAGGTTCACGAAGTAGCAACATCCTTTCATACTCTAACCAATAATAGCAAGTTACATTGAGGATGGTACGGGCTGGACTTGTTTGTAGAGTACAATCAGCAGATAACAGCAAGTTGAAGGTGTATAACTTGTAACTGATATGTTTCTTGGCACACTTGAATATAGTTTCATTGACATCTATATTTCTAGGTACACTTGCGTACCCCCGAATGCTTCTTTGGAAGATCATTCACCAATTCCGATACGATCATGAATTGCAACATATATTAAAAACTCACTAACCATTAAAAACATACATTCTTTTACCCATTCATAGCAACATGATTTTTTTACAAATAACAACCTAATTACCCCAAGGTTGTTATGGCTGGTAAAAACAAGGTTGTTAATTCTGATAATTTTCACAATAAGTGCCGATCATTGCTAAAAGTGTAAACATTTAAGGACCCCTGCTAAAACAATCGGTCTCAACCTGATTTAGCCTGCCTGACCCACCATTCTTGACACTTTAATAAAAAATAAACAGAACATAATCTCTCAATTAAGCACAGTTGAGAAAGGCTGAATGCTTACTTGTTAATATCATCTGAAGAGTAGCCAGTAACCCCTCCGAAAACAACCAAAACATAATCCACATCCAATGATCTCATTATGTCATATGCTTCGTCCTCATAAGAGGACATAGCCCGCCCGACTGTAGCAATGTGTGTATTATTCCATGTGTTATTGTCTACAATAACAGTTCTGTTCCCCATGGCTGTAATTTGATAACCATAATCCCACCAAGACATAACTTTAGCATCTTGAGGAGTATTTTGTCTAAGCCAGAAGTATGCTTCACGGTAATCATCAAATATGACCCGTTGGCCATGGGCCCCACGTGCAGCCAAGACAATTGAAGGAGATGAATATGCCTCTGATGTGACCCATGTACAGTGAATAGCATATCTGCTTAGTAAATAGAAAGCACCAAAGAGTAACACCGTAGCACCATTTTTCAGGAAAGGAATAGATTGGTCAAGCGAAGCTTGTTGCTGCAACAAATATATTACAAGAAAAAAAAAATCAAGAGGATGATTAACTGATTCAATAAACTTAATAAAGCAAGAAATGCACAGCAGAACTTATATGAAGTTGGGCTATAAAAAAAGATGTTGACTTCAACTTCAGGCTTGAGCAGCTTTGAAGTTGTGTCCAATTAATTTCACTAGTGAATTAACAATTTCCTGGCCAATTAAATTCATGGTCCAATACATTGGGCTATCCTAATGTAGCTTATTTAAGCCTGCTTAACTATTTGAGAAAGAATACATGAGAAACTTATAATAATAAAAAAAAAAAAAAAAAAAAAAAAAAAAAAAAAAAAAAAACACGACAACGCTCTGATTATTTCCATATAAGTGCTTGTATGGTCTTTGAAAACAAGATATTTATAAAATTTCACTATAGGCCTGTGGTACTAAGCCCTATTTATATAATCATCGCCTATGTCTTTTGCCTCCAAATAAAAAAAGAACTTCTGTACATGACTCAAAATGATCCCGTCTAAAATATTTGCAGTAGAGTCTAATGGCGGATACTCAGATGATTATATATCTGGATATTTACTAGGTTGATAAATTATTACTCACATCTAAACTCTATACTTATGGAACAACGCAAAAAAGCAAAAAGAAAACAAAAACGCAAAAGCCTGCCTAACAACTCAATTTCATCAAACTACTAAAAGTTCTTGAGGTTATTTATCATAAAACAGTTATTAGTTGATTACTTTGATTAGATAAAAAAAACTACAAAATATAATGATGTGCTTTTCAGATCAGCACCAATTGAACAGCTTCATTACACATCAAAAGTTCACCTATGACACTAAAACAATGATGTGAAATAACTTTGATAAACTACTAAATTTAATGATATTGCAGAAATAGAGTTTCTAACCTTAGATAATCCCTTTGTGCTACTGGTTCCTTTGGCAGATACAGTTTGACCAGTCTTTCCCCTGATCGCTTGGGTCAAGTTCTTTATTGTAGCAGAGACTGCAATAGCACTAATAAGGCATACTGCAGGTGTTGCAACAAGAATCAACCGAACCATCACACCAGCAAAATACATACTCGTGAGACCGTACATTACAATGAAAATAGTGGCATCTGATAGTCGTTTGAAGCAGAAATATAAACCCGCGGGAAAGAGAAAAAGCAGGATATGAAAATCAAACATGAAAGATGACCATGCCGTAGGCTGATGCTCAGAGACCGAAGCTATAATAGGGATATGATCTTTTGCATACGTTGGGTCCAGTAAAGAGTAAAATCGCCCTGTCCATGGTGAGATATAACCAGAAGCTGTACCCAATCCCAAAGCAATAGCACCCACAGCTACTGCAGATGTTACACTAATCCTCAAAAAGGCTTGAAACTTAGTTGTGTCGTTTAACATGTGCTTTACCCAAACCAGGAAGTAAAATACCTACCACAACAATAAAATTAAGCAGGATCAGTATAGTAGCATGTTTATAGTGAATAACTAGTTTCAAATCTTTAACAAATACTAAATATGATTTTCTGATAATTTAACGTCAAACAAAAAAGCTTGTAGATGCAGGTAACGAGCTGCATATATAATCTGATTATAGCGGCAATTGCAAGTTTAGTCAACTATCCGCCACTCTATTCAACTGAATATCTAATCAGAGATCGGTATTTAAGTCACAATAATCACTCGAATATCTCATATCCAACATATTATTTCTTCCAATAGCGTGTCCATGAAAAGCGTAGCAAACAATTTACTTGTTGGGCACAATTTATTAGATTCGTCTCAAAGCAACAAGTATGTTTGAACTTTGAAGTGAACAATCAGTTCTGCAAATTGGTAAAAGCTGATTAAGAATTTCCGATTTTTTGAGGTAAAAACAATAAAACTTGGAGATGCTCATAAGAAATTGCAGAAAGAATAAGTTTTAAACTAACATCCTAAAAGTCACAATTAATCACCTAAATATCTCACATCCAAATATCTTTTAGCTTCCAATAGCGTGTTCAGACAACATTATACCATACAATTTACTTAATGGGCACATTTGATTCAATTCATTTTAATGCAAGTGTAACTCGTATGCAAGTCACGACATAAAATCATAAACGAATTAAAAACAATCAAAATGATAACCACGTAACCGTATACCTGAATCAAGAAGAACACTCCCATAGCAGCCATATGTTCACCCGACTGAACATGTTGAAACCCAACAAACCTAATCTGCATAGCGAGCAACATCCCCACAATATACATACAATTATACGCCACATACAATCTCATCGAATACCTCCCAGTAATCAACAACACCAACACATACAACGGAATCAAATTAATAATAAACACATAACCACCCCACGCCGAAACCATATAAAAATACCCAAAAGCCGACGCTAAACTCCACGCCAACGACCCCGTATTAACCGCCTTAACAAACAAATAAAAAGTCAACAACAAGGCAAAAATCGCAACACCCTCATTATCATAACTCCCTGCAACCGACCTCGATATATAACCAGGACATATAGCAATCAAAATAGCAGCCACTAAACCCGCCCCCGAATCCCACACCTCTTTCCCGAAGAAATACGCCACAATAGTCGTATTACTCGCGAAAAAAGGCGCAGTCAAGACACAAACTTCGCGAATATGAACCGCAAACCTTAAAAACTTCAAACCCCAATAAATAACAGCAGCAGTAACCATAAGACCAGGATACAAAGTCCCACCAATGATTCTACCTAAAGGGTACCAGCTTTCGGAATCGAACCAGTTCCAAAACTCGTAAAACCCGTTTTCGGTCAAGTACAAGGTTGTCCTGTAGTTAAAATAAGGGTCAAATTCATGTATCATAGACTCATAACGTAAGACACTAAACAAACGAGTAATAAATGCTAAAATGTAGACAAGTAACAAGATTGTGATACGGATCAAGAGTTCTTGCTGTTTGGTTTTGAGTTTGAAGGTTTTTAAGGAAAAAGGTGAGGTTTTTAAGGTTGTGGTTGGATCTGGTTGGTGGGTTCTGTTGGAGTCTGGTTTTCCGACCATGGTTAATGATGATGTTGGAGATCAATGGTTGTTAGGGTTTGATGGAAATGGAAGAATGGTGTGTGTGTGTGTGTGTGGAGTGGACTGAAGAGAAGTCGTGAGTGTAGATCCAAAAACCCTTCACCAACAACTAGCCAACCAGGTTTTTCAAAATAAAATTTTACCTACTATGGTAAAAGGTAAAATAATAATGGGTGTTTGGTGCATGGGAATGAGAATAGGGGAATGGATTCATTGTCAATAACGTTGTTTGTTTAGTAAATTTTTAGGTTTTCAAAACAGAAATGATTTCTAAATATTGGTTATTCTCCAAACCTATCGCCGAAAGAGTAAGGAATGCATATTCATTCCTGGCCCACACTTTTCTTCTATCACACTATATTCAATAAATCAAACCTACTTGTCAACCAAACATAGTTTTCGAAACTGATTCTAATACTTATATCATTCATATTCTACCTTATTGTTAAATTTATACTGAAAATTATTTCAGACATCATACCAAACGGCACCTTAATCCTTTAACTTTGAGTCAACTTATTCTTTAACCATTAAACTTACTTTGACAATATTGTTATCTTTAACTTTGTTTGACATTAGATTTAACGCCTTTTATTTTATTGTCGCTCCTTAATTTTGTTTGAGCAAATTCTATAATGAAAAGTTGTTGGTTCATAGATTTGAGTAAAACTAGGGGTGAGCAGAAAAACCTAAATCTACTGAAAACCAAAAAAAGCTGAACCGAAATAACCGACCGAAACAAAAAACTGATGGTTCGGTTTTTATCTTTTCAAAAACCAAAAAATGCGGTTCAGTTTCGATTTTAGTCAAAAAACAGAACCGTAAAAACCAAACTAAACCAGTTTTATTATATAAATAATATATAAATAAATAACTATATATATAAATTCATATTCATTTTGCGAGTGGATTTATAATATATTATCTTAATGTTTATATGTGTGTTTGCCGTATCATATGTTTACTTGACAATATATCAATACATATGTGACAATGATCATACTATGTGTATGTTTGCTAGCATGTGTGTGTGTCTTATCTATATGTGTGTAATTGTAAAAATATGGGATAAACATTATTAGGCTTAGACTGACAAAAATTAAAGAAGAATGACCAATTTTCTATGTAAAACAAGTTTCATTGTATAAATTGGCCATGCCCAAATATAAACGTTTAAAAACCGAAATAACCGAAAAAACGAATTGAAACCAATAATAAACCGAAAAAACCGAATTGTCAAAAAGCGCAACGTTTTTGGTTTTTGGTTTTTGGTTTTGGGTTCTATAAAAACCGAATATTTCGGTTCAGTTTCGATTTTGGTTTTAGCCAAAAACCGAATCAAATTGAACCGCGCACACCCCTAAGTAAAGCATAAATATGTTAACAAGATAAGAACAAGTTTTACTCAATACTCATTTGACAACTAGTAGCACCATTTGTACTTTTCAACGTTTATAAATCATATTTGAAATGAATCAAAGATTTACAAGGGATAGTTGCGGAACACTATCCCGATTGAGTAACAAATAAAAATCTCCTAATATGAACAACACAAGCTTGCTAGCTTAGGAAAATTTTCTAAGACTTGGATGGTTTTCAAAAAGTTAGCTACAAGTAGGATGAAATCATTTTTTGTTTCTAAAAATATGATGCTTTGCTTTATTTATTCTAAAAGTAGGATTTTGTCAACTTTTAATGTTACAAATTGTACAACAATGAATTCTTCATACTAAACTTATTTTACCTACCAAACTTATTATAACTTCTCACTAGCTAGTAGTTGGACTTAGAATTTTTCACTTGATGCTTCATTCCAAGTTCCAAATACGTATGTATGTTCTTATCTATAACTATTACTCCCATATCAATTCATCAAATTGTTATATGTTATGCAGTTAGAATTAAGTGTAAATATTTAATATGGCATTAGAACATCCATTTGTGGTAAGTTTATTTTGGGGTGATGATATTCGATATAAGAATGGGTTAATTAAATGTGATGAATCTACAATGAATACTACTATTGAAATTAGACAAAAATGCGATTTGTAGAATTTCTTGATTTGATTGATGCACATGTTGGTGTTGAGAAAGTAGCATTTAAGTTGAATATCAAACTATATCGTGAACTTAATGGAATGCCTAATGTTACATTACTATATAGTGATGCGACACTTGAACGATGTATTTTTTAGCCGAGATAGAGGCTCGTTTTTGGGGTCAAATACATGTTGTAATGGAGAAAATTCAACAAGAACATGAAAATGAGTTAAATTATACAGGTTTTGTAAGCCTACTACGTAGTTTTAGCGAACATCCTTTTCCAGGATCTTCACCTAGTTTGCCCAATGATGATAGATTTGAGTGTGTTGATAAGTTTGGTGAACAATCCAACTTCGAGTCAAGTAAGGATGATAGTGACTCTTTTAGTGATGTTGGGAAAGATGCTAATGATGATGAAAGTGAGAACATAACCTAACCATATAGTGAAGGTGTAATGAAAATTTTTAATGATATTAAAGATGGTAGTGATGGAGACATACCAGATGTAGATGACAACATTCGCATTGATCTTTGGAGTGAATCGGAAGAGAAATTAAACTTAGGATGCGATTTGAAAGCTATAGCACTTTGGTCATTGGCTAATGTAGGGTAAAATACTGATTAGTTGAAACTCATTACCACTGATAGGCTAAGCAAAGACAACTGCTGAAGAATTGTATTAACAGTGGGAACACATTACCACTGCTAGTACAAATATATTACCACTGCTTAGTCTGTTTGTTTTGTGAATGGGTAGTTGATAAGTATAGAAAAGATTTAGTGGATATCTTATTTATTTAGCATTATACTTATCTTGTACAGGACTCCTTGTGTACTATAAAATGAGGTCCTAGGTTTAGGTTTACATATACGTATTGATAAGCAAAGCTTCAAGGTTGTAATCCTAGTGATACAAAGATCACTCGTATTATTATCATTAATAATATTGAGGCTAACCGTTTGTTAAAACACTTTGTTCATTCTGTTTTACTTTCATACACTTCATACAAATCATACAAACACATCTTCTAAGTATCTTGTGGTAAATTCCGCGTGCTACAAGGTATAATATCAAGGTATCTATTTGACACAAGGTGTGTGTCCAAGGTCCATCAAGTGGTATCAGAGACAGGCTTTGATACTTTGATTTAGAAGATCCGAAGTTTACTCACTCTTACAATATCCAATGGAGATGGAGAACAATCAGTTCAACATTGTTGGTAAGCTACCTAAGCTTAAACTGAAGGACTATGAGATGTGGAGAATAATGATTAAACAGTTCTTTTTGGTGCAAGACTATGCACTTTGGGAAATCATTATGTATGGTGATTCTTTTAAACTAGGCACTTCCTCAGAGACTATTGATGGCAATGTTGTGCAGAAGTTAAATGCAGGACTAGTTTCAAGTGAAGAACAACTCCAGAAGAATAATGACCTGAAGGCAAGAAGTTTATTGCTAATGACCCTTCCTAGGGATCAAATCTTAGCCTTCAGCAAGTACACGACTGCTAAGACCTTGTTTGAAGAGATTTGTAATGTCTTTGGTGGTAATGATGCTACCAAGAAAACTCAGAAGACCTTGTTGAAACAAACCTATGAAAATTTCTCTTCAACAAGTAATGAATCAATTGATAGCATCTTCACTAGACTTCAGAAGATTGTAACACAACTCACTGTGTTTGGAATTGAGGTAGAAAGGGAAGACCTCAACTTGAAATTTCTAAGAAGTTTATCTTCTGAGTTTCATACTAATGTTGCTGTTTGGGAAGACAAGCCTGAACTAGAAACCATGAAGCTCAATGATCTTTACAATAACTTTAAAGTTATTGAACAAAGACTGAAGAAGGCTGGGAAGCTAAGTACAAGTTCAGAGAACTTAGCTCTTATCTCATCATCTGTAAATGATAGTTCTGATGATGATGAGGATGCTGCTCACATTGCTGTTTCCACTGGCAGTGCAAGTGTTTTTACTGCTAGTTCTAAAAAGCAGATTGCTAGTCTTGGAGATTCTACTTTTTATACTTATCTCTCAAGTCAAGTCAATGGTTCAATTCTAACACATGAAGATTTAGATCAAGTTGATGATGATGACATGGAAGAGATGGATATAAAGTGGCAAGTTGCATTGTTGAGTTTGAAGGCAAAGAAATTCTGGGAAAGGACAGGGAGGAAGATCATTATTAATGGTAATGAGACTGTAGGCTTTGACAAGAAAAAGGTGGAGTGTTACAACTGTCACAAGATGGGACACTTTGCCAGGGAATGCAAAAAACCAAAGAAGCCAGATAATAGATCCACTTGGTACAAGCAGGATAAGAAGAAGGAGCCTACAGTTGAAGAACCAAAGGTGTTATTGGCCATTGATGGTGTGAGCTATGACTGGAGCTACATGGCTGATGAAGAAGAAGCATCTTAAGAATCTGCAATGATAGCAACTAAACTTGCTCTTATGGCTTTCTCTGATTCTGAGGTACACTCTAATAATGGTTGTTCTAAATCATGTAAAGCTTTAAAAGAATATGAAAAACTTAAAGAGCAATATGATGAACAGAGGTTAGAGCTAAATCAAACTAGTTATAATCTAGCTAACCATAAAAGAGGTCTTGCTGTTTTAGAAGCACAAATTGAACACTATAGAGCAAATGAGTCTAAGTTTAATGATGATATTGTTGTATTAAGAAGAGACTTAGATTATAAGATTGCTGTGAATGAGGCACTTAGAGAAGAATTAGAGAAGGTTAAAAAGGCCAATGAAAATATTCAGATAACCTGTAATACTTTAGATCATTAGTCTAAGTGCATTGACAAAATATGGGAGGCACAAGTAGCCAATAAAGTCAAATAAGGTGTAGGATACAAGTCTGTTCCACCACCTCTAAGAGGTGTTCCATCACCTCCTGGTATAGACTTAGCACATACAGGGTTAGAAGAGTTTCAAGAACCAATTAGGACTTATGGCCCTCAATTTGTGAAAGAAGCTATTGATGAAAAGGTTAAGGTTGAGACTGATGCATTTGAAAGTGTTAGTGATTCATCTCTTATGGATGAATGTGTGAAAGTTGAAGCTAAAACAAGTGTTCCTGAAATTGTTAAAGTTGAAGTTAAAACAAGTGTTCCTAAAGTTGTTAAAATTGAAAAAGAAGAGCCTAGGAAACAAGCTAATCATACTAGGCCCACAATTAAATATGCTGAGATGTATAGAAATAGGTCACCAGCTCCTAGGGGAAACAAGAGGAACTGGAATAATCTTAAATCTCAACAGTTTGGTAGTGATTTTGAGTTTAACAACAAAGCATGTCACATTTGTGGTAGTTTTGATCATCTTCATGCTTACTGTAACTATCACAAGGGAAGAAGGGAAGTTTTTGGGAACACAAGGGTGAATGAAAACAAGTTTCAAAAATATACTCACCCAAATCCACTAAGTAATATGATTCCCAGGGCTGTTCAACTAAAATCTGGCATCAAACCTCTTACATTTGCTAGAAAAGTGAACAATGCTTACTCTAAGTCACCTGTTAAAAGTGCAAGACCTAGTACAACTTTTGTTAAATCTGCACAAACAGGTAACAAGACCTTTTATAACAAGAAGGTTTTCTATGATCACAAGTGGACACCAAAAACAAGAATTTCAAAACCAGCAGTTACCACTGCTAGACCAAAAGTTTCCACTGATGGTTTAGTAAACAATTGATAAGGCGAAAAATGAACCACTTTTAGGGGGTCATTTAAGCCCGAATCCGAATTTATTTGATCAAATATTGCCCTAAATCGTTCCTTTTATGATTTTAGGTACTTGGAGAGTGAATTCTGGAAAAGAAGCCATTTTGGACGTTTTTGGAGCATAAAAGTGAAGAAAACGGCAAAGTCTCAATTTTCCATGCTGGGAACAGTAGGTGACGGCGTCAAGAGTAATTTCCTGACGGCGTCAAACCTCAATAATAAAATCCGAGAGTTCATGAAGGCGTCAAGAGTTTTCCTGACGGCGTCAAACCCCAAGAATTAAAATCCGTAGTTGATGACGGCGTCACACACAGGGCGTCAAGAGTAATTTGTGTGACGGCCTAGGCCTTGACGGCGTCAGAAGTAGATCAAGGCCATCCGAGGAAGTATTTGGCGGCGAGATGACGGCGTCACACCTTTGTTCTTGACGCCGTCATCCCTATTTTCCTATATATAGTTTTCTAGTTTTTCACATTTAAAGAGAGAAGTTTTGGGAGAAACCCTAAAGACGATTTTGGTGTAACTTTACAGGTTTTTGAAGGGTTCCAACCCCTTGATACCTTGCATGATTAATCAAGATAAGTGTTCTTCTAATTCAATTAATATGTCTATGTGTTGGTTGTCTATATCTTGTTCTTGTCTTAATTTTATCATGCTAGGCTAGATCTCTTTTGTGATCTAATGAAACCTAGATATTGATTATGTGTTGATTACTTGTTTATTCTTGTCTTGGATGAATGATTTATATGTTAGGCTTAAGAAAACTGGCAGATCTCCAAATGGTAACATGCTTGAACGTCTTAAGAAACATGAACCGAGGCGCACTAGGTCTTTATTGGTTGTATTTAATGCATGAGCCACTGTTTACAATCCCTATAGTTGTGCTGGGCATGGTGTAGGAGGAGATAAGAGCTCATAGAATTGGGGAGTTATGTGTGCCACCCCATGAATGGTATTAAGGAATACGATCCGTCATCCATGCAATTATAACAAGTAATTAACATGTAAAAGATATCTAGGGAGTAGTGAAATCTAAGTAAACACATTTTCTCCAATTACTGCTCACAACTTTAGTTTAATTAGTTTATTTTCATTTTTATTATTTTATTTTGATTGCATCTTAGTATTGGGTTAGTTGAATAGCAACTAATTCCGTCCACTCTTCCAAAACCCGAGATTTTACTTGCTTTCATAAAAATATAAAAATACAAAAATAATCATCCCTCACCTTTAGAACTAGTATTTAGGCTTTCTAATCCTAGCGACACTATTCCTAAGCTGAACGATCAATCCCCCGGTACTTGTCACTATACTATACTACAACGATCAGGTACACTGCCTGGTGGGGGTTGTAAGCTTCTCGAGATCCCTCGAGAGGTAAAGCCTGTTGCGATTCCCACGCATCAAGTTTTTGGCGCCGCTGCCCGGGGAATAGTTATTGTCTAGGTTAGAATTTCTTTTTATTAGGTCTACTTGCTAGATTCATTTCTAGTAAGTTTTTATTTTTATTTTTAGGTTTTCTTTAGTCTATCTTATTTCTTCGTGCTTTTGTTCGTAACTCTTCACCACCTGCCATCATGGCAAATGACGAATCCCTTAACCTTAGGATCACTAGGAGTCGTAGTTCCACTCGAAACCTTGTCTTGCCCTATGCGGAACCCGAAAGAGAAATGCATAGATTGAGACAATATCACTCAACTTCTGAACCATCTAGCGTTGCCATCGATTTTGATGCACCTCTTTCTGAAGAAAATTCAGAAAATCATGTCACAACCCCTAGCTCCCAACCCAACGACGAGATGAGTACTCCCGCAACCCCCATTCCTAAGCGCCTTAAGGACTACTCCTCCCCAACCTCTCGTAGCTTCTCAAACGCCATTGTCTACCCAAACGAACACACCAACGAGGTCTTGCATGCAAACGATGTTTGGCTTGTCAAAAATGTGTGTAAATTTAGCGGACTAGATGAGGAAAATCCAATCCAACAAATCAAGGACTTCCTGAAAATAGTGGACACCCTCCATACGGATGGGGCTACTAGAGACACATCCCGATTGCGATTCTTTCCTTTCACCTTATATGAAAAAGCCCAAGAATGGTATGACAAACTCCCTTCTGAATCTATCTTCACATGGGAGCAACTCATATCCAAGTTCTATGAGAAGTTCTTTCCACCTGGAAAAACCTCAGCACTTAGAGATAGGATCCTCCGTTTCCGGAAGGGGAAGGACGAACCCTTCTATAAATCGTGGACTAGATTCAAAGATTTAATAAGACAAGTTCCCCATCATGGCATTGAGCTTTGGCTCTTGGTCCAAATCTTCTACGAGAATATCTCCTCTAATGACCGAAACAGAATTAACCAATCTAGGAAAGGAAGATTGGCCAATCTTAGTGCCGAGGAAGGATGGGATAGGATTGAAGAATATGCTCAAGACCAGGATGACACTTGGGACGAACCTGAGTCGACTGTCAGCATTTCTGAGATCACCTCGGATTGGTTGAGAAAAATTCACAAAAGAGCGGATCACCTAGCTGGATCGCAATTACCTAAACAGCTGTCGAATCCTTACTTGATCTGCGATTACTGTGGAGGCCCGCATGAGGTAGAAGAATGCGGAGGAGCAGCCACAACTGAACATGCGTGCTTGTCAGGAGGGGACATTTATGCTGATCCCTCCCTTTTGCCTTTTTACCAAAATGATGATTACACTCTTTGGGGAAATCTGGTAAAGAAAAGAGAAGGGGAGGAAGGCCCTGAATTCAAAATCAGGAGCAATTTCGAAGATGACCTTGGTCACTTCACTCAAGAAAAAGACTTGCAAATGAGAGGCCTTAATGAGCTTTTCGACGAGCAGCAGGAGGGTATTGGAGAATTTTTCAACAAGCTTAACTCAGCCTTAGATAATCTTCAAACGCTATCAGTAAGCAAAAAAGACCCCATGCTCGCAATAACCATGCGAGCTGGAACGACAACCAAGGACCCTCCTTAACCAAACTCGTCCCCCATCACCCTCGACCCAAACAAACCTGGGGAGGAGAAGGAGGATGTCGGCAGTGGTGCCCCAGACCAACCGCCTGTGACGACCCCTTCCCCATCAGCCTTGCCTAACCAACCTGTGAGAATCCCATTCCCGTCCCGATTAAGGAACCAGAAAACTGAGAATGATAACAAGAGGTTCTTGTCATACCTAAAAGACTCAGTTGTCACCATACCTCTCCTTGATGCTTGCTATCACATGCCAAAGTATAGCACATACTTCAAAAAGCTACTTGCTAACAGAAAGAAACTCGAAGGTCTTGTGACCCCGGGGGAGGAATGCTCAGTGGTAACCCATCGAGGGCTACCAAAGAAGGTAGATGATACGGGCAGCTTCACCCTACCTTGCTCCATAGGACCTCTATCAATCAAGAATGCTCTTGCCGATTTGGGAGCAAGTATCAATCTCATGCCTCACTCTATGTTCCGTAAACTAGGATACTCTGGATTGAAGTCTACCTATATGAACATCCAACTAGCCGATAGATCGGTCAAGTACCCCGTAGGGATATGCGAAAATGTGCTAGTCAAAGTTGGGAAATTCAAATTCCCGGTCGACTTCGTAATCCTGGATATGGAGGAGGATGACTCGGTACCTATCATCTTAGGTAGACCATTTCTTGCTACCGCTCGTGCAGTCATCGATGTCTACGATGGCAAATTAACCTTACGAGTGGGAGACGATAGCACAACCTTCGACATTAAGGATTCTATGGACCTCTCCCTCGAAGCGGCCAACCGGCTCTACTTTATCGGGGAAGTAGATGAACTCACAGATGTCATTGATAGTTGCGTCGATGAACAGATCGATGAGGGCTGGCTACGGGACGAGAGTTTTCTGCCTTTGCTAGAGGTAGAAAAGACGGAGGATGTTAATGCAGTCTCCTTCTACCCCAGACAAGAAGCAACGGAGCATCTCGAGCTCCGAAAGCCCGAGAACAAGCTCAAACCCTCTATTATCGAACCCCCTAACGTTGATCTTAAAGAGCTTCCTAACCATTTGGAGTATGCCTTCCTTCAGGGGGAGGACCAACTCCCGGTAATCATAAACTCTTCCTTGGAACATGAACAAAAAGTTAAACTCTTAGAGGTCCTAAAAAAAATACAAGGGGGTACTCGCATGGAGTGTGGCTGACATTAAGGGGATTGACTCAACTTTTTGCACACATAAGATTCTCACGGAGGAAGATTATAAACCTACCGTGCAACCCCAGAGGCACGTGAACCCTAACATTAAGGAAGTAGTAAAGAAAGAAGTTATCAAACTTTTGGATGCAGGACTGATTTACCCGATCTCGGATAGCCCATGGGTCAGTCCTGTGCAGGTTGTACCTAAAAAGGGTGGGATGACTGTAGTAAAGAATGACAAGGGTGAGATGGTACCCCAGAGAACTGTCACTGGATGGCGGGTATGCATCGACTATCGAAAGCTCAATGATGCCACGAGGAAAGATCACTTTCCCTTACCATTCATTGATCAGATGTTAGAGAGATTATCTGGACACGAGTACTATTGTTTCTTGGATGGATTCTCTGGATATTTTCAAATTCCCATAGCACCCGAGGACCAAGAAAAAACCACGTTTACTTACCCCTATGGAACATTTGCCTACAAAAGGATGCCTTTTGGGCTATGTAATGCCCCCGCCACTTTCCAATGTTGCATGACCGCAATCTTTCACGAACTCAT